>OU343224.1:319534385-319724667 GCA_910596185.1 Chrysanthemum makinoi | reverse complement strand
ATCAAGATGTGGATCAGTTCAAAGACCTCCACTGAAAGTACAAAATATTCGAACTATGAAGAGTCACTACATAAGCACAAAGATGCAAAAGTTGAAGAATTCAAGTCTACGAGCTCAAGACTAAAGATAAAATAGAATGCTAGGATTCAAAATGTAAAACATAGGGTGACCTCCCTTAGGGGGAGATTGTTAGGAATTAGAAAATTCCATAGTGAAGTATCGGTCACCCCGAATATAATCTAGCATAAGTTAGCTCGTAGACATTACACTAGTTAGTTAGTTAGTTATTTAGTTTAGTGCAACACCGTGGAGGAAGGACGGGTCTTTACCCACTGTATGCCTGATCCACAGTCCGTAGGAGGACGTTTATTTTGTAACTATAAATACCCTCTACCTCCCAAGGTAGAGGGTTGGACCTTTCATTCATCTTAATCTAACCTTCTATGTTTTCTTTCACTTTCTCTCTCTAGAAAGGCTCCCACTTTCTCTCTCTAAAACCTCTAAATAATTCGACCCATATTATTGTTTGTTAAGTGTTTATGAAATCCAATATGTTTCAATACCCTATCAACAACTTCACTCACACCTCATGTTACTTCTACCCATAACAACGGAACGAACATGTATTGCCCTTTTCCATCAAGAGTTATCCACATTAAGGGGTACATTACTGTTGAACTTAGAACAATTGGAACAACAACTTAATAAACAAAAGGTTCAAAAGGATAGTTCCAGTGCTGCACTTCAAGTGATCCACAACCAATTTCAGTCATTCATCAGTGGGGAATTCACATTAGATTATGATCAAGACATGACTGAAATGTCTTTCAAGAGACACACTGGAATAGAAATTAGCGTGTTCATAGAGACACTTATCCATCTCATGGATAATGTGGAGAAGTATATTGAGGAAGTTACTAAGAAAGATGAAAAAGTAGATGAGTGTCTGGTGCAGTTGAGAGAAAGTTGTGATGAGTTAGGTAAAGTATCAGTTGAAGAATCGGGTGTTGCTGAATGCAGAATGTCAAAGACAACAAATAATGATGTAGCCAGCTGTTCAGTTACTCCTAACACACAAGAAGTAGATGCAGTAATCAGAAAGGGGAATGAATGTCGGGCACAATCAAAAGATTGTAGTGTTGAGATGCGTAAAGCACCAGATGATGGATCAGTTGGTACTGAATACATGGGCTCAGAGGTAGATAAGCTTGAAACAGCCAGTAGTTCAGTGACTCTTGTTACACATGATGTGGATGCAGATATCAGATAGATAAATGAACAGGTGTCATGTGATGAGGTACCTTTAACTGTTCAACATAGTGCATTTGCTAATGTACCTAAACATATTGATCTTAATGCTGAACATGATTCTGATAAATGTTCCTTGGTTGAGGCTGAGTCTAATAATTTCAAAACAAATGATATGGTTGATAAAAAGGTTTTTGATGAACTTTCAAACAAATTCTCAAAACTTGAAAAACATTGCATTTCACTTGAAATTGCAATACAAAGAAAGGAGGAAAGTTTTCAAACTAAGAAACCATGTAAAAATCCGGAATTTCCTGAATTTCATGAATTTTTTGAAATAAACAATTTAAAAGCTCAGCTTCATGCCAAAAACTCGACTATCAACAATTTGAAGAAACACATTTCTGATATGCTTGTGAAAAGTAATTTGGTTACAAGTAATTCTGATGTTAATGCTATTGATGATATTCAAATGAGAAATGATGAATTAGCGGTTTTTGTGGCCAAATTACTAAAGGAAAATGAGTCTTTGAGAAAGCATCACATAGAACTAAGTGACTCTGTCAAAGAAGCTAGAACTAAGTCAATGGAACAAACAAACTCTTTGATAGTAAAACTTGATGAACTCAAAGCTCAACTTCAGGAAAAGAGTTTCGCTATTGTTGCCTTAAAAAATGAGCTTAGAAAACCGTAGGGAAAAGTGTGAACACTAAGTTTACAAAACCATCAACCTTGGGGAAGCCAGTTTCTAATCCCACTAGAGACCGGTCCGTTGTTAGGCAGCCTACTGCATTCATATCTGAAAGAACAAAATCTTTAAAGACAAGGCTTGCCTCCCAAGTTGATGCGATAAAAGTTTTGTCAAAACCAGTCACTTCACCTAAGTTACCTAAGAATAAGGCTTCTAGTTCAGTTAACCCTCAACAAGTAGCCACTTCTACTCCCAGCACCTCTAGGAATAGTTCGAAAATAGTGTCAAAATCAAGCATTAAAACCCATAATTCATATGATATGAATGACTTGTGGAAGAACTATTATCTAGAACAAGCTAGGAAAAAGGTACATATTCGAACAGACAGAACTTTAGGTGCAAGACCTAGGGTGATGAATTCCACGAGATTTCAAGGCACTGCTAGTAGTTATAAACCATTACTTAGGAACACTCAAAAGACTAGGGGTTGGCTTGCATCTAAGAGTAGTTATATGAAGAAGAATGCTAAGCATGTAGAAAATGAAACAAGAAATTCTGAGTCTTTTCCGAATAAGAAACATTTTCCTAATTCACATTCTAAGGTACAATCCACTAAGACTACTAACATGGCTAAGGTTCAATATGTCATGAAGCAAAACAAACCTAAAACTCCACCTAGATGGATCCCAACTGCTAAAATTTTGGAGTCTAGGAATACCAATAAGTCTTCCACTGTGCATAAGAATATCAACAATCCTAGACCTTACCATAAGTGGATACCGTCTGGTAGAATGTTTAAGGATGTTGGACTTAGGTGGATACCTACCAGAAAGCTGTTTACCAATGGCAAAATCAAGGTTGACCGTGAAACCCCAAAGGGTTTGGATACTAATGTCACTAACCAATATATATGCAATCAAGCTTGTAATTTTATTCCAGGTATTCCCTACTCAGTTGCAGATACTTCGATCCTTCACTACATGGACTAGCTTAAAGTATGGATAATAAATGGATTGATATCTCATAACTCACTGTTCAAGTAACTCAACCTTGATATTCAATCTGCTATGATGTCTGTTCTCATCAGTTCAAGCCTCGTACTTCATCATTATGGCGTCTGTAGATAACACTTCAGGCTCCGTTCCTCAAAGAAAAGAAAAGTGTACGCCTTAGTGCGCTTTATCTTCAGAAGAAGAGAAATCTTCATTTTTATGACCATTCTCATCGACATTCTTCATCAACAAGCTTTATGTTTTTCCATGCTCATTCAATCCTCAAGTGGATCTCCGTTCATTGGTATGTATTCTTATTCACTTGCTCAATCAAAAATGGCAAACTTCATTTGCAATTCTTGAGGGGGAGAAGAGTAAATATACTACATGTTGATGGATGCTTGAGTTATGGTCATACGACACTCCAACGCCTAATGTCTTCACTCGCTAAGGATAACTGGGATTTACTATTTGGGATTCGTTGTCTTTCAAGATATGTTTGATGAGTACTTCCAACCTCCAACGAATGTTGATCATCCAGTTTCTAAAGCTCATGCTCCGGTTCCTACTGACTCAACTGGTTCACCATCTAAGAAGTACTTCTCGGAATTCTCAAGAAACCTTATCTCCAGTTATTTCACAAGGCGTTGATAATGACTATCATAATATTGTAGTTGCACTATTGAATAATTATCCGCTCTTTGGTATTCCTTTGCCAAATCTTCACGGATTATTTTTCATGAATAATGATCCGATCTTTGGTATTCCTTTGCCAAATCTTCACGGATTATTGTTCCTCTCAATGTGCACGCTATATATCAACCACATGAGCATTAAGGAAAATGAATACCTCATCCGCTCGATGACATTATTGGTGAATCTTCCATATCAGTCTCTACATGTATACCTTAGGAAGAATGCATTGATGTTGAGGAATCAATTGTTTCGGTTCATTCAGTGGGTCAATGTACATCCGGTTGTATATTTATTCACGTGTTGGACATTTGACACAAGTTGATTACTTCGGAGTTAATCATTTATCACTGATTTGAGATTGAAGTTGAATTTCACAAAGGCGTGTTCTTATTTGATAACTTGCTCGAGCCTAAGAATTTTAAGTTGAAGACTTGGTTTATCTAGTTACCAGCTGTTGGGATGGATGGTTGAAGACCTGGTTAACTATCACTAAAAAGAGTTACGTTGTTTTACTCAGTGTCACACGTAGATGTCGTTGTGGATAATCGCAAGAGGTGTTAATGTCTCATACTTTGGTGGAGTATTGAGTACTTAGAGATTTGCTTGGAGCATGAATTCTCAACACCATTCTTTCATCATTAGTGCAAGCTTAAGATACAAATGCGGGGAGTTCATTTTCAGTTTCAAGTTTGGTATATCGAGTTTGCTTCATCAGTGGTCACTTCAAATTGTCTACATCTAGGTTGATTAAGATAGCCAGTGAGAGTTTCTGTAGCGGTTGATTCTCACAGGATTCATTTGAGCTAATTTGTTGTTCTTCTCTATTTCAAGATTATTTGGTATGTATAATGTGTTGCTGATTCTGAGGTATCAAAACCAGCAAGGGGGAAGGATACATATATCTAAACACACAACGAGTACACGTGATGAACTTAATATTTCTTCTCTATTGAAGATATTCCGGGGAGACAAATGTCATAACCGCATAGAATCTCAGTGTTTAAGTCGTAGCCTTTGGTGTGTTATTCTAACTATTTGGGGGAAGGATGTATTATTCCAACCATTTGGGGGGAAGTGGTCTTTGGATACTTTTAGTATGTGTTAACTCAGTCTTCAGAAGGAAGAAATAGGAGAAGTATACCTGGTGAGTAAGATGATATTGCTTGTCGACATCTTCGATATGGCTTATGATAAAGTGCTTTCGGTTATTGCTTCATGTACACAATGTTATGATGATTCCGATGAGATCGCAACCATCAGGGGAGAGATATGTGTACATCAGGGACGCACAACATGTTCACATGATCGAGCTTATTCAGTTATTCCGGAGTTGATATCCACAGAGATGATCAGTGATTCAACATGTTACTTGGATGTCATTGTCTCTACTCTTGTTGGGTACATGTGTACATTATGGGCTGATTGATTATATGTTAGATAACTGGAATGTATTTGGTGAAATGAAGATGTTGATATATTGTTCTCCCGAATAGACAACTGCTCAAACTCGAAGAGTAATGTGTACATCGAGGACGCTCCACAGGATCATGTGATCGGGCTTAATCATTTATTTCGGGTTTGATAACCGCAGAAATGATCCGTGTTAACTTGTTAATTCGTTGTTATCATCTTCTTCGGGTTCTTGAGACTCATACAATTAGACCGTTTGCTTCACTTCTTCTTCTTGGGGAAATGGTCTTTTTACGAGGATTGTCGGTTTGGGGGAAGCTGCCAAAGATTCACTCTTTGAAGGCTCAAGTTCTTGCGACGATTCATGAGCCTCGAATGCTTTGGTGGTGAAAGTTTAAGAGATGATGACTTCTATCTTCAACAAAGTGCTGAACGATTTCCTTGTCTCGGTACTCGTATCATCATCCTCTTAAACTATTTCTCTATATCTGTAAATAGTTATCAAAAACCAAATACAAAAATATAAAACCATCAAAAAGAAAATATAAAAATATAAAACCAACAAAAACCCATAAAAATCAAAAAAATTAAAAATACCAAAAATATTATTTTCTAAAGACAGGTCTTCTGGTATCGATAACATCTACGGTCTTAGAAATGTCATTCAATAATGGCACGGGACCATAGATGAAGTTTGAGCAGGAGGTGTAAATATTCTTTTCAAAACCTGTTTAAAAATATGGCTTGCAGTTATTTCAGACTGTAACCCGGGCTTAAACCAAGGCTTGCTATTATTTTTGATAGCAACCAGCTCTTCAAGGAAGGAAAGTGCTGCGCTAAAACAATTTTCTTAAATTTCGTGCACTTATCCTAAAACAAAATGAGGAAAGTATGTCGAAGGACTGCTGTTCCTACATAAATGTTTTTACTTCTATAAATTCTTCAGAAAAATATTTGTTGTTTTCATAAATGATGGTAAATGAGTTGCTTGTAAATCAATCAGATTCAGAGTTTTCGTAAAAATTGAAAACTCGATCAATGACTTCAGCGCGTTTAAACTTTTCAGAAAATAAGTCATTGATTGAGGGGGAGAATGTTTTCAAATCTATATCATCTAACGAGCTTATCTAATTATCCTATATACTTAAATGTAAAACATGTTAACCTACGTTGAAGGACTAGGTGCCTAGGATATGATTGTTAGGATTAGATGATTAGAGTTTGATAAACACATTATTCCCATGCTTTATATGATCTGATTGACATGTTGGATTGACTTTTACTAGTCGATTACTGGTTGGGTGTTATCGACCACCATATATGTCTATTTGTGCTTACTAAAGTATGCAGATAACATGGTTTAAAAGAATGTTCCCGATCCGGATCCCACAAAAGAAGATGATTGGATGCCGAAAGGAAAGGGTAACTGTATCTTGGGTCGACAAAAGAAGAAACGGAGCTTAATTTGATCTCTTCATGAATAGTTGGCACGATAGATGCAACTTAAGAGGTCTTACTGCATCAGCAAATGGTTTTCTTCCAACCCTACAACAACAGCAACAACAACAAAAGCTTCTCAAACACCTAACATATCTTTGTGCAGGATAAGTAGTGAATAATACCATTTTCCAACAATTTTGAAATATTGTTTTGAAAAATGGAAAAATATTGTTTTGAAAATTAACTGGACTTAATTTTGAAAATCACCGGACTTCATTTTATCAAAACTTAAGTCACTCAATCATCGACTACGGTCATCGATTGAGGGGGAGAGTGATTTAAAACAAAATATCTTAAAACGATATTTCTTCACAAAAGTTCCGATTTGTACGAAATAAAGTGGTGATCTAAAGATTTAATGTTATGTGATTGTATGATTTTCTTTAAAACTCTAAGATCTTTCAAAATGAAATTTTTTCTGTTCTTGTTTGATTGTGAAATTGTTTTATTTTACTTAAAGATCTCTTAAAACTATCATACCCGACACTAAAATCTTTAATGTCGAAAAACTGTTCCATTTCAATCATTTTTCAAAATTAAATCAAGCCACGTCTTTCCCCAAAATTTTCTAAATGATTTAAATCAAATGGGATCACAAATCTCAATTGGTTTGAAATTTTTGATCGAGGGAGAGATCGTGATTTAAATCTCAAATCGGTTTTAAAGGGTGATTGTTTCAAAAGCACTCCTTCCTTCATGTGCCAAACGATTTCAAATACTTAATGCACATGAGTATGGAGGAGCATTTAACCAAAAACCAGAAGAGAATTTAAACTAGGCACATTTTCTCCCGTGTTTTCTAAACCTGATTAAATCACTTGAGATCCAAAATCTCAAAGGGTTTGATATTTTTTATCGCGGGAGAATTTGTGATTTAATTATGAAATATGAAAAATGATTATCGTTTTGATTCAAAGTGCAAGTTCTCTCTAATATGTGCTAAACTCTTTCGTTTATCGATGCACATATTGAGGGGGAGCAAATGGTTTCTTAATGGCTTTTGTGATCGTAAATGTACTTCAAAAGAACTCTTTCCTCTATGTGATAAAATGATTTAAAATATCATACGCACATATTGAGGGGGAGAATTTACCAAAGAAATTCAAATGGCTTTTTCTAAGGAAATTGTGATCAAGAAATCATTTCAAAGAACTCTTGCCTCCATGTGCTAAACAATTTCAAAATCATATGCACATGTTAGGGGGAGCATTTCTAAAAGATCAAAAACAATTAAGATACAAAATGCTTTGATTTTATATCACAAGTACCTTGATTGATTTTCCAAATGATTTTTCAATTGGTTTCGAGAAGGAAAGAACAATACCATAAGACCGACCAATTTACTTTATGCATGGTGTTATAAGGATGGTTAGGTTAGGTATTCGTTCCCACGATCCCGCCAGAGCCGGAGGGATCTACCCAGGGACAATCCACTAAATAGTGTAGAAGTGCTTAGGTATGATGAAAAAAAATGAGAAAAATGAGAATATGGGAAGAGTGCCGACTGAGACAGAGCTAGTACTGGAACAAACCCAACAAGGTTCTAGTAATGAAGTCTCGGTAAGCACTGAATGGGTTGAAGAATGAAAAAGAATTGAATGTGAAAAAGGGTGAAAAGAAATAGTCCTCCATTAATTCAACCTTAGAGCAGAAATCGGGTTCAATACATATGATACTGGTGGTTACTAAGGTTACACTGGTATTGAAGACAATACGTCATGGACCCAGTGACGCACTGCACTAAACTTCCCAAGCCACTCAAGTTCCTCTTAAAAGGGCTTGTTTCATTCTCACGGGGAACCTACATAACCTATCGACTTTCTCTTAGAGATTGTTGATATTGAAGAAGGAGACCCTCTCCCTAGTCTCCGGCATTGGAAACCAAAGTGCACACTTGAGTTTAGAGCGAAGAGATCATCCACAATATCTCATTAGGACACAAAAATAATGAAGACTTACTGTTTCACACAATGTGGAAAGTAAGTATATATTGAGAGTCCTACGCATTATCCTTGTGGTATTGCCAGAACATCCAAGTGATATGTAAAGTATTCACGATGAAGATGGAAATCCTTCTAGAGCCAACATCAAACAAGCTCTTGGTGGGTGACATGTGAGATCTTCTCGTAAGATCAAGCTTGTGACAACTGGATAGAAACGATGGGGAGATTCAATCTTGAATCAACCTTGGTCCAGGAATGGAATTGACGAATACTTTTGGAAAAACCGTTCGATGTGCAAATCTTCTTTTCTCTAGCACATCGAATGTGTATTCATATTTCAAACTCAAAAAGTATCTCTGATTGAAAAATACTTTTGGAAAAACCGTTCGATGTGCGAATCTCTTCTTTTCTCTAGCACATCGAATGTGTACTCTTTCAAATATAAAAAGTATTTATGATTGAAAATTGATCTTTCTCATAAAACCTTCGTCGTATTCCAAAAATCTTTCTTCTAAGCAATACGCGATTGTTTTCAAATCAATTTTTCATCAATCAATGAATCTCAATTCGCTGGTTCACTCACTCCGTGTTGTCTTCTTTGAGACGTTCCGGTTTAAGAACGGCTAGAACAGCTGCGAAACCCTGTCAAGGAGATTCTTCGGAATTATACATGATCACAGGCAGTACTTGTACTGATCAACGGGGAACCGTAGGCCGTGTACCTCAATTCAACGAAAGTGATCAAAGACACTTTCGTGTGTTTTATTGCTAACTGTTGTTTGCAGGTACATTTGGACGGTTGCAGCTAATCGAAATTGGGAAGTCAATTCACAACCGCATGCTCACAGCATCCACACTTAATTAAGAAAATCATGACAAGTGCTTATCTACATAACAGGTTCTGCTACTCTGATGAAAAGATGTCATGATCCAGAAAGTGTGAGCATGTTGGTCTGAAAGTCACAACATCACATGAAGGCAACACAACAAAAGGATGATCCAGAGATTTGTTGTGGCTGATGATCTCAGAGCTGGCTCAAAGAATCATCTACTCGTGGATCAGCTCAAAGACCTCCACTGAAAGTACAAAGTATTGGGACTTTGAAGAATTCACTGCTAAAGCACAAAGAATGCAAAATTTGAAGAATTGTAGTCTACGAGCTCAAGAACGAAGTCAAGAATAGAATGCTAGGAAACAAAATGTAATTCATGGGGTGACCTCCCTTAGGGGAGATTGTTAGGATTTAGAAAATCCATAGTGAAGAGTCGGTCACCCCAACTCTAGTCTAGCATGTGTTAGCTCGTAGACATTACGTTATTTACTAGTTATTTAGTTAGTTATTTAGTTTAGAGCAACACCGTGGAGGACGGACGGGTCTTTACCCACTGTATGCCTGATCCACAATCCGAAGGAGGACGTGTAGTATGTAACTATAAATACCCTCTACCTCCCAAGGTAGAGGGTTGGACCTTTCACTCAATCTAACCTTCTTTCTTTTGTTTACTTTCTCTCTCTAGAAAGGCTCCCATCTTCCACTTTCTCTCTCTAAACTCTTGCATAATTCGACCCATATATTGAATGTATGATGTGTTTATGAAATCCAATATGTTACAAGGTTCAACAAAGATTAATCAAGCATTAATAGCACAACGAATGACCTATCGCAATACTAGGTCAATCACAATTAAGATAAGAGACAACCAATCAATATTCAACAACTAGGTTTCATATTATCTAAGCAAACACACAAGTAAATTAGCCGGACATGGAGAACATGCAAGCATACACACAATCAATTGAAGACATGATTAAATCAATGAAGTAAAACACATATCTTGTTGTAAAATAAGGTATGGAACCCTAAGATACTGCCCAAGACAGCCTTGGTTCGGTTTAGGTTTTTACTTCACAAAACTACCTCTCTAAAAACTAAAAAATTCGGATTCTATATATAGTGTTACAAAATGAGACGGCGTCACTCTTTAATTGCGACGCTGTCGGGTCGCCGCCATTAGGGTTTCGTCTTGGCCACGTCAACTCTGTGACGGCGTCACCTTATGCTCGTGACGCCGTCGGCTTCAACCTCTGACGCCGTTGGATCCAAATCTAGGTCGTCTGAGTTGCGACGCCCTACTCTTTTAAACCTGATTCCGTCACTTGTAAATAAGCAATTTGGCTACTGAGTCGTCTCAAGATGTGTCGCGGCAGCGTCACAAATAAGCCCTGACGCCGCCCCCTTTCAATTCCAGCAGCTTAAGTGTCTCGATTCTTGAGTTTGGCCATTTTCTTCGTATATTCGCGCCTTTTCGTCAGAATAAGTGTCATTCCAGCAATTTGCCTTCAAGAGACCTAAAAAGTGAAAAGGAACGAAATTAAGTAGTAACGGATACAAAAGTGATCAATTAAGGGCTTAAATGACCCCTCAAAAAGGTACCTTTTAAATCCTTATCATATGTATATAGAGAGAGAGAGAGAAAATGATTGTAGTTGTACTTTGTAAATGGCATGTAAGATGAGCAGGTAGGTCCACTAAATCAAAAGGATTCCATCAGTACAAAATAGTAATCTGCTTTAAGTTTTATAAAGAGGGGGCATGGAATTAATTGTAGTAAAGAATATTAATAGTACATACGTAGACAGCGAAGACAAAACTTACGTTAATGCATGTTAAATAATTTTGACATATTTTTATTTTCACAAGCTTTTTATTTTTTGTGTTACAATGATTGTACAATACATCATAATCCACTTTGCTATAAAGGAGGTAATACGAACACCACAATAAGTGATGTGCACTACAAATATGCATATACAAATATGCATATGTAATGTTGCAATATATGCATTAATAATGTAATTGTATGGTGTACATGTCACATTTCTTGCTATAAACATGTATATAGTCTTTGAGCTAGTGGTTATCCGTATTACTATAGATCCGGCCGTGTGAGACTGTTAAGGTAATACCACGTTCGCCTATCTTTAGGACTTGTGGCCTAGGAACCCAAGATTAAACAAATAATGCTTAAAACACTTAAGTTAGTATTGTGTTCTTCACAACCCAATAAACACTACTACCCACGGATCTAGCGGGATCTTGACCAAATTTGGTCGGATCTAGTGGTGGTGACGGTTTCGTGGTGCTGGTGATAGCAGTTCGGCGGTAGTAGTTTCATGTGAAGATGAAGATGAATATAGGGAGATAGAAGTTTTTGTATTTGTGTGGTTTTGCTATTTTTTTAGTGTGTTTTGTTTTGATTTTTGATGTGGGTATTTGATGATAGGAGAAGATGGTGAAAATGACTTTATTTTTATTTTCTTGTGTTTTGTTTTTCAAATTTTGTTATCTTTGTATTTGATGATAATGGTATTTCAATGCCGTATTAATTATTTCTTGAAGTTATACACTGATGCGGTCCGTGGTGCTGGTGATAGCAGTTCGGCGGTAGTAGTTTCATGTGAAGATGGAGATGAATATAGGGAGATAGAAGTTTTTGTATTTGTGTGGTTTTGCTATTTTTTTAGTGTGTTTTGTTTTGATTTTTGATGTGGGTATTTGATGATAGGAGAAGATGGTGAAAATGATTTTATTTTTATTTTCTTGTGTTTTGTTTTTCAAATTTTGTTATCTTTGTATTTGATGATAATGGTATTTCAATGTCGCGTTAATTATTTCTTGAAGTTATACGCTGATGCGGGTTTTGTAATGATGTTTGATGTGGGTATTTAATTAGTTCTTGAAAATGATGCTCGATATATACAAAATTAATATATGTTGAGACGTGAGTAAATGTTTGTATGATGAAGTATCAACTTTGTATAGATACCAAAATTATCTTTTGGTTTTTTTGTCAAGCTCTAAATATTTGTAATGATGTAATGATGCTCACCGGAATCTGTTGCTGCTTTCCGGAATCTGCAGCTGCTTATATTCAGAGGTTGGAGATGAAGTGAGGTGGAAAAAAACACGTATATATTTTTTTAGTGACATGACAACTCAGTCGGTCACCCTTCTAACATCTAAACAAACCAAAAAGTTTCATTTCTAACATGAGGACATTTCCGACGATGTTTCTAACATGTGTAAGTTGGAAAGTTCGCTTCAAATTTAAAGACTTAACCCTTGTTGTAATGGTGATAACCGACAGTTTTGAGGGCAATGATGGTGGTTGTAATATGTATTCCCGAATGAATCTGGATATTAATGAAGGTGCATATGTGTTGATAATGACGATAGTATGATGAAAGAGGAAAAAAAGAAAAAATAAATAAAAAATGATAGTGAAAGTAGGTGATTGGTTGAGAAGATGAAAAAGAAAAAAATGAATAGGAAATGAGGGAGTTTTGAGATCCGAATTTTTGAATGGACGGTTGTGATCACTTTTTATACTTACTAACTTTTTATTTGGTCCTCTATCTAATAACTAAACATAACTGAAAAAATTATTATCATTAAAAATATTGCAATATTTTTCTAAAAACACATTACAATACATTAACAAAGTATAGAGCTGTCAAATTATAAGTTACAATGATAGAATCTAAAATAAAATAAAGATGATTAATGACCTTGTCAGGGTGTGTGGGGTATCCGACATTCTGATTAAAACACTCTGGAAATCAAAATGATATTATGTTTGACAACTAGAAACCAAATCAGATTGAAAGACTATGGAAATCAAAAGGTTGAATAAAATATGTGCTGGATTGAGTTAGTCATAAAGATAAAACCAATTGTCACTTTCTAATTTGCCCGACCCATTGTGTCTTTTCATTTGGGCCATTTAATCTGGTTTTTTTTATAACTAAATTAGCCCATTTGTACTTAATCAACCTATTTAAGCCCATCAACTCATTTATTCCAAATTGGCCCAACACATTACAGTAAAGAAAGGATATATATTTTCATACTTGTATATGCCTAACTCAAACCAACACATATTTATTCGACCTTCTAATAACATGTTATATGATTCATTGGAGTGAAAAAGCATATCAGACCTTGGAAGTGGTTGTCAGCCCTTTTTCCCTCTCGAACTTTGAGTCTAACGAACTGTCATGACGAATAAGAGCTCTACAATGTCTCAATAAGGCCTCCACCAAGGACGTTTTCCATGCTTTTGCGAGCCAAGTACTGCCACGTTGCGGATCAGGTTTGGAGATGATGGTGATGAGTGGGTTAATGTACTATTTTATTTTGTTTAGTTTGTTATTCATCACAAATGGTGAATGAATCAAAACTATATTATGAGGCAGTCAGAGGCGTAAAGAAAAGAAATGTATATGGTCTTGGATCACAAGCGTTTGCTTATTCTCCGAATCCTACCAATATAACTTCAACAAATTATATGCCACGTGAACCTTTGGAGATCAAGTATTTGGTAATGGAGAGAAAGTTGACTCGCAAGATCAGTAAACAACAAATTCTTGAGTTCTTGTGTAATCATCTTGATATCCATGTTCCAAGTATTGACAATGACACAAAAAATACCAATCAAGCAAATACTGTGGAGGAACTCAAAACCCAAACACTAACACATCAAAGGAACATGAAATCTAGGAAGATGGTCATTACAACATCAAGAAACACAGGTTATTTTTTCATTTTGTCTGCTATTCTAGGTTTATGTTTGTTTTAGTTTGAATATTTTTGGTTGTCGGTTGCTTTACTTTGGATTATTTAGATTCTTGGTTTTTTTTCATAATGAATATTTTAGGGTCTTGTTAAGTTTAATAAAATTCTTTTATGTTTGTTATGTTATGAGAAATAATGTGCCTAATTTTTATTTTACGAGTACATTTGATTGGAAATTTGTGACATTTACAAATATGTATATATAAATATTTCACATGTTGAATGATATTTGCCCATGAACCTACTTTTTGTGGTTAATTTTACCAGGTAATTATTGTGGGTAAACTTATAATATTACCCTTGGCTTTTCCACACGCTTATATCCCTGAGCGAGGCTTCTCATGAATTATCATGGGTAAAACTGAAATATTTACCATAAGATGTTACACACGACAATATTGTAGGTATGTGTACCCATGAATTACCCTTACAACATTTTTGGGTATTTTCATGGTAATGTATAAAATCCCATGAAATAATTACCCACCGATTTAATAAATGCACCCTTGAGTGATGTACTGGTGAAATATACCCACAGATTATCCATACAACAAGGGTGGGTATTTTCATGTTAATTTAGAAAATCCCATGCAACCTTTACCCATGGATTGAATGAAAACACCTACAAACAATGTCGTGGTTAACGTTACCTACATATTTAAAAAAGTCGTGGGTAGACATTTACCCTCGAAGGTGTTACACCCCGTGCCCGAGTTGACCAAAAAATAAAAATTTTGACTATAACAACTCGTTGTTGCACATATATAAAACGACACTTTATTATAACTATTAACACTTATCAAAATGCTTACAAGGACATACACTCAACAGCCCCTTTTAAACATTTCACAAAAACTATAAATCAACCAAAAACCCTTTTAGTGAACCCAATATGCCGTATCCATATTTATGGATACACCGTATTGCTGCTGAGGTCAATACGCCGTATCTAGAGATATGAATACGTCTTATTGCCCAATACGCCGTATCCAATACTTGGATACGCCGTATTGACTTATGAGACAGAACACTTGCAGAACACTTGCATAAACTCCAACACTTACCGACAAACAATTTTGACCTCTTACAACACTATAACTTGTACCAAAACACCCACTTAACTTTGAAAGACTATAAGAAACCTTACTATAACATATTAAATGACATTTGACCCATTTGACCTCAAAATGGGTATAAATACACATAAATCCAAACACCCCTTTAGACACAATGCATACACTTTAGCCAACTCTATTACTTCTCATTAACACACTTTAATTACACATTTATACATAAATAGACTTTGACACTTGAACACATCTTTAACAAAGACTCAAGACAACTCGAGGATACAACCTTACCTTTGAGCTCGACATCTAATCCTAAGCACTTAATCTTGGTCTACAATTCTTGATTCCATTATAAGCTTCCAAATTATAAGCTTACTCCAATTACTTACCAACATCCATAAGCACCTACAAAACTTTAACAACTATAACATTAAACGAAACGCTTAGTAAGTAACTAAATTAAGACATGTTAATACTTTAATCCACATATTAGCATTATGAACACATAAAATCATTCAATCCACATAATTCCATAGAAACCTTAAACACATAGCAATCACAATTCATACCTTAATCATTCCATAATTATGAGCTAACACTAGTGTAATCTCACTAGGCAAGCCTCCTATTAAACCATAGATACTAATCCAATACTTTAATCCTTCAATCACATTCATAAACACATAATATGAGAACTTTCATACTAAACACATGTTAACCATAGTTACTTACCTTAGTAATCCAATTTAGGCTATCAATATATCACTTCACCATCATCATCATCAACAACCTCCTTATCTTGATATCTAAGTCAATTCATAATAAATATAATACTTAATACATAAATAAACAACTTCAATAATGGCTTATACAACTATTAACTCACCATTTAATACCTTAAATTCGTCATATAATCGTATGTTGATTATATGATAATTAACCCATGATTAACTAACTTTAAATCAATATAATTAACCTCATAATTACTATAACCCATTTAATTAGCTTAAAACCATCTTTTACCCATTTATCCTAAATTAGGGTTCATAAACCCTAATTTCTTAATTTGCAATTAAACACAAATTAAGGTTACTTACTTGCTAATACTCATTGCTAGGGACTTAACCTTTAATATATAAACACTAATCTTTATTCTCTAGATCATCAAGCTTCCATTTATTTCTTTCTTTCTCTCTTATCTTGATCCAGAACTCCTAGAAGATAATGATAGAATTATCTAGAAGTCTGATATATACTAACTAAGTGGTGACTCATCAAAAAGGGCAAATTATTAATTCTGCTCATTTTTTGCCAATACGCCGTATCCATAAATTGGATACGTTGTATTCATGCAACCCCACCAATACACCATATTCACAATTCTGAATACAGCATATCGGACCTATCTCAATACACCATATTCACAATTCTGAATACACCATATTGAAGTTGACCGACCCAAAACCATTTTCCATAATACATAAGTCCATACACTTATACTTAGTCAAACTCGTCTAGGGTCATACCCGTTTGAAAACGGTTTTGGGTGTAACAGAAGGGTTTCCCCATTAAATGGATTTATGGTAATCTATGGGTATTCATCAATTACCCACTAATTTGGGCCTATTACCACAAATTTAGTGTTACACCCCGTGCCTGTTTTGACCAGAATTTTAAAACTTTTGACGCAAAATGTTTGACTTTGCCGGACTCACTTAAACCCTTCGTTTATAGACAATAATTCATGACATTACAACTTTTAAAATACTTTACAAGGACGTATACTCGAAAACCTTTCAAGACCTTTCACACAAATACTATAACACATACCAAACAACCCTTCTGTTATACCAATACGCCGTATCCATAATTATGGATACGCCAAATTGAATCATAAACCCGATATGCCATTTCTAAGTATACGAATACGCCGTATTACTCATGATGTTCAATACGTCGTATACAATCTCTTGGTTACGCCGTATTAAATCTGTAGACACAAAACAACACGATTAACACAAACTGATTTGACACCATTACAACATCATAACAATTACAATCTGTTGAAAACTAGAAGGGGGGTTGAATAGTTTTACTGTTTAAAAACTTTAATTGTTTCAAAAACTTATTGTGAGATCAATCAATATAGATAAATGATGTGTTGGTGAAGAATGAATAATATGTAAGCAATAAATAATATGTACTTAAGGAAAGAAACAATCAAACCACAACAAAGTTGTTTATAGTGATTCGTTCTACAAGGACTCTTTTTCCTTGTCCTACTCCATTCCCCGAGTCTCCAACTCGAGAGTTATCTTTACTAATCAACAAGCTCCTTTAACCGTCGGAGAAAACCTTTACACGTCGCTTACACAATATTTTCGACACAAAGCTAGATGTCGAGTTCTTTTATAAGGGTACAACCACTCCCAACACGATATGTATTTGGAGGACTAAAATGCTAACCACTCATACTCAGAGGTTTAAGATGGTTTGGTATAACAACGATGTATGAACAATGATGATTCACACAACAACAAAACAAACAAGCCTTCCAACTATTTGTTAAAGCTTGATTATGCCTTGATCTTCTTTGCTACAAAATATGATCACTAAAATGAAATGAAACTGAGTTAGATGTAATAGAATGAGAGAATGAATGTGTTTTATGCTAATGAGGGATGAGAAAACAACTTGGGTTGGCTTGCTATTTATAGGCCAAGTGATCAGCAAGATCACGGACTGGACGGAACCAAAAAAAGGGTTCCGCCCTTTATAAAATTTGGTTCCGCCAGTCGGACAATAAAGATCACAAAAAATCTTTCAAAGATCATCTAAATCTCTCCAAGATTATGTAAGATATGATGAGTGAATATCTAAACAAAATATTCTATAAAATCTTCTAAAGATTTCTAATGTGATGCAAGCCATGATATAATATGTTGTTTTCCATTTTTAGAATTAATATGTTATATAAGTAAATACTTGTGTAATGTTATGTTTAAGAAACTAAACATACTTGTTCTAAAAATGTTGATGCACATTATAGTTTAGAAGGATATCAATGTTAATTGATATGTAGCTAATCAAAATGTAATAAGATGTAAATGCTTAATTGATGAAGACTTTATTTAAGAAAAGCTTGTTTTAATGTCTATTGATCTTGACAAACTTTATACCTTACAAAAATAAAATTTACTTTTGTCGTTAACAAAACAAGGTAAAGATCATAAAATATAAATAACGTTTTAGGACGATATTTGTATTAACAATTTCCCCTTTTTTGTTGAGGACAAAACATAAATTTTATTTTTATCAAAGATGTAAAGATGTACAAGAGTTATGAAAATATGAGATTAATTTAAAATCGAAAGAACTAGTTAAAAGGATAATTTAATGTTATGACTAGTTGGACTTTTGTTTGTCCAATATTTGGTATTCTACAGTTTTGACTTTTGAAAGTCAATGCATGATGTTGACTTTTTGAAAGTCAATGGTCAAGTTCAATAATATTCTCCCCCTTTTTGTCGAAACAAAAAGAAGAGGCGATGCAGAAAATGCAATGAGCCCGAGCCAAATTCTCCCCCTTGGCAAATGCTCCCCCTTAATTGGGTGCCAAGAGAAAGATACATGGATTGTGAAAAGCTACAAAAGAAATGTTAGTAACATTCATCATCACAAGTATACAAATAATTCCAACAAACAAGTAATCACCAACAACAATATAATAAACATCATTCATTAGTTAAAATTTTTATGACTTAAAAGTTATAAAATGGAACATAATAGAGATGTTAATACATAAAAGAATTCCTAAAAAAATAGAAAAAAAACTTAGAAAAATAAAACAAATAAAAAAAAAATCCTAGAAAAAAGAACCCTTAGAAAATAAAAAGTTCTAAAAATAAAGCAAGAACCATCCTATTGAGAAGGCGGATGAGAAAGAGCGTTAATACGCTAAAGGATATGATTGATGATGAACCTCATTTCATCTTGTAACTCATGGACCATGATTCAGGTCCTTTCACTAAGATGGGTGGTGCGCTCACAATGGGAGCAACCATGTCGAGGTAGCAGAGTAGGATCATTGTTTGGTGGTGGAACATTGGTGGAAGCATTGTTGGTATTTGATGGAGTAATGAGGGAAGAAAGCAAAGCATTTTGCATTTGCAATGCCTCATTTAGATGAGAATCCACCACGTTTGAAAAGGCATGGAAGTTTTCCAGATGAGCTTGTATTTCTACTTGAGATTGTGGGTGGTCTTCCCACATTGACTCATCAACGTCATCAATATGTGGGGAAAAGGATGTATGTGGTAGAGCATGATCTCCATTGAGTCGCTCATGGATATCGTTGTGGATTGGGTGGAAGAGACGAGGTATAGGTTCATTTTAAAAAGGGACGTTTAGTTCAAATGACGCTCTTGGTGGTTCATGAGCGATACGCTCAATGGTTCCGAAATATGGAAGAGGTGGTGGATTTGTGGGCCTAGTAGGTAGGTCTTCCAAGTCATCCAAGAATGGATTTGGAGATGTTTGTGGAGTTGAGAAGAGTTCTATAGGTACAAGCTTTGGAGATTTTGGTGGTGATGGTATTTTTGATGATTGTATTGGAGCCGATGGAGGAGAGGTGACAATTGGTGTTTTAGTAGGTGGTGGAGTGGTGATGATAATGGGTGATTTTAGTGGTGGAGTTGGAGTACTCAAGGTGAGGAAGTTTTCATCTCTTATTGGAGATGAAATGTTGAGTGGTGATGAGTCTGAGGAGGAACTAAGATTGACAAAACAACAAGGTCTTACACTTATTCTTGCGATTTTCTTGAGAGGTTTGGTTGATGGTGATGATGTAGATGGCTTTGTCTTTATGATCAAGCTTATGCTAAGAAAAGAAGGAAGAAATTGTTGAGGTGGAAATGACCATCCTTGATGTCTTAATTTATAGGATCATGAGATTATGGAAAATTGTGTTTGATTTGATGTTAAGCCATACAAGTGAAGTGGTTCCTAATGATTTGGAAGAGTTTAAATGCATGTCAAATCTCCCTAAGTCAATCCGTACAAAAAGTGTTGAGTAAAATGAGCAAGATATGCAATAAATGAACTTTAATCATTGCAAAATCCTGGAAATCAGCTATCCATGGATTACAAAGAACCAAAATAAGGGTTCCTTCCTTTATAGAAAAGGGTTCCTTGGGTGGATTTTGAGATTTTTTGAATTTTGGTGAGAAATTGATATCCTATTGGTCTAAGTAAGTTAAACTAGTCCTAATATAAGTGAAAAGCAGTAAAAACTATCCTAGAAACAAAATTTGGTAAATTAGAGTGCGGGATTTAGTAAAATTTAGCAACTTACCTGCACTGAGCCACGGCACCAAAAAATTACAAAAACGGAACCCACTTTTTGGTTCCGTCTGGTCCGGCAGTATGAATTTGGCGGCACCAAATTTTATAACGGACAAAACCAAAATTTTGGGTCCGTCAAATCCGTGTTGTGCAGAATTGTTCACAGAGGCGTTTTTTAACCCTCGAGAACTTTTCCGAATCCTGAAATTTTTCTTAAAATATATGGAGATAATTATTTCTGGTTATGAACAAGCAATAACACACATATAAACACACAGGAGCATGTATTTCCAATAGGGGCTAGTGATTTTCACTAAAAAGTGAAAACGGTGAAAATTTGATAACATCCGAATGTTATCCCCCTGCATGACAAAGTTAGTTCACATCATTGTTTTAAGTTTAGTTATCATTCTAGAAAGCGAAAACACATAAATTACATCATATATCATTGTTTTTGTCCTTGTACTAAACACTCCTTAAAAACCTCCATCACTTGTCCAACTTCTTGTTAATCTTGGTAAGCATCCTACCAAGACACTTGAACATCCCTTTGGTTTGCTTGAATTATTCTGAGGGGTTCTCAATCTCTGGAAGTGATGCGTAGTACTCGTGAGGTTGAAGCCTAGAGTTGGGGAGTCCGTCTTCCGAGCTATTTGACAATAAAGTTGAAGGAGTAGGAGGTTGTGGTCATTTTCCTTTGGTCTTAGTCTTGGATACCCTTTCATCACTTAATGGCACAAAGATGTGAGGGGTAAGAGGATAGTCAAGTTTTACCCCTATGGGGTTTGGCGGAATGGGTGCAAAAGCTCTAAAGAGACGGGTAAGAAGCATCCCGTAGGGAAGAGCAACGGTGCTTTGAGTGGGAATGTCTGCCATCCTCCTAGCAATGTAGTATGTCAAGTTGAATGGTTGACGAGTAGACAAGCTATAGAGTATGTAGCAAAGGCAAGCATTGATATGGTCACGATTTCCTATGGTGCTTATGACATTGGCTCTAAGAAGTTCTTCCCATTTCTTGAATTGAGGCTTAAGCTCATTGAGTTCCATTCCATATGGATCTCAGTTGATTTCCTTTCCGGCTCTAGTGACACGAGTTGGTGCTACCCTATCAAAGAAGAGGTGTTCACGGATGACATCTTTATCGACCAAGGGAGTTTGGTAAGGAGGGGGACGGTCATGAATTGAGTCAAGAATTGTGAGTGACCACTTATCCGAGTAGAGACATGTTCCAACACAAGGAATTCCTAGCACTTGTGCGAAATTGGTGAGGGGAATATTGAAATCAATTTGGTTAACTTTGAATTGGAGAGACATAAGAGCATCATCGTTTGTTACAAGAATTACGCTAGCATAGAACTCAAGAACAAATCTAGGGCAAATGGGCTCATCTATGTCTAGGAGACCATCAAAGTGGATGGTGGCTAGTTCTTGACGAAGGTTTGTTCCCTCGACAAAGGATGGGTGGATTGTCCTACCCTCATGAAAGTATCGTTTCTCTAGACCTTTGAAAACCTCAACTTGGTCTTTGCTAAGACCCTTAGTTTTGTGGTGTTGTGGGATGTAGCCAAGGGTGTCTTTGTGATCGTAGTACTTAGCGGGAGGCATGTTTGTTCCTAAGAGCAAAAAGTGTCATGTTTTAGTAAAAACAACAACTAAATTAACATTTTGTTCTAGTGTGTGCCTATATGCAAACAATGTGGAGTTGTGGTTATCTCGACTCCTTTTCATGCATAAAATAGTTTATATTAGTAGTGTTTGGCAAAATGGAAGAGTTAACTCAAACGCTCCTAATTTCAATGTGGCTTCGTTTGAATATACCCGGGAATACATATTAGTTATGTATTACCTTTAGTATTCAAGAGACATTATGCAAGTGATGAAAATAACGTTTTTATTTGTATGAACAATGAGAATTTGTTTTTCCTACAAGTGAGAAATTTTTCAAAACTTTGACATGGAGTTTTTAGTTAATTATGATAATGCCTTATGATATGTAACTCCTAACTAAGAGAAACATGATTAGTTATGTAATTTAACGAATATAGTTCATGATTTGTGCAAGAAGATGCATAATTCCCATGTTTTGGTTTTGTGCATAAATTGGAACCTTAGACACAGAATTAAGAGAAGTAATGTAGTTAGGATACTTACAATGTTAATTTTGGTTGTGATTAGTTGAAGAAGAAACCTCAATTATGAGTTATGTGTGTTTGTAGGTCGTTTGGTTATGTGGTTTGTGAAGAAGGAAGTGTTTTGTAGTTCAAAATTTCGGTACTGAAGAAGCCACGGACCAGACGGACCCAAATATTTGGTTCCGTCTTTGTTGTCGTTTGGTTCTGTAGGAATAGTAGCAGAAATTAGCTAATTTGTTGTGTTTGGTCATTCTAAGTTTTAAGCTATGTTTTTGATTATGTGTTTGGTTCCATTAATCCTAAACCAAGTCTAAGAAGATTAAATGGTTCTCGTTTAAGAGGTTTAGTTAGGATGTCGACAATGTTATCTTCGGAGGAGACTTTCTCGATTGAGATGTTTCCTTTTTGAATATTGTCGCGAAGGAAGTAATGGCTAATTTCAATATGTTTCGTTCGGGCATGTTGGACAGGATTTTTGCTGAGATCAATGGATCCTTTTTGTCGAAGTATAGAGATGTTGTTGAGATGAATTCCGTAGTCCTCGAGCTTGCTTCATCCAAGAGCTTGTTGACATGCCTTTCCGTTTGAGGCGTACTTTCGGCTTTGGTAGTTGAGATAGCGAGGGCGTTTGTTTCTTCTGAACCATGAGGTGAGACATTGTCCAACAAAAGTGCAAATACCACTTGTACTCTTTCTATCGACATAGTCACCGGCATGGTCCGAGTCAGCATACACTATGGTTTTTACACCCGTTCCTTTGGGATGCCATAATCCTAAACATGCAGTGCCTTTAATGTATCTAAATATTCATTTTAAGGCTTCTAGGTGTGATGTTTTTGGATCTTCTTGAAAGTGAGCACATAGACAAACACTAAACATAATGTCGGGTCTACTAGCCGTGAGATAAAGTAGGCTACCAATCATTCCTCTATATTTAGTGTTATCTACGGATTCACCTTCTTCATCCTTGGTGAGTTTAGTTTCCGAGGACATGGGTGTTTTAATGGGTTTTGAGTCTTCAAGACCAAATTTCTTAAGCATATCTTTTATATATTTAGATTGGTTAAAGAATATACCATATTCTAGTTGTTTAATTTGAAGTCCTAAAAAGAAATTTAACTCGCCCATTATACTCATCTCAAACTGTCATTCATGATTTTAGAGAAATCATCACATAGCTCTTGACAAGTTGATCCGAATAAGATGTCATCAACGTATATTTGAACTATGATAACGTGTGATTCCTTTTTCCTAGTAAATAGAGTATTATCTACTAATCCCATGGTGTGTTTATGTTCAACTAAAAAGGTCTTAAGTCGATCATACCAAGCTTTTGGTGCTTACTTAAGTCCGTATAATGCCTTTTTAAGTTTGAAAACATGATTTGGTTTTTCAAAGTCGGTGAATCCGGGAGGTTGTGCAACATATACTTCTTCATTAATGAACCCGTTCAAAAATGCACTTTTAACATCCATTTGAAAGTTTAAAGTCGTGAGCACATGCATATGCAAGTAAGATTCTAATAGACTCGAGCCTAGCTACCGGTGCATAATTTTCGTCGTAATCAATTCATTCTTGTTGATTATATCCTTGTGCCACAAGCCTAACCTTGTTTCTAGACACTACATCATTTTTGTCCATTTTATTTCGAAAAACCCAGTTCGTTCCAATTATAGTTTGATTTTTAGGTTTTGGAACTAATTTCCATACATCATTTCTAACAAATTGATTTAGCTCCTCTTGCATAGCAATTACCCAAGATTCGTCTTTTATTGCTTCGTTTACGTTTTTCGGTTCAATGGATGATACAAAATAAGAGTAGTTACTTTGATTTTAGGCTTGTGCTCGTAATGTTCTTTGATTCAATTGACCTATAAACTTTTCTAAAGGATGACTTTTGGATTCTTTGATATTTATAATATCTTTATTTAATGGTTCATCTTCCTTGTTATTATCATTGTTTTCTTGACTTTCAATGTGTTGACTTTCAACCAAGTCATCATCTACCAAAGGTGATGTCTTAGAGGGAGGTGGACTTTCGTCAAATATTATGTTCAACGATTCCTCAACTCTCATTGTTTCTTTGTTTAGAACGATGTATGCTTTGCTAGTTTATGAGTAATCAAGAAACACACCTTCATAAGACTTTGGGTCAAATTTGGTGAGATAGTCGTTGGTATTTAAAATAAAACATTTACATCCAAATACTCTAAAGTATCCTAAAGTAGGCTTTTTGCCTCTATAGATTTCATAAGGTGTTTTGTTCAAGAAATGATGTATTAAAACTCTATTTAAAATGTAAGTGGAAGTGTCAACTGCGTTACACCAAAACTTTTGGGGTATGTTTTGTTCATTAAGTATTTTTCTACTCATTTCTTGAATAGTCATATTCTTACGTTCTACTACACCATTAGATTGGGGTGTTCGAGGAGAAGAAAAGTTATGTGTTATACCATTTGTATCACAAAAGTTTTCAAATTGTGTTTCATCATCGAATTCGCGGTCATGATCCGTTCGGATTGACACAATGTTAACACCTAGTTGATTTTAAATTTTCTTGCTAAGTATTTCAAATTTATCAAAAGCTTCGCTTTTTGTTTTCAAAAACTTTGCCCGAGTGAACCTTGAATAATCATATACTATGACCAAAGTGTTAAAGTTGCCTCCATAACTTTTGTTAATACAAATAAGCCGTAAAAACGTTTATTTATAATTTACGATCTTCTAATGTTTTGTCGATAACAAACGTAAAATCATTTTAACGAAACAAATAAAATACGTAAATGGTTTGAGTCAATAGTTTACTAACACACTTACATTTTTCATACAAAACACTAAACAAGTAATAGTGCCTTTATGATTTAGTAATGCAAATGTACAACAACTAGTGTTTACATATTGGGTAGATATATACATAATTAGTATGTATTGTAATGGGTAATACAATGGGTAGAAGTTTAAGCATTTGACCCATTGACTAAATACATTGAATGTAGTTGGGTAAAACCCAAAGTCCATGACCCATACCCATGGAGCATAACCCATAACCCATTGCATGACATCATGCATAAGTCATAATGGGTATTATCCATGACCCATGGAGCTAACCCATGACCCATGGACTAGATGCATTGCATCTAGTAGATACATTGTATCTACTTGGATACCCATGGTCCAAAGTCTAGGACCCATGACCCATAACCCATGACCCATGACCCAAAACCCATGGGCAAAGAGGAGCGTCCCACGGTTCCCTCAGTTTACACTGGACGAATCCCTCAAGTAAGGGATCCGTGGAATAGTAGCACATTTTCCTCTATAAATAGTGAGTCATTTCTTCATTGTAAAGCACTCGTTTTACACATATCTTTTCTTTGAGTTGTAAACTCTCTAACCACAGATCCAAGTGATCTTTGTATGTAGTTTTGTGTTTGTGTAATTCTCTAGGTTCCTCTTAAAGGCGAGATCACCACCTCTTGAAGTCGAGCAAGCTCAAGTCCATGAGTTGCCATGCTTCGTCATCATCAAGACTACTAATAGTATCTTGTTGATAGTTCTCTTCTTTATCATTAGAAGTGTAGTGTCGAAGACATTAGTGAAAGATGTTGATAACATCAAATAGTCCTGATTATTAAGTGTCAATTTCCCCCGATAATGCTTGTAATTTATATCATTTATATGGATTTATGCTTGTTTTCCATTGTTTTCCACTTTCAGGTAAATTATGAGTATTGAAGCTAAAGAGACGGCTGGAGAAATATCAAAAGATTTATCACGGTATGCTAATTTGAAGAAGTTCACCGTAACTCATCTCTCACATTAAGCCGTAACTATTGCGTGACTCAGAAAACCAACTTATCAAAAGGTTACGGCGTAACTCTTCCCAAAGGCTACGACATAACTATATTAGGTCAAATGAGGTTCTACGCCGCTGATATTTACGCCGTAACTATCTCATCAACTTCGGCGTAACCAAGTTTATTGAAGACTACGACGTAACCACTTATAAGGTTACGCCGTAACCAGCAGATCTTGTACAAAATACGATGAAATAGAAGGTTACGGCGTAACTCTTGTTATAGTTACGCCGTAACCCAGATCTGGCCTATAAATACCCCATGAATTCCAGCATTTCTAATCATCCCATTCCACACACAACACTCAAAGAACGTGGATAAAAGCTCAAGGCAGGTCTAGAGGAGCATACGGAGTTGTCTCCAAGGGAGAAATCACTCCCCTACGATAAGCATTAGCATTTTATATTTTCTTTACTTTCAATTCATGTATTTCGTACCTTTGAATATTGAATTGATTTATATGATTAATATGAGGCGGCTAAGCACCTCTTGGTGCTGGCCTAGTTATGATTCCTTAATTGTTTTGTTTGCGTTTACTTTACTTACGTACAATTATTTCTAAGTGTATGCATGCTTAGTTTATTGGTAGCCACCCTTGGGTTGGTAGTTTTGAATGGCGGTAGAGGCCAATTGCCTAGGAGATATGACCCACTGACCCTAGGTGAGGATTTTGAGCGGGAAGGGTAAGATATGACCAACTGACGACCCTTTCTACTTGTGCGATTTGACCAACTGATCACATATCGTTTGGATGAACTTAAGAATTAGGGGGTGAGTGTCTAAGTTCCTAACGGTCGGGCACTCACTATTATAAATCTAGCATGTAGCGGTACTTAATGACTTGGCTTAGGGGACCAGGAACATCATGACTTATGAGGGGACACCTGACTTCTCTTGTGGTGGCATCTTTCTTTGATAGGTTAGGGGCGAATTGACCAAATGTTGTCCTCTCGACTTTGACCCCACCTGAAGTAATTGGAAGTAAGTAGACGTAGACATAACTAGCTAGGAGGATTAACTAGGTTAGCACCACTTTCATCTATTGATTTACCTTTTACCATCTCCCTCGCCTTTTATTTGCTTTATTCTGTTTTAGTAGTTTAATTAATTAAATCCCTATCGAAACTTTTATTAATCTGTGACACCTAGACTTAGTAATAATCCAACACACATAGCTCTTGGTACGACCTCGGCTTTACCGATTACTACACTACACGCGACCGGGTACACTGCCCGTTAGTGCACTAGGGTAGACCATAGGTATAACGAGACTTTATAAATATTAAAACCTGGTCAGTAAAACCTGCATCAGATATCTAAAGGGTCAAGACGAAGACATTAGTGAAAAGTGTTGAAGAGTCAAAGTAAATGCATTAGTGAAAGGTGTCGAACGTCCATGTTGAAAGCATTAGTGAAGGGTGCTTAGAAGTCAAGTCAAAAGGCATTAGTGAAGGGTGCCTAGAAGTTGAGTCAAAGGCATTAGTGAAAGGTGCCTAAGGTGTGCATTTGATATGGTGTGTCGATGTACAAGATAGATTTGTATTGGGTCAAAGGATATTGATATCCTTGTTGATGTTGTCATAAGGAGTGGATCTCCTCAGGGATAGGATTTGTGTAGTGTTGGGTAGTAGTTCCTCATTTGTAATGGAACTCGGTATCTAGCCTTGTACCGGATAAAAGGTAGGCGACGTTGTGATAGGTTTGGTTCTACCGTTGGAAGAACCGGTATCTAGCCTTGTACCGGATAAAGAGTAGGCAGCGTTGTGAAGGCTTCTCCGCCACAAGGAGTTGGTGTTGTGTAGTGATTACGAACTCTCGAGTAGGTGACTCGGGGAGTGGAGTAGGGCAAGGACGGTGTCCTTGTAGCCGAACCACTATAAATACTCGCGTTGTGGTTTTGTGCTTCTTACTCTTTATCTTAGCTTTTATTTATCTATATGACTGTCTATCAACATCCAACACACACGTTTAAATAGATTGACATAAGTCGATCTAAATAGTTTAAAACAAAGTTTTAATCGGTAAAACTATTCAGCCCCCCTTCTAGTTTTTCACAACTTTGTATAGCGGATGGACCGAACAAGTCCATATGCAAAAGCTCTAGACACCTAGATGTGGAAACCATGTTTTTAGCCTTATGGCTACTATGAATTTGTTTCCCAATTTTGCAAGCATCACAAAAGTGTTGGTCATATTTCAATTTGGGTAAGTTTCTAACTAGCTCTTTTGAAGATAACGATTGAATGAGTCTCATATTAGTGTGACCTAGACGCCTGCCAAAGGGTAGAGTTATCATCTAAGGTTGTTAGGTAAAGTTTGTCTTTGGATGTTCTATCTATTTTCATGACATATATGTTATTTTTCCTAACTCCTTTTGCTATGGTGATACCATCTTTTAGTATTTTACTACCATTTTCTTCAAATAGTACTTTATACTTTTTATCACATAGTTGGCTAATACTAAGTAGATTAAATCCTAGTCTATCAACATGAGCAACATTTTCAATAGTTAGAGAGTCATGAGCAATCGTACCTTTGCCAATGATTTTGCTTTTGAGATTGCTACCAAAAGTAACATTACCTCCGGCATACTCTTGGTATGTTGAGAAGAGGCTTTTGTTTCCCGTCATGTGTCTTGAGTATCCACTATATTTTATCCATTCATCAGGCTCCAAGCCGACTTTTAAGCATACTTATGACACATGTAACTCAAGCGTTTGGTCCCCAATATCTCATGGGTCCGTTTGGGTTAAACATACCATTTACTTGGTTCATGTAAGGAAATGATGGATATTGGTTCCATGGTATGTAATTAGGAGTTTGATATGGTATAGAGTAGTTTTGATTCCAACTGGTATGTTGATAGTTGGGTTGTATGTTGTAATTGCTTTTGAGAAAGGAGCGTTTGGCAATAGGTGTTTTAGGCCTTTGTTGAGTGTTTTTAGATCTAAATTTATTTTTAGCAAGTCCTACTCCTATTGTAACAACATGTTTTTGTTTAATAATATCTTTAGATTTCTTAGTTACTTTGACAAATTCACTACGGTCCGTTTTGCAAACTTGTTGTCCTTCTGTAGACACTACGAAACCAAATTTTACAAATTCACTACGGTCCGTGTTGTACAGTTGCAGTTGGGACAGTTTGTTTGTCTTTTCCAGCCGTTTTGGTTTTACTACTTGGAATTATTACTTCATTAAAACCTAATCCACTTGTATTACCTGGTACTTTTTGAATTCTTGCTATTTCATCAGCACAAGAAATGTTTTTGTTAAATTTCTTAAATTTAGAGATATGTTCGATGAGAACCTCCTGTGTGAGTTTTAGCTTTTCTATCTCAAGACCAAGCTCTTTACATGATTTACAACCATCGTCATTAGCCTTACTTTTTTCTAATCGTTTTGCCTTTTCTTTTAACTCATAAACTTCGTTTTCTAAAAATTCCTTTTTAGTTTTTAAAAACTTGTTTTTAGTTATGATTTTTAAGCTAAGCTCACATAATTGATTATATTGTTTTTGCAAAGTGTCATCATCAATAGAGGAATAAGATGAGTTGGAATGTACCTCGTTTGATTCATGTGCCATGAGAGCGATCTCTTCCTTACTTGGTTCTTCGTTATCATCACTTTCACTCTAAGCCCCACTTACAAAACCTCGTCGAGTTTTGCTTTTAGATGGCTAGGGGCAATCTCCTATTAGATGACTTGTATCACCGCATCTAAAGCACTTTCTTTCAGTTTTTCCCTTTTTGTCATCTCGGTATTTCCGGAATGATTTCTTTTCATCTCGGGGTTGCCTTACAAATTTTCCTCTTCTTTTAAAGAACTTTTTGAAATATCTTACGGCCATGGCATACTCCTCGTCTTCACTGTAGGAGCAAGATTCTTCATCATTACTAGATTCCGCTCTTGCCTTTAGAGCAACGGATTTGACTTTCTCTCTTTTGCCTTTGATGATTTCCGAATCTTTTTCCATCGCCATTTCATGTACTTTAAGGTTTCCAATTAGCTCGTCAAGTGACATTATTGAGAGATCTTTTGATTCCTAAATAGCCATTACTTTTGCTCTCCACTTCGGATAGAGTGCCCTAAGAAATTTCCTGACAAAGTTCTTGGTACGAAAAGATTCATCAACTGCTTTAAGAGAAGTAACAATAGTATTAAAACGAGTAAATCCACAATCAATGGTTTCATATTCAGGGATAACAAATTGTTCATATTGTTGAACAAGAAGATCAATTTTGTTATCCTTGACTTGTGAATTCCCTTGATGTATAATTATTAAAGATTCCCAAATATCTTTGGCGGTTTCACACATAAAAATTCTTTCATATTCTTTTATAGACAAAGCATTATAAAGCATCATTTTAGCTTCATTATTTTTAGCTATTAATTTTTTTTGTTCATCATTTGAAATATCTTTTGTTGTAGGATCAAAATCAGCTTTAATGATAACAAACCAAATATCTATATCTTTTGATTTCACATATGTTTCAAAACGGTTTTTCCAATAGATAAATCCATTGGTTTCAAAAAGTGGTGGTCTTTACATAGATTGCCATTCTTTAAAGTTTTCGGAATCCATGAATCGTTTCAAGTTTATAAAATACAATATATTTTAGAAAATCTTGAGCAACGAGGCTCTGATACCAATTGTGGAAAACTAGAAGGGGGGTTGAATAGTTTTATCATTTAAAAACTTTAATTGTTTCGAAAACTTATTGTGAGATCAATCAATATAGATAAATGATGTGTTAGTGAAGAATGAATAATATGTAAGCAATAGATAATATGTAAGTAAGGAAATAAACAATCAAACCACAACAAAGTTGTTTATAGTGGTTCGGTCTACAAGGACTCTTTTTCCTTGTCCTACTCCACTCCCCGAATTTGCAACTCGAGAGTTATCTTTACTGATCAACAAGCTCCTTTAACCTGCGGAGAAAACCTTTACACGTCGCTTACACAATATTTCCGACACAAAGCTAGATGGCGAATTCTTTTACAAGGGTACAACCACTCCCAACACACTATATATTTTGAGGAGTAAAATGCTAACCACTCACACTCAGAGGTTTAAGATGGTTTGGTACAACAATGATGATTCACACAACAACAAAACAAACAAGCCTTCCAACTATTTGTTGAAACTTGATTATGCCTTGATCTTCTTTGCTACAAAAGATGATCACTAAAATGAAATGAAACTGAGTTAGATGTAATAGAATGAGAGAATGTATGTGTTTTATGCTAATGAGGGATGAGAAAACAACTTGGGTTGGCTTGCTATTTATAGGCCAAGTGATCAGCAAGATCACGGACTGGACGGAACCAAAAAAAGGGTTCTGCCCTTTATAAAATTTGGTTCCGCTAGTTTGACAGTAAAGATCACAAAAAATCTTTCAAAGATCATTCAAATCTCTCCAAGATTATGTAAGATATGATGAGTGAATATCTAAACAAAATATTCTATAAAATCTTTTAAAGATTTCGAATGTGATGTAATATGTAGTTTTCCATTTTTAGAATTAATATGTTATATAAGTAAATACTTATATAATGTTATGTTTAAGAAACTAAACATAATTGTTCTAAGAATACTGATGCACATTATAGTTTAGAAGGATATCAATGTTAATTGATATGTAGCTAATCAAAATGTGATAAGATGTAAATGCTTAAGTGATGAAGACTTTATTTAAGAAAAGCTTGTTTTAATGTCTATTGATCTTGACAAGCTTTATACCTTACAAAAATGAAATTTACGTTTGTCGTTAACAAAACAAGGTAAAGATGTAAATAACATTTTAGGACGATATTTGTATTAACACAATCATCGCTCGTTCCTCATATACACTTTGACCAACATAATATAACACATTAAACATTACTTGACCCAATTTAACCTAAAACGGGTACACTTAAGCCTTAATCCAAACACTCCTTTAATTCATAACTCATACACTTTAAATCATTGCTTTCACGCCCATTATCAACCAAAGTACTTTAACTCATTTGACATAACTTTGACGCTTGACCAACGACACATAAATCATTTGACGACTCACGGGGGTACAACATCGACATTGAGCTCGATATTCTACCTAGCTTCTACATTCTTACCAAATCTAATAACTTCCATACTTCCATTACTAAGTCGTAATCCATACATTACCTTCTTCATGCATAACCTACAAAACATTGATAACTTAAACCGTAAGAATAAAGCTTAGTAAGTAAAGCGGATATAACTTAACATCATACATCAAACATACATTACACATTATAACCATTACTCCTTCACAACATTAATCATAATACATACCTTAAGCCATCATTAAGCATCACCATTCACACTTTAATCAAATTCACCCTATTCTATCATTCTTTCGCTAGTTATGCCAAACTAGCCTTATAATCTACTTTCACATAAGCACATACACATCAAGCCATTCAATAACCTTGTCATAAACAACACATAATACATAATGCATTGAAATTCATATAACATTAACTTATAACCGGTTTACTTACCTTGATTCCAAGCTAAGCTAACATTCATAAATCCATCATAGCCATCATCATCCTTATCACCATCATCATCATCCTAGCTCATCATCATCATACACATAAACACTTAACACATACTTAATTAACCAAAATCAATGGTTTATACAACCATTAACTTACTTCCAACACCTCTAGTCATTATATAATCATATATTGATTATATGATAACCAATCCCATCATATACTAACTTAAACCTATTATAAACTCATCTCATAATAATCATTACCCTTTAATTTATCTTAAAACACCATTTACCCATTAATCCCAAGTTAGGATTTACAAACCCTAACTTCTCAATTCATCCAATAACACTAATTAAACATCACCTACCTTATGATAATCCATGCTAGGGACCTTGATAAGGAATTACAATATTCAAACCATCATCATCACACATCAAAACCCATATTCTTTCCCTCTCTTTCACTTTTGGTTCGACACCCACATTTATAGAAGAGTGTGGAAACTTATATATAAAAATGGGGAAGGTTCTAGCTAAAAGGGCATTTATGTCATTCTGCTTATTTTAGGTCGCTACGCCGTATCCACACTAGACCACCTATACTCCTCATTCCCTTATACCGATATGCCATATTGGTACTAGAACAAGCCAGTTTTACTCAAGGGACGATACGCCGTATTCATTTCACGGATACATCGTATCAAGGCTTACAGGCATAAACTTAACTTTCTTAACTCAATTGATACACCGTATTGGTACTCCCAATACGTATCGACTATAGTAGATCAGCATTACCTCTTTATTTAACCAAGCATCATATATTCTACTTTACTCCTTTAAGACTTAGTATATTTTCATCTAGGTCCCCTACCCCTGGATACGGGTGTAACATTTAGTCCATGGGTATTCACGAGAATTCTTATATAAGGAGATGTTTTGCCATGAAGGATTTGAGAGAAACAACTTAAATTCTTGGAATCAAGATCTGTAGAGATAGATCTAAACGAATATTGGGACTTAGTTAAAGTACATACATAGATAAGATCCTAAAGAGGTTCAAGATGGATGAATCTAAAAAGGGATGATACCCATATTGGTTAAGAAGTATTTGAGCGAGGCTACTCCTAGTGAGAAGAGAAGGATGTGAAGTATTCCGTATGCTTCAGCCATATGATCTATTATGTATGTTATGATGTGCACGAGACCTAATGTACCTTTTACATTGAGCATGACAAGCATATTTTAAAAGGATCCTAGAAAGGATCATTGGACTGCTGTAAAAACTATCCTAAAGTACTTGAGAAAAAATAATGATATATTTTTGGTTTATGAAGATATGGAAAGAGTGCTCGATGTAAAGGGTTATAAAAATGTTGAATTCCAATGTGATTGATATCTCAATCGGGCTTATATAATTAGAAAAGTTAAAAACATATAGCCAAAGATAGTGAACTTATAGAGCTCGGTACAAGGGTTATTAGCTCAAGCCAAAGCCTTCGGCACGAGACACCACACCGCAAGTGGGCTGGTGGGTCTTGGCGCCATGGCTACCAGCTAACACCAAACTTTTTTTTTCTTTGAATTGTACCGTTCGAATCCCCACTTTTTTCAAAAAAAAACATTGAACCCCTTTTTGAGTATTTTTTGTGTGTGTGAGTTGTGAAAACTCTCATATTCATGCTTGATAATCTTATCAAAATCTTTATAAAAGTTTAAACACGATTTCATCATAGATATTAATAGACTCGAACCAAAAACGAAACACAAACAAATACCTACCCGAGACCTCTATGTGAGATCTTGAAGCTGAAATGAGAAACAAGACGGGTTGGGTGTATGGTTCAAGCAGAAAGAGGAGACCATTTATTTAGATGCTGCATTTTGAAGGAGAAATAAGGAAGGTTAGTTTGTGTGGCTAAGATGTAGTTATGAGAAATAAGGAAGGGTTTTAGTTTTGTGTAATGTTGTGTTTTTTTTTTTATGAAGAGATAAGGTGGGATCATGTGTGTTTGGTTTGTGTGTTATGGAGTGGTTGTTGTTGATTAGTTTATTTGTAGTATTGGAGGGATAAGGAAGGAGATGGGTGTGTTGTATGTGTTGATTGCATTTGGAGAGCTAAGGCGACATAAGTTTTTGAGAGAGTAAATTTAGGGTTCTGAAATAGGGATTAGGGGTTATTAGATGCTTGTTCGTACCCTAAAAATTATTATGGTTGATGTTGGGCTTATTGTATTTAGTTGGTAGAAAATTGTTGTGGGTTGATTTTACGCCCAAAAAAACCCGAGGATATGAAGGTCCTGGCAATCAAAACGAACAAGATGGATCCAGTTGATGCGGCTATTGTCGAGGCAAAAAAAAAGAAAAAAAAGAATCCGGGCCTTATATTATTTCCATGACTAGTTTACTTTTATTTTTACGTACTTTTTTTTTATTTAATGTACTTTTTTTTAATTTGATGTCCCTTTTAATTGTATGTAATGTGTTTTTTATCAACGAAATTAAATTTGGGTTAAATATATTGTTTTATTTATAAAAAATGAAAAAAAAAATATATAAACCAAACACAAATTAAATAGAGATATTTGGTTTCTTCGATTTAGTTTGGTTATATCTAGAGATGGCAAAAAAATTTGTACCTGATGGGGACCTGATCCATGAAACCCGATTTGACTGAGGAATCCCCGAGTTGACCGGGGATGAGGATGGGGACGGGGAATCCCCGAATTAATGAAACCTGAGATGGAGCTGGGATGGGCATAACATAAATCCCCGACCCCGAACTTTTTTATGTAGAAATAAGTATAAATTATATGTATATTAATACTAAATATACTTGTATATATAAATGCCAGTGAGTATTGACAAGTATTATAGTTGAAATAATTTGTATGTATATGTGACATTTAATGGATCAAAATCATCAAATATTTTAAAATGTTATACATATTATTCAACCAATATTTTGTCTGAATACACTCATTCGATGCACTTTATTTTTATTTTATACATGATGTTTCAATAAATACAAATATACCTTAAATTTAAATGACATTTAATTAATACAACTATGCACAAAGTACGCTTTTTAAGACATTTTATAGGCAAATTTTATATAATTCATAAGGGCCGAAAATCCCCGAATCCCCGATCCTCGTTGGGGATGGGGATGCAAAACGATCCCCAGATGGGGATGGGGGCGGGGATGGGGATTGGAGTGAGAAACGGGGATGAGGATGGTAAATACAATCCCCGATATTCCCCGCCCCGTTGCCATCCCTAGTTATATCTTTGTCAAACTATAAACCAAACTAAACCAAACACAGATTAAATACTTCGATTCGATTTTAAATAAAACCATACACTAACGTTGCGTTCTCGAGTTTTATTTTTGAAAGAAGAGAAAAAAGTGGGCAGCAAACAAAATAAATTCGTGTTCTTGAGTTTTTTTTTAGGACAGAAGAAAAAAGAAAAGGAGAGTAATTTTGGCTAAACTTCTCTCAAAAACTTTCTTTCCAAAAGTGGGATGATTTGGAGAAAAATTATATTAGAAAGCTCAAAATAAACAAAATTACTTAAACGATATAATAAAAAACATAACTTTTATATATTATTAAGGGTATAATTGGAAAATCATTTGTTATCTCTTCTTTTCTCTCATAACTCGGGAACATGATATACAAAATTTAATTTCATTAATCTCCTCTTCTTCTCTGCTCATTTTTTATTTTATTTTATTTTTTTTCAAAATCTTGGAAACAGTGTAATTAAAATTTTGGGTTTAATTTTAGAGTAATGTTATTTAGATATACTAATCAAACCTAAATACATGCCTAATGTATAAATCACTTGTATAATTGTATTATGTATTTTCTCTCTCCAAATTCTCACCAATCATTTTTTTAAATCAACCAATCAAATCATTAGATACATTTATAGGCTTCATTAGTAGGCACAACAATCATTTTTCTTAATTTTATTCGGTTTCGTTTTTTTTGTCTGGTTTAGTTTTTGGTTTGTTTGGTTATTCGGTTTCCCGAGCATAAAAGAGGGTACCAGTACCGTACCGAACGGGATTCGGGTACCGGTACCGATACGGTACTTTCCCGTTTTTTGTTAAGCCAAAATATAATCTAGATTTCATGCTCGTAAAAACCTGACAAAACGTGCATTTTCGAGTGATTTCGAAGCACAACATGTAGAAAAACGCAACCAACAATAAAATAAACATATCACCAAGATAGTCGTAACTAAGAAACGTTCCAAAAGTCTTAAGATTCCACCAAAATCATATGGAATCATTCAAAATAAACATACTAAAACATTTTCAACAAAAGACAATTAATTATTTAATCTTGTGTAACTTCCTTCCCTTTTTCTTTAGCATTTTGCTTCGTAATCTCATCTTCGATATCTACACATATGGCAAAAAATAAAGAAAGTTAATAACAAACATTATATAACTAATATATTATTTAGTTAACTGAAAAATAAATAAAGTTAATTATAAAAAATAAACAAAGTTCATGCTCTCGTTCGTTAAGTTAATATGAATGTGAATTGTTGCTTCTGTAGAGTTGCAACTGGTAATATTTTTTCATTGTATATAAAAATTGGATAAAATCAAAGAATTATAAAAAGCATAATAACTAAATTACATGTATTTAAGATCAAAGAATTATATAAATTATTACCTTGTGCAACATCGTCATCATTTAATAGATCGTCTATATCGTCTATTATAGCTTTTTTGGACTTTCTTACCCAATCTTGTGTACATATCAACGCCTCAACTACGGCATAAGACAACTACGGTACTAAATCGGGAATTCCCGAAAAATTCCCGTACCGTTTTTGAAAGGTACCGTTTTTTTTTTCACCTAATTTCGTAGTCCCGGTACCGTACCGTATATCGGGAACGGTACCGTTTCGGTACGGTTCCGGTACGGTTCCGGTTCGGTTCCGGGATTCGGGTCGAAATGCTCATCCCTACGGTTAAACACTTAGGGGACGTTTGGTACGACTGAATCGTAAAGAATAGAAATGAAGTGCAGAATGGAATCGTAGAGAAAGAGAATGACATCAAAATAAGAGAAATGATTCTACTCTTTGGAATGAGTAGGGAATATAGTACGAGAATGAATTCGAGAATTCATTCCTGTGTTTGGCACGCCAAAGAATGAATATAGAAAATAAGTTAATTTTTTTGTTACGTTGATTAAATGTTTTTTCGTAGGATGATCAGTTCGTAAATGTTTTTTTTTAGTATGACAAGTTCGTTAAATTACATGCTAGTGAATGTAATATATATACTTTTTTTTGTTAAGTAACATTACATTTATCTTTGCACATGCATGAATTATGATTGTACTCCTATTATGCAATATATTAAAACACAATATCAACATTTACAAACAACACATGTTAATACTTTTTTTTCCTTCTTCGTTGTAAAGCCATTTCTAAGAACAATATGGAGTATGTTGAATATGGCTGTTTATAAAAGAAACAAGATTGAAATGAAAAACGACTTTAAGAAATGAAAACTAAGGTAGCAATACATTAAACCAATCTTTGATTGGACAAAGAAGTGCAAACACACAAACTTAAGCAATTAATCATAACTACAGGTATAATTGATGCATACAATTTTAGGTATTTCAGACGATAAGATCCAAGAACATTGTAACAATAAAAAACATCAACTATATTTTACTTCCCCAAATTTACTAGTAGTTTTTATCGGTATTAACATGTAACGAAGACGAAGATGCCAACAATTTTAGGTGGAAATAAACCTTCGAATCTTAGTGTTTAAACTACAAAAACATTCTACGAACAACAGCCGGTAAAGATTTCCGAGCGGCAACCGGTATAACTCCGAGCATTAATCGAAATACACAACAAACGACGAGGATGTACAGCGATAACCGAAATAACTCCGAGCAGCAATCGAAATGAGGACGTACAGTGTTTAACAAAACCCACAAATGGGAATAAAAGCACCAGATGAGGATGACACGCATCACTGCTTGTTGTAGATAATGTTTAATCGCCAATGGTTCTAGAAAAAAAAGAAAAGTTAGGGTTTTAAGTTTGTTTTCTAAATCTGATAGCATTTGACTTGCATGTGCCTTGATTTATATATACCTTTTAATTGGTTTAGCACTTTTCGATTCTCCATGTTTTTTAGTCAGGAATGAGTTTCTCTTTATTTTGGTCATGTCTTTCTTCACATTTTACGAGAAAAGGAATGGTCTCCTCATTCTTCATTACCATTCCTTTTATAGAACAAACACTATAATTGTCATCGATTCCTTTTGTCTATCATTCCATTCATGCGTACCAAACATTCCCTTAACACCCCTTTCCCATCCATCACTTAAAAAAAAAGGAGAAACATTTCGTGCACACGATCTCAGAATCAATCGAGCTAAAACCAAACCAAACCAAACAAACAAGATCTACCGGAATCCGGTAACCGAGTTGACTCGTACAATGACGGATCCGGCGTCTACTGCCTTAGGAAAAATGCTACTCGACGAGATCACGCCGGTAGTCATGGTCCTTCCAACGCCGTTAGTCGAACAACGCTGCCAGAAAAACGGACTCAGTTTTATCCAAATGATATCTCCGTTTTGCGTGTTTAACAATATCGACGGTATAAATTCACACACACTCACTATGTGAAATTTGTTATTTATATATAGATATATTATGATGTTGATTAATTAATTAGTACTAGTAGTATATTACTGTTAGAACATAGTGTGCGAATTAGTTAATGCCGTTAGTCGAACGAGAGATAAAACGGACTCAGTTTCGTTGAGACGATATCTCTATTTAGCGTGTTTAACGAGTATATAAATACACACTCACTATGTGAATTTTTTATTTGTATATAGATATTATGATGTTGATTAATTAATTAGTAGTTTATTACTGTTGGAACACACTGTGCGAATTAGTTAATGCCGTTAGTCGAACAATAGAAAAACGGACTCAGTTTCGTCGAGACGATATCTCTATTTATAGTGTTTAACGAGTATTATGATTGAGCTGTGTTGTTTTGTTTAGTTTTAGATGTTAGGTTAAAATTAGTTTGAATATGACAGGTGAATACACACGATTGTTTATATGCTTATAATGTTTAATTTTAGATGTTAGGTTAAGTTTGAGTAGGTGACGTCATATTGTTTATGTTTGATGCGATGATGCTACTTGATTAGTCCGTTTCTCGTTTTAACGATATTGACGGTATAGAAACACTCACGATCTCAAACACACTGTGTGAGTTTGTTATTTATACATATGCTCGTATTTGTAACGATGACTGTGTTGTGATATTTTGTTTTAATTTTATATGTTATGTTAAATTAGTATGATTCGAGTAGGTGTGGTTAACAATGTTGACAGTGAAAACACACACATTATGTGGATTTCGTTTTAATTTTAGATATTAGGTTAATTTTGAGTTGCTGATGTCATATTGTTTATGTTTAATGCGATTATGTTACTAGTTCAGCTGAATATCGAATCAAACCCGAATGTGTTAGTCTGTTAGACAATATTAACGCTGAAAACACACTGACTGTGAATTTGTTATGTATATGCTTGTATGTTATGATGATGCCACTGTTATGTTATTCCGTTTGATTTTAGGTGTTAGGTTAAAATTAGTTTGTATTTGAGATTTTGAGTAGCTGATTAATGTTACTACTTCACTTCAATATCGAATCGAAAATTTACGAAATAAGTATCTTTGAATAATGTGAACACAGATTCTAGTGGTTAATGTGCTGTTATTTTTTAGGCGTTTATGCAAATCTAGGAAAGTATGAATCAGCCCAGCGAAATGACTATGGTGTGTTAATTTTTTTAAATAGGTTTGTCTGAAGTTATTTTAGGTGTCATTAGTTTGAATTCGAGAATGCGAGATCATATGGATTATGTTTTATGCAATGATATTACTTGATTATTGTTACCCCGTCGCTTGAATATCGGTTTTAGGCTTTTAGCCTAAGGTGTATTTTAGTTGAGACGTGGATTGGAAAATTCAAAATTAGTATATTCACGAGTTATAAAATGAAGTTACAGAACTTTGAAATTTAAGCAAGTCTCATACTAGTTTGCGCGCTCTTATATTTATGTGTTATGCGAATATGAAATCTTCAAATTTGAGAAAAAACGAATCAGGATAACAAAAATTTTGTTAGGTTTTATTAATGAGTATCCGATGTTAAACCCTTTTATTTGTCATGTCCATGTTGATGTAACGAATTAGGTGTTAGTGTACTTAGTTTATATATTTTGTTCTTTTGCAGTCCCTGTTCGTACAGCGAGTGACCAACCTTACAGGCTGAGGAAGTTTAAACTACGAATGGTTTATGCATCAGATGTTCAACAACCAAACGTTGAGGTATATATTTGTCTGTTTTTATAATTCTAATGTTCAGTAGTCAGTGCGTGTTACAATGCTTTTATTAGATTTAAAAGATGTATCACTACAAGTCCTTTAATTGTGGATTGGATTTTTATTTATAGTATAGCAAAACCATCAAGGTAATAGTGCATTTTCTTCATAAAAAATGTCACTTTTTTTACAGTTTGAATACCAATATATCTACACTTTAAGTTTAGAGACACCTTCCTTATACTCAATGATCTCAAATATAATGAATCTATTTCTTCTAGTTTTAACCATCATTTATCGATTATAGATATACCAAGATCATTGCGTCATTGCAAGCTTCTTAGAACCAATCAAATGTATATATTTGTTTGTTGAAGTTTAAATAAGCTTCTATTTATCAACTAGCAAGCATAGCTATTGGGAAAGTATGTGTAGTTTTTTAGATTCGACTGTTGATTTATTATATTAATAGAACTAAGCTCAGATGAATCTGTAAATTTGTGGCAACCTTTAGGCACTGGAGAAAGTAAACATATTAGGTTCATGGATTTTTTATGTGATAAAATCATCCATGAGGGAGTGACACTACAATCATCATTAAGGAACATGTATGGAATTCTAGATTAGGTTCACAACTAATATTTTTACCAGACATTAAATGATGATTGTTCCGAAGGATACCGTTAGCAACTTGTGCTGTAGTTGGTATTACATATTACACTAACTCTCACATCAAATGCAATATTGTTATCTACTTTTGCACTTCGTTGGTATGGAATGAACTTATACTGGAATTCTAAATACCAAAAAAGAATAAAAGATGATAAGACACAAGGTTGCAATTGGAATTACCAGTAGACATATGGCTCTGAGATTGAAGTACCCCTTTCGCACATTTTTTTTCTTGTGTTAATTTCCAGAAACGAGTTATAGTTCACGCAGAATCAATTCAGCTTGTTTCTCTTTACAATATTCCAGTTTTTGTAACCTTGAAGCGTTCTTTTCTGAAATGTGTTTTTCACTCAAGTAGGTGACAAAGGAGCGGTTAAAACAAGTTATTACTGATGCAGGAAACGATGAGGATTCTGACTTGTACTTAGATCCGTCACCTATTGAAACTATGTCCACTTGTAAGTTTCTCATAGTCCTAGTTATCCTCTGTGACACACACGTATATAAATGTATATTATATACTTGTACACACACACACACACACACACACACACACACATATATATATATATATATATCTACGCACACTCTACACAGGGGTAGGGGTATAACCGTCTACATTCTACCTCCCCAATACTCCGCTACGGTTGTAGTTACAGTGTGTGAAATCGCAGTGACAGCTTATGTTTTTCAAAGAATATTTATTTGTGTTAAATGTTGTGTATCATAATTTGCTCTATGGACTTCTTATAAAAAAATCAGTGTGAAAAGCTTATTTTTTGTCATTCTGCCCTGCCATTGTTCTTTTCATTTTATTTGCCTATGTGTTACAATTTGATAGTATAGGAATATATGCAAGTTGAAAGAAGTAAAGATGTTTGTCACTGTTGAAATCCAAGGTGCTAAGTTATATTGTATTATTTGAGCTACTTAATCAGAGTTTATATTTGTCATTGTAATGTATAATGTTACATTATAATTTGTACATGAAGAATCACATGGTCTAAGGAGATTTGTGGGCTAATTGGTTGCTGTTGGTGATATTAGTTTTGGTCAGTGGCAAATGATCAGTCTATGGTATATATACTTTTTTGGACCTTTTATGTGAAGATATTCCTGTGTTGCTTTGCTGCTCCTACTTCTCATGTCTGCTCCTATTTTGCATGTCCTCTAAGCTTTGGTCCATGAAGAGTGTATAATGTATCTGTTTTTTGTAGCTTTGTTTTGGGTCAAAGTTTGTGAATCACCCTTAGGCAACTCCTGTATATTACAATCTACATCTTATAGATGTTATTTAAGGGGAGTAGATAGTGGGTGATTTTGTAGTGATATTGTTCTGTTTTGGACCATTTTTTAGGTGTGTAATAGCACTTTTTAGTGCTTGTTATTTGATATATATAAATTTATCGCTGTTACAAAAAAATATAAAATGTATATTGTTTTTTATATCTGCAGCTTCGAGACCTGAATTTGTACCTACATGGTTTCAATATTTCAATAAAGAGTTTCTACGCAGTGTCTCCTTCTCAGATCATGAAGCCTTTGATCATCCTGTTGCATGTAAGTGTCTAGAGTGCATTCCGCTCTTTACTGCTTGATTAATCCTAAAAATAGGCGACACACACATATACAAATGCCAATGCACATTGTTCCTCGTTCTCCCATTTATATTATATGGCTCAAAATATATCGAATGTGCAGGCCTTTTGATTGTTTCGTCAAACGATGAAGATCCTATCAACAAGTTTGTTGATCTATTTAACACGAACCAGTTACCCCCACTTTTCAATGATGGTGCAATGGATCCGAAGATTCCGAAATATTATATTTTAGTCCACGATAACCAAGATGGCTCTTCAGAGAGGTCTTTTTTACTTCTTGAATTTCAATTCTATTATGACGTTTATGGAAATATATGTGGAGTTCATAATGCACATAGGTCACTTGGTAATGTATAAATACTAATTAGAATTTCCCCATGAGAAAGATGAACGAATACTGAAAGACCAAATACACTAAGAAGATGCCAAAGTATTTGATCAACACATCTCCAACACAATACAATAAATCATACAAGCATTGTTTAATGGCGTAACCGTATGCTAACTTTTGCCTTCAACACTTCAATGTAAGGTTGATAGTATTATTTAGGATACATGGATTTATCATTTCACTTCTGCAAATAAATATGAATAATGATAAACGTTACTTTTGGTCTCTTATACAACTGTCTTCTTTTTTAATTGCCTCTCTATTAATACATCTCAAGGTTTCTGCTTTTATTTATTGCATGTGATTCAGAGCAACTAAGATATTGGCAGAAATGAGAAATACATTCGGGTCAAATGATTGTCGTTTACTTTGTATTAACTCCTCCCAAGATGGATCAGTCGATCATGAGCCAAATCCATGGATTCCTCATGTAAGTGCATTTTTGTTGAAGCTATTTGTTTCTGTCCTCCCTTAGATTTAGAGATTGTGTTTTTGTCTTCACATGGGATTATGAGTGGCTTGTATTCTTTGACAGAGGTCTAAAGCTTTGCCTGGTGTGCATCTGGGTCGTTTACTAAACAATGAGGATATAGATGAGGTTCTTTCTAACAAATAAAGTCCACTTGTGTATACGGCTTATATTAATTCGTAAATATGACCCGTTCAACTAAACTTTAATGCAACAGATAAAGAATTTTGTTCGTGATCTATCTTCCAAAGATATTATTCCTTACATGGAACAAAAAGTTCGTGTTCTAAATCAGCAGGTTGTTTTTGTTTTCATCAATTTTCTTTTATTTATAAGAGCAATATGTGATACTTATGATCATTTTTATTCTTAATCCCATTAGTTGACTTTCTTACTATAGGTCGCTGCAACAAGAAAAGGGTTTAGAAACCAAATAAAAAATTTATGGTGGAGAAAAGGAAAAGAGGATACTCCAGATCCTCAAAGTGTTGGCCAGTATGTTATCATGCTTGTTTTACTTATAACACTAATACAATATAAAGTTACATATGTGTTTGTTATGATTTAATTTAGTTTTTGTGATGATGTTTGAAGGTACACTTTTAACTCGATTGAATCTCAAATAAGGGTCTTGGGTGATTATGCCTTCATGTTACGAGATTATGATCTTGCTATGTCAAACTACCGCTTGCTATCAACTGATTACAAGCTTGACAAAGCATGGAAACGATATGCTGGTGTGCAGGTAGCTATAACCCCTCTCTATCTTGCTGTTTCCCATGGTTGAATTTGGTTTTTCCAATGTTGCAACTCTGTTCCTTGACATGTTCTCATTAGTATTTTTCATAAAATTATAGTTTCAAAGGGAGTCATGTTTCTTTGAAAATGTTTTTAGTGGGAAAAATAACTAAAAAGGTCAAAACATATATTATGTGAATAGTAATAATTTGATGCTTTGTTACCTTCACGCCTTATTTATAAATAACGTGGTTAACAGAAAGTCATGCGTTCATATCAGAAATTGGTATTTTTACATTGGTAATAAAATGGTGATGTATTCATGATTTTATAAGCATTTTGACAATAAAGACGATAGAATATGCAAATCAAGTTGGTACCCATATTCAGGGATTAGATATAACATTTAGTTGTATGATTGAAGCCAAATATTTAAAGTTGGAATTGTAATAAAATGAAATAACCGGATTATTTAAATTTAACACAAAAGTAAGTGGAGAGTAGCGTGCACCGGATAATTTGCTTGGTCAAGCATGATTTTCAGTATCTCTTTTGGTTATAAGCATCAGTTTTAAGGGTTTCTATTGAATTTTTGTTTGGACAAAGATTGAAAGAAGTCCAAGGGAAGGTTTGGGTGATAATGTTTTGGAAACTCTACTCCTAAATTTGGGAATGAAGTAATTGCAAAGGCTTTGTGTATTATTAATTAGAACTACCCCTGACCTCGACTAATTATCAGTTACTTTCCTTTCCACTCTAATTTAAGAACACAAATAATATTTATACTCAGACTTCTACATTCGTTTCTTAAAACTCTGAGAACACAAAATTCAATTTTCCTTTTTTTTTTCTCCATTTTTTTTTATTTCATTCCCTCCACAGGCAAGACCGTAGCATACACCTATGCTCTTTGTCTCTTTAGCTAGTCAGTCATTCTAGAAAGCTGTCTGTTAAAAATCAAACAGTTACAGGTTCTTTGAAGGCTTTCAAAATCAGGTTTTGATTGCGTATGTCCTGTTTAGAGTAGACACTGTGTTTCCCATTAGCTTGGGCATTATTTAAGAAAGCTGTCTGTTAAAAACCAAACAGTTACGGATTTTTTGTTCTCGTTATACAATAACTTTGCCCTTGTCTTCTAATATTAATTTGCCTTGTTGCATATCTGCTAAATTTTGCCCTTTCTTGTCTTCTAATATTAATTTGCTTTGTTGCATATCTGCTAGTTAACCAGGCTGATGTAATTTTGTTCTGGTGTATCTTACAACTTGTGATTGCTTGCATGACTTCATATTTCTTTTTCTTTAATTGCAGGAAATGATGGGTTTGACATACTTCATGCTGGACCAATCAAAAAAGGATGCTGAATACTGCATGGATATTGCCTTCAGCACTTATTTAGTATGTTTAACCTTTTTTTACAATATTATTTTGTTATTTACTTCAAGTGAGCGCATGCTATTTCTTTTATATGTACCTCTTGTTTAGTAAATACAGTTTTTAATAAAGTGTACTCTTATTCAGCGAATTGGGACATCAGGCAAGGGAAATGCCACACGGTGCGGTCTTTGGTGGGTTGAAATGTTGAAGGCAAGCGGTCAGTATAAAGAAGCTGCCGGTGTTTACTTTCGTATCTCTGGTGAGGTAATGATCAATTCTCGTCTGTGAATAGACATGGTATATGTGTGCTTTCTGTTAAAACTCTGTTTATGTTCAGGAACCTCTTCACTCAGCTGTGATGCTTGAGCAAGCATCTTACTGCTACCTTCTAGCTAAACCACCCATGCTACGGAAATATGGTTTTCATCTCGTTCTCTCTGGTGATCTGTATAAGAATTGCGATCAGGTACTGTCAGTGACGATACAGTTTTAATTTAATGAAACTAAACCAACTTTATGTAGTAAAGAAACTAGGTATTAAAAAATACCTAAAATAAGCTAAAAAAATAAATTCTTTTAGGGTGGTCCCATTCGACATTCGTGTTTAATTGTGAGACCTTTTTAATTTGAGAATTAAGAGTAAATCCTTTATTTTATTTTATATCACCAAGCTATTCTAATTGGTAGAAATCATGTGCTCATACAATATATCCAGCTGATTTGCATATAAATTTTGAGTTAATGAGTAGTTTGCTTTTTACTAAAAGGGGACACCTAAAGTGAACCAAATTAACATTCTATGTTTGCATGCTTAATTTTATCTGACAAGTTCCATCTTTTTATATCAGATAAAACATGCAATTCGTGCATACAGAAATGCCCTTTCTGTATTTAAAGGAACAACATGGAGCCGCATTCGTGATCATGTGCATTTCCAAATTGGAAAGTAAGTTATAAGCCGTCTATGAAGATGTATGTTGGAGTTAAATATAATGATATATCAGGCAACACATTATAAATACATTATTCCTGTATAGGTGGTATGCTAATCTTGGACGGTTTGACGTCGCCATGAAACATATGTTGGAAATTCTGGCTTGTAGCCATCAATCAAAGACTATGCAAGAGTTATTTATAAAGGACTTTTTCCAAATTCTGCAGGTGAACACCGTTGTCGGATTGATTCTTTCATACTATGTTCATATTATAACTTTGTCGCTATAAACAGTTTATCGGAAGTTTAATTTTTGTTTTTGTGTTCTCCTGTTGGTTAATGTAGAAAACAGGCAAAACATACAAAATTTCCCGACTTCAGTTGCCAATTGTCAATATCTCTTCCCTCATTATTGTTTCTGAAGATCATCGAACATATGGATCAGCTGCTGCTGTAAGTAGATTCATCTCTCTAATTCTTTCACACAATGGAATTACCATTCATAATTATGTTATCATTTCACATATTTGATTTACTTGTTTGGGGATTGGTCTCTCTTAATCGGCTGGGTGAATGACTTACATAACTTATATAACTAACTATGCTACATAGCAACTGATTGACGTTTGCGATCTTCATACTTCGCACTTGGCACTAACTTTCAAAAAAACCGTTGTAAATGCAAAATCCTCAGAAATGCTATACTTGAAAACTTTAGTGATGGGCTCTTTAACCATCATATTTGTCACTTGGTTGATTTTCCAAATAAAAGTGGTAATAGGCACCACATTTGATTGCAGATACTTTGTAAATTGTCCCTTCTTATATATTATTATCCAAGTACTTTGAAACATTGTGAAAGATTTATAATGTTTAACAAACAACATAATGAATGCTATGTTGAGCAATATATTGAATTATTGATAAAGAGTTAAAGATTGAAGCATAATCATTCAAAATAATAAGTATTTGAAAGAAAAAATTACACGTTTAGTCCCTGTGGTTTACCCCAAATAAAAGGTTTAGTCCCTAAGTCGTTTGAATTACACCAAACATACCTATTTTTGAAACATGTTGCCCATTTAGTCCCTATTTTAAAAAATAGGGATCATTTGTGTAATTATTTACAGTTTTTTTTATTACACGGATAGTCCCTATTTCCCATAATAGGGACTAAATAGGCAACATGTTTCAAAAATAGGTATGTGTAGTGTAATTAAAATGACTTAGGGACTAAACCTGTTATTTGGGGTAAACCACAAGGACCAGACGTGTAATTTTGTCTATTTGAAATGAAATTATGCTAGAAATTTCTTACAATTCATAGCTTGCATGATTATATAAAGACATTTTTATTTAGGAGCTCTTTATTCAACTATTAGTTTCATATTCTTCTTTTAAGAAAAAATTATGTTTAAATCACGTTTATTCATTGTTATCCTTCTCTACTATTTGATTATTAGGAAAGAACTTTGTGTTCTTTGCAAGAAAAGATGGAGTAATAGTTATGACATCTATTGCATAATAAAAAATAGTTAATTTTATGAGATGTAGTATAGCTTTGGATTGAACACGAGGTGGGAAATTTGGGCAGAGTTCACCATTTTCAAATATTTTGCAAGGACTCATGATCTTTGCTAGCATAGTGGTTATTCTGAATGAGACTGCCATCTTACCTGCCCCATACCCCGCCCCGGCTGGATTGGTTATTGTTGTTGAAAAGTTATTGTAAAAGTAAATTATACTAAATTAATTTGCTATGTCAACAAGTTTATTAAATTGCGTTAAGCTGGTTATAAACTGTCCAAAAGCTCACCGACTTTAAGATTTGAAGTACATTATGCTTTTTTGGGGATTTTAGCAAGTACAATGGTCCGTTTGATAGCTAAATACAATGGTTCTACTAATCAAATACTTTGTGTGCTATAGTCCATAGTTGGTAGCTAGGGATGCTTTCACGGCATTTACTTTAGAACTTTAGTGCTCACCGTTGAACTTTTAAGTTTTCTATGGTTTTATGTTAATTGATTATTGATCTTGATATTGCTTATCAGGGTGGTAGCCAGGATGGTTTAGGGATATATATGTATATATATTTAAACTAAATTGATTTTTGTTGTTATCATGTTTATTTCCGAATGCAATAGAAACTTATTTAGACTGAGATTATTAAAAATGAACTTCTGGATGAAATCCATAATTTTGGGAATAACGGCAGAGGGACAAAACTTGAAATACACTCTTGAAGTAAAGTTGGGGTTTTACTTTGGCTTTGAGCTGATTTTGTTTCTTTTGCTGTACTTCATGCCAGGTCAGTGTTAAAGAAAGTGTTTGGCAGTCTTTGGAAGAAGAGATGGTTCCCTCATTGACTAATGCCAAGACTAATTGGTTGGATTTACAGTCAAAGCTTCTACCAGCGAAACTTAAACAATCAAACGTCTGCGTGGCAGGAGGTATGGAGGTGATGGTACTTAAAAAAATTATAATATGGCTGCAAGACTTTTGTAAATATAATAGAGATATCATTCATTCAAAACATATTGAAAGAAGCCACTGGTAATATTGTTCAAACTAAGTTAAAGTTGTCCATTCATCAGGTCAGCTGAAATTGTCACAATTCCTTTTAATCTCCCCAACTTTAGATGTTTTCAAATATTGATTTACAGAGATTGTTTCTTAATCCCTCCTTCCCAAGATTATTGTCCACTTCTAAACAAAGAAAGGTATAGTTGTTCAAGTATCCCATACCGTACTAAAACTACTACGGAGTATTACAAAACTCAAAGAAAACATTAGTAATTGGTCAAAGGGTAAAATGTCATTGCACCAAAAATTAAAGCTTTAATATTTTCAGGTTGTTTTGGACTGTGTTTTTGTCTAGTAGACATTTATTTTTTGGACGGACGGAGAAAATCGTTATCTATATGTATTCTAACATCTATGATTTTTTAACTTGCAGAAGCGCTTAAGGTGGAAATTGCTTTTAAAAACCCTCTCCAGCTTTCTATTCCCATATCTAATGTTACCCTAATGTGTGAATATTCAGCAAATGAGACACTACCTGGTATGCCTTAATTCATTAAAATTTTTGCAACATACTTCATTTACTTTGTTTATGCTTTCTGTAGATACGTTTTATCTCTACTTTGCCTAAAATTATTCTTATTACATGGGGATTTAACTTACATACTTGAGTGGGGCGAGTTTGATCCATGTACTTATACAAGGGTTGATTCAAGTTTTGTTTTATCTCATACGGTTCAAATAGGTCGAAGTAGGGAACAAGTCAGATGGGTTAAAAGTCACACACAATCTGTTTTCAAAGCATACAACCTCCTACATCACGTTCTTCAGAGGTTTAAATTGTTATTGCAATTATATAATTATTGCAACATTAACGCGTTTATAGTATAAAAAAATAAATTTGGACAAAAAAATGTTTTCTGGTCAACTGAGTCCGGCCTGGCCTGTTTCTATCAGCCTTATAAAAAATGATCCATTTGAAACGACCTGTTTTGACCTGTTACCCAACCGACCCGTCCATTTTTCCAACTTTAACAAACACTGTTCCAAATTTGATAATTATTTCATTGGTCAGACGCAGACAGCTCATCTTCTGTAAGTCAAGGTGCTGAAGATGGGAATATAGCAACAGAAAGGTATACTCATTTGTTGCTTTTCATGTTTTCCTAGGTATTATATGTTGTAGTACTCACTGCTTCATACGTCCATTCCTAATATAGTTACTTTCTTGCTGATCATCTTTTGTTTTTTCTTGTGTATTAATTGCAGGGAGCCGAACTCAGACACCTCTCTTTTTACACTATCTGAGGTTGACATAACTTTGGCAGGTGGTGAAACAACAGTGGTGAGTTGACAGTCTTGCAATATTCTCAGTTATATATTATGCATGCAACTATATTTGACAGTTGTACAACCGTATTTGCTTGATCATTGGATCATGCTGTACTTTAATCAAAACAATGCTCATCTATATTAATTTCTTCTATAATGGTTAACATTTTTTTTTATAATTTTTTTAATAATTTTTCTTTTTCGATTTCAGGCTCATCTAACTGTTATTCCTAGAAAAGAAGGCAAACTAAGAGTAACTGGTGTAAGTTGGAAACTTTCTGATTCAATGGTTGGCTTTTACACCTTTGAGCCAGAATTGATTAAGAAAAGAATTTCTAAACAAAAAAGGAAAGCTAATCAGAACACCAGTAAACTCGAGTTTTTGGTTATCAAGGTTCGCACAACTTCCTATCGATCTCATGTTTCTACGTTCCTGCTTCAAAGTGGCTTTAGGTGGCAATTTGGACCAATAAACTTATGAAGATTTTGGGTTGCGTTTTGTCTCGAACAAGTCAAATGGGCCAAAATGAATAATTTAAGCTAGAATGTGCAGGTCAAATTGGTGTAAATTCGCCATTGCGTATTTTCAATTCATAAAACCCCCTAAAAACGTTTATTAAAAAAATTAGATCATAAATTACAATAATATAATATTTTTAATCATATTTAATGTATTAATTTTCCTAAAAGATGGACAAAATGGGGTTCACTGGTCAACACAAGACGGTCCAACTTTGTACTGAAATTCATCTAATTTTACCTATTACTCCATTACCAACCTTGACGGTTTTGCCACCCCAAAGTTTTGCCTTGTTTTTCTTTGTGGCAACTTATCTCCGCATGTACTGTTTTTTATTTATCTATTATGCAATTCTCTTTCAGAGCCTACCCAGACTTGAGGGTGTTATTAATAACCTGCCCAGTACAGTTTATGCTGGTAATTTACAACGTCTATCACTAGAACTGAGGAACTCATCGGAAATTCCTGTAAAGGTATGCCTTACAAATAGCAACTAATTTTACCTGCTTTACATGAAAATCTCATGAACATCTGCATGTAATGTTTAATGTGAACGATTTTGACGTGACGTATTTGATTTTCTTTCTAAATTTGACGCTCTCTATTATCAATAAAAGAGTACAAACTATGACATCATCCTTTTCCAATTAATGAGGTGTCAGCAATTAGGGTATCAATTGGTTAATTGATGATGTCAACCATTTTTAATGTAGTAATAACCCTCTCATAGTTAAATTGCCCCCTCTTTTAATTTCAGTTCACTCTTTAGTTACAATCATTTTTCAATCTAATTCCATAGTAGTAATAGATATTTTTGTAGAAAAATAATATTAACAATATTTTTAATACCTACGAAACAAACCTAATTACAGTTAACCTTTTTACATGATTTATTCATATTTTCTTTAGTAAAGTATTTCAAATTTGTGCTTTGTTCGCCCATGTAACACGTGGGTGCTTTAGGCTAGCAAAACAATAAATATGAGCCACCCATCTAACATCTAAGAAATATATGTTTCCAATAACATTCCATTTTGTTGAATCACATGATTATGCTCTTCACTCTTCAGCTAGACTTAAATGGTTTATGTATCTGATTTGCAGAATTTAAAGATGAAGATCAGTCACCCTAGATATCTAAACATAGGAAATCCAGAAGTATTGGATGTGAATTTTCCTGCGTGCTTGGAAAAGAAAAGTTCCTCTGTACATAAACATAGAGATCTTGACACCACTAAACAATCGGAAACTGTATTCCATTTTCCTGAGGTCAGTGAGGTCCAGTTATCTCATTGGTTAGCAACTATTTCAATGGCGACCGCTAAACTAGTTCACCTTTGTTTTTCAGGGTACAGTAATTCATAAGGACACTCCCTTCTCTTTGCCTCTTTGGTTTAGGGCGGCTACTCCTGGAAACGTGTCTTTGTATCTCACAGTGTATTATGAGATTGAAGACAAATTAACTGTTATGCGATATCGCACTTTGCGTATGCATCGTATGTTGGAGGTATAAAGAATTTTGATTTAGTTTCTTGTGTTACATATATACGTACAAAAATCATCAGTGGTACAACTCATATATAGATCTTAGAGCTGGCAAATGAGCGGGTCGGATGAGTTGCGTAACTGATCAAAACGTGTAACCTTTTGGTACGGTTGTAACAGTCATAGTTTGCGTAAATTACTATTGTGTCAGATATGATTACGAAAGCTGCAAGTAGTTATTTTTGTTGAAGAATATTACAAAAAGTATATCATTCTGAATACTTTGATATTTTGAGAGGTTTAAAAATACACTTTCTTTAATCTGATTTATTATTAGTATTAGTTTTTTCAATTTGGTGTATGTCATATCTCATGTACTCATATCTGACAGGTTTTACCATCTCTGGATGTGTCATTCAACATCAGTCCTTGTCCCACAAGGTTGCAAGAGTATATTGTGCGGATGGATGTTATTAACAGAACAAGTTTAAGAAGTATTAAGCTTCATCAGCTGTCATCTGTTGGGGATGGATGGCAAATCTCTTTGATTGAATCCATGAAAGGCATATTTCCTTCAGGAAACTTGCTAGCTGGTCAGGCATTCTCTTGCTTTCTTAAGCTTAAGGTGTGTACTAGAAGCGATTGATCGGTTATATTATTTCATTGCCTATGTTCATTTTTTGCCCATACCGGGAAGGCGGGGAAGTTCATCAAAATAGCCATATTACCAATGAGTGTACATTTGTAACCACTATGTCATCAAAATTTGTGGTTTGACCAGAATTTCCATCACTTCAGCAAAGTTTTTTTCGACGACTAAACTTTTTTGTTTTGTGGAACTCTTTTCCCTTTCAACACCAAAAAATAAAAGATAAGAAAGTCAAAATCGGAAACGAAAAAAAGGGTTCCAAAAAGCCTATTCTGCAAATAAAAAGTAGCGTTTCTTTTGCTCAACTTGTTTCCTTAGTTGTCTGCAAGTATACTTTTGTTCTTCCTATATTAGCTAATCAAAACACAATATTTATTACCCTTCATGGCCAAAATACGTGTAAATATGTCTAAATTCCATACCTCTTATTGCTCATTACTAATTGTCTTACTGGTTACAGAGTGTAAAGACTGCAGAAACTGCTACAGCAGAGACCTCAATTTCCAAAGGTGATGGAATAGATGTTCAATTAGGTCATGGCAGCAGTGAAGCCATTTTTGATACCCAACGCCCACCTCTTGTCAATTTCCATCATTATGAACGAGTGCATCAGAAAACATCACCTCAGGTTGAATAGATTTACAGCATTTATATTTTACAAAAGTAGGTTATCAAGTAAATTCTTTATCCTGATTATTAATATCTGACTGAAATACTTATACGCGACTGTATCAGGAAAATCAAAGCACAATCGACTTTATGTTGATCTCTCAGATGGAGGAAATAGTAAACGACTCTTCTGAGCTCCCTAGGACCCCACAGATCTTTTCACATCATGTCTGTCATTGCAGGCAAGTCCACTTAAATCACCGAATGTTGTTATATTTCTTATGTCCTATATGTTTTAACTTAGAGGTGGCAAAATGGTGGGTTGAAATGGGTCATTTTTTGTGAAGTTCCCCTGGACGGGATTGGTTGGGCGTGACCCACAAACAATATTTGCCTATTTTCACATTTTAGGCAAAAATGCATATATATCCCTCCCAAAATGAATAATTATATGATTACAACAACTATAATAATTACATGTAAACCGTCATCTTTATGGTTACTGAAATTCTGGTAATCGTCCCTCATCAATTCTATTTGCATATATGGTCTTTAATTGGCTTGCTTGCCTTCACTTTTGGTCCATCAAGTATGTAGTTAGTTTCGCTTTTGGTCTCTAATGGGAAAGGAAAGAGAGCAAAAGTGAAAGCAAATGCGCTTATGGGGATTTATGTAATATTATGGACGAGGGACTATTTTTGTAATCTTTGCAAAATTACAGAGTCAAATTCTGCAATTTACTCAATATTAAAGTGTTTGAATAAAATAGACAAACAGTTTACGAGGTTTAGGATAAAGCCTTTGACACCTCTATTTCAAAATTTATTCAACAATATTAACATTTTTGTTAATTCTAAATATCCTATTTTGCAGTGTTACAACCAAGAGACCAGTATGGTGGTTACTCGACGGCCCACGAATCATTCACTTCAACTTTTCAAATTCTTTCTGTGAAACGAAACTCAAGATGACTCTTCACAACTCTTCAAATTATATTGCTTCTGTACGTATTAGTACATTTGATTCCCCACCCGGTAGTTCCCCATCGGGTAACAAAGTTGGTTGGCACGATATGTCCAGTCAACCTATTGACGTTAAAGTTCCTGCAACCGACGTAACCGGGACCAGTACTGGGAAAGTCGTCTCACTAGAATCGGTTCCTCCTTTCATTTGGTCTGGGTCAAGTACGACACGGGTCAAACTTGAACCCAATTCCACAACTGAAGTTTTTCTACTGGTGACTACTTTTGCTCCTGGAACTTATGATCTTTCTAACTACACAGTAAGTTGGAATCTTCAAGATTCCAATGATGCCCAGGAAAAAGAAGGAACATGTCAAGGTCATCCGTTTTACTTGACCATATTGCGGCAGGAATGAGGTTTTAGGGTAGTGAATTTTTTGGGGTTTGTTTTGTTCCCTGTTTGGGATGTCGTGTACTAATTTACTTGTATAATTTGTTGTTCCAAATGTGTTTATAGAGCAAAATAGAAAGAAAAAGGTTGATTAAAATTGGAGGAATTACAAGATATTTATTTTTGTTTACAAGTCAATAAGACACAATGTAATGGTTCTGTTTTGCAGATTGAACTTTTAGGGGGTTTACTTGGTTTTGATAATATTGATAGCAGAAGACCACCGTAAAGTTTAACCTTTCTAATTTGTATGTGTTTGTTAGCAACACGGTATTTTGATTTGAAAGACAATTTTGTGGATGTTTTTGTGTCTGGTTTTTACTCCCAAGATATGGTTTCTATTTAGCCACTTGTTTGCACAAACGTATTTTATAGTAAATATGTTCATGAATTTTTGTACTTAATCTAGAAGTTGATCAATGGCACGATCTGCGACTTATTTTAAAATTAAAGATGTTAGTCATTTGCTAAGGCAGCCTCTATGCTCCTCTGTGGATCTTGTGTTGCAGAACGTTGTTAAGTTTAACATCAAGGTGTGGTGTGGGTGTTATGGTTCCACTTAGATCCATAGGATGCCTTCTTGCTTGAAAGACTAGAGGTCGAACCATAGTACTCACGACACTTTGTTTTTTGAAATTATTATAAATGTGTAATAAGAAAGTTGTAGTTCTTTTAATTTTCAATCAAATACACCATTCAACTATTATAAATTCTATTTTCCCACATGATAATTTATAGATTTAAATAAAAAAAGTTTACTTACTCTTTTTATTTTGAACAAAATACCACTCAACTTACATACAACCTACTACAGTACTACGTAATTTTATTTTGAACGAAGTGCCACTCAACTTATGTCGAACATAACACTCATATTTTTACCTAAAACATGAACATCTGTGTTAGATATCATATACGAGCGACTACCAACTTAGATGAATTAAATTAAACAAAGCTAATCCAATATATAATTTATGATGCGGAATAAAAGTGATAAGGGAATTGATTGTATTGATTGATTGAATGAAAGTGATACAATGTGTTTATATAGAAAACAGAGAAATGTTCTTGGTGCCTAACTAACTAAATGTTTTACAAATATTTACAAAAGTAGTCCTTCAACTATTAACAAGTTGCCACAAGCTGTCAATAGTATGGATTGGCTGCAATTTGCTGAGCTGACTTGTTATCACAAAAGAGAGTAACTGGACACTGTATATTAATCTTCAAGTCTTTCAATAAGTAGCTAAGCCATAATAGTTCACATGTAGTGGCAACCATGCTCATGTATTCAGCTTCAGTGCTTGACCTGGATACAGTTGGTTGTTTCTTTGTCTTCCAAGACACTAAAGAATGCCCTATAAAAATACAATATCCTGTCAAAGATCTTATGGTCATAAGACATGAAGCCCAATCAGCATCAGTGAAATCAGTAAGCTTAAGATGTCCCTTTTAAGTATTTGAGGAGGTGTAAAGCAGCCTGCATATGAGCATCTCTTGGGGAGGAAACAAATTGACTGAGATGTTGCACTGCATATGATATATCTGGTATAGTCATAGTCAAATAAATTAGTCTACCAACTAGCCTTCTATAGGAACCAGGGTCTTTCAATAAAGTGCCTTTGTTGAGAGATAACTTCAGCTATGTTAGCAAAGGGAACTTTTTAGGTTTAGCAGCAGTCAAACCTGCATAAGTTAAAAGGTCTAAAATATATTTCCTTTGGTTCAAATAAGTCCCTGCAGTGGTTCTGCACACCTCTATGCCCAAGAATAGCCAAACCAAGATATTTAATTGTGAATTTCTTGTCAAGAGCTTGTTTAAGATTCAAAAATTTCCTGTAATCAAGATATCAACATAAACTAGAGCAGCAGTGAATTGACCATTGACATCTCTTACAAATAAAGAATAATCATGCTTGGACTGCTCATATCCCATGCTCAATAGGAATTTTGTTAACTCTTGATTCCACTGCCTAGAAGCTTGTTTGAGACCATATAAAGACCTTTTAAGCTTGCAAACTTGGTTAGGACCAGTCTTGTTGTAACCTTCTGGTGGCGACATGTAGATGTCTTCATCAATGTACCCATGAAGGAATGCATTGGTGATATCTAACTGATGTAAATCCTATTCTTTTGCAGTGGCCAAAGCAATTAGTACTGTTTACAGTTGCCAATTTAGCCACATGTGAAAAGGTATGTTTGAAATCCTGCCACTCATTTTGACCAAAACCTTTGACCACCAACCTTGCTTTGAGTCTTTCAATAGAACCACCAGGATAATACTTTATCTTAAATACCCATTTGGAAGTGATTGGTGTATGTCCTTTTGGTGAAGTTGTGACATCGCAAGTGTTATTTACTTCTAAAGCTGTGATCTATTTGTTCGTTACCTCAACCCATCCTTTATATTTAACAGCTTGACTGTAACTTGTGGGTTCAGTTTGAGCAAAAACATTGGCCAAAAAAGCTATGAAAGGAGGAGGTACATCATTGAAATCTGTTTTGCCAAACAGTGGGTACTGTGGTTGAGCAGAACAAAATTTGGTTGTGCTTGTTGTAGACTTAGTAGTAACAAAATCTTATAACCAAGCAAGTTTAGTAGTAGCTCTAGTGGACTTTCTAGAGGGTAAAGGATTGTTATTTTGAGGTGGATTGGGTAATTCTGTGTTGATAGGAGGAGAAGAATGAGTGTTTGGGTTAAGAGGAATGTTAGGAGTTGCTGAAATTGGGGTGTTTGGAGTAAGTGGTGTGGGATCAATATTTTAAGCTAAAGGTTCCTCATCTGTTTCAGAATCACCAAACATAGGGAAAGAAGGAATTGTAGACTGCTGAGTAGATACAACTGGTGATTTGAAAAGAAAAACAACTTCTTCAAAAACTACATCACTACTTAAGAATACTTCCTTAGTCTCCAAATTATACAACTTGTAACCCTTTTGGTTGAAAGGATAGCCAAGTAACACACACTTAATTCCCCTATTTTCAAATTTATCTTTGTGAGGTTTTGTCACTGTAGCATAACACAAACACCCTATAACTCTTAGATGATAAAAAATAGGTGGTTCACCATAAAAAAACATCAAAATTTGACTTCCAGTCAAGCTTTTTCATGGGCATCCGATTGATCAAATAAGTGGCTGCAAGTATGCATTCTACCCAAAACTTAATAGGCAAATTGACATGAACTCTAATAGACCTTGCCGTTTCTAACAAATGTCTATGCTTCCTTTCAACCACCCCATTCCGCTGAGGAGTATAAGCCATTGACCTTTGATGAATAATACCTTTTTATTTGAAAAGAGTTGCACACTTCTCATTTACCACCTCTGTCCCATTATCTACTCTCACAAACTGAGGCTTTCCTTTGAAATGATTATCAATGTAGGCAAGAAAAGTAGCTAACAATTCTGGTATTTGGTCTTTGTTGTGCACTAAATAAGTCCAAGTGGCCCTAGTTTATCATCCACAATGGTGAAAAAGTAGTGTGCTCCATTCAAAGCAGGATGTTTGTATGGACCCCATAAATCCACATGAATTAAGCCAAAAGGAATATTGTGCACATAATTACTAATAGGAAAAGGAAGTCTGTGATGTTTTGACAACAAACAACTTTCACAATGAAAATTTGATACATCAAAGTTTTTAGAAAGATGAAATAGCTTAGACACAGGAGTACGTCCAAGTCTAGCATGAAAAGTATGAACATTTAGAACATATTTACTGCTTGCCACATTACTAAAAGCAGTTTTATTCAAGCTAAAAACATGAAGTAAATGCTTATGAGACTCTTGAAACTCAAGTACACTAGCAGGGAAGGTAACATGATAAGAGATAGGTTTACATATGTATAGGCATCTTGAACCCTTTCCAATTGCAACTATCTCTTTAGTGGTAAGGTCCTGAAACATTAAGGCAGTGGGAAAAAACTGAGCTGTCAAATTTTTGGTTTGAATCAATTTGCCAATTGATAACAAATTAAGTTGGAATTCTCGCACATAAAAGACATCAGTGAGAATCAAAGAGGGTGTTAAAGCTACTTCACCAACAATTGTGACTTTTAGTGATCTTCCATCAGGTAAATGGACCATGATAGGGTGAGTTAAATATTTGATTGATATGAACAAGTGAAAATGAGGTGTCATATGGTCTGAAGCACCAGTGTCAGTGATCCAATCTATTATGATGTCCATTTTTGGATGACAAAATAGAGCAAAAGATACTGTCAAATAGGAGAGTATACCTGCATGAGCAGAAGTACTGACATAGTTTCTCACAGAAGCTCCATTATCCTCTGCAACCCCCTTGCCTTTGAACATTTTGATCATCTCTTGACTGATAAGGATTTAAAACATACGCTTTTAAGGGGTCATTTAAGCCCTAATTCGACACATTTTATATCCGTTACTGCTTAAAATCGTTCATTTTCACTTTTTAGGTCTTTTGGAAGCAAAATGCTGGAATAAAGCATATTCGGACGAAAAAGAGCGAAAACATGCAGAAAATGGCAAAGTCAAGATCGAAGACACTCAAAGCCTGATCATTACACCTGACGACGTCCCATCCAACGGGCGACGCCGTCCCTCTATGAGGACTTGATCAAAAAGTGCACGCGACGGCTCAGCGGAATTTCTGGTCCTTGTTGGAATCACTCCTAAACCTTATTCAAGTGTTAGTTACTCATATGTAATAGTTAGCTTATTATGGCCTTTATGTTTGTTATTAGCCTTAAGCTTATGTAGAAAGCCCATGAGCTTAGGCCCAAGCCCATAGGTGAAAGGGAAGGAGTAGGAGTGTTGCCCTAGCTCCTTGCCTATAAATACCTTATGTAAACCTTCATTTGAAGGTTGGTTGTTCAAGTTATTTCCTTTCACATACTCCTACGCGTAACCGTATTATTCATATCGTGTGTGTGTGTTTGGTTTCTTGTTCAATCGCCTCTCTATCTTTCTTATAAGCTTGTGTGGTAAACCTTGTGACCTAACAGTGGTATCAATCGCCTACTAGTTGGGTGAATCGTGTTTGTTTTTGAAGTGGGTTTCGGTCCTACGCCTAAAACGCACATTTGATACTTTGGCTCGCTTAAAACTTGTTTTTTACACTATTTAATCCAAGATTCTTGTACTTTCAATGTTTTAAGGTGTTAAAATACTTGTTTTTGGCCAAAAGTTTCAAACTTTATGCGTGGATAGTTGTTTTTAATCGAGTTTTTGAACGAGGGGTCTATCCTACTCGTAATCGCTTTTAGAGGCTTTGGTTCATCAAGTTTCACACTTTTGTGTATTTTGGTGTTATTGAAGCTATTTTATCACACAAAAACTGGTTTAGAAACACTTTTGGACATAATCAAAATTTCGAGCATTTCTACGCGTAGTAAAACCCTAAAACTACGCGTAAGTGCCTCCTTGGTTTGATCTTCATTTTCGTGGTTTATTCCGTGTTTTCTTACTTGGATAAGTTTGAAAATACGTCGACTTTGGATATCTTTTGCACTGTGATAGTGTAAAAGATCATTTGGGCAAAAACCCTAAAATTACGCATAAGCATAAGCTTACCGTAGAAATCCTACGCCTAAGATTTTTCCTACGCCTAAGCCTAGTCTTACGCATAAGAAAATCCTACGCCTAACTTTCTACGCCTAACTTTTTTCTACGCCTAACTTTAGTGTTTTTTCCTACTTACGCGTAAGCTAAATCCTACGCGTAACTTTGGTGTTTTTATGCATAAGTGCTACTTGGTTCTTGTCTTTTCTACGCTTAAGGACACTTCATCAACAAAGGTTCATTCGACTACAAAGATCCATTTTTACCAACACAAGTTTTCAACATGTCACAACCACCATACTCTAACTATTTCCCTTACACTTATCCTCAACGACAACAACAACTAACTCCACAACATCAACAATGGAATCAACAACAAGCAATTTATCAACAACAATTTAACCAACAACATACTCCACAACTTGCTGCAAATCCACAACCTCAAATGGTTCAACCACCACCAAGTCTTCAAGCTCAACCATACACAAATGACTTTAATCAACATCCATCAAGGATCACTATGAAGGAACCCACTTGGTTTGCAAAGATGTTTGAAACTTTAAGCAACCAACAATCAATTCATGAGGCTGGATCACTTGATAGACCTCCAATGCTCACTCTCAGAAACTACGATCAATGGGTGATAAGGTTCTTTAGGTTTTGTGATCTAAAGAAGCCACATGGAAAGTTCTTAAAGAAGGTTATCTTGGAAGGTCCATTTGAGATGCCTACTGTCATTGTACCCCGAGATCCAAATGCCATTCCACCAAGAGATGAACAAACGAACATTGCTACTGTTGCAGACTTGAATCCTCAAGAACTTCTACACTATGAAGGAGATGAGCTTGCAATGGAATATATCCTCCTAGGATTACCAAACCTAATTCTTCGTAGTGTTGATGCTCAAAAGACTGCAAAGAAAATGTGGGATCATATTCGTCTTCTTATGGAAGGATCTGTACTCAATCAGGAAGATTTGGAATCCAAAATTTACTTGGCTTATGAACACTTCATGATTGAACCTGGAGAGACACTCGAGTCCTATCATCACCGATTTTCAGACATCATCAATGATTTGGATAAACACAACATCAACATGCCAAGAATTGCAGTGAATACTAAGTTCCTAAGTAGTCTTGGTCCTGAATGGGAGAAGTATGTCATTTTTCTCCGTCAAGCGAAAAACATGCATCAATCTACCTACGGATTGTTGTACGATTACTTGAAGCCTCATGAAAAGGAAGTTGATAGGGAAAGGATTCTCCGTGCTCAAATTGCTCCACCGACACATCCGAAAATCAACAACTTGCCTTATATGCTCAAAACAGTTATTCTCCTCAACCAAAGAACTCAACCAATGCTACAATCACACCACATGATCCTTCACAACCTCCATCTCAACAAACTCAATTGGTTCCATACAACAACAACAATGCTCAAGCTAATGAGGAATCGATCCATTCAAGCACTGCAACAAGGATTTGCTATGATTGCTAATGCCTTTAGCCGTTATACCAACAAATCCAACAACCGTATTCGTTCCTCATCTAATACAAGGAATCAATCTGTTGTGAACAATGGACGAGTTGAAGTTCAGAATCGTGGTTATGGTCGTCTGATGGGCGGTGGTCAAGGGTTTAATGATGTGGGTAGGAATAACAATCGAGCTCCAGTGGTGGAACAAGGAAATGCTCAGAATGGGTTGAATGGTCTTCGATGCTACAACCGCAATGAGAAGGGACACCTGGCTAATGCATGCCCAAAGCCAAGGACTAGGGGCCGTGCTTATTTCAAAGAGGCTCTTCTTTTGGCTCTTAAGGATGAAGCTGGTGGATCTCTCACAGACAAAGAACAGAGTTTTATGGCAAATGCAGACTCAGATGATGATATGGAGGACTTGCAGGCCAATGCACCTGTTATGTTGATGGCTAATATGCATGAGTTACACATGAGTGACACAGGCCCAGTGTATGATATTGATGGCTTGTCTCAAAATTACCAACAAACCATTTTCATCTCTCGATCTACTATCTCCGCCAACATCTGAATCCGGCAAGGCTCAGAATGTTCAAAATGAGTCATCCACATCTCATTCCGACGATTTTCAACTAGACCCCGTAGTTATATTTGACGATCAAGATGACCAAACGGTTTCCTTGATAATCAAATTGACTCCGTGGTTATACTTGAGGATCTCAAGAATGATCATGTTGAGACTCACGTTGAACACGCCGAACTTTTGCCTCATCCAGATTTTGCTCGCTTAATACAAGACCAACAAACCATAGTGGAAAAATGTCATGCCATTAATCAGGACTTGAAATGCAAAATGCACTGTTAACCAAGGATTTTGAATGTTTACAAAAGCAACTCAACTTTTTCAAAACTCAAGAAAAGCGTGAAAACGGTTTTGAAGCAGCCTTTGCCAAATCTTATCAAAACGAAAAATATTTAGAAGACAGATGCGTGATCTAGCCGCTTCAAAGAATGCTTTGTTGTCCGAAATAGAACAACTGAAACATGAACATAAAAAGCAAATTAACGCCTCACCTTGGAAAATCAAAAAGCTAAGGCTGAGCTGTTAACTTGTCAAAACAGCTTCTCTCATACAAAAAGCATTCAACTAAACGAATAGATGATCATCTTGAAGAAATCATCGGCTTGCAAAACAAACTTAAAGAGTTTAAAACTGTATTTTACAAACATGGCGAAGTCGGTCACGCCATTGAAAAGTTTACTTTAAAACCCAATCCAAATGGATATGGACCGAATCTTGCTGATTACAAACCTAAGCTTTCAACCAAAGCATTCAAACCAAATCCTCAAGTTTCCAGTGCAGAATATAAAGTTGATAATTCTGTTATGAGTGTTGTTGAATATCATCGTCAAGAGGAATTAGATGCCGAAGACGAGAGTCGATCAAAATTAGAAAAAGTTGTTTACAACAAACCTTTTAACTATTCAAAAGCGGTCACTTTCGTCACACCAACGGATTCTTCTAACACACCAAGGGTTATCATCAAAACACCCGAGTCTTCTAATGTTAATCCCCAACCAGATTATGCACAAATTTATGGTCCTTTACCTTCCATCCGTGAAGTAAATTCAAAACCTGAAAATCGAAAAATTCTTAGATATTTTGACATTTTCATGGTTGACCTCAAAATTTTACAACATGAGATAGAATATCATTCTGAAATCAAAATTGATCATTTTCAATCGCCTCTGGCGCGAGAACAAAGAGACATTTTTCGGAAAAATCTTTTACCTAATGTTAAAAATTTGAAAAATTGTGCATTAGCTTGGGAAAAGGATTTTCATAAGGAACTTTGAGTGATGAAGGTCGTTTTGAGAAAACAAAACATCTATTTCTAATACTAAACGTAAAAAGAAACTATTGAGAAAAGATGTTGATCGACTCTTGGAAGATGTCATCTATGCCGATGTCCATAATGTTGTGTTATTGAATTCTTTGTCATATGCATTTGATCATACCTCTGCGATCGTTGATTCGTGGATAAATGTTGAGAACACCGATAATGTGCTTCGATCGAGTCCTTAACAAGTTGAAAACAAACGATTGTCAAACGAACTTTCAAATGCAATACGTCGCCTTAATTGGTGTCAAAAAGATATTCACGATCAACAAATTGCTTTTCAACATAAAATCGCCCAGTTGCGTGCAAAATCTTCTGATCCTAAAATTGAGCAACTGGATGATCAAAACGTGTCTTTTAAGTGTCAAATCTCAAAATATGAACAAGAACTTGTAAAAGTTAAAAAGGAATATGGTCTCATATTTGATTTACTCAAAAAGACTCGTGATGAAGCATCAAATGAACTTGATCATTATCTTGCACACACTAAAGAAGTTATGCATTTTGCTGGAAATGTTCGGTCTGAAAATCAAGATCCGATTCACACTATCCTCAAGTTAAGAGAAATGTTAGGAAAGTATGAACAACTTCCGCCAACCATCATTAAGAGATTAGCCCAAGTAACACTTAGTACTCATGAACCTAGAATCCCTACTGCCAAATCACAAGTTGCTAACGTGCCTCCTTCTCCTGAAACAGGAATAGTTGCATCTTTTCCAAATGTCCGCACTTCACACCTAGAGCACTAAATCAAGAATAGGAAGTCTGCGACCTAAGAAAAGATCAATCAAGAATGCTAAAGTAGAAGAACACCCTAGGACTATGAATAAGACTCACGTTGCATCCACTATAGATATTAAGGCCCGCAAATGTAATAGAAATAGTGATGTAACGAATGCTAAACCGTTAAGTACTTTTGATATTCAGTCCGATGCACCTTGTGTTATTTGTGGTAAAAGTATGAATTCTGATTGTCATGATAAATGTGTTGCTAAAGCTATCATCTCGTTTAAGGAATCCTAAGAACCGAATACCTCTAGGCCCACTAATCTTTCTAAGTCTGTGCTTGGTAGACCGCCATCTTTAGATTCTAAGAAACGCATTGCTGTCCCTGTAGCTCCCGTGTCACCTCCTAGGAATGTAGTACCACCTAGTGCATTCACTAAGACTAAAGCAAATACTAGTTGGAGATGGCCGAAATGGATATATAACACACTAGGATTTAAGTGGATACCTAAAGCTATTGATGTGTGTATATCTACTATATCTGCTACGGAACCCTCTAACATTTCGGGTTCCAAATCTACTTCTATTCCACCTGTGTCGCCTGTGTGTAATGCAGGTGATACAGATCATTCTCTGGATTGTTGATAGCGGATGTTCCCGACACATGACATGCAATCTTAAACTGTTATCAAACTTTATTGCAAAATTCATTGGCACTGTCGCCGTTCGGGAATGATCACTTCGCAGCTATCATGGGCTACGGAGACTACATTAATGGGAACATCGAAATTAGCAGGGTTTACTATGTGGAAGGCCTCGGTCATAATCTGTTTTCCGTAGGTCAGTTTTGTGATGGAGATTTGGAGGTTGCTTTCCGGAGAAAACTTGTTTCATTCGTGATCTACAAGGAAATGACCTTATGTCCGATCGTAATTCTAGTCTCTACACTATCTCTATGAAAGACATGGTTGCTTCATCTCCCATTTGCTTACTTTCAAAGGCAACATCAACAAAATCCTGGCTATGGCACCGTCTCTCACATCTAAACTTTCAAACCATCACCAACCTTGCTCGACACAAACTAGTTGAAGGACTCCCACGGTTTCGGTATTCTAAAGATCACCTTTGCTCAGCTTGTGAACAAGGCAAAAGCACTCGTGCTCATTTTTATTCAAAGGTGGAACACGCTCTCAGATGTGCTTCATCTTCTTCACATGGATTTGTGTGGCCCGATGCGCGTGCAAACGATCAATGGCAAACGCTACATCTTAGTAATTGTTGATGACTATTCACGCTGGACTTGGGTCTACTTTCTTCGAAGCAAAGATCAAGCTCCACAGATGATCATCACCTTCTCACGAAAATACAAGTTCAGCTACGAAACACCGTTCGACTAATCCGAACAGATAGAGGCACTGAATTTGTTAATCAAACTCTTCGTGAATTCTATTAGAAAGTGGGAATTCAAAGATCGACATCTATTGCACGCATACCGAACAAAACGGAGTTGTCGAAAGACGAAACCGAACGTTAGTGGAAGCTGCAAGAACAATGTTAATCAATGCTAAACTTCCAGATTACTTATGGGCAGAAGCTGTATCTACTGATGCTATACTCAAAACCGTTCTATGATTACAAAACGCCACAACAAAACACCTTTCGAGCTCGTCCATAACAGAAAACCGAATCTAAAACACTTTCATGTATTTGGATCTCTTTGCTATCCTAATAATGATCGTGATGACTTTGGAAAGCTCAAAGCCAAAGCCGACATTGGAGTCTTTATCGGATACTGTGATAATTCAAAAGGTTTCCGAATCTGGAATCGTCGGACAAAACAGGTGATGGAAACGATTCATGCTCATTTTGATGAACTTACGGAAATGGCTTCGAGTATAACAAGCAAACCCGGACACAACCGCTTAAACTTCCCCCAAACCCCATCATCAACCGAACAAAGCCCCCAGCTTACTCGTCAACAAATGGAAAGGTTATTTGCTCCGCTCTTTAGTGACGATATTGATGAACGTGCTCCGTGTATCCGCCAAGTTTCCCCGCGCTCAACCTGATAATACTCTTATACCTGATACACCTGCTACAACAACTACTGTTGAAGATGCACCTACACCAATTGACTCCAACACAACAGTTTAACAAATCGCTTCCAACAATGATGATTCGCCGATGATGTTTCAATGAAGTACCCCCACCTGCATATTTTGATCCAAATGCGTTCTTCAACCAGTTTGCTAATGAGATCGCCGCACCGATGTCGCGGAATCTTCAACAAGCCATTTGAATCCTCAAAATCTGCACAATGTATACCAACATCAACCTCCACACATAGATGGACGAAAGACCATCCTCTGGAAAACATTATTGGCAACCCGAATCAACCAGCCGTTACAAGACAACGTCTTCACACAGACGGTGAACATTGCATTTATGCACTCACTTTCTGCCAATCTGAACCTAAAAACATCAAAGACGCAATGACAAAAGACAACTGGATTGAATCCATGCAAGAAGAACTCAACCAATTCAAACGCCTTGAAGTATGGGAACTGGTTGAAAGACCAACAGGGGTCTACGCCATTGGTCTCAAATGGATTTGGAAAAACAAATTGGATGCTGAAGGAAATGTTATCCGAAATAAGTCACGTCTCGTGGCTAAGGGTTATCGTCAGGAAGAGGGTATTGACTTTGAAGAATCTTTTGTTCCGGTTGCTCGCCTTGAGCTGTCGCTCGATATTTCTAGCGTTCACGGCTCATATGAATATGACGGTCTATCGATGGATGTCAAAACCGCGTTTCTAATGGACAACTTAAAGAAACGGTTTATGTCACCAACCGATGGATTCGTTGATCCCGAAGTTTCCGAATCACGCCTACAAACTGAACAAAGCTCAGATGGTCTCAAACAAGCTCCTCGCATGGTACGATAAGCTATCATCCTTCCTCATTGCTAATAATTTCACCAAAGGTTCGGTTGACCCAACTCTTTTTATACAATATCACGGGCACATATCTTAATTGTTCAAATTTACGTGGATGACATCATTTTGGGTCTACACATAAAAAGTTTTCAATCGCTTTTGCAAAACTAATGAAGAAAAATTTTGAAATGTCCATGATGGGTGAACTCACATTCTTTCTCGGACTGCAAGTTCATCAATCACCCCGTGGTATTTTCTTGAGTCAGCCCAAATATGCCCTTGAATTGTTAAACAAATTTGGAATGAAAACCTGTGACACCTATGCCACACCAATGGCTCATACCAAGAAGCTAGACGCCGATTTACATGGGAAATTGGTGGACCCTACAAAATACCGTAGTATTATTGGGTCTCTCATGTATCTAACAACTAGCAGACCTGATATTGTCTTTTCCGTTTATCTATGCTCGCTATCGGCCGCGACCAACTGAAACCCACCTCTCCGAGGCTAAAAGAATCCTCCGATACATAAAGGGAACCATTAACTTGGGGATCTGGTATCCGAAGGATTCCGGTTTTGAACTAATCGCTTTTTCAGACGCTGACCACGCAGGATGCTTAGACTCACGGAAAAGTACTTCGGGAGCTTTACAATTTCTTGGTGATAAACTCGTGTCATGGCAATCGAAGAAGCAGGATTGTACATCGCTGTCCTCAACCGAAGCAGAACATGTAGCCATGTCGGCGTGTTGTGCTCAAGTCATCTGGATGAGAACACAACTCAAAGTCTATAGTTACGTATTTGACGTAATCCCGATGTATCTGCGACAATCGGAGTGCCATTGCAATCTCGTGCAACTCAGTTTAGCACTCGAAATCAAAGCACATCGATCTTCGATATCACTTCATCAAGGACCACGTGGAACAGGTACTGTTGAATTATATTTTGTGGGTACAGAATACCAATTGGCGATCTTCTCACCAAAGCCTTGCCTCCCGCTAGGTTTAATGAGTTGGTCCACCGGATTGGTATGAGGTGTTTGACTCAAGAGGAATTCAATGACCTCCTAAAACGTGCCTTAAAAACTGTCAAACACCAAAATCTCTTTTGTAAATAATTTTTCAAAAACAAAATACAAAAATATAAAACCCGATAAAACAACAAAAATATTCTTCTAATCTATTTTTCTTTCAACATGGCAAGTACGTTTCTTTCGTCAACACTCTAATCTTTCAAAATTCAATATTTTTTCGATCAAGTGTTGAGGGGGAGAAAAATATCACTTAACTGTTTCAAAACATCTGTGTACTTGCATGTTATATTACTCCGGTTGTTTCTTTTATCAATGGTGGTAAACTTTTCTGGTTAAATGACACTCCTCGGACTAAATTTATAACCTTTCATTATTTCTTAAGTCGAGGGGGAGTGTCGCCAAGTTTCTTTCCTAAAAATCTTTGTTTGGTAACCAAAATGGAAGTTAAAAGGCTTTGTTTGAAAAGGAAAAGGTGGAGGGACCAAAACTGTCAAAATGTTAAAGTTACTTTTAATAAAACACCTCCCACCTACTCATTCACTTCACATTTATTACTTTCAACTTTTAACATCTACGCCTAAGATTCATTCAAGAAATCCGTTACTTTGATCATCATTTTGTAAGTGGTTTAACGATCTTAACATGTTTTAAGCTAAGGTTTTTAATTTCATGCAAATCCTACGGCTAAAAATTGTGTTACGCCTGATTATGTGTTCTACGCATAAGCGTATGAACACACAATCATTGTGTGTGTGTTTTGGTTAAATGGATTGTGTCTAAACGCTTCTAATACATCAATGATATCATTTTAACCATCAAAACCCACCCAGAAACACGTATTAATGATTTTTGAAAATTAGGGTTCTTGAGTCAAATTGGGTATTTTTGAATGTGAAGTGTTTTGGTCTAAAAGATTGTTGGATTATGGTCATATGTTGTTGAATTGATGATTTCCATGGTTGTTAACCACCCGTAAAACACTAATTGTTTAACAATTTGGAATTAGGGTTTAATGTTCATGACTTTGGGTAATTTTGATTCTCAACGAATTAGATGTTAATACTTGGTCTAAAGACTCTAACAACACTCTAGACCTACCAGAATTTATATGGTGCAAATCCTATGGTTAGAAAAATCATACGCTAATTCTTAACCCTTAGGGTTTTGACCTACGTGTATGACTTTCTACGCGTAACTATTAACGAATGATTCATGCCATGTTTTGTTAATAAAATGAAGTTTTGTGTTAATATTGATGATTTGATGAACTTATTTCAGGCTTTGCTACGCATAATATTCATAATCAAGGTCATTTGAAACTCTACGCATAAGGATTACCCTACGCGTAGTCAAGTTATGCGTAAGAATAATTCTACGCATAACTATTACGCGTAAGGTTCTACAATGGGACTACGCCTATCCTGTGAAGGATATGCGTAAACAGTGACCTCTACGCATAAGGTCTACTCTTACGAGTAAGCCTTACGCCTAAGGTATATATACGCCTACGCGTAAGCTCTACGCATAAGGTCCCCTTTTCCTACGCGAACATTTCTTACGCGTAGTTAGATCCTACGCATAAGCTTTCGCCTACGCGCATGCAACTATCGCCACGCTTAACTTTGCCAATTCTACGCCTATGCCTTGATTGACCTTCATTATGAATTGTTACGTGTACAAACTTGTTAATAAACTTATCATAACGTCACAAATCCAATAATGTCACTAATAAACTTAAACGTTTGATGTGTTGTGAACAATAAGTGATAACATAAACTTTAAAACTTAAAGTTAACTAACTCACGAAACATTTCACGACGTCATTGGACTATTGGACAAACAAGTGACTTAGGACTCGTAACAATCATTGACACTGCACATTCAATAGCTAGACAATAAGACCTTCGTTGACTAACATTATGTCTTTCGATATGTTGGTTCTTTTGGCTAATGTTATTTCAGATCACGACATGGCTGAACAAATGAATGTGGATGCACCTGAGGTTCTCACCATTGCTGATATCTTCCCAAATGGTTATCCGAGAAAGATTGGAAAGAACAACCTTAGGGTTGACTTTGACACCCTCACATGCTCTGAATCTTCTTGTCTCATTGCAGTGGATATTCTTAGGAATCATCCCTACCGTAACATGCTCTCACACTCCGCCACAGTTCCAGAGGTCTACATTCAACAATTCTGGGATTCTATGCAGAGGATCACCGGTCAAAGTGCAGTGAATGTGACACTTAATCACAAACAAGTCACTATCACTCCTGCTGACTTACGTGCTGTCCTCATCATTCCGACATCGCCCAACCGACTTCTTTGCTACCCCTACTGAAGAGACAGCTCTGAAATTCTTGATAGATATTGGTTATGATGAAGCTTCAGGAATCATTACTAAGCACTCTCACGTGGAGCTCAAGAATATTCCTCAACCATGGAGAACACTCTACATGATCATCACCAAATCGGTCTCGGTCGCGGAAAGTGGCTATGAGCATCCCAAGCTCATGGAACTGCAAATTTTCTGGTCGTTGATCAACAAGAAGGACATTGAAATCGAAGCACCGATATGGGAGGACATGATGCTATTTCACAAGAAGCTTGGCTCCAAGATTCCCTATGTCAGATACACCAAACTGTTGATCCAGAGAGCACTTGGACTTCATCCCGATATCCCCATGAGGCTCAATGACCCAGATAATCACGACATATTGACTGAACCCATACTATCGCCGTCAGAATCAAAGAATCGTCAACAAAGAAACAGGTACGGTATTACCTGATCACCTTCTGACTACCGAAATCAAAAAGCTTGAAACATACAAAAGGTATCGGTTAGCCGTAAAAGAAGGCAAAGTTGGTCATCTTGATGAAAATTCTTCTGGTACACCTACTCGGAGGACCGTAAGAGGCAAGGCTGGAAGTGTCACAAGTACAGACATTTATAGGAAGCTTCCCAAAAGGAATCCTCCTCGTAAAAGGATTGTTCCTGTAAAGGAAGCTGAACCTATTCCCACACCTGAACCCAAAGAAAGCTTGTGGACGAAAGCTCTGAAGGTACTGACACAGATGAAGAGATTACCTACTCTGAAACTGCAAAAGATGACAATCCTTCAGTACCAAAACCTCCAAGTCCTCAAGCTGACAAACGTAAAGGGAAGACTCCTGTACTTGTACCTTATGATGAAAGCTCGGAGAGTGATGAAGAGCCATCGGAAAATGTATACAAGAAGACGATTAAATTCCTTAGACACCAACACAAAGCTCAAGAATTTGCTAAAGACCAAATGGGTGGTCCCGGAGGATCAAGTGGTGCTGCCCACTCTGAACCATCTCCTGATGCGGTTAATCAACCCGATAAGTGGAGCGGTGCCACCACTCTTTGTGCAACAACAAAAGCTTGTGGAGGATACTATCGAATATGAGTTTGAGGAACCGGAAACCGAGAAGTCCGAAAAAGATAAAGATGTTGATTATGATACGTTTCTTCTAGATAGTCCCGCACGATCAAAGGAAGAAACCTCTGAACCTCCGAAGGATCCAGAGTCTCCTCATATCTCTTCATCATCCGATTCGTCTTCTCACTCCTCGCCACCACCATCAAAGAAGTCAACCAAATCATCATCCAAATCCGTGAAGAAACCATCTAAATCTTGGATTTCTCAAGCTCATGAACGGATTACCCAAGCTGTCAAACAAGTCGAAAAAAACATGCTCAACAAAAGCTGAATTTCTTTGTTGATCACATACAACATCTGTATGACGAGCATGAAAAGATGAAAGGAGAAAGGAAGTTTGTTCAGGAATTCATGAAAAATCACCGCCAAGAGGAACTGAACGAAATGATTGAAGGATACACGAAAAAGTACCTTCTCGAGTACGTTCCTAAAGTCACAAAGGAGTTGTTCACCAAACAACTTTATCCAAATCTTATGCAGATCGCCAAGCAAACTATTCGATCAACGCCCTTAACCGTCACAATCAATCCAACCGATCCTGTAGTTTTCTCGGATAATGAATTGGTGGCCAAGCTTGTTACACAAATGTCTCCGCACGATCGGGACATTTACTGATGAAGGAAAGCTGTTTCAAGCATTGCTGGACTACCAACTTCAAGAAGCTTGTAGATTTGAAGTTGAAAAGTCTAAACGTCCTAGAGACGATGAAGACAAGGATAAGGATAAAGACTCGCACCTAAACGCCCCCGTGAATCTTCTATGATGCAACCTCCTACACAACGGCCTCCTGTTCAACAAAAATCTCCTCCTCGTTCTTCTAATGAAAAACCTCGTGATCGATTCCGAAGTTACCACCCCCGACTCAGAAAACCGATGATCACTTTGAGTATACCGGTGGTGACGATGAAGAGGTCCTTGAGCCCCTACAACAACCCACCTCTCCCAAACAAGTTCAGAAACCGGAATCATCATCTAGGCCTTCGAAAAAGAAGAAGAAGAAGACGCCAGACCGACGTCAGATCATGGCTAGATGACGATAAAACAGAGGAATTTGAATGGTTTGCTAATCTTGTTAACAACACTCCCTACCCTGAAGAAGGTCAGAACTTGGTAGACGGTTCTACATTGGAGCATGCTAAAATTCTGCAAGAAAAGTTCCATGTGAAGAAAATGACGAAATCAAGAATGAAGCGTTTCAACTTCTAAAAGACAGCTCTGAAAGTGCCCTCGAGGTCGAATATCACCTTGAAAACATTGCTCGAGCTATGTCTAACAACATGGATTGGCTCAACCCGGAAGCAAACATTGACTTCACACAAAGGGACAACCCTCCATACTACATCGATTGGACCAAACCTCTACCAACAATTGGCCAACCAGCTGAACCAAGGATTCCTTTCGGATATTTCTTCAACAAAGACTTGGATTTTCTTCTACACGGTGGCGATGATTCAAGAAAATATGCTACATCTCTGACACTTCCATTCCCAAAGATTTGTCTACTCAAACCGCATAGCCATTGAGGAACGTGCCAATCACTTGTTCTCCAACACAGTGGAGGCATACGACCGAGATGCATTATATGGGATTCATCACGCCGAACGCCGACGAATCTACTACAGAAGCCTGCCAGTTCAGAAGTCTCAACATCGCGGTATAGTTCTAAGGATATCGTTGCCATCATACACGTTGACCTTTCGCCTAAGTGGGACTACACATTCCTAAAGAAGATCGTAGTCAAACGACAAGATGAACGGGACTATGCTTTCTCTGAAGGTGACTTTGAGAATTTGTCTCTCAATGACATCGAAGACATGTACCTTGCCAAAGTACGGGGTCGCATGAGACAATTCTCAACGCAGACAACGCGAATTTATCAAGTCACTTCTCATCTTCATAAGACGCATTGTCATCAAGGAGCGTGTAGAAGATCTCCACCGGGCTGTTGAATCTTATCGACGCTGTCAACTTCACTCCTCCAAAGCTTGATCTTCCCGATATCAACCAGCTATCTCAATATAAACTCATCAGCAAACCTTTCGGCGTTGTTTACAGTAGTGAACTTCAAAGAAACTGCTTAATGGCGTGTAGCGAACTCCACAAGTTCGGGATCATACTTTGAAGCTGGTTAGGGATGGATTGGCATACAGGTTGAAGGATATACGCCGAAAATTAGGTCTCCTAAGCTACCGGAATTCTCGTGAAAGGAGGGATGTGAGACGGATCATCACAATGATTGATGAACGGTTGTTTCGAAGGGATCAGTCAGACGATTGGAGAGTTATGTCGGTGGTCGACCAGGGATTAACATAACCGATTTCAACGCCCGTGCACTCGGCAACATCACTGCACTTCCTGGTACCCCTTGAATTGTTTCCTTCATATAATTTTGGATGTGTGATTTTAAAATGACAATGGCTTGTGCACACATAACAGTGTACAACCCGTACTTGTAAATAAAAGACCCTGTGGTACGCCTGCCACAATCCTTATAAAAGGAGCGAAAGCTTCTTACTTTTGAGTAAAACCTATCAAACCTTTCACTTTTCAAGGTTTTGCTCAAAAGAACAAGTACTTTCCCTTATGATTTTCAAAACCTCAACCGTTTATATCACTCGTTGAGGGGAGTACTTGAATTAAAACTTTGTTCAAAATTGTTCACAGTGGTCATTCTTCCCGCAACACTCAAAATGGTCATATTTATTCTCAACTTTTCAAAAATAACATCATATATGCCATTTTTGAGGGGAGAAAATAAGTGATAAGAAATATGTTGTGTTAATGCAAATGAATCTTTGTGCTATAGACTTAACCCATGAATTGACGAGATTTTAACTGTTAGTAACTCGAAAAGACTTGTCCGGGACGGGTAATAATTTCAAACTAGTTCGCTAGTGATGTAAACGTGTCTCGCAAAGGACTTGTCTGAGTAGAATGTACCATTCGAGAAACTCTTGGTAGACATGAACTCCGACGGGTTTGACAACCTTTCGAGGATTGTCTACACCTTCAAGGTAGTTATTAGAGCTAGTTGTCACCTAAAAGCTGACAATGTAACTCTTTAACTATGAAACATAACCGTGTCTCAAGGGGAATGCCTATCTTGAGTTAATCAATTCAAAATGTGTGTGCTCTTTCCTCACTGTGCATTTTAACCGTTAAAACTCTTAAGCACATGTGGAGGGGAGTATTTATGCAAAATCTTATCTCAACAGTGGTACTAAAATGTTTTTCATTAACAAACACTTTGAGAGATTTTTCACAACAATGGTTTTAATGGCAACATAGGTTAGTCATGGAGTTATAAGGTGACTAAGGTTAGGAATAACCGTCCTATGATCCGCCAGAGCCGGAGGGATCTACCCCAGGACACCACAAATAGTTAGTATTTAGAAGTCCTTAGGTATGATTGTAAAAAGGAGAAAATGAGAATCGGAGAAAGAAGGAGTTGAAGAATTAAAAAGAAATGCAAAGAAAAGGGTGAAAAGAAATAGCCCTCCAGATTATTCAACGTAGGGCGACACCGGTTCAATTCATATGCTACTGGTTGTCACTAGATGACACTGGTATTGAAGATTAAAAGTCGCCATGAACCTAGTGACGATGCACTAAACCTTCTTATCCACTCAAGTTTCTCTCAACAGAAGCTTGTTTCATTCTCACAGGGAACACTAAGTAAACTATCGGCTTTCTCTTAGAGATTGCTGGTATTGAAGAAGGAGACCCTCTCCCTAGTCTCCGCTCAGGAAAACCAAAACACACTATTGAGTCTAGAGCCACGAGATTCATCAAAAGATCTCTTAGGTACACTTGACATTTCATCACTTGATATTCAACAATAAGAATTTCAGTGGTACATTATCGAGTCCTTCACAGATCTTAGCAATCTGTCGAGAACATTTATGAGAGGTTCACATTTGTGATCCTCATTGAATGAATGGAAACTCCTGCCGTGGTCAACATCTAACAGCCCCGACAAAGGTCGCTTCGCAACTCCCCGTGGATTGCGCTTAGTGGTCTCAAACGGTCTACAGTCGTGAGGTGATGCTTCTGTACCTCGCGACTCATCTGAATCGTAGGTGTACTTCGGTACATCGTGTTATCTCACTTGTGGGACTCGATTCAGAACGGCCTTTGTAAGAATTAGAGTTGTGTTTTCACACTATGCTGTTAACACTCTCGAAGTTCAAACTTGTAAGAGCCGGAATCCGCTTATTACTAACCGCTTAAATGTTTTCTTCTTATGGAAGCTCTGGAGCGGAATGATCGTGCAGATTCTTCTCATGCTCACGCCAAATTCCTCACTAATGGAAGTTCTATCCAAAAGCAACACAACAAAGTAATGATTCTTCGTCAATACGAGAATCTACAAAGTTAAAGACTTAAAGAACTCCATCAAGATCGAATTCCAACGTCAAAAGAACGTGTGAGCATGTTGAAGAATGATGGAGACACCTGGAAGCGTGGCAGACTGAGGCGCATATGATGCGCATAAACAACATACTATCACTTTCATCACAAAGAACAATGATCAAAGAACAAAGTTAAAGATGACGCCAAAGCATAACCGTTCAAAGTAAACTATCTCTACACCGGGAGATTGTTCAAATCAAGGCAATTCTTCTCACAAGAAAGAAGAATGTCAGAAGACGTCAAAGCTACTATTACATCAACGCCTTCACCGCTTTTCATCACCAACACTTGAGTGTTTGTTACTCATATGTAATAACACTTGAGGGGGAGATTGTTGGAATCACTCCTAAACCTTATTCAAGTGTTAGTTACTCATATGTAATAGTTAGCTTATTATGGCCTTTATGTTTGTTATTAGCCTTAAGCTTATGTAGAAGGCCCATGAGCTTAGGCCCGAGCCCATAAGAGAAAGGGAAGGAGTAGGAGTGTTGCCCTAGCTCCTTGCCTATAAATACCTTATGTAAACCTTCATTTGAAGGTTGGTTGTTCAAGTTATTTCCTTTCACATACTCCTACGCGTAACCGTATTATTCATATCGTGTGTGTGTGTTTGGTTTCTTGTTCAATCGCCTCTCTATCTTTCTTATAAGCTTGTGTGGTAAACCTTGTGACCTAACAGTCCTAAAGCCTGACTGCGTCACGCCTAACTTCTGGAAGGCGTCACTCATACTTTTCACACCAGACGCCCAAGATCCATAGTTCAGATGACGTCCTGCATGAAGACTGACGGCGTCACACTTCTCAAGTGACGCCGTCCCAACGATGACTTGGCCCAAACGAAACCCTAATGACGACTGACGGCGTCGCTAGCAAATGGTGACGCCGTCGCGATTGTAAATCTATATATAGAATTCGATTTTTCTGTATTTTAAGAGGTAGAATTTTGGAGAGCAACCCTAACTCAGTTGTAGTCCGACTTGCACAGTATTCTAGGGTCCCATACCCTATTTTACACATCAAGATAAGTTTGTTATTCCAATTTATCATTATGTACCCCATGTTGATAACGCCTAAAATGAACATGTTTTTAGTAGCGTTATTGTTGGTTTTGTGCATGATAATCGGCTATATTTATTCATAACTGTTGCAAAAGTGCAAAAGATGCGTATTGTGTATGTATATGTAGCCAGGTATCACGAATGATGAAGAAACGAAGTTGTTTTTATGCACATTTGGAAGATTCTCAAGGAAGGAAGTCGAGCAAGGAAGCTTTTGGATTCAATGATTGGGAAGCACAATGATTTCTAAGTATCTACAACAAGGAAAGATCAAGTTTTGACTTGGAAATCATCAGCAAGAGCAAAGAATGAAGCGTATAAACAAGAAAGTCAACAAAAGTCAAATCAACACAAACCAGCCAGTCGGTTCGTAACCGTAGAACCGATCCTACTGGGCAATAATCAAATCGCGAACCGATCCGTTGCCAGTAAACCGATCCGGTTGCATGAGCTGCAGTTACACAAAGTTGTATTTATTGTTGCCTTAACTCCCCATAATCATTGGAGGCCGATCATTTCTTGCTATTAACTTGTTGGGAACGTTTTTGGACAGTTGAGCAAGTTTATTTGGCTATATAATGAACCTAGTCCTAGTTTACTAGGTGTGACACAACCAAAAGTGTATTAGTTTACATCAAAACTAATACCAACCATTTTTATTCAGGCCAAAAGCTTAGTTCTCACTGAAAAACGTCCAGGAGCAAGGAGGGAACAATTCTCATCCATAGTTTTGGTAATTTCGAGTTATACGGTGAATCTAGGTGATTGGAGGCTGTGGTTGCTACAATCCACCTAATTCTAATTCTTGTAATCGCAGAAGTTTAGGTATTCTATGAACTTTGTTATGGATTTCTATTCTCTTGAATTATTGGAATTACTTTGTTATGATTTGTGTTTAGTTATTATTATCATGGAGTAGTTTTGGGATATACTTGTGTGTTGGGATGTAGTTAATCATACTAGTGTTCTCATATGTGATGCATGTATATATGATCTTGTTTAAATAAGTTTGTTGGAAAAATACTAGTCTTGGTTTGATTTGTTGATAAAACATGTTTTAAGAAAAAAGACCGAAAGGATTTCTCTTGTGTTTTATTCCAAAAAGTTGAGTGACAAACTAGTATGGGGATATAGTGATTGACAACCACCATGTTTGCTTATTAAAACAAGACTAGGAACATTTTCATCAGAAAGGGTCGAAGATTCAGTAAGAACAAGTTTAATAAGAACATGTTGCAAACAAATGGATTTTCTAAAGGATAATCATTAAGATAAGGACCGAAAGGATTACCTATATGTTTTTGTTCTTAGAATGATTTTTACAAACATATACCATGGTTGGGGATCATTTGCTTAAGATTTGTGCATCACATCAAGAGTTTACACCAAACCTTCATGAATACTATTTGTGATTGACTATAGACTACACACAAGTATATATATTTCTTATTATTGAATTTCACTATAAACATCACTATTTGAGGAAGCTTTGACAAGCTTTCTTATTGGAATCTTTTCATACAAAAATAATTTCAAACACAAAATCCCTTGGGACGATCTCGACTTACCCAACTTTGCTATCACGGACGAGTATACTTGCTCGTATGTGTTAATAGAATTAGACGGTTAAATCGTGCTTATAAATTTTTAAAAACTGCACTACGCGTAACACATCACATGTTCAATTAATTATGTGTATGCTTGCTTGTCTAACATGTCTAGCTAATTTACTTGTGTGTTTGCTTAGATCTATGAAACCTAGTTATTGATTGTTGTTAGGTTGTCTCTTGTCTTAATTGATAAAAGCCTAGGAGTGCAACTAGGGTATCTTTGTATTTATTGCGTGAGTGTGCTTGACGACGATAGGGTGCTCGGGAGAGATAGTTTTATACTTGCCGATCCTGTGAATTCTATAGGAGAGATACACTCATAAAACTAGGGAATACGCACCCCCTCCGACTAATAGGAATACAACGCGTTACGATAAAGGACGTGACAATTCAACCGACCAATAAAAGATAACTAGAGATTAATAGTATCTAAGTGAACACATAATTAATCACAATACGAGTACACCTCAATTCACAGAAACTATTCGTAGTAATTAGATAATTAGTAGAAGTAGCGAAATTGGTAGAAGTACCACCCCCAATCATATACCCCGAGATATTTACCTTTTCTTTCTAAAAAACCATAAAAAAGAATAAAAAATAATCATCCTCAACCCCACCTTCTCGTCATAAATCTCTTTCTAGCATTCCTATTCCCCTAGAGAAAGATATCAATCCTCGAGGCTTACCCCATACTACACTACAACGATTAGGTTCACTGCCTAGAGGGTTAAAAAACTTGCTCGTAGAAAAGGAGGTTTTCTCGACCCCGAACGCTCACGCATCAAGTTTTTGGCACCGCTGCCGGGGAATAGAATAGCTAGTTAGACTTCTATCTCGTTTAGGTTCCCTCGCTTGATTCCTATCAAGTAAGATTTTTTCTCATTTTCATTAGCTTTCTTGTAGTCTATCCCCCTTCTTCGTGTTTTTGTTCGTAACCTTGTCACTTATCACCATGGGTGGCAATCCGCCACCGACAATCCACCAGCACATCAACCACTTCCACTCAACCCACCACCACTTGACCCGCCAAGAGGCCGTACTCTTGGTGAATACTCTAGACTGAGCCATCAAGGCTATAGGAACACCACTGAGCTTCCCATTCAAGCTCAAACTACGGCCCTGCAATCCGACACCATCCGGTTGGTGCAAAACGGATGTGCATTCCATGGACTTCGTTTCAAGATCCTAATCAAGCATCTCAAGGACTTCCTTAAAATCGTTGACTCTATCGACCTTGATGCTACCACACGGAGACCACGCAAGGTCTCTTCCAATTCTCTCTACGGGAACAAGCTAGTAATTTGCTTGAGCGACTTCCCACCGGATCCATCTCAAGTTGGGATGATATCACCACTCCTTTCCTCGCCCAAATTTTCCCACCGGGGAGAACTACCAAGCTAAGGAATGACATCTTGATGTTCCAACAATGTCAAGGCAAAACTCTCTACGAGGCGTGGACTCGATTCAAGGACTTGCTCCATAAATTCCCTCATCACGACATCGATCTTTGGCTTTAAGTCTAAATCTTTTACGATCATGTCAGTCTCTCAACTAGGCAAACCATCGAACAAGCGACCGGTGGCAAACTTAGTGAACTTACCGCGGAAGAGTCGTGGGGTACAATAGAGGACCTTGCCCTCTATGACAACGAATGTTGGAATGACTCCCGTGAGTTGCCCAAAACCGTTAAGCCAATCTCCTTGCCTCCCATTGACTCACAACCTACCAATCTTAGGATGCTCGAACTTGAAGATCAAGTCAAATTCCTAATGAGATCCTACGAAACTCCTAAGCCTTCACGCCAAGTGAACAAAATCACTCTACCTTGTGAATTATATAGTGGTCCCCATGACACTCGTAATTGCATGAGACTCCCCGAACAAGCTTCCGTGGACTACGCATCCTCGCGTACCAATGGAATGGGAGGAAGATTCCCCACAACACCCAGACCTAGTACTTTCAACGAAGCCCGAGAAGCATGGAGGGGCAAACCCAACTTTAATTGGGGTCAAACTAAAGAATTCACCTCTAACGACTCCCCATGGCCCCAACAACACAATCAAAGCTCTCATGGCCCTAGTCAACAAAACCTAGAAGGGATGATGCAACACCTAGTTACATCCCAAGAAGCCCAAATAGCCAAGCTTTCAGACCGCTTTAACCAACAAAAAGTCGAGATGGATAGGAAGATAGATAACCTCTTGAAAGCCATAACCAATAATGATAGGACGACCACCGAAAAGGTTAATGCCATCTCGACCCAGTCTTACAAGCTTCTGTTGTTAAGATTAAGGACCCGATCAAGTACTTCGAAACTAGGGACCCGTCTTTATCAAAGCACGTTCACTTCGTCAATGCTATCACCCTAGTGAAACCAAATAGTAATAGTGATGAAGCAAACCATGAGACGATACTTGAGGTTAGTGAGATTCTTAAGGATGAATCAACCAATAAAGTAGATGAAGTAGGTGATGAACACTTCAATAAGTTTCCTACGGATGAGGAACTTTCATACTACCCACACCTAGTGCGCGATCTTCGTCCTTTTTATACTAGGAGATGCCCATCAATCACCTTTGGAAATCCTAGAAATCTCAACATACCATGTTGCATAGAACATCTTTTCGTGGCAAAGGCCTATATTGATCGCAAGTCCCCAATAAACATCATGACTAGCATGTACTATAATTGGATGATGAAAAAACATATCCCAAATAGGCAAGACCCCAATGATCCTAGAGTTAGATGTAATTTCCTTGGTAGAGTTAAGGGATTGCCCGTCTATGTAGGTAGTTTCACGTAATTTACGGATTTTGTGATTGTGGAGGATATTAGTACGACTATAGATCCTAGCTTGTCCCATGTAGTTTTAGCAAAGCCATTCATAGATAGCACCAAGATGACTTATGATCTGTCATTAGGGATAATTAGATTCAAGGATGAGACCGATGATGTTGCCTACCAAATGCCATTTAAGATTGAGAAATTCTCATCACTATCCAATAATGAAAAGGAACTTAAGCTATTGATGCGCGTACGAAGCGCGTTCGGGGTCAAAGGAACTTCCTTTTCTTCGAGCAAGTTTTTTAACCACCTAGGCAAAGGAACCTAATCGTTGTAGTGTAGTATTGGGTAAGCCTCGGGGATTTATATCGTTCTCTAGGGGAATAGGAATGCTAGCAAGAAATGTATTACGCTAAGGTGGGGGTTGAGGATGATTCTTTTTATTTTTTATTTTTTAATCTTTTATTGGTTTTTTAGAAAGCTAAGGTAAATATCTCGGGGCAATTGGTTTGGGGGTGGTACTTCTACCGATTACTTCTACTATCTAATTATCTAATACTAAAGGTAGCTATGTCTATTTGATGTGCGCCTGTATGATGATTAAAAATGTGTTTACCCAGATACTATTACTCCATAGTTATCTTTTATTGATGGTTGAATTGTCACACCTTATCTTAACGCGTTGTGTTTCCTAAGGTTGTAGGGTTTGCCTATGCCCTAACTCTTTGAGGTTACCTTTGGGTTTAGCCTACGAAATCCGCAAGTCCTTAAACTATTTCATTCATAAGCTAACTTTCACAAAGATTATTCAAGCATTAAACACAATGAAAGCCTAGTCGCACTCCTAAGCCAATTACAATTAAGATAAGAGACAACCTAACAACAATTAATAACTAGGTTTCATAGATCTAAGTAAACACACAAGAAATTTAGCTAGACATGTTAAACAAGCAAGCATACACACAATCAATTGAAGACATAATGAAACTTTGGATTAAAACACTTATCTCGATGTGTAAAATAGGGTTTGGGACCCTAAGATACTGTCCAAGTCGGACTACAAACATTTAGGGTTTTTACTCCAAAAGTCTACCTCTCTAAATGCAGAAAAATCAAATTATATATATAGATTTACAAGCGCGACGCCGCCTTATAGGTGGGACGCCGCCATTCATTAGGGTTTTCGTCTTGGCCAAGTCATCGATGGGACGGCGTCACCTTGGAGTTGTGACGTCGTTGGTCTTCAAGTGGAACGTCGTCATGATTCTAGATCTGGGCCGTCTGAGATGAAAAGTCTAAGTGCCCTTCTTCTTCAAAGTCACAGTTCTATGAGCAAAAATTCCATCGAAATGCCCTCGGTGCATGTTTTATCAAGTCGATAGAGGGACGGTGTTGCCTTTGATTGGGACGCCAGTTCATTTTGAGCAGCTTAAGTGGCTTCGATCTTGACTTTGCCATTTTCTTCATGTATTCAATCCTTTTCGTCCAAATATGCATCATTCCAACATTTTGCTTCCAAGAGACCTAAAAAGTGAAAAGGAACGAAATTAAGCAGTAACGGATATAAAAGTGGTCGATTAAAGGCTTAAATGACCCCTTAAAAGTGTACATTTTAAATCCTTATCAGCTATCGGTCTACTATAGGAATGAGGAGGATAAGAAGAGAGGAGTAGACTATGTGATGAATAAGATATTTGGGTTCTATAAAGAATGTGTGAAACTAGGACCGGAATATAGGACCAATTGGGGGCAAGATGACTTCTTAGAAAGATGCACGATAGGACATAACTATGCCATGGAAAACCCCAATAGAGATCGTCATGAGGAAGAAGATGACGGTAAGGAAGTCACGTAGGAGCACGACTTCGAGTCTAGCTACAAGACTCATAAATAAAGAAAAGCGCTTCGTGGGAGGCAACCAATGCTTAATTGTTTGCTTGTTTTGTTTTTCAATTTGTGTGTTATATATATTTTTCATTGTTGTTTATTCTCATGTTAGACTTTGTGAAAATGCTTTATTTTGTCTTTAACCTCGTCTTAATTACATATAAAGGTATTTTACAAAAAGATAAGTGTAGGGAAGATCACATAAGTTTTTAAGAACATGAACATGAGAATTACAACTATTAAAATTGATATATATGTGTGTTTGTTAGAGTCAAATACTTGTATCGAGTCATAATGGATGTTTTGCAGGATTTTTTTCAGGTTTTAATGATGTAATTTTTCCAGAAAAACGCAGCAGACCACTTTCTGTCAGGATGTTGGAATCACTCCTAAACTATATTTCAAGTGTTTGTAATCAATATGTAATAGGTTGCTTAATTAGGCTTTTATGTTAGTATTAATGGCAAGGCTTATGTAGAAAGCCCATAAGCCTTGGCCCATATCCAATAAGGAAGGAAAGGGACTTGTAGTGTTGCCCTAGTCCCTTCTCCTATAAATAGACTTGTAAACCTTCATTTGAAGCTTGGTTGTTCACTTTTACATATATTCTACGCATAACGTTTTCCTTATTCATATCGTGTGTGTGTTTAAGTGTTCATCCGATCTATCTCTTCTCTATTTCTTACATATTGATGCTTGTGTTCTATTATGGTGACCTAACAGTGGTATCATTCGCCATCTAGTTGGGTGAAACACTTTTGTTTTTTTGAAGTTTTTTATCTATACGCGTGGGTTTTGTGTGTTAAACTTTCATACGCATAAAAGCTCAAATTTTTACACTTGAAAACTCAAGATTCTTGTGGTTTAAGGTTCATTTAGCGTTAAAGTTTAAGTTTTTAGCATCAAGTTTGAAACTTTACGTGTGTAGAATAGTTTTTGAGCTTGATTTTTTTCGTGTGGTTCTGTCTACGCGTAAGGGTGAAAGTTATTTTGGTTCATCAAGTTTCCAACTTTTGTGTTATTTTGGTGATATTGAAGCTCTTTCATCATTAAAATCAGGTTTCTAAACACTTTTAAGCATAAAAATCAGTTTTGGTGATAGTTGGTACTTTCTACTCGTTACAAAACCCTAGTTTTACTCGTAAGCACAAAGTCTACGCCAAAGACACTTTACGCGTAAGAATTTCTTCACTTGATCTTCACAGCTGTTGGTTTACTCAGTGTTTTCTTGCTTGGATAAGCCTGAAAACACTTTGACTTTGGATATCTTTTACACTGGTATAAGTGTAAAGGATTTTTGGGCAAAACCCTAGTTTTACGCCTAAGCTAAACTCTTATGCGTAGAATTCTCTTTGCCTAAGCATTTCTTACGCCTAAGCTTGTCTTACACATAACAAAATATTACGCATAAGGATTCTACTACTAAGCCTTTGATTTACGCCTAAGCTAAGTTTTCCTCAAGTCTACGCGTAAGCTCTCTTCTACACGTAAGTTGGGTATTACGCGTAAGGTGATTTCTATGCCTAAGCTGGTTTTTACGCATAAGGTTACTTCATCAACATTGTTTCATTCGACTACAAAGATCCATCATCAACACAAGTTTCAAGATGTCTCAACCACCATACTCTAGCTACTTTCCTCATGTGTATCCTCAACAACAACAACAACAATTCTATCAATAATATCCTCCACCATCTCCACAACAAGTGCAACAATTTCAACAACAAAGAGCAATTCCTCTTCCACCACAAATGGTTCCACCAAACCCTAGTCAACAAGTACAACATTACACATACTTTCAAAATCAGTATCCTGCCAAGTATGCTATGAATGTTACAACACCAAAGGAACCGTATTGGTTTGCAAAGATGTGTGAAGCTTTAAGTAGCTAACAATCTATTCATGAAGCTGGATCCCTTGACAGACCTCCAATGCTCACTCCCGGAAACTACGATCAATGGGTGATAAGGTTCTTTAGGTTTTGTGATCTAAAGAAGCCACATGGAAAGTTTTTGAAGAAGGTCATCCTTGAAGGTCCTTTTCAGATGCCTACTCTCACTATACCCGGAGATCCGAATGCTAATCCACCAAGAGATGATATTACCAACGTTGTCGGTCTTGATCAACTTACTATTGACCAACTTCTACACTTAGAAGCCGATGAACTTGCAATGCAATATATCCTTTTGGGATTACCCAATCCGATACTCCATAGTGTTGATGCTCAGAAGACCGCTAAAGCAATGTGGGAGCACATTCATCTTTTAATGGAAGGCATAAAACTCAATCAAGAAGACATGGAATCCAAAATCTACTTAGCATATGAACACTTCATGATTGAACCAGGGGAGACATTAGAGTCATATCATCATCGATTCTCAGACATCATCAATGACTTGGAAAAACATAACATCATTATGCCAAGAATTGTTGTCAACACAAAGTTCCCGGCGGTCTTGGTCCGATTGGGAAAAGTATGTTATTTTCATCCGTCAAGCTAAGAATCTTCATCATGCTACATACGGATTGTTGTATGACTATTTGAAGCCCCACCAAAAGTAAGTTGACAAAGAAAGGATCATCCGTGGAGTCCTGCGCCGCCTTCACTCCCGGATAATCAAACTCTAGCTTTGTGGGATCAAGCATGTTATCCTCAATTCCCGACCTTGCCAACAACCTTCACAAATCCTCCACAACCAACTGCTCAAATCACACCATATGATCCCTCACAAGAAAATCAACTGGTTCCATACAACAGCAACAAAGATCAAGCACTTTACGTTGAATCTAATGAGGATGCAGAAGCTTTCGATGCATTGCAACAAGGGTTTGTCATGATTGCTAGAGCCTTCGACCGATATTCTAACAAATCCAAAATCCCATTCGTACCTCATCGAACACAAGGAATCAAGCTGTTGTTAACAACGGAAGAGTTGAAGTTCAGAATTGTTGTAATGTTCGTCAGATGGGTAGGGGTCAAGGATTTAATCCTAATGGAAGGAATAACATGGGTGCTTCACAACAACAAAGGGTTCAAGTGGTTGATCGGAAATGCTGACTAGGATTAATGGTCTCCGATGCTATAATCAGTAATGAAGGGTCATCTAGCTAATGCATGCCCAAAGCCGAGGACAAGAGGTAGCGCTTATCACAAAGAAGCTTTACTCTTGGCCCTCAAGGATGAAGCTGGTGGAACTCTTACCAACAAGGAACAGAGCTTCATGGAAAATGCAGATTCTGATGATGACATGGAGTACTTGCAGGCTAATGCAACAGTGATGTTAATGGCAAACATGCAAGAACTCCACATGAGTGACATGGGCCCAGTGTATGACACTGACGGCTCATCTCCTCCGGATCAAAATATTCTTATTATCGATTTGATATCTCCGCCAACATCTCAGATCCGACGAGGCTCGAGTGTTCAACATGAATTTCAACTTTCATTCCAATGATAATTAAATGGACCCCGTAGTTATATTTGACGATCAAGATGACCTTATGGTTTATATTGATAATCAAGTTGACTCCGTGGTTATATTTGAGGATCTAAATAATGATCATGTTGAGACTCACGTTGAACAAGCTGAACCTTTGTCTAATCCAGATCTTGAGCTCATGACCAACTTAATTAAGACCTACAAATCTCAAATGGAAAAGTGTCAAGACATCAATAAAAAATTGCAAGATAAAATTGCACTGTTGACTAAGGATAATGAATGCTATAAATTCCAACTCAACATTTTTCAAACTAAAGAGAAACGTGAAAAATGTTTTGAAGTCGCATTTGCTAAATCGTACAAAATGAAAAATATTTGGAAAAACAGATATGTGATCTAGTTGCATCCAAGAATGCTTTTTTGTATCAAATAGAACAACTGAAATATGATCATAAACAACAACTTAACGCCTCACTCTGAAACTCAAAAGCCAAGTCCGAGTTGTTAACTTGTCAAAAACATTTTGTGAATACAAAAGCATTCGAGGAAACAAATAGATGACTATCTTGAGGAAATTGTCGACTTACAACACAAAATCAACGAGTTTAGAAATGTTGTTTACAAGCATGGTGAGTCAATCACAACAATTCAAAAGTTTTCTTTTAAACCAAATCTTGATGGATATGGACCAAATCTTGCTGATTACAAACCACATTTTTCACATAGAGCATTCAAACCAAATCCTCAAGTTTACAGTGCAGAACATAGAATTGATGACTCCATTATGAGCGTTGTTGAATATAATCGCATGGAGGAATTAGATGCAGAAGACGAGAGTCGGTCAAAAATGAAAAATGTTGTTTATTGCAAACCATTTAACTATTCAAAAGCCATAACTTTCGTCACACAACAGGATCATTCTAACACACCTTGGGTTATCACGCCTATTCTGGAGTCCTCTTCTAATGATGGTCCCCGATCAAATGTTGCACAAATTAATGGTCCTTTACCTTCTTTTAGTGAAATAAAGCCATTAGCTGAACGATGCCAGGTTTTAAAATACTTTGACACTTTCATGTCTGACATCAAACTTTTGGAACATGAAATTGAAGTTAATTCAAATAAAAGCGAACATTTTCAATCGCCATTTCGCGACAACAAAGGGATATTTTTCGAAAGGGCTTTACCACATGTTCAAAATTTAAAAATGTGTGCAATTATATGGGAATGGGAACTTCAGAAGGAGATTGGGCTTATGAAAACAATTTTCGAGAAAACAGAAACATCGATTTCAAATACTAAACGTAAAAAGAAATTATTAAGAAATCATGTTGACCGACTCTTGGAAGATGTTATCTGTGCTGATACCATAAATGTTGTGTTATTACATTCTGTTGCATATGCATTTGATTATATCGTTGTTGATTCTGTTGAAAATGTTGAGAATACCGATAATGTGTCACAAATCAAGTCTTTAAAAATTAAAAATGAGCGATTGTTAAACGAGCTTTCGAATGCAATACGTCGTCTTCAATGGTGTCAAAAAGATTGTCAAAATCGTGAACTTGCTTTGCAAAACAAAATCAACCAGTTGAGTTCAAAATTTTTTGATCCAAAAATAGAACAACCGGATGATGAAAACGTGTCTTTAAAATGTCAAATTTCAAAATATGAACAAGAAATTGCCAAAGTCAAACAGAATATGGTGTCATATTTGATTTGCTCAAAAAGACTCGTGCTCAAGCGTCCAAAAGATGCGGCTGATGATCATCTTGCATATACCAAAGAAGTTTTACGAAATAATGGAAACACTCGCTCTGAAAATCAAGATTTGTTACACACTATCCATGACTTAAAAGCGGAGTTGGTAAAACTTAATAAAGATACGATTAGTAACACTAATGCACTTGCCCCAGAACTGCTTTAAATTGACACTAGAACACCTAATGACAAACCACAAGATACTAATGTGCTTCTTTCCACTGAAACATGAATAGTTGCCTCTTTTCCCAACGCTAGCACTTCACAGCTTAAGAGCAAATCAAGGAAGAATAGGAAGATGCGACGTAAGAAAAGAACAATAAAGCCCTCTGAAGTAGAAGAACACCTTAGGACTTTGAATAAGACTCAAGTTGCACACACTTTAGACATTGCATTAGACAAATGTAATAGAAAAAGTGATGTAACGAATGTTGAACCTTTATGTACATTAAATGTTATGTTTGAAGCATCTTGTGTTGGTTGTCATAAAAGCATGCTTTCTGGTTGTCATGATAAATGTGTTGCTAATGCTATCTTATCTCGTAAGCGGAACAATAGAAAACGGAATACCTCTAGGCCCACTAATGCTTCTAAGTCTGTGCTAGGTAAACCGCCTTCTAGTGCTCATGCTTTAATCATTGATGTACCCATAGAAACCCCTTCACCTCCTAGGAATAACTTATCACCTAGTGCATTCACTAAGACCAAAGCTAAGACTAGTTGGAGATGGTAGAAATGGTTACATAATACACTTGGTTTTAAATGGATACCTAAAATCATTAACATGTGTGTGTCTTCTGTAACTATAACGGAATCGTCTAACTCTTCGGGTTCCACCTCTACTTCTATTCCACCTGTGTCGTCTATGTGTAATGCAGGTGATACAGATCATCCTCTGGATTGTTGATAGCGGATGTTCCCGACACATGACAGGCAATCTCAAACTGTTATCCAACTTTGTTTCAAAGTTCATCGGTACTGTCAGGTTCGGGAATGATCACTTCGCAGCTATCATGGGCTACGAAGATTACATCAATGGGAACATCGAAATTAGTAGAGTTTATTATGTGGAAGGTCTCGGTCACAATCTCTTTTCTATCGGTCAATTTTGTGATGGAGATTTGGAAGTTGATTTCGGGAGAAAACTTTCATTCGTGATCTACAAGGAAACGATCTTATGTCTAGAAACCGCACATCAAGTCTTTACACAATCTCAATGCAAGACATGATTGCTTCATCTCCCATCTGTCTACTTTCTAAGGCTACATCTACAAAATCTTAGCTATGGCACCGTCGTCTTTCACACCTAAACTTTCAAACCATAACCAATCTTGCACGTTACAAACTTGTTGAAGGTCTCCCAAGATTTCGGTATTCTAAAGATCATCTATGCTCAGCTTGTGAACAAGGGAAAAGTACTCGTGCTCACTTTCCTTCAAAGGTGGAACACAAATCTCAGCATGTGCTTCATCTTCTTCACATGGATTTGTGTGGTCCGATGCGTGTACAGATGATTAACGGAAAATGCTACATATTGGTAATCGTCAATGACTACTCAAGATGGTCTTGGGTTTATTTTCTTCGAAGTAAAGATCAAGCTCCACAGATGATCATCACCTTTCTCACAAAAAATCAAGTTCAGCTCCGGAATACAGTCAGACAAATTAGAACAGATAAAGGGATTGAATTTGTGAATCAAACTCTTCGTGATTATTATGAGAAAGTAGGAATTGAGCATCAAACATCCATTACACGAACACCAGAACAAAACGGAGTTGTTGAACGACGAAACCGTACGTTAGTGGAAGCTGCAAGAACGATGTTGACCAATGCAAAACTTCCAGATTACTTGTGGGTTGAAGCCGTGTCAACTGCATGCTACACTCAGAACCGTTCTATGATTACTAAACGCCACAACAAAACACCTTATGAGCTTATTCACAATCGTAAACCGAATCTCAAACACTTTCATGTATTTGGATCCCTTTGTTACCCAAATAATGATTGTGATGACTTTGGTAAGCTCAAACTAAATCTTCCATTGGAGTCTTTGTTGGATACTGTGAAAATTCTAAAGGATACCGGATCTGGAATCGTCGTACAAGGGAGATTATGGAAACGATTCATGCCAATTTCGATGAGCTTATAGAGATGGCTTCTAAGCAAAACAGACTTGGAACCGGACATAACCGTCTAAACTTCCCCAAACCCCATCATCAGCTGAACCAAGCTTACGACTTTCGCGTCAAATGGAAGCAGTTATTTTCTCCTGTGTTTAGTGATGACATTGATCAATGTGCTCCGGATGTATCAAGTGTTTCCGCATTTGCTCCACGATAATAATCAATACGATACACTGAAACAACAACAATTGTTGAAGAAGCACCTCCATTGATTCTACAACAACAGTAGAACAAACCGCATCCATGTCGCTGAACCAGCTGATGACCTTCTGAACCATGAAGTACCCCCACCTGCATATTATGATCCAAATGCGTTCTTCAATCCTTTTGCTAATGAAACTGCCACTTCTGATGTTGAGGAATCATCTACAAGCCATTTGAATCCTCCTAATCTGCACAATGTATATCAACATCAACCCTCCACACATCGTTAGACTAAAGACCATCCTCTTGTGAACATTATTGGAAACCCTAATCAACCAGTCATAACTAGACAACGCCTTCAGACCGTCTGCCAAGCTGAACCAAAAAATATTAAAGAAGCCATGCCATATGACAACTGGATTGAATCCATGAAAGAAGAACTTAACCAGTTTAAACGTCTTGAAGTATGGGAATTGGTTGCAAAACCAACAGGGTCTATGTTATTGGTCTAAAATGGATTTGGAAAAACAAGTTGGATCTTTGAAGGTACGGTTATCGAGAAATAAGTCACGTCCGGTGGCTAAGGGTTATAGACAAGAAGAAGGGATTGACTACGAGGAATCATTCGCACCGGTTGCTAGACTTGAGGTTGTACGGATTTTTCTGGCATTCGCGGCTCACATGCACATCACGGTCTTTCTGGATGGATGTCAAACCGCTTTTCTAAATGGTAAACTGAAGGAAGCGGTCTATGTTAGTCGGCCGAAGGATCTGTTGATCCGAGTTCCCTAATCACGTCCTACAACTGAACAAGGCTCTCTACGGTCTCAAACAAGCCCCTCGGGCGTGGTATGATAAGTTGTCATCCTTTCTCATTTCTCATAATTTTGTCAAAGGATCGGTCTACCCAACACTGTTCATACAATATCACGGGGAACACATTTTAATCGTTCAAATATATGTGGATGACATCATTTTTGGGTGAACACATCTAAAATACTCAAACGCTTTTTCAAAACTTATGAAAAAACATTTTGAAATGTCCATGATGGGTGAACTTACGTTCTTTCTAGGACTGCAAGTTCATCAATCACCCCGTGGTATTTTCCTTAGTCAGTCCAAATATGCTCTTGAAATTTTAAACAAACATGGAATGCAAAACTGTGATACCTATGGCACATACCAAGAAAATGGACGCTGATTTGCATGGGAAATTGGTTGATCCTACAAAATACCGAAGTATTATTGGGTCTCTCATGTATCTATGACGATGGGCGACATTGTCTTTGTTGTATATCTTTGCTCCGTTATCGGTCAAGACCAACTGAAACTCACCTCTCCGAGGCTAAAAGAATCCTCTGATACATCAAGGGAACCATTAATTTGGGGATTTGGTATCAGAAGGATTATGGTTTTGAACTAATAGCTTTTTCAGACGATCACGCGGGTTGCTTAGATTCTCGGAAAAGTACTTCTGGTGCTCTACAATTTCTTGGTGATAAACTGGTGTCATGGCAATCGAAGAAGCAGGATTGTACATCGTTGTCCTCAACCGAAGCCGAATATGTAGCCATGTCGGCGTGTTGTGCTCAAGTCATTTGGATGAGAACACAACTCAAAGACTATGGTTACGTATTTGTCAGAATCCCGATGTACTGCGACAATCGAAGTGCTATTGCGATCTCGTGCACTATCCAACATTGAATTCCAAGCAATCGATCTTCGATATCATTTCATCAAGGAGCACGTGGAAAAGGGTACAGTTGAATTATATTTTGTGGTCTTGAACACCAACTGGCAGATCTTCTCACCAAAGCCTTAGCTCTTGCTAGGTTTACTGAGTTGATCCACCGGATTGGTATGAGGTGTTTGACTATAGAGGAACTGGACGAACTTTTGGCATATTCTTAAAACCAGTCAAACACCAAAACCTCTTTTGTAAATATTTTATCAAAAACAAAATAGAAAAATATAAAATTTCATAAAATTCAAAAATATTCTTCTCTCTAAATTTCTCTCAACATTGCAAGTACAAATCTTCCGTCAACACTTTGCTCTTTCAAACAATTCAATATTTTATAGTTCAAGTGTTGAGGGGGAGAATGTAAATATTTTCTGTTTCATAAAACCTTGTACTTGCATGTTACCCAGTATTGGTTGAATATTTGATAATGGTGGATATGTTTCTTGTTTCTTAACACTCCTCGGACTCAAATATGTAAAATTTCAATATTTTTTAAAGTCGAGGGGGAGTGTCGTCAAGTTTCTTTCCAAACTTTTACTTCAAGCTTAACCAAAATGGAAGTTATGGGCTGTGGATGAAAATGGTTGAGGTGGAGGGACTATTATTGTCAAAATTTAAAACTAATTTTCAACAAAAACACCTCACCTAAAATTCCTTTTCATTTATTACTTGCATTTAAGAACACAACCACCATCATCCTCGCTCACAAATCAATCTTCAAATCCGTGATATAAGCTTCAAATTTGTAAGTGTTTAAAGATTCTTTGAGCAATTTTTAACATTGGTTTTAAATCGTTTGCAAATCTAACGGGTTGATTTTCATCTATGAATGATTTTTGTTTTACGCGTAAGCGTATAAAATAGGAATCACTTTTTGTTGATTCTGGTAAAATGGATTGTGTTTTCAAAGTAAATATCAAGTTTTAAAACCATTTTCATCTAGAAATCTAACCCAGAAACAAGTATGAATCATTTTTTAAAATTAGGGTTTATGCGTGAAATTGGGTGTTTTCTATTGGGTGTGTTTTAGGACAATTAAAGGCTTGTAATATGCTTGAAATGTGTTTAATTAACCAATAACTCTCTTGATTCTAACCCAGAAACATTATAGTAGTGAAATTTAATCTTAGGGTTTAAGTATTCGAACTTTTGGGTACTTTTGATTAAAGAGGTGTTTGATGCTAAAACTGGTTGAAAGCAACTCATAAGGCCCCCTAATACACCCCAAGAATCATTTGGTTGTGTTTGCATGGTTAGATTGTTTAGGCGTAGATTTTAAATCCTTAGGGTTTTAACCTTTACGCATAAACTATGTCTACACGTATCTGATTATCACTTGTGATACCATGAGGTCTTGAAAGAAGTTGAATAAAAGTGTTAATGAAATGATATGATTGATTTATTTTCAGGTTCTACACGTACAAATTCCGAATCAAGGTTAAAATTAGATTATACGCTTAAGGAATACCTTACGCGTAGATGTTTACACGTAAGAGAAATCTTACGCGTAACTCTTAAGCGTAAGGGTCTACATTGGGACTACGCGTATCCTGTGAAGGATATGCGTATACTTGGATTCTTACGCATAAGGTTCACTCTTACGAGTAAACCTTACGCATAAGCTCCCAACCTACGCTACGCGTGAAGCCTTATGCCAAGAGCCTTTTCCTACGCATAAGATTTCTTACGCGTAAGAGGGACTCCTACGCATAAGCTTAGCTCTGGCGTATGGTTACTATGTTTACGCATAAGCTTACAATCTTACGCTTAAGCCAAAATTTTAACTTTACTTATGAAATGTTACACGTACATACATGTAAATAAATTATTCATAACGTCACAAGACCAAAATGTAACTAATAAGCTATAATGGTTAAAATGTTGTGTGAATGAGTGAAAATTTAGGATTTAAAATTCAAAATTAATATACTCACGAAACTTATCACGACTACTTTGGACTGTTGGACAACAAGTGACATTGGACTCGTAACATTCATTAACATAACATATTCAATAAATTGGACAATAAAATCAACTTTTGACTAGCATAATGTCTTTCGATATGTTGGTACTTTTGTCTCAATATCTTTCAGATCACGATATGGACATCACCATTGAAAACGTTAACACACCAAATGAGCTCACAATGGAAGACATATTACCTACTGGTTATAGTATGAAGCTTGGAAAGAACAACCTCAAAGTTGATTTTGAGAACTTTACATGCTCAGAGTCTTCATGCCGAATTTCAGTGGATATTCTTAAGTCTCATCCCTACAACAACATGCTCACAAACTATGCAACTGTGCCGGAGATCTACATTCACCAATTTTGGCATACAATGAAAAAGGTGGATGGTCAAGATGCTGTCACATTTACTCTTAATGATAAGCAGGTCATCCGTCACTCAAGTTGCTGATTTACGAGCAATTCTTACGCTCCCCTGCTATCCGCCTGCGAGTATGTGCCAATTCAAGCGAAGAGGCTACACTACAATTTATGTTCGATATTGGCTATGATGAAGCTGCAGGAATTATTACCAAGCATTCTTCGGTCGATTTAAAGAATATTCCTCAGCCGTGGAGAACTTTATACATCATGATCGCCAAGTCTATTTCCGGAAGAGACGCGGTCATGTGCATCTAAGCTAATGCACCTCAAATCTTCTGGGGCATGGTCAACAAAATGCACATAGACTATGCAAGTCGATGCGGGAAGACATGATGTCTCACCTCAAGAAGCCTAGCACAAAGGTTCCTTTCATCGATATACAAAGTCTGTCGATCCGAAGATACTCGGAATAATCTGGACATTCCCTTGAGACTTGATGACCCCAACCATCATTCTGCGTTGTTTGAGGCTACATTAAATGTTTTTAGATTTAAAGACTCATCAACAAAGAAACAAGGTGTAGTACTGACTGACTGCCTACTCACGATGACATTAAAAGTCTTCATCGTATTCACGAAACCAAGAAGCAGTGGCCTTAGGCAAAGTCGGTTCATGGATGAAAAGTTTTCCATCATCCCAGTCAAGAATACCGAGGAGATCAGCAGTCTTTGGAAGTATTGCAAGCAGGAGTGCCGTAAGTATCCAAAGAGGAATCCTCCCCGAAAAAGAAAAGTTCCATCTGAAGGTGCCATTCCTACTCCTAAACCGGCACTTAAATTAGAGGATCAAGAATCCGAGGATACTAAGACTGATGAGGAGGTTCACTATTCAGAGTCTGTTACGGATGATACAACAACAGTTGAAAAACCACTTAGTCCCAAAACAGACAAGGGTAAAACTCCAGTTGCAGAGCAAGAAGAAGAAGAGAGTTCTGATGATGAACCAACGGATGAGGAGAAAGACTACCACAAGACACTTAAGCATCTAAGGTTAAAGCATGCTGCTACGGAATTTAATCGTCAACAAACTTGTGGCCCTGGAGGTTCAAGTGGTGGTGCAATAACCACACCAGTTCTCGATGCGGTTTGTGGAAAACCAGAAGGGGGGGTTGAATAGTTTTACCAATTAAAACTCGTTTTAAACTATTTAGATCGACTTATGTCAATCTATTTGGATGTGTGTTGGATGTTGATAAACAAACATATAGAAATATAAATATGTAATGAAAAGATAAAGAGTAAGAAGCACAAAACCACAACGCGAGTATTTATAGTGGTTCGGCTACAAGGAAACCTTCCTTGCCCTACTCCACTTCCCGAGTCACCTACTCGAGAGTTCGCAATCACTACAAAACACCGACTCCTTATGGTGGAGAAACCTTCACAACGTTGCCTACTCTTTTTCCGGTATTAGGCTAACCACCGGGTCCTTTTCACCAAGGAGAACCAATCCTATCACAACGTCGCCTACCCTTTATCCGGTACTAGGCTAGATACCGAGTTCCATTACAATGGAGGAACTACTACCCAACACTACACCAATGATCTAACCCCAAAGGAGACCAACTTCTTATTACAACATCATCAAGGATATCAATATCCTTGGATCCAATACTAATCTATCTTGTATATCGAAACACACGATATCGAATGTACATCTTAGGCACCTTTCACTAAAGCCTTTTACTAGATCTTCAAAACAACTTTCACTAATGTCTTGTGACTTGACTTCTAGGCATCCTTCACTAATGCCTACAACACGGACGATCGACACCCTTCACTAATGTCTTCGTCTTGACACTTGAGACATCTTTCACTAATGTCTTCAACACTACACTTCTTAGAGAAAGAACCATCAACAAGATAACTTTAGTAGTCTTGATGATGAGGAAGCATGGAAACTCATGGACTTGAGCTTGCTTGACTTCAAAGGTGGTGATCTCGCCTTTAAGAGGAACCTAGAGAATCACACAAAAACAAAACTACATACATAGATCACTTGGATATGGGGTTACAGAGTTTTTAACTCAGGGAGAAAGTATGTGAGAAAGGGGTGAGGAACAATGAAGAAATGACTCACTATTTATAGATAGAAAATGCCTATTGTTTCCCGGAAAATGCCTACTGTTTCCCGGATCCCATGGATCCCTCCCTTAAGGGATCCGTCTAGTGTAAAACTAGGGATCCGTGGGACGCTCCTCTTTACCCATGGGTATTTTGGTTATGGGTCATGGGTCATGGGTTGATCCATGGGTATTTCATTAGATACAATGTACCTAATAGATGCAATGCATCTAGTCAAATGGGTATGGGTCAATACCATGGGTTATGGATATGCTCCATGGGTTGTAGCTTTCACCCATTTATAATACATACTATTTATGTATATATTTGCCCAATATGTAAACACTAGTTGTTGTACATATGTATTATTAAATCATAAAATCACTTATACTTGTTTTAGTGTTTTATGTGAAAATGTAAGTGTGTTAGAAAACTATTGGCTCAAACTATTTACGTATTTTATTTGTTTCGTTAAAATGATTTTACGTTTGTTATCGACAAAACATTAGAAGATCGTAAAATATAAATAAACGTTTTTACGGCTTATTTGTATTAACACGGTTAATCAACCCGATAAGGGAACTGGTACCACCACTCACGAATCAACAGAGAAACAGCAACAAGAAGATGAAATCATCTTTGATTTTGAAGAAGAAGAAAAGGAGAAGGATGAAAAGATAACCGATGAAGACATTGAGGAAGCTGCTAAGGAAAGAGCTGAAGAGGAAGCTCGAGCTAAAGAAGAGGCTAGGGTAAAGGCTGAAGAAGAGGCTACAGCTCGCGAAGAAGCTGATAATTATCTCCTAGATAATCCTGACCACAACCCGAAGGGACTTAGAGCCACCAAAAGACCAGAGCCATCTCATCACGCATCTTCATCAGATTCTTCATCTCATTCATCACCACCACCATCCAAAGATGCCACCACCAGATCCACATCCAAATTGGTCAAGAAATGAACCGATACTTGGGCATCGCGTGCCAAGACAAAGATTGTCAAAGCCGCGGACAAGCAAGGAAAGCATAGCGTTGTTAACAAGATACTGAATCAGCTTGCGGACAGAGTCAATCTACTTCAGAATGTGATAAACGAGTTTTCGGAGGAACGAGAACAGATCTAGCAGTTTCTCAATCGAGATATCCAAGGGAAAATGGACAAGACCATAAGGGACTACAGTCACAAGTTCCTTCTCGAAACTGTCTCTGGAGTCACCAGAGAGATGTTCGCCAGACAACTCTTTCCACATCTCATGTCTTTGGTCAAGCATACATTGGCTAATACCCCTACAGTTATGGAAATCAAACCAGTCCCGTCTCCGGTTGTCTCTGATGCGGAATTGATCTCCAAGCTGGTTATGAAAATGTCTTAACGATCTGCAACATTTACTTCTGACGAAGCTAAACTCTTTGAGGCATTACTGGAATATCAACTCAAAACATCGTGTAAAGAGTCAGCTGAAATGGCTAAGCGACCAAGAGACGACGATGATGCGGACAAGGATTCTGAGCCAAAACGCAAAAAGAAAATTGGCGAATCCTCATCTATGCCTCCACCACCCAAAATGACCACCACCACCAGAAGATCTTCACAATGTCCTCCTGCTAGTGACAAACCTCAGGACTCTGAGTCTCTACCACCAACGGAGAAAACTGGTGACCATTTCGAATACACCGGTGGTGATGACGAAGAGACTCCTGAGCCCTAACAACCGCCCTCATCAACACCATCAACCAAGCACCATTCAGCATCATCCTCCAAGCCACAGAAGAAGACGTCTACAACTATTGTATCTTGGCTGGATGAAGATGACACCTGAATATCTGGACCGGTTTTCAAAGCTTGTTGATGGAACCCCTCAACCGGAAGGCCAAGAACCGGTAGATGGTCGAACCATGGAGCATGTCAAGATCATTCAAGAAAAGTTTAAAGTGGAGAAGATGATGAAGCGAGTTAAGACGAATCAAGACGATGCCTTTCAACTGCTAAAGGACAGCTCAAGCGGTGCCATTGAAGTCGAATATCATCTCGACAACATAGCACGAGCCATGTCAAACAATATTGATTGGCTCACCACGAATCAAACATCGACTTCACCGGACTGACAAGGCTCCTTACTACACTGACTGGACCAAGCCACTACCCACCATTGGTCGACCTGATCAACAACAGATTCCCTACCGGTACTTCTTCAACAATGACCTGGAATTTCTTCAACACGGTAGCGATGTTAGCAAGAAATACGCTACCTCACTCACCTTTCCCATCCCGGTAGCAGTCTTCTCCAATAATGTTGCCATCGAGGAAGAAGCCACACGAATGTTTGTTGATAATGTGGTTAATTATGACCTCGATGCACTGTATGGAATTCATCATTGGCCTAAACGAAGAAGACTTTACTACAGAAGCTGCCATGTACTCAAATCTAACAAAGAGGTGTACAGTGACCAACGGATCGTTGCTATAATACATGTCAGCCTGTCTACTAAGTGGGACTACTCATTCCTGAAAGCAATTAAAGTCAAACGCCAAGACGAACAGGAATATGACTTTATTGAAGCGGATTTTCCGAGATTGTCACTCAATGACATTGAAGACATGTATCTTGCTAAGATACAAGGTCGAATGCGACAGTTCTCCACCAACATCCAGCTCCAGTACATCATGTCATTGCTGATATTCATCAGAAGCATCGTTATCCAGGTTTGGACAATGATTATAACTAATAATAATATCTCAAATATGTTTGCTCAAATTTTCAAATATGATCAAGTTTGTTTAATAATCTTGTTGTTTAGTTAGTTTAATTTGATTTTTTAACATAAGTCAAAATTATTGAATATAAATTTTTATGTTTGCATATACTCAATAACATATAGGCGTACGCTGATGATTTTTAGGGGTGTCCAGTGTTTTGTTTGACATCGAACAAACAAAAAAATAAACCGGACCGAAACCGAATAAAACCAGACCAAAATTTTTAATTGGTGTATGGTTTGGTTCGCAACCGAACTGAAGTATTTAATTGTGTTTGGTTTGATTTTGGGTTTGACAAATATATAACCAAACCAAACCGAAAAAACCGAATATCTCTATCCACATAATTTTTTTTAAATTATATATATAGAGATTTTCTATCTTTATCTTCTCAACTAACAATCCTAATAATTTAAAATCTTTTAAACTAATCACTCCTCAAATCAAGCATATTTCATAGATGAAAACAACATCAAATGCAAAGATTCGAGAAGATGAGTAAAGTTGCAACTGGGTTTGAATGCTTGAAGATGGAATATTCCTTCTAAGAATAATTTATCGCTTTCATTTACTTCCGTTAAGTTCTGAAACATTTTGGTTTCTTAAACTTTTGTTTTGTTAATTTTCTTTAGTACTTTGTGAGACTTTTCGATTTGTTAATTTTATTTAACTTTTAGGTTTTTATTTGTGACTTTTGAATTATAATTTGAAGTTTACTTGAATTTGGTTTTAATCGAAACTAAACCGAATTCTAATTTGGTGTATGATTTGGTTTTATACATTCTATAATTGGTTTGATTTGATTTTGATTTTAACTTTTAAAATCTCTAAACCGATAAACCCGGACATACAACCCACAAACCCGAAAACTGAACCAAAAAACACCCGTAGATGTTTTATATGATCAATTTAATATCATTAATTATTATAATAATGATAATAATAATAGTTGTAGTAGTAGCAGCTAAAAGAAAGTTTAAAGTATATGAAGTTTTTGTTAAATATATAAATTTTTTAAGAAATTATGAAAATCGAGTACATTTAAGTTCATAAAATCAGATTTAAGATTAGCATATTTTTAAAAGTTTAAAGTAAAAATATAACATTTAGAAATACTTATGTTCGAAATTAAAAGAAAGGCTCACAAAACCATACGTATTTATATTTTTTCTCTATCGATTTTTTTAAAAATTTAAGGAAACTAAGGGTCCGTTTGGTTGATTGTTTTGGGGCTCAACTTTGGCATCAATCATATTTAATATTTGTTTGGTTCAATAAGGATTTAATAGAAAAATAGATATATAGCAATAGGATTCTTTATTTATACCGTTGTTTTATACCTTTTTATTTTTTTCTCACGTTTTTATATTTTTATACATCTTAATAAAATAATAATATATTTATTTTATAATATATTTTCGCTCTCCTACATTAAATTAAAATCAAAATCCAAATCCAAACCCCATCTAGAAACCAAACGACCCTAATTACAATTGAAGGACAACTAATGCACAAGTCACTAAACTATTAACCAAATTACGACACTACCCTTACATCTTTCTCACACCTCTTCATCATCACCAAGTTATGGACTTATGGCTAACAACTTTAACAGCTCATGTATAACTAACTAACAAAACCAAACAACAATGGAGGTCGGGTCTTCACTACCATTAAACCACCTCTTCATCCTCCCAACTTCTTCCAAATCACACTTTCCAGTCACCATCATCCGCTGCTGCTCCACCACCACTTCCGCCGCCAGAGGTCGCCGCTCCTCCGCCGTTGCTACTACTACTTCAATTCGTCTCCAAAAGGTTTTTGTTTTTTCCCTAATTTTTCAGCTTTTTTTTTGAAACCCTAGTTTTTATAATTCTCCTAGAAATGAAATTGAAGTAATAGTAGTCATGTGTGAGTGTGTAACTTTAGGGGGTGTTTGGATTAGCTTTATTTTCCTGGCTTATCGGCTTATTTGAAACTGAAAAAGCTCATAAGCTCACTTTTTCTGCTTTTGAGCTTATGGCTTAAGTTAAGCCATGGGCTTAACATGTCATAAGCCGGAAAAAGTGAGCTTACCAGCTTTTCCAGTTTCAAATAAGCCGATAAGCCTGGAAAATAAAGCTAACCCAAACACCCCCTTTATTTTAGCTTTTGAAGTTCATTGCAAGTAATACCTCAATTTTCCCAAAAATGTAGGTAGAAGAGTTGAATAGCAACGGATTCGAATCGCCGAAAACGTCCTCTAAAACTGCTTTAATTTCCCCAAAACCTTCTCCACCGCCTATACCGGTCACAAACACTAACACAGAGCTCCAAGAGAAAGTCATTTACCTAGATTCATTTGGAATAGACTTAATCCCGCTACTTACCACCCACCCTCCCCTCATTTCCACTTCCTTATCGGATATCAAGTCTACTATCTCGTTCCTTTCCACTACCATTCCCCTCGCCCCTCCCGCCCTTGAGCGCCTCGTATCAATTTGTCCGGAAGTCCTCACACTCCCCCTCCCTTCCATCATCTCCACCGTCACGTTCCTTTTAAGAGAAGCTCATGTCCGCAGCCAACATCTTCGCCGTGTTATTCACCGTCGGCCAAGACTTCTCGTATCTGATGTTAAATCACGCCTACGCCCTACGATGTACTTCCTCCAGGGTACAATTGGTATTTCGGATATTAGCAAACATACCCACCTCTTATCTTCCTCGGTTGAAGACAAATTCTTACCGAGAATTGAATATTTCCTTGAAAACATAGGAATATCATATGATGACACGATGTTGGTTTTCCGGCGGTTTCCTTCGTTGTTTTGTTATAGTATAAAGGAGAATCTTGAACCGAAGTTTAATTATTTTGTGGTGGAAATGGGACGGGATTTGAAGGAATTAGTGGAATTCCCACAATATTTTTCCTTTAGTTTGGAGAATCGGATAAAGCCGAGGCATTTGAGGTGTTTGGAAAAGGGTGTATGTTTGCCGTTACCAGCAATGTTGAGGCTGAGTGAAAAGCGGTTACTTGAACGGTTGGATGTGTGCGTTGATTCTTCTCTGCCGGTGAGGAATTCCCCCTTTTGGAATTACACACATAGTGAATGATTAGTGTTAATGTATTACATGATTGTTGTTATTGTTATCCTCATTGTTGTCCTTTTATGTATATATTATCTACTATCAAGAATCCTTAGAACAAGAACTGTTGTAGGTTTAATCTTTGAAATGGGATATCTTCGAGATGTGTTTGGGAAGTTTAGAACTTTACGGTTCTAGTGCAGTTCCTAGTGGATAGAATTAAAATTCCAAAAGAAAGCAGAGTCCAAACAGATTTCCATATTGATTTTCGTATTACTAGCTTTACAATCATCATAACTTTAGTACCCTCATATTTTTACTATTGGCTTATATCAATGATAAAACTGATTATTGTCTAGCATCTCTCGGCACAAAGTGATGGTCATGTTAACGCAAGGTTTTTTGCTATAGCTATAATCGCTGATGCGAAATGTTACAGAAATATAGAATGACAATGTGAAGCTCTTGTAAGTTGTAAGCCTACAGCTTCTAGATGTGTTTGTCATTTGCTACATCCTGTTAAGGAGTGTACCAGGATCCTGTAAAGGAGTGTACCAGAACATGAAGTCCAGATGGGAGCTGGTCTAACTCATTTTCTCTTGTCAATAATCGAGACTTTTGTTTGTTATTTTTCCTTCTTTTAGAATAATTATATTAATTTTGTGGATGTTTTCACATACAGGTGTTTACCCTTTTTGTGGTTGCTGACAATTGACATGCTAGATAGGCAAAGTAATTAGTGTGCGTGTATTGTATTTGAATCTTCTTTTTTGTTGACAAAAGTACAATATGAATTCAACTTTTTGAAATCCTAAAACTCTTGAAAAGTGATGTGCACCCATAAAAATTGCTTTTGCACATCAGGAAACTTGTTGTAAATTCTTAGTTTATATTAATCGCTACCGATTGCAAACGGGAACTGATTTGCACATTCAAAAATTGATTAAGATACTCTATTTTGTGCATAACATAGTTGTGAAGCGTTTTGTAAAATTGTACAGTGAGCTTTACTTATAGATAATAATAAAACTCAAACAAAAAGGTTTGTCTATTGAGTATATTAAATTCTATTCAATTTAATTTAATATAAGTAAACGTACTACTACGTATTATTATAAGTTTCTAGACAAAATAATGATCAACTTTGTAAGCCTTCTAAGGGGTGCTTGACATTATATTATCAAGTTGATTATCTAATAATTAGGCTCTTAAATCTTATATTACAATTATTAGGTATAGTATAATGATTTTGGTCTTTGCTTATTTAGGGTTAAAGAATTTGGTCATCACTCCTAATTAGTTTAGTATACTTTTAAAAGTAGGCATACAAACTCTTACAAATTTATAAGAATAATATGATAAAATTGTTCAAAGTTTTCTATCTGTTTCGATTAATTTAAAACAACCTGACAAATATTGATGATGAGAGTATGTAAATAATCAAAACTTTTGGAAAAAAGAAACTAGAGAGTGTTTGTTTAAGCTTATATGTAAGCTTATATGTGGGCTTATAAGTTTATTTGATTTAAATTTATACGGAGTATTTCATAAGCTTTAATTTTTCTTGCTTATTTTAAAATTTACGAACTTATATAAGTTTATCACATCATAATAAAATTGTATAAGTTTACAAGTTTCAAAATATAAGCCGGGAATTTTTTTGCTTATTAAATATTAGAGGTGGCAAAATGGACGGGTCGGATAGGTACGGGCCACGGTTCAAACGGGGCATGGGCTAAACGGGCGCATATTATACGAATCGATTTAGAAAGACTCAAAACGAGAAAATAAATTCCTTAAACCTAACACTTTATTTATATTTTAAAAATTAAATATATTATATCTATAATTTTTTTTTTAAAACAATTATAATGTTCTCCAATTGAAAAAATATATATGTCATTTAAAAAAATGATAAATGTATCCAAATCTTTCACAAATTTGCTCAAATTAATCTATTTCTTTTTATTTTGGTCACAAATTCTCACCTATTTCAAAATATCCAACAACAATAACTCGTTTTGATCCTAGTTGCAGTCCTTTGACGTTTCTTCCAAATCACCTCCTTCTTTTACTCGGTCAGGAAAACATCATTTTCTGTCACACTTTCTCATCTACTTCCTTCTTCGTTGACTTTTTCTTCCTAAGCCATCTTTCATAGATCATTTCATCAATTTTCTCACCTATAACCCCCCTCCTCATCCCATCCCCCTCCTCTATCTCGCAAATTTCGGATATCCAAATTTTTTAACCAGCTAGCTAGCAAAGATGAACGACCTTTTCTCAGGATCCTTTTCGCGCTTTCGCAGCGAAGAATCCTCCCCTCCTAGGAACAACAACAACAACATAGAAATGTCCAACACCAACTCCAACAACTCCCCGTCACTCGACAAGTTTTTCGAAGACGTCGAATCCATAAAAGAAGAGCTTAAAGCTTTGGAAAATCTCCACCACCAGCTCCAAACCTCACATGAACAATCCAAGACTTTGCATAACGCTAAATCTGTGAAAGAAGTACGTGCTAAAATGGACAACCACGTTAGCGTGTCACTCAAGAAAGCTAAAAAGATTAAAGTACGTCTAGAAGCTCTAGACCGATCCAATGCTGCCAACCGCAAGCCCTGGCAGCTCCTCGGATCGTACCAGGAATTCTGTGGTGAATGGCTTGCGTAAGAAGTTATCTGACGCTATGAACTCTTTTAACGACTTGCGTAACAAGATGTCGTCAGAGTATCGCGAAACAGTTACTAGGAGATACTATACCGTAACTGGGGAGAACCCAGATGAGGGTTTGGTTGATACGTTGATTTCGAGTGGTCAGAGTGAGACTTTCTTGCAGAAGGCGATCCAGGAGCAAGGGCGCGGGCAGGTGATGGATACGATTATGGAGATTCAGGAACGACACGATGCTGTAAAGGAGATTGAGAGGAATTTGAAGGAGTTGCATCAGGTTTTTATGGATATGGCTGTTTTGGTTGAGAGTCAAGGTGAGCAGTTGGATGATATTGAGAATCAGGTTAATAGGGCGAGCTCGTTTGTTAACCGTGGGACGACTCATTTGTAAGTTGCGAGGAAGCATCAGAAGAATACGAGGAAATGGGCGTGTTTTGGGATTATTTTGGTTTTGATTGTGATTATGATTATTATACTGTCGATTAGGCCGTGGGAGAGTAATGGCGGCGGTGGTGGTGGTGGGAATAGTCCGACGCCTAATGTAGCTCAACCACCACCGGCTGCTGGATAGGACTGTTATTGATCAGGATCACCACTGCTTTTGGTGACGGTATTGTAAGTGGTAAATTGGCCTTTTGGGCGCTAGTGTGCGATTATTTTCTTGATTATTGTATTTATTTATGGTTATTGTATTTATTGAGTAGTTCGGTATTGTGAACATTTGAGTTCTTGAGTATCAAAAACATCTTTCATGCTGATGTTATTATCTTTCTATCTTGGACATATTATTAGAAATGGCGTATACTTGAAGCTTGTTAAAGTAGAAAGAAATGTGTGGAACTTGAATGACTAGTACTTATGGGGTGTTTGTTCAGCGACAGTCGATGGCAATGTTGGTATTCATCACATGTCATGTCGAAACATTAATCAATAGATCTGTAATTAGGTGAGTGTGTTTGATCTTAGGCATGGAAATCATGTTTGATTTTAGTCATGTAAATCAGATACTCCGGTAACAGAAACAACAAAATCCTGGCGATTTATACTTGCACGTCTTTTTGCTGTCATTGAGGCATCATAACGTTCAGTGTAGCAACTTAGCGGATAGGGGGTCGATCACTAAGTTTATTTTGACATCCTTACTGACTAGCATGTATGTCGGATCAGGCCCTTATTTGATTTTTAATTTAAAGCCTAACATCAGTTGACCGAGTTTTACTTGGTCAACAGGGATACACTTGCTACACGAAGACAGTATTAGTACATTGTGCAATTTAGGGGTTGGGATCATCATTAAACTTTTGTCTGAAGTATTTCTTGTGATCTAAGTTGCCAACACTTTTTATTAAGAACCATTTGTTTTAAGTACATTGTTTTTGCTGAGATATTTAAGCATAATTTATATTTTGCTGATACAAAACTGTCTAGAATCAAGTTGACTTGACTAGATCCACCATTAGTTTGTTAGAAATCATGCCACTAAACATATTAGAATAGGATACAAGGTTTAATATTCCACAAGAGCCATGTTAAATCCGACCATGAATTTATTGACAGATAAAATTAAGCCGTCTCAAAAGAGACCACGGTTCAAACCTCGTTGGGTGAACATCTTGGGATGGTTAGGGAAAAGTCCGGAAATGGCCATAAGAATACCGGTTAGACCGAAAAAAGGCTTGACTTCCCCAGGTAACTTGAAAATGGATCTTCTAGCTTTAACCGTTTTAGATTTAAGCCCTTGAAAACTAGGATTCAGTGAGAAAATATGATGAGGTTAAATGTAACAACTAGCCTGATATGTCATTACAGTATCGTGGAACTGTTACTCGAAGGTATTAAACTGTTACTGGTGAGAATCATGCCGAAGTTATTGTAGATAAGTTGATTTCAACTGGTCAGAGTGAAAGTTTTCTTGCATAAGGCGATACAGGAGCAAGGGAGGGGACAGGTGATGGATACAATTATGGAGATGCAGGAACAAACACTATGGGTTTAAGAAGATTGAGAGGAATTTGAAGGATTTGTATCAGGTGTTTATGAATATGCTGTTTTGGTTGAGAGTTAGTGGGAGCAGTTGGATCATATTGAGAATCTGGTTTATAGAGCAAGCTCGTTTGTTAATAGTGGGATGACTCACTTGCAAGTTGTGCATAAGCATCAGAAGAAAATGAGGGAATGGGCGTGTTTTAGGATTATTTTGGTTTTGATTGTGATTATGATTACTATACTGTCAATTAGGCCTTGGGAGAATGACAGTGCTAATAACAATCCAACGTCTAATGTAGCACCACCACTACCGGCTACTGGATAGGACTATCATTGATCACCACGACATTTGATGACTGTATTGCAAATGGTAAATTAGCCTTGAGTGCTAGTGGCGATTATTTCCTGATTATTGTAATTGTTCATGTTACTGTGAGTTTCTTACATAAACTTTTAGGAATGCCAATACAGATTACATCCCAAGAGTAACTAGAACTGTGTGCAACTTGTTTGTATAATCACTATGTCAATCTGCTTCTCCTGAGATGTTTAGTATTCAGTTTTAAGACGTTCTCTATGTTTATTACAGGTCATGTCAATCAGTCTGTCATAAATAGCTTTATTTGTTAATCTTGTGTATGTGTGTCTGATCGTTGCTTTTGCAATCATATGCCATGGTTATAGAAAGAAACATGTCCCTTATAATGACATTGACTTTAGTAGATGCCTGGTTTTGTTTATTGAATGCACATCAGCAAATTTGAATGTGGTGACATGGCGGGTTGAGAGATGATCACAAAGTTTATATTTGGCATCCTTATCGACTAGTATGTGTGTCGGACCCTTATTTGATTCATGATTATATGCCTAACATCACTTGACCTTATTATGGATTTATTTAGTCAGTATGGACCAACATGGTACAGGAAGATAAGAAGAGTAGTGCATTGTGAAATAGGTGTTGGGAATCTGAATCAAGTTGACTTGACTTGATCCATCATGGGTGTGTTAGGAATCATGGCACCAAACATGTTAAAAAATAAGCCATAAGTACTCTTTAAACCTTGCTTACATTTGAAGAATATGATAGATAAGATAAACACCATATTGCACCATACCTAATGTTGGTGCAAACCGGGCCTAGTACCAACCAAACGACTCAGCTTGTGGACGAAATCTACCCTCCAAGTCCGACTTCACGATCAGATCACCAACAATAAGAAACAATGCGTAATACCTAATGGACCATCATGTTATGTGATGGCCTATATCCAAAGGTTAATACCCAAAAGATATGCCTAGAAATAGGCCATACTCTTGTGTCTCATTGGTGACCAATACTGTCTCAAAGAAGAGTTCTGACAGAGAATGCATATGCGGCTTAGGCTGCAGGTGTTCTAATTGATTTCATGATGATGTACAACAACATAATCCCATGCTCACGATGACGAAAATGGCTACATCTATCGTTAAGACTTGCTCAACGGGTATTATTGCAACATTGACAACATTTTACAAAAAATGCATTATATGTATGCAATTTGGCAACTACATTATCCTTAACCTCAAGTGTGGCAACTTGCTTGGTGCTTAACATGTTTGTATTGCTATAAAGTATAAACAAACCACTTATAATTAATTGATGATGAAACAACTAGTTTTAGTGTTGCTTATTCAAACTAATTCAGATTCCGGTTCTTCTACATATGAAGAGTTTATGTAAACATTATTTGTCAAACACTAACAAATAATTATAATTGCTGCCCTTATAATACAACATATAAGCAAGAGTTAATTGCATTTTTGGTCCTTGTGGTTTGGCCAAATTGCAGGTTTGGTCCCAAAAACTTTGAAAGTGCAACGATAGTCCCCATTTTGAAGTTTGGGTTGCATTTTTTATCCTTATCAGTGTGAAATCACCAAATTACCCTTGTCTTTTTCTGAAGAAGACAAAGGGTATTTTAGTCATTTAACTTGATCCAGGGACCAAAAATGCAATCCAAACTTTAAAATAAGGACTATCGCTGCACTTTCAAAGTTTTGGGGACCAAACCACAAAGACCAAAAATGCAATTAACTCTATAAGCAAATAGATAACCTTTTGATTTACAAATGGACTTGGAAATATGTATAAAAGAGCCTATCACTCTCATTGGATTTAGTTATCTCATTTTCATATCTCATACGTATTACCTTTGAGTGTTTGGGTAAGCTTATTTTATGTACATAAGCTTATTGTATCCTGAAGAAGCTATTATGAGTGTAATCAAGTCCAGATAAGTCGAGCACTGTCAAGCTTGAAACTCAACTAGAGTTTGAATGAGTATCAACTCTCATGCTCAAGCTTGAGCTTAGTGATTTCCTCAATACTCTCGATTTCAGCTCGGCTCGACTTTGTTATCGGTATTAGAATATGTAAGCTCCCGGAAAATTACATTGTAGTTAAAACCTTAATAAGAAATTAAGCACGATTTATATCATCATGAAATTTTCTAAACATCACATTTGCATATCATTTGGCATATGCATGATCAACGCAACTTGAGCGTTCATAAATATACCGTTGTGATCAGAACGAAATTCCCCACAATCCTGATAATCTTAAAATACGTAACGAATACGTAAAAATTTGTAAAAATACGAGGTAAATTATAACAAAAATATATTAAAACTCGTATTGGGACTCGGAACTTATTGGACTTTATACCACTTCACGACCCACCCCAACATGTTATTGGGCCTCGTAACCGAACCAAGCCCACCCACACTATTTTTATCTTGGGCTTCGTCTTAACTCGAGCCCGTACGCACACTAAAAACACCTTGGGCCTAACCTTGTACACGACCCATTAAGCAAACCCGAACACCCTTACAATTACATGGGCCTGTTCATTTCTACTAGCCCAACACACTCACAATTAGTAAAACTTGGAAATATTATTGCTTTGTGAACATGTAACCGGTCGACCAAATGAAAGACACAAACACAACAAATGAAACAAAAGATCATGCAATCCCTTAGTCCCTAGTGTTGCATGCGTAGGTATGTAACAAGAAGAAGAAACCACACATGTATCTAAGCCACCCTAAACACCATTTAAATAATCCCCTAGTAATATAATATACCCCCTAATCCTTTGACCTCCACCCATTGACCTTATAAACCATGGGGTATTATGTTTGCTTTGATTCGACTAGGCAAGACCATGTCCCCAAACTCTTGCTGCCACAACCGCACGCTCAAAACTAAAACCCACATGTGCTAAACTACCTTGGAACTTGGATGATCTACACTTAAAATATTACTAACACCATACTCATTTTCCCTTTAAAAAACAATCTCCAAGACTTGGCCAAACACACAACATCACAAACTCACTCAAACACTTGCACTCTCTAAGCATAAAGCGTTCACTGTGGTAACGAAAAGGAAGAGAAGAAAAACGTTGCAATACAAGGGAATAGAAAGGATTGGGTAAATCGATTAAGTTATAAAGAAAACGAGGGGTTCTCGTGGGCACTTCTTCTCATTCACTTCTCGCACGTATCATCACCACTCATTTTTGAGTGTAGTAAGTCTCTTTCAACTCGTTTCCATTTCATTTCCTTGTTCACATTCATATATCACGCGTTAAATATGTTATGCGCACCATTTCAATATGACTCGTATGATATGCTTGACCACGACATAAAGCTCACACGTTAACACTAGTCTAATACGTTGAGAACACATCACAACCTTATAAGGAACACTCATACACCTTAAAAACACACGCGAAGTGTTAATGGGCCTAAAGCCCAACTGCTGAGCCCAATAAGCCCAACCCGTATCCAAGTAAAATCCAACCCGGCCCAATATGATAAGAATAAGCTAATAAGCTAAATAAATAAGCTAGAAATAAGTTTGTACTTATTATACAAAGTTTTCGTTTGTTTAAAAAGTATTCGGACCAAATTTGAAAATATTTTAGCCCTTGGGTTGAAATTGAAACTTTTCTTAAAGATAAAGGGGTCCTATTTTTACGTATAACAAACATGTATGAAAAGTATAAGAACCATTATGGCCATATTCGAAAGTTTAGGGGGTAAACTCACGTGCATGCGCACTAATAAAAACCACGAGGACCAGTTTTGTAATTAGCCTAAACTAGTTATAAGTTAAGTATAGGGTGAAAAGTGTAAACTTGGAAAGTAGAAGGTTTAAGCGTATAAAGGCAAACTTGGAGGGCTGTTTTTGTAAAAACAGTTTACCAGGGGGTAAAACTGTCAAATCTGAAAGTTTTGGTATAAAAATACATTTGGGGAGAAAATGTCATTTTCTCAAACTTGGAGGACTAAACTCGTACTTTTTGTAACTTGAGGGTAAAAAGTGTAAATTTAGGAAAAGTTTAGAAAAACTTATACTTATCGTAACTTCGTAAAAAAGAGTATTTTGATCATATGATTATATTATTTTCGGATATCGATAAACATATTTCATATATGAATATATATATATATATATATATATATATAGTGTTATATTCTATGCAGTACTCATATTAGATACAGTACTTTACAGTACTTTTTAAATTAAATCTGAGCCATTGGATGAGTTAATCAAAGGACAATATTGAAAGTGCCAAAATTACAATTAAACAAAAGATGAGGGTTTTCTTTTTCAATTAAACAAAAAGCTTAAAGGATATTATAGGTATTTTGTATTTATCATAAAAAGTTGCTAAAAACCTGGAAACCGCAAAAGAAAACTGCAGCCTCTCCCTCTCTAGATCTATTTTTCGGGGAAAAAAAAACCTACCATAACCTTCATCTCTTTTTCATATATCAATCTACATTCAAATTGCCACAATCAATTTCAAATCAAAAAATAGGTGTGGTGGTTGTGTTAGAGGAGGAGGACGGCGACGCATAGATATGAAGAGGCGGAAGAGGGCGGCGACGTTGAAGGAGGACGCAGCGGCGATGGTTGGGGGAGAGGCGACGTTGCGCGACTGGGATGACGATGGACTTTTGTGTTTATGTCGAGGCGATTGATCGGAAACAAAATTGATTAAGATGATAGAAAAGACTTGCTGGTATCGGTGTAAGTTGTTATCAACAGTTTAATTCATCTTTTATCTCTTAATAAACTATCCCACTAAATAAATGGATCTGGAAAATTTTCACCATAACCACTTTACTTTTCCCCATATTATTTCACCATAACCACCCTCTTCTCCTTATTATTTTTATGATTCCAGAACAATTAGATGTACCACAAGTCTCTCTCCTTTCCTTCAGATCTGATGTGACCATCGCTCAATTTCTTTATCACAAATTCCCTAGAATAATATGTTGGCTAATGGGATAAATTTAGCGATGACAATGATTGGTCTTCTCGATTTTATCTAAACTTTGTAAGTAGTACATTTCTTTGTTCATCCAAATATTTTTATTATTAATAATTGTGTTGCTACTGTATTTAATTTTCACGTGTCACAATAATTAGTAATGTATTGCTATCTTCAATAACATAACTCTTTTTTATATTTTATAGTTGTTATGTTTAAATATTAGTTGACAATCATGTATGCTCTCTTAAATATGCAGTTAAATGTGTAGCGTGCACATATGTTTTTGAAAGGCGTGCATATACGTGTTAATGAATTTGACGAAAAGCGCATGTGACACCGCAAACATAAATGTTTTTGGAAGACATGCACATATGCTCTAATAAATGTTTTGGGGGCTTGTATAAAATCAGTGAAAAGAGTGTACATATGTGTTTTACGGTTGATATGAAATCAAGGAAATGTGTAAGCATATATGTTTTAACTTGTGCATATGTGTTTAGATTGTGCATATGTGTTTTCCGGTGTTCATAATAAAAATAATAACAATTATTTGTAATTTCAGGTATTGATAAAGATGGGACCAATAAACATGTGTTTTCAAGAAGTACGTCATTTATGAAGAAAAGTTGATTATGATATAGATGTAAGATGCAAGTGCAACGTGCATCAATGTTTTAATAAATTTGATGAGAAAGTGAAGCGTGCACGTATATTTTTGAAAGAGTGCACACATGTTTTGAACGTGCACATCTATATTCAACAAGTTACATTTGTTTTTGAATTGTGTTTCATTTGATATCAATTTTTATGTATACTATTCATGTTGTTTTTGTTATAAATTTATGGATTACATGTATTTGTTTATGTTTTAGTCATAAATGCTAAATATTAAAGAAGAAACACTAGAAACATATGTACAATTACCATTTTAAGCAAAACAAGTTTGATAAATAAACAATGTACCCAAGAGACATTTATAAATTTACAATATTTTAAAAAATACATATCCACTTGATTTTTTCTTAAAACATGTATGCTAAGAAAAGTAAAAAAAAACAAAAAAAAGAAAGAAAATAAGAGGCTTAAAAAACGTTTTTGTTTAAAAAAAGAAAAAAAAAAAAAGGTTAAAATGTATTTTACTATTTTACCCTTTTCATTTAAATAAAAATGTTTAATAACACTAAATTCTTATTGGTCTAAATGAGTACTGTAAAGTACTGCATCTAATATGAGTACTGTATAGAACGCGACCCTATATATATATATATATATAGTGTATCTTTATTTTCAGAACCCTGTTAAGTGTGAGAACTCCCATTGACTAATCATAATTTAATAAAATATATTTTTTTTAAATTAATATACTTAATTCACAGGGGCATTAATGACAATTAACATTTACACATCTTCAACTTTTTTTTTTTTGAACTTAACACATCTTCAACTGATAATTCAAGTTTTTGCTAAAATGATGCCAAAGATAGGTTTTTTATTTTAAAACTTTATTATCCAGATCTTCTTCTCCAAAACCTAATAACCACCCCCACAAACCCTCTCATAAATTCGGGATTGCATCTAAAATTCCTCTCGACAATGATCACATCCATTTTTAAAAACATAAAATCATAATTGATTTTATTTTTTTATGTCAAAATACACACGATTTCACCTACAACCCTAAACCCCCAATTCGGATATCAACGGCAACAATCCATAATCGATCAAATCAGTTCTAATTGTTTTTCCAAAAAGAATTAATGGAAGGTATATATGATCATTGTATTTTTGTTTTATTTTTTTATGGTTTATGGTGTGACTAGTATATGGGAATGCATGTGTGTTTAGTTTATAAGTTTGCCGAAATGATAAAATTTATTTAACTTAGATTAAATTAAAAAAAAAAATTACAGTTCAATGGTGTAATTTTAATTAATCTTTTTGGTTTTGAACACAATGTCCATTTTTTTTTGGTAAATGGAAAACAGCAATGTTAACATAGGATTATGTCACTTGTTTGTTCATTTGTCATTTTCTTTTAATGAATGGTGAAGGATGAATTTGGTATTCTTGTTAGTGTTACATATATGTTTTTATCTTTAAGGTAATTATTTTTTGAGAATCAGAAGTATATGTTTGGAATCAGTTGTTTGGTTGTGTGTATAACGAATATTGTTGCATTAATGTAACAAAAAACAATGTTTAAAGGGATATTAAAAGATGAATACAGTGAATGTGATGTGATATGAACAGGGTGTTTAGATACGGTGTGTGTGATACGAATAGGGTGTTTGGATACATGGTATGATTAGGGAGTTTGAATAAGATAAATAACAAATGTGTAGTGAATGGTTACGGGCTATGTGATATGAATAGGTTGTTTCGATGCAGGGTGTTTAGAACAGATATGTATCGTATGTTATATGAACACGGTGTTTGGATACAGTGTATGTGATACAAACATGGTGCTTGGGACATAAGTGTTTGGTCTAAAATAATGCAGGTTTGTATCAAAACATAAGTGCTTGGGACACATATGTTTCAAAACATGTGCGTTATAATGCAGGTTTGTATCAAAACATAAATTCTATGTATACCAACATGTTTCAAAACATATATATTTCCATGTTTCTATGTTTAATAGTCTAATAATCATAGACTTTGTCATTTATTCTATGTATAACAAAAAGTTTTAAAAAATTAAGGTTGCAAAACATACATGTGTATTTCTAAACATGTATGTTTCAAAGCATTTATGTTTCCATGCATGTATGTTTCAAAGCATTTACTGATGTAGGTTGAATGTTATGGCTGAAGCTGGACGTTCTGAGATATATAGCTGCTAAATTTGTAGCGGATATGCTAGCTATATAGTTCATTTATGTTATTGTGCTGTATTGTTAGCCTTGAAGACAAATGATATGTGTGTCCGAGTAAATAATACAGCGTTACATCTTTTTGCCATCTACTTTAAATGGTCGGGTTTATTATTATCTTTTTATAACTTGACCAACCAAGTCTTAACTTTTACCCTTAGGTAATCGTGTTTTTCAGTGGTTGAACCTTCAATATAATTTTGCAAAAGTAAGAGAAGACATGTATATATCGGGAAATGACATTAGAAAATCAAAGATTATTGTATAAATTTTACTAGATGATCATAGTCGTCTGAGTAGTAATATTGATTGTTATAAAATACCATAGTGTTGGCTATTAGGATTGTAACTTGAACAATTTGTTTTCTGCAGGTTCAAGAAGTCTTTGGTGAAGCTGGAATCTTGGGATTCTGGAAAGGGGTCTTTCCGACATTAGTTATGGTACTTGTTATTTAGCTTTGGCCCATGCTGTATCGATATCACTTCTTGACTTCTTGTCCCTATTGTTTCTGCCAGGTCAGCAATCCTTCAATACAGTTTATGCTGTATGAGACCCTACTAAAAAAGTTGAAGCAGCATCGTGCCTTAAGCAACAGTAACAAAGGTGTAACTGCTTTAGAGGCAAGTAACTGTTAGTATAGTCTGCAGAATTTTCAGATAATTATGACTTATTTATCATTTAATGGGATTATCTGTAGGCAATATCTGATTTCTGCACATAAATTTTTCGAATATTTTTGCTTGGGGCATTGGCAAAACTTGGGGCTGCAGTGGTAACTTATCCTCTTTCAGTTGTAAAGGTAAGTACTTGTCATTTGAGCTTTGTAGTAGAGCAGCAAAATAATAATTATACTAAACATACATCAGTTTCTGAAATCAGTGACTTGATTTAGACCCACTAAGATCTTTAGTAGACAAATTAGGTCTCAAGACTGACTGATTCCATCTTCAAAAATCTAATTCGTTGTAAATCTTATTAGATGTTAATAGTCGAACTACGGGGTGGAAAAATGGCGGGTTGGGCAACAGGCAGTTTTTTGGTACTTACTGAATTTGGTCGGGTTGGGTTGCCTGGAACACTTTTTAGCCAAAAAAATTTAGCAAAATTTATATTATTGCAACAATAACATTAATTTTTGAGTAAAATGATTTAGGATGTTTTATGCATAAAAAATTCACTTTAGATGACTTTCTTCTTGTTTGACCTGTTGGGGTTTCGACGCAGTTAACCCGTTTCTGTTTAAGCTATCTTTCAATTAAAATGTTTGACTTAATGACTCGTTGGAGATGAAACATAAGCCGAAGCGACCCATTCATAAGTAAATGGGTTGAAATGTTCATCTCAAATCAAAATTGTTGTCAGTTTTATTTTTTCTGTTACACCACCCCAGTACTTAAAGAAGCATTAAACTATCTATATTTTGCAGTCATGACTTCACGCAAGACGAGCTATGGGGTTAGACAAAAAACATCAGTAAGAAGGTAAATGTGATTATGATATATGAAACCGTTACTTACCTCCCTTTAACATGGTTGTTGGTTTGTGATTATGATATATGAAACCGTTACTTACCTCCCTTTAACATGGTTGTTGGTTTAACATGTATGTTTTTAACATGTTTGTTCTTGGTTTAACATATATTTTAACATATTTGAAAAACATAAATAAAAAAATTGAATTTAGGCCCTCATACATGTGTTTATACGTGTGTATATTAGTTTGCGTTTATTTTTCCTAATTTTTATACTTTTATTTGTATCAGGTGCAGCTGAATTAAAAGAATGATGCAACGAGTGTGCACATTTGTCCGTTTTCTGAAACCTTGTAAAGGAGCGTGCACTTATGTCCAACTTCTGAACTTTGACAACTACGAGTGTGCATATATGTCCGCCTTCTAAAAATGTTGATAACAAGGAGTGTGCCCATATATCTGTTTGCGTTAAATATTACTTGTGCACACGTGTATAGATCGATTAGATTCATGTATTTCTGCGTCTTAGAAATTTGTATTTAATTGTATATCAATCGATATTAGATTTTGTATTTAACATGTATGTTCTTGATTTCATATAAACTTACTTATCTAGAAAACATGTATGCACTTCACTATGAAAAATATGTATGTCGAAAAAACTATTCCAAATTCCAAAATAATAAAATTAATTCATAAAAACACATATGCACGAAATCAGTTTTAAAACATGCATGTTCAAGGGGGGGAAAAAAACGCCAAAAAAAAAGAGAAAATGAGAATTGAATGTTTTTAAAAAATATGATTTATTTATTTAAAAATAATATAAAATTAACTTTTACTATTATACTTTTTTAGATTAAATAAAAAGGTTTAATAATTTAAAAATGCTATGTTGCACAATATGTATTACTAGAAGTACATAAGGGGTTCTCACAGTTCTCGTACTTCATGTATAATCGTGTTCATCCACTTCCCGGTCTTAAATGATATCATCATCTTCATCAATCAATCTGAAACAAACATGCACGAAAACAATTAAACCACAAACAAATAAGAATAAAAATTAATCACAACAACTAGCATAACGCATATGCACAATCTTGTGTATATTAAACTAATGATGTAAACATGTTTTATAATCTAAAACACAAAACATATATGTTTTATAATCCAAAACATATATGTTTTATACTAAATAAACATACATGTCCATGACTACATGTGTATTTTGACTGCGGTACATGTTAGTTAATTTAATAGTGGTTAACATAAAAATAGATATGCTATTTTCTTTATAAAAATTAGTTAATTCAATAGTCTACAAAGTACCACTTCAAACATAGATTAAAAGCAACTTAAAGGTAGAAAAAGAAATGCTAGCTGTGAATATGATCCACTTCCAACTAGCCTAATCCACTTTTATTAGATGTGTCAGTTAAACATTGTAGTAAGCTGTCACTTTTTACAATTGAAGAAAAATTTATCACCTTTGATTATTTAATAGCAATAAGTTGTCACTTTCGACATATGTAGACATACCTTACTGAGTTTGAATTGTAGAAAGTATGAGGCTTAAAATTTATCACCTTTGAATATTTAATAGCTGGTAGATAGCATGGCTCCTCGTACAAGTAAATACCAATATCGATAATCGATAGCAGAGGCTTATTATAAATCAAATAGGCATCAAATCCCATATAGAATCGAACAATAATTAACAAAATAATCAACACCCCTAATTTCAACAGTCAATGTACACAAATTAATCACCATAACACATCAACAAAATAATCATACAAATAAAAAAACATATCACATAAACAAGAAAAAGAAACCTGAAAGATCCACTTGTTCATATTAATAACACAAGTTCTTGCCCAAAAAAAGAACCTTGCCGGAAAAGAATCAAGAAACCACTCTCACGAATCGGCATAAACCGCTATCAGGAAAGACAGAAACAAGAAAAAAAAACCCAAATCTAGAACCAAGGCGACAAATTGCTGCTTATTAAAAACATGTCCCGTCTTTACTAGTATAAGGGTTTTTTATTCGTGGCTTATAAAGATCAAGAGAAGAAAGGGTTTTCATTGATTTTCAGTTTACAGAGAAGTGGGAGAAGAAAAAAATAGAGCGGCGGTTTTGTGAGAGAGATTAGGTCAAAATAAAACTGATAATTTTTTATCCTGGGACTTTAATGAAAAATTATTATTTGTAATTCCTAAACTACCCTCTAACCATTTTCAGAAGTTAACTTATTGTTTCACTTTATTACATTTATGGCACAAGTCATTCTAACCCTTGATCAATTAATCCAATGGCTAAAAGATGGTTCTCGCAGTTCTCGCATTTAAATAGGGTTCTGAAAATAAAGTTTCACTATATATATATATATATATATATATATAATCCGATAAAACGCACGGGGAATCTAAGCAAACTAAAATACTCAACAAACTTATCAAGATCACAACGAGGGGAAAACATTTCACTTATGCGTAAGTGAGGATCGCTAAAATAAGGCAATTTAGCAAGTAAATTAACTTAAAACGTTAAGCTCGCACGCACACTATTGGATTGGACAATCCAATGATCTATTGAATAAGAATATTCAATACTCTATTTTTTGGTCGCAAACCAAAATGTTCAACATACTGAGACTCACCATCTCATCATTTTTAGGTTTCGGTTTGCAACCTCCGCTACATTGTGCTTGATCTGTTTGTGCTTATTCATATCATCAAGGTGAGTTCATAGCCTCGCTTTTACTTTATTTTTGCAAACCCTGCGAGGGAGATACATGCTCTAAACTAGAACACAAGGTTTTTCATAAATGTTCGCTTCTTGATTATTGGTACTGCCTAAGTATTTAGCCATAAGTCCCCTGTATCATGAACCATTAGTCACCGCGAGTGAACGCAGATATCGTGAATAGTACTATGGGAAGTAACGACCCTGTCTTGGTTATAGAGAAATAACAGGGGCTCACCATATTTGAATTGCATTAGGTAATTGGCTATTACCTCCTTTGGGGCAAAACTTTACGTACACTGGTAATTCGGTGTATGCAGTTGAGTCTTGGTTGCATGAGCTTAGCGCATAATAATCTTTGATTTTCCTTATGATATTGTTAGTTTACCATGATCATGCTCTTATAATTGTGTTCAACTTTATTCAAACCTATGAATTTCACTCAACATTTTTGTTGACCTTTTTAAGCATGTTATCTCAGGTAATATGTGAAGATTATGACAAAGGCGCGGAATGGGGCTTGGCAAGGCTTATCTGGTGGTGTAAAACATAAAGTTGTCATTTCTTTCAAACTCATGATCTTTCTTTTGGGAAAAACACTTGAACAATTTACAATGCCTTGTAACAACTATGAGTTTTCGATGAATGATAACTACTTTTAATAAAACGTCTCTTTCGAGTCGTTTTCTATAATTATTGACTATGATCTCCATTCGAGTAACACCCGAATTAGTCTTCCGCTGTCATCAAGATTTTCTGGGGTGTTACAGATTGGTATCAGAGCCATGGTTATAGAGAACCAAAGAGTTTTTCAAAAACATTTGGACTATAACCGCACTAAAAAAACGGGACTATTTTACACCACTGCCTTATGCCCTTCCGTGAGCGCTCTATGCATTAGGATTGATGCATCACTAGATCATAAGTAAATTGCATTTATTTTAGTTAGGCATGGAGATTTGCTAGGCAGATGTGCGCAACTAACTAAAATCTTGTTAATCATACTATTTGGCATTTTACATTATTATTTTATGGGTTGTTACAGTACCATGTCTGCTTCCCACCCGGTTGTTCTGTCCTCAGACACGGAGATGGAAGACACTATGTCCTCTACGACCTGTCAATGCCAGCTCATTCCAGTTCAGTCATACCGGCCACTGTTTCGGACGAGACTGAACCTTTTGAGGAAGGTGAAGTTGCCCGAACTCCTACTGTTCCAGCTATGATTGATCGCTCTCAAGAGCATAATGCTTTTGCTACTATGACCTTAGATCAGTATTACGAGTCACAACAATGATTACCTGCTTCAGATGTCACTGTGGATGATGGATCATCCAAGTCATCCGAGAGCACCGATTCTGCTTCATCAGACTCTTCAGTATCATCCTCTCTACCGATTCGTCATCGCCGACGTAGGATCCGTGTCCTTAATCCTTATGAGCCTGAGCCGTTTGGAGTGCCTTACAGACTGCATCCTAAGGGTACGATCTTCAAACACACAGCTAGGAAGCGTGTGCGATCCATCACTATGACTCATGTGATACCATTAGCTCAGTCACCATCTACCCAGTCATCACCAGTTACACCTACTGTTCTACCTACTGCTACTTCACCACCACTGCCACCTACTGTATTCTACCATCAGACTACCACTGTTCCTGTTTCATCGCCGCCTACAGCATCACCTCCATTGGACACTTTCAGTGAGCCATCCTTACCGCTTTGCATTAAGTGCTATCCACTATCACTATCTGATCCTGACATGCCTACTCAAGTGGACGTTGAGACCGGACCAAGGAAGAAGGCCGGTGATAGGCGATGGTCATTCCTGATACCACTACTTCGTTGTTGGAGAGAAGAGGAGGGAGCACCTAGTTCATTCGATCTTGGAGAGAGCTCAACCACTGCACCAGCTCCAGTTCTGCATGTTACCGGTGAGCCTGTACACCACAACATTCCTATATTGGCTACGAGACTCGTTATACACGAGGACCAGTTGAGTGAGCTCCTGGCGCATTATGATGAGATTCCACTGGTTAGGATAGAGAGCTTGGAGGAGGAGGTCAAGAACCTCGTGATAGGTCGCTACTCCATTGAGATTGTGTTTGACATGATGAGCGCCCAGATTGTGGAGGCGAGAGAGGCCGTGACCAGATTGACCCAGAGGCTTGAGACTACTATTCGAGATGCTACTACTTTGAGAGACACTGCCTTAGGCCAAGAGAGAGCCTTGCATCACGAGCTTGCATCCGCTCATGCTCACACTACTATCCTAGAGCAGAGGATTGATGACCTCGAGGCGAGAGATCGAGCACGTGAGCAGCAGATCCGAGATTTGACAGCCATGGTTGAGGAGATTCGCCGCCGTCATGATGACGCATCGGGAGATGCGTAGATTCTAGTCATCTTTATTTTAGTATGTATCATAAAGCCGCCATATGAGGCACTAAGGCTTGTATCCTTTTGGTTTGTAACTATGGAACAAGAATTATGATGTTGTAACCTATGGTTGTGAACAATTACTATGTAATGATGTATTCTATGTATCCTATGGTTGTATTTCTTATATTCTTGTGTTGTGATATTATTCATCGGTAATGTATGCCGAACCGATCCTTATGTCCTTATATATATGTATGATTTTGTTGAGAAAAATCATGATTCACTTGTTGCTATTCATAACGATATCATATCATTGATTTAAAGTGGTGATCTTGACTATTATGATATTTATAATGTGTAATCACTTTTATTATCATCGATGATTTCTTAATCTTGGTGTTTATTTCTTGGTAATTTTAGAAAAATGGTCAAGAAAAAAGCTACCTCATCCACCATCACTCCCGCAGCTGTTCGAAAAATGGTCGCTGAAAGCGTTAGCGCTGCTATAGCTCAGCATGCCGCTGACACTGCTAGAGCCAAAGCTAAACGCATTGCTGAAGCTGAACGAATTGCCCAAGAGGCACGTGAAGCTGAAGTTGCTGCAAGAGAAGCCGAAATTGCAAGAGAAGCTGAAATTGCAAGAGAAGTTGAGATTGCCCGAGAAGCGGAGATCGCTTGAGAAGTTGAAACTGAGCGTGTTGCCCAAGCAGCACGTGAGGCTGAAGCTGCTCGTCTTGCTGAAGCAACTCGTGTCACAAAAGTTGCACGTCTGGTTGAAATGGCAAACTCAAATGCAACTAACACTCCGACAAATCAAAGTGAGTCTTCCGTAGCTCGTAAGTGTAGCTACAAAGAGTTCATGAACTACAGGCCGACATTCTTCAAGGGCACTGAATGTGCTATTGGTTTACTTCATTGGTTTGAGAGAACCGAGACTGTATTTCTGCTAAGTGACTGCACAGATGATTGCAAAGTCAAGTTCGCAACTGGAACTTTGCTAGAAGATGCGTTATCTTGGTGGAAAGCCCATGCTCAACCAATTGGAATGGAATAAGCTTGTAAGATTTCATGGTCAGGTCTGAAACAATTTTTAATGAAACAGTATTGCCCGAGAACTGAGATCAAGAAGGTCGAAGATGAGTATTACCACTTGGCTGCTAAAGGTAATGATCTCAAGACATACTTCAAGAGATTCCATGAGCTGAGAGCTCTGTGTCCTCGTCTGTTTCCCACCAATGAAAAGCTTTTGGAAGCTTTGATCGGAGGTATACCTCGGAGCATTGAAGGAGATGTCATCGCTTCAAATCCAAAGACTGTTGAAGAAGTTGTCATTGTATCCCACCGCCTTATGGAGCCGATATTGAAGCTTGCAAATGCACAAGGCTCAAGTGACAACAAAAGAAAGCTTGATGATCAGAAAAGCTCAAATTCCAACCACCATCAGTCCAACAACAACAATCGAAACAAAAACCAGTATCACCGCAACAAAAACCATCATCACAATCGGCAAAACCGAAGATAAGAAGCCGCAAGGGCTTATGCTGCACCCACTGCCGGAAAAGGGTATGCCGGACCACATCCCCAGTGTAACAAATGTTTGATGCACCATTCTGGACCTTGTAATGTGAAGTGTGACAAGTGCAACAATGTAGGTCATCAAGGAAAGCATTGCCGAAACCCTGGAGGGGGAAACAGTGACAAACATGAATTGTTATGGATGTGGAGAGAAGGGTCATTTCAAGATTCAATGCCCAAAGTTTAATGTAATTCAAACGAACAATGCGCGTGCAAGGGCGTACGTGCTAGGAGATGGAGATGTGCCGTTGAACCCTGACGTTGTGACGTGTACATATTCTCTTAACAATCATTCCGCAAAAATCTTGTTTGACTCTGGAGCCGATAAGAGTTTTGTATCTACTACTTTTGCACCATTACTTGAAATATCCCCAATTGCCTTAGATACAACCTATGAGATAGAAGTTTCTGATGGAAAGATAATAGGAACCAACACCGTAATCCGTAATTGCCCTATTCTGTTTCAAGACCACTCGTTCCTCATAGATCTTTTGCCAATCAAACTTGGTAGTTTTGATGTCGTAATTGGCATGGATTGGTTGTCTAAACACCGTGCTAGGATTGTTTGTGACGAGAAGACCGTTCATATCCCAATCAATGGTGAAAATTTGGTTATCCAAGGAGATCAAAGTAGAAAGTACTTAAGTATCATATCCTGTGCAAAATCGATAAAGTACATGGAGAAAGGATGTTATGCCTTCTTAGCTCAAGTAACGGAAAAGAAGTCGGAAGAGAAATGACTAGAGGATGTACCTGTAGTCAGAGAATTTCCTGAGGTGTTTCCAGAAGATTTGCCTGGACTCCCACTTGCTCGACAAGTCGAATATCAAATTGATCTTATTCCTGGAGCTACTCTCGTAGCACGAGCACCATACCGTTTAGCACCCTCAGAAATGCAAGAATTGTCTAAACAACTAGAAGAACTATCTGATAAAGAATTCATTAGACCAAGTTCCTCACCCTGGGGAGCACCGGTTTTGTTCGTTAAGAAGAAAGATGGATAATTTCGGATGTGTATTGATTATAGAGAATTGAACAAGCTCACAATCAAGAACCGCTATCCCTTACCAAGAATCGATGATCTGTTTGATCAATTACAAGGCTCAAGTGTATACTCGAAGTTTGATTTAAGATATGGATATCATCAGTTAAGGGTAAAAGAGGAAGATATACCAAAGACCGCGTTTAGAACTCGATATGGCCATTACGAATTCCGAGTAATGCCATTCGGTTTAACTAATGCACCAGCTGTATTTATGGACCTTATGAATAGAGTCTGTAAACCATATCTGGATAAATTCGTCATTATGTTCATCGACGATATTCTTATCTACTCTCGTGATAAAGAAGAACATGCGGAACATCTGAGAACTGTCCTCAAGTTACTCAAGGATGAAGAATTGTACGCAAAGTTTTCCAAATGCGATTTTTGGATTGAGACAGTCCAATTTCTTGGTCATGTGATCGAATGTGAAGGAATCCACGTAGATCCCGCAAAGATCGAATCCGTAAAGAATTGTCATACACAACCACCAACCCCACTGAAATTCGTTAATTCTTAGGACTTGCTTGTTATTATCGGAGATTCATCGAAGGTTTCTCGAAGATAGCCAAACCATTTACTGAGTTAACTCAGAAAATGAAGAAATTCGAATGGGGAGACGATCAAGAATAAGCTTTTCAACTCCTAAAGAACAAGCTTTGCAAAGCACCCATCTTGGCACTACCTGAAGGAGTAGAATTTTTCTAGTATATTGCGATGCTTCACACATGGGTTTAGGCGCTGTTCTCATGCAAAGGAACAAAGTGATTGCTTACGCATCACCTCAACTCAAAACTCATGAGAAGAATTATACTACTCATGATCTAGAACTTGGCGCTGTTTGTATTTGCACTCAAGTTATGAAGACATTATTTATACGAACCAAGTGTATAGTGTACACGATCACACACAAATAACAAAAATCGATTAGATAAAAAGAACTGAATATGCGTAAACGTCATGGCTAGAATTGCTCAATGATTATGACTAGCGAGATTACCATACATCCCCGAAAGGCGAACTTTGTTGCGACGCTTGATTGAGAAAAAGATCAAGCTAAGCCACTTAGAGTGAGTTCATTGGGTATGGTAATCAATTCACCCCTACCATCGAAAATTCTTGAAGCTCAGATCGAAGAACTTAAAGAAGAAAAGGCCAATGAGAAAATTTATGACATGCCAGAATGAAAATGGATTTGTGAAGAGCGATCGGAACGTTATGTTTCAAAGATCGAAGTTGGATTCCACTCTATGGAGGTATCCGAGAACTCATCATGCATGAATCACATAAATCAAAGTATTCCATACATCTGGTCCCACAAGATGTATCAAGATCTAAAGCTTTTGTGACGGTGGCCTAACATGAAGGCTTTCTATCGCGAATACGCCATAAATGCTTGACATGTTTGAGAGTCAAAGCTGAACATCAAAAGCCATCGGGATTATTAACCCAACAAACTTCCCGTATGGAAATGGGAAAGAACCACCATGGATTTCATCACAAAGTTACCGAGAACTTCTAATGGTTTTGACACCATTTGGGTGTCATTGTAGACCGTCTCACAAGAAAGCTCATTTCCTGCCAATCAAGGAGACGCGAGATGATTACACTCGCTAGACTGGACATCAAAGAGATTGTTTCTCGTCACGGTGTACCACCTCTATCATATCTGATCGTGATAGCCGGTTTACCTTGAGATTTTGGCAAACACTTCAAAACGCCATGGGTACCAACTTGGATATTAGTACCGCGTACAAGGACATCCTCAAACAGATGGACAAAGTGAAAGAGAACCCAAAACTGAAGACATGCTAAGAGCATGTGTAATTGATTTCGAAAAAGATGGGATAAGCACTTACCTCTGGGCTGAATTCTCTTACACATAATTACCACGCCCGACGATTAAAGCTGCACCTTTTGAAGTACTCTATGGAAGAAAATAGTCGCAAGTTTCGCTGGGCGAGTTGGAGAAGTAAACCCAACACTCCCACCAGACGTTGCCTCTACAAGGGAAAAAACTTCGTCCCGAAAGATTACCACACCTTAGAGCAAAAGCAACTGCCAAGCCCCATAAACCAACCCAAAACTCCAATCTCTGGTATAGTTTCAAGGAGGAATGGTAAAGCATACGTTGAACTCAGAAAGGAGGAAACTTGGCCATTCAAAATTCCTCAAAAATTGGCCCACGCAAAAGCTCGAACTCGATCAAAAGAGCAGTCACAAACATGATGCTCAATCGTAACCACTGTCCCACCGCATGATGGTCCATCCCCTTGCATCCAAACCATGACAGGCCAAAAAACAACCGTTGAATCGATAACCTTAATGGGAAACAAAGCAAAATATTCCCAAAACTGCATTCTGTGGAAAGAGAGATGGAATCACTACAACGAGGTGCCATCAGTCACGAACTCTTAGGCACGTATTACAACTGCTACAATAAAAGAACAAAGTTCATTCAAAGAGGAGTTGGGCGGGGAAGCAGGGTGGGGTGGCAGTTAACAGAAATAGCTCCGAAAAATTTGGGTACTTAAAACCTTAGTTAAGCATTGGATATCTTGTGGAGTCGTATGAACTTGCATGGCATATATTGGGCATATGTGAAATTAGCGGCTTGGTTGTAGGCATGAGCACTGTTGTGTCGTGAATATTCATTGGATGGAGTATGTTTAAATCATGGCGAATCACGTCAAAAATTTGAAAAAGGGAACAAAATTATAACAAAAAATATCAAAACTTCGTAGGAAAAAAACTTAACTCTTCATACCAAAGACTTTAAAGTTATTGGGCCTAACCCGGAAAAGATTAATAATTTAGGGGCTTAATGCATTTTAGATAAGAGGAAAGCTGAAAAAGAGTATCTAGCGTAATAAAAAGTAATGGGACTATTACAGTTCTAAAAGGTTGAATAAAAGATTGAAAATAATTAATTTGATGATAAATTAACGGTCGAAAATAAAAAAGACAAAACCAAGAAAAACACAAAGCCGCCGTTTTTTTTTCCGCGTCCAATCACCGCGATTGGTTAGGCGCATGCGCAAGACCACGCACGGAACCCTAAACACCATTTAAATAATCCCCTAAATATCCCTTCTCTTCACTCGACCTACCGCACCCATACCAAACCACTAATCTGGATAGACTTAACAACATGTGGGTCGCTTAACTTGGTGACCTTGGACCGTAGCACCAATATCCATCACTTACCACCTTAAAAACACAATGGTGCTGTTCAATAACTGCACCAAACTACTCCCAAGCAAAAACAACTAAAAAACAAAGTTGATAGAAAAAAAAAAAAAAGAGAGCCGATGGGGTTAAGTCCAAAATTATAAAAGCCACAAGACAACATCGGGGCCCTGAAATCATTCCTTTCTACTTCGCGCAGCGACAAGCAACTTCACAGTTGTAAAAAACGTGTGAAAAAAATAATTATGGATTTCTCGTAACATATTGGCACTAGGAACGCAGTTTGGAGAAAATGTATATGATTCAACGGGGGGAAGGTGGTAGGCGGAAAAGCACAACATATCTGAGTGAACACTCCGAAACTAAGGACGGAAAAAGAACAAGGAAGAAACGAGGGTCAATACACAAGAGAACACACGAAATACAACAAAAATACGAAAACAGAACCACCAGAGCAATGCTGACTGAGGGTAAAAACCCTTAGTGGGCGAAGTTTGCTAAATAGTAAAACTAGAAACGTTTGTTTGAAATATGGTTAGTAAGTTGGAATAAAAACAAAAGACAAATGGGAGTTATTGGGAACCGGGGATATGACCACAAGGTTGAAACATACCATTTAAGTAAATATAAAGGTGGGGGGGGTAAACGCGTCAGGCAAATAAGAGAGATGGGAAATTAGTGCCTATAATATACCGGCGGGTACGGGGTGGTAAAAAAGAAAAACAAAAAGAATCTTTAAAAAAAAAACCTCGACTGAGGGCACCAATGGTGGGGCAAAGTGGGTATGGGTGTGGGGCCATGAAAAGTAGGAAAAACCATGGGGGTATAAGGGCATTCCTTGGGGCGAAGTAACCCAAATTGGGGGGAATATACTTTTAGTTTGCTAAAAGAAAGCGGTGGGAAATTGACAACAGATTCGGCTGTCGAAACTCGATAGTGCAGATAAAAATACGCAAGATAATACAAAACACCTTGGGGGAATAAATATATATATATAAATATATATATATATATATATGATATACACCATTGTTTATAATACATTATAATAAACAAGATTGGGATCTAAACAAATATTAACTTACAAAAAAAAAAAAAATAAACATAAAAAAAAAAAGGGAATGGGGTAGGGGAATTAATTCGAAACCAAAGATAGGCGCATAAAAAAATTTGGCGCTTGGGTGACAAGGAATACAACACTCAATTTAATTTAAACTTGGGATTTGGGCAAATAGTCTTGATTGATTTAGGGGGAGTCGGGAACGCACAAACGCTGTAAACAAAGGGACAAATACGCTTCGCAAAGGGGCAAAAGAAACCACAAAAAAAAACGTCGACACAACATACAAACAAAACGGTCACAAGGTTGCAAAAACGTCTATAAAAGGCGATTGATTGCAATCCCAATCAGCGGGATATCAAACAAAGTGTCATCTTTAAAGGACAAGATAAAGGAAAATCGGGGTAAGGAAAGAAAAAATTTTGAGATACGTTCATCAGGGGACACTTGTGAAAATAATTAAACTGGAAACTTGGAGAAACATAGGGTTTGGGGACAATAAAACACGGATGTTCAATGAGCAAGGAAAAATAGAAAAAGCAGATTGGAAGTAATCACAGGGATGATGGAGGGGGGTGTGGAATTTTCGGTGGTGGGTTTGTTCAATAGGAGAACGGAGGGGGTTTGGGGGGGTGGAATCAATGCAGGTGCGGGCGGGGAATAAAAAAAAAAGTCGAATGGGGGCAAAAGAAATAGAGGGCAAAAATGCAAAAACAAAAACAGCTTTCGTTTGCCGTCATAGAAATGCACTTGGTGCCATTAGCGGTACGGTGTGCATAAACGGGGGGTGGCATCTACAAGGGGTACAAAAATCAAAACAATGACTAGAAATAAAGGGGTGATACATCACCACAATATTGGTATAAGCCGAATATTTAGATGTATAGCAAATACAAAAAATAAAAAAAGATCTAAGGAAGAGTTTAAGGGGATGTGGGTATATGGAAGCGTTTGGACCAAAAAATTTGCTTTCCAGAGAGGCTAGAAGCAGGATTGACGATGAGGTGGGAGATAAGTTTGCTCAAGAAGTGTTAGACAGGGATAAACAAAAAAAAAAAAGTGCGGCGGTTAAGGCAAAATCATGGAAAGGGATACAAGAATTGAAACACTTGGCATTCAGTTCACAAAAAAAATAATAACAACGACAGAATCACAAAGGAACAAAAAAAAACCACAAGGAAAAATATCCACAACAGCGTTTATAAATGTAACAACGCACGAGATAATGATACTCTAAGCAATACGGCTATGGAAAACGGGGGAACACAAAGGGTTAAAAACATGTAAAGGGCATGTAAGTTGCTTTAATTCAGGTCGAATAGCGGAAATATATATATATATATGTAGCAAATACAATATACCTAAATAATATATAAAGCATAATAATAGTGAACAGTAGAAAACAGGAATATACCTACGCGCCACACGGCAATTAAAGAGATTTACAAAAAACTACATGTAAAACTAAATAACGGGACGCGGAAAAAAAAACTTTGTTAGAAGCAGCGGAAGGGAGCAAAACAAAAAACAAAACAAATAAAGATAAATGCAATTAAAACCAGAAACGTGGGAAAAAAACGAATCTACTACCGTGAACAAATCACAATCGCTGCGAGATGACATAAGAGGTAACAAAAAAAAAAAATAACACAAAACAGACCCCTTTAAAAGCCCAAAATCATACCGCTCATACAATGTTAAAGGAAAAACATCTGATGAAGAAACAAATCAACAAGGACATCTAGGGAAACGCTCTGTGTTTTAGGGGCAAAGCTAAAGGTACATATGGGTAAAACAATTAGATAAACCCAACGCCCAAAACAATCAATTTGGCGTGTGTGTGACAAAACATAAAACAAACAACTAAACACGTTAAGCTGAAACAGATTAACGAATAAGTGAAAACACCACAGAAAAATGAACAATAGGAGAACACATAGCAACAGACCTTATCTAAGGCCTGCAAGACACAAAAGATTTGAAAACTACGCATTAAAAGAACGAAAACTCCGAAACACCGTCCTTGAGATTTGTCACTGAGGAGACCGGCTTTAGGGGCCTAAATTCAACGAAGCCCATACTGATGAAGCGGTAGGCGCAATCAGCCCCGGAATTGGAGCATGAAACAGCACAACCCCGATCCACGTACAAATCCATGGCCTGGCGCCAGATAAAGTCTTGAAAGGTATGTGAAGGACGCTACAGTGATATAACATTGGGACGGCTATACAAATAAAATAGCTAGAAAATAAGTTGTACCTTATTATAACAAGTTTTGAACGACCAAAAACCACAATCCCCCAAAACATGGGGGTCAAAAAATACACGAAAAAATGTTTGACTTGTCCCAGGACTGCAACCCGCCGCCAAATGCCCCACACCCGAGAACGCCACCCCCTCCGAAAGAGCAACAAACAGACAACCCCGCTCGGGAAACAACAGATTCGCGACCGAATTTGTTTAAAGATATTTGTAGCAGGCCCTGGGTTGAAATTGAAACTTTTCTTAAAGAAAAGGGGGGGTCCTTTTTTACTATAACCAAACATGTATGAAAAGTATAATAAACCATTATGGCCATACTTCGAAATTTGAGCTGGGTAAACTGAAACGTCATGCCTCGCCACCCTTAAAACTATAAAAAACCACGAGAGAACCACATTTTTTTTAATGATAGGCACTAAACTAGTTCTAGGGCGAGTTAGTTAGTATATGGTGAACTAAGTTTAGAACTTGGAAAGTAGAAGGTTTAAGCGTAAGAAGGCAAACTTGGAGGGTGTTAAATGTTGTAAAACACAGTATATCCCGAAGGGGGGATAAATGGTCAAACTCTAAAGTTTTGGTATAACACACAAATACACTTTGGGGAGAAATGTCAGATATTTCAGCAAACAAAAAAATGTATTGCATGGATTACCTAAACTCGTACTTTTTGTAATTGAGGGTAAAAGTGTAAATTCGGGAAAAGTTTAGAAAAAGCGGGAAGTTATATCACTTGGATCGTAAACTTCAATAAAAAAACAAACCAGTATTTTGATCATATGAAGTATATTATTTTTCGGATATCGATAAACATATTTCATTATGAATTATATATATAAATAATATTATATATATATATATAGATATATATAATATATATATATTATATATATATATTATATAATATATATATATAGATTTGGATCACAATGTATCATTGTTAAATTTTTAAAATAAATGGATCCACTCAAGAACAAATAAGAAGGACCATGGCAATAGATGTAAAACACAAAAAAATTTAATAAAAATTAATTTGTATGAGCTCAGGGGCATCAATGGTATTTAACACTCCACTATCCCTTTTAACCCTACTCGCTTTTAACCATTATCTTCTTCAGCCACCAACTCTCATTTCTCTCAACCTCATCTCTTTCCTCTCTCATAATACACCACCCTCCCCCTCTCCACCGAGCTATGACAAAAATTCCCACCGATCCATACAAAAAAAAAACAACCGTTTCACCTGGAACCTGTTTATAACGAAATCATTTTTGCTTGTTATGATATATGATCGCATTTGCTTGTGAACGGAATTTTGCTCTCCTCCACCCATGTCACCGGAATCATAACCCCATATCTCATCTTCAAAACTCCACAAGTATAACACCATAATGACTTGTTTGATTTATCCTCAATTTTGAGATAGTTTTTAAATGATCCGAACTTTGTTATATAATAGGATTTTATGTATAACTTGCCGAAACATAGGCAGGTTTGTTTGGATCTGTTTATCACGTGTTCCGATCTGTTAAAGCTTTTTTTTTGGAACTAAAAGATTTGTTCATGTTGCCATTTTCTAGTAATTTAGGCAGATTTGTATCATTTTGGTTTTGGTTTATTGTTTTAAATATCAAAGCCCATTTGTCAGATCGTGGTGTTTGTGGTTCTATGGTCAAAAAACGGAAAATTATCGTTACACAGATACAGCGTCGTACATTGGATAATGGTTTTTGATTAAGGTTTGTAGTTGGAATAATGGCTTTTGATTAATGGGTGACGAAATTTATCTGACTGAGGTTGTATAATGTTTGTATAACAGATGCTTTGTACACAGATACTCGTCTTACAAATTTGTATACCTTGCCTTACCCCGGAATACATCGCCGGTGGTTGGAATAATGTTTGTATAGAAGACGATTGGTACACAACAACCAAGATCTTTTGGTTTATTTGTTATAGCAGGTTATAACCCGAAAGCACGATATATCGGTGTAATAGCATATTTCTAGGTAAAATTAGATTTTTTTTATAATATCCATGTAATAGCAGATCTTTTGTGTATTTGTAATTTTTTTTGTAAGATAGTTGGTGTAAGAGTAGATTTTTGGAATAACAGATTTTTTTTGGTATAGCAGATTTTTTTTTGGTATAGCAAATTTTTTTTGTAAGATTATTGGTGTATTTGATGTTTGTTAGATTGTTGTGTACTTGGTATAGTAGATGATATCCGGTGTACCGGATATGTGACCATTATGGATTTATCCGGTGTACCGGAATCTGCTGGTAGCCGTTTGGATTTGACCATCGTGGGTATATTCCTGGTCACCGCTGGTATAAATGTGTTTAATGTACCAGATTTTTGTAAAAAAATAAAATAAATAAAATAGACGAAAGTTTGAAAAAAGAATGACCAAATTTGGATTCGAATTGTCCAAAATACCCTTGAAACCCTATTTAATTATTATAATGTCACTCATTTAATGCTAATCTCATCCAACACAATTACAATGATCCAACGATGCATATTGGGTCTTACTTTTAGAACTTTAAGTTTGATCTTACATTACCTTCCATATACTATATATATATACAATATATATATATATATATATATATATATATATATAATTAATATATCTATAAATATATATATATTCTATACATTATTTAGGAAGAAAGGAGGCAATCCAACGACATAATGCCACTTGGCATCCTATAAAGCCACTTCATAAATACACCTAGCAAAGCATGCCCCTAAGCGTTAATATAGCTTAAAAAGCGATTAATAAAATGTTTAAAAATATATTTCACTCCAAGTTTCGAACCCGGTTTATTGCATTCACACACAGACAACCACACCAATGGAGCATGCCAGTTTTTGTAATACAATTGCATTTCCTAAATTGATATAGTGACCACACAATCCTCGTGTTCTTACTCCAACCCTACAATTTTTTGCACTAACAAACCGAATAGTAAAACCTTATAATCACAAATGCCAAAAAAACCCTATATCACATAACGTACCTCAAAAATCATACCATGTTTAATATTTGTTTGTCAAAGAAGTCAACTTCTCTGCTCCTAACCTCAAATCTCAAACACTCTATAAAAGAAAGTGGGACATCTGCATATGTCTATTGCGCCTCAAGCAAAGGTACACACTTTTTGGCTAGGTTGCAAACATGTTAATGGGTTTTGATATGTTTATTGTTTAATTCTTTGGGATCGAATCATTACACCTTATTGGATTTGTTTGTTTTTTTCATCTAATTGATTCTAATAATTTGTTTACTTTTTTGTTTTCAGCATTAATGTTAATTTCGATAGAAGCTCAATCAGGTACTCTTCATTTTATAATTTTGTTATTAAGATTTGATTCTTTATATATGTTTTACATGTTACTGTTACAAAGTGAAACTTTACATATTAATTTGTGTAGATTTAAGCTTATTATAAATTCTATGTTAGCAATTTGGTAGGTGAGTTACCACATTAGTGTCTCTGCAAATGTACTGTATTCTGGCTTGTGATTTACTTTATGGACTGAAATCTTAATTCAATTTGTGAGATTGCAGTAGGGCTACTTTGATGACGAATCCGCTGAACTGTGAGTACTCACTGAGGCTAGTGATGACCAAGGCAGGTAAGTGTGGTTTTGGAAATATATTTAGAATCATCTACTCGATCCCATAAAACTCTGTTGTTTGTCTAGGCAATACAGTAAAAATGTTTGGTTTGGCCCATTTGACTGGCTAGGATCAAACACAACCTAATCGCCCATTCATAAGTAGCTGACCGAGATTGCCTCTCAGTTTATAGGTTGAAACTGTTGGTAGAGTAATAATTAGCATGTAGATTTGTACTTATTTCATTTTTATTTGTCGCTCATTTATTACAAACTCAAACTGGTTTGCCTTCCAGCAGATGAAAATGGGTATACGGACGATGACAAATCCCCACCTTCTGAACATCTGAAAAAATGGACGATCAATTCTGTGAATAAGCTTCTAAGCCAAATTGGTAAACCCCAATAATGATGATGATTTGGTGGTTGGCGGATGAAGACATTGCGTGATTCCAAATTTCTAATTCCACCCCCATGTGCGAAGCCCAAATGCCGTTTTCAGCGATCAAGAAAATGTACAAACGACAATGAACATGCCTCAGATGTTGACGTCTCAAATTCAAGTATGTCAACAAACACCGAAGACTTGTTTGCCATAGACCCATGCCCACTGGGTAGGATGAAGTGAAGCCGTCGGCGGTCCATGGTTCCCCCTTTAAAGACTACAATAATACTCCTAATCTTGACATACCCAATGCACCCGAGACCCAAAAGTGAAGTGAATGCCGTGTGATTCATCATGTACTGAAATATATGCTTAACACATAATATAGTATCCCTGTGTATAATAATACTGAAGATATTCTTTTGAAACATTTTCTTGGAAACCAGATCATTTACAAATCTTTCTTTTCGCTTATAGCTTCGAAACGCCGACAACCGTATAGCATCACACATGTATAAACACATTATGTTTTGCAAAGAATACCAGCTTACATCTTCAATTTATTGATGGTGATTGCAAGTTAGTCATTCTCCTTTTAGCTATGGGTCCATGCACCTTAAGTAATAAATGTATGTTGCATTCTTTAATTAAGTTTTGTTGCTTCTCTGCAGTATTCTTCTGTGCTTATGCTGGAACATCTACACAAGACACAATCGATTATGATGCTTGGTATATTAATAAAGAATAATATTGATTTCCAAGTAAGGTTTTTCTATTACAACCAATTTTCATCTATTCGAGGTGTAGTTATTATGGTGCCTGATGCCAAACAAAAAAATGTAATCTCATTCTTCTTTAGACTCACTATTGTTTTGTTTTTTCTTTTATGTCTCTCCTGACCGTATCTCAATCGCGGTGTCTCCCAACCAGATGCATTAGAAGGTACTAAAGATAAAAAAAATCACTCACGTCATGCTAAATCTATATTAATTTTTGGCATATGATGCAGAGCCTTTCACGGGCAGAGTAACAATGCCTCAGTTAGGAACATAAGAAATAAATTTACAGACAGCGAATGCAAAAGGGGTTGCAGCTTGAAGGTTGAACCTATAATGCAGTTGTTTCAGGAGGGAGTAATCAAAGCTTAAATTTTTCTCTGTTCTGTGAATGCAGGTAGTTGCTTGTCCATGTGCTTTGGGTTTACCACCAGCGCTCAACCATCAACTACTAAAATGATTACTCAACCATTAGGAGCATCAAATAGCCAACAAATTACGCCTGTTCCATCAACTTCTCGTGTGCTCGCACCACCTAAACCTTCGCCACTTCAAGGTTCCAGAGTTGCCAAGTGTCTGTTCAATCCTGCTCTTCAAACACCCTCACCATCAACAACCGACAAGTTTGTCTCACCAGCTGATAATCAGACCCCACCTTCAATGAACAAGAAAACCATCTCACCCTAACACATTTACCGTCAACCAATCCGACTGTTATTACATCTAAGACTATTCAAGTTTCGAATGAAGCAAGTTTGTTACTATTCAATCGAGAGCAACCATTGCATTTCATCGCCAATGAAGTCAACAATCTCTAAAAGGTTTAGTACTGCTAAATGAAGACTGGATTTTGATGGTTCTGAGATGACGGCTTCTGATATCCTGACATCTGATGAGAATACTACAGGATCTCCTTAAGAAGATGATGCTTTTGACTTTGATTTTCCTAATTTAGATTGTCTAGCAGATTTTAATTTGAGCGATTTGTTGGGTTATTTTGATGACGGTAAGGGACTCAATTACTTTTTCCAAATAGATAACGGATCTTCTCCAGAGAATCTTTCAGGGTAAGACCCACTCAACCTGTTTTCGACCGAGGCGTTGCAGCTTTTCATATCACAAATTAAGAAGCAGTAAGTGAATCAACTTAAGGATTTCCTGAAGTTACGTTCCGTGTTTTATTTTATAGGATTTTTCATCATTAACGTTTCTTGACACAAAATTATTATGCGTCTCTAAAGGTCTTGAACCCGCATTTCTTTGGTGAAAAAGAAGAAGATGAAACAAGTTAGTTACTATGTTCCACATTACTATATAAAAATCTGCAAATGATGATTGTGTTGCATAAAATCTATTTAAGGTAATTTAATAGAAATAGGTTGGTTTCCATTGGCTTATTTAGAAAGGCAAGTTATTCAAAAATCTACTTGAAGCGTCATACTTAGTATGGGTTTATGGAATCTTATGTTGGTTGCTCTCTAATTTGTTATTCCTTTACGGTCCTTCCTATTATGCTTGAAGTTGGAACTAACAACGAAAAGCTACTAGAAGATCATTTGTGTAAGTAACCACACATATGCAGGTTCACCTACTTTTGATTTTCTTCTATTAACTAATGGATGACACTTATCTGTAAACCTATGTAACCAGTTTGATTTCGGTTTGCATTTTCATCTGGGTAGATCGCAATTTATTTTTGAAGTATAGAAGGCCAGTTCGGGTGTGGCATTGTCATTGTGGACTACAACTTAAAGGTACTATATTCATTTTTTGTCCATATTTCATTAATTGAACTTTAAAAATCAATATGAGGTGGAATTAAGAAAGGTGGTTTTATTTTTGGGGTCCCAAAAAAGTCCTAATTTGAGAAGAAAAGAAAATGATGATATTTCCATGAATCAACTCAATAAAGCATTAAATGGAAAGTAAGATCGTAATATAGTGATAGGTAACAACAAATGTCACACGACAAATTTAGACATAACGTCACATGCATGGCTTGGTCATGCTTATTGCGTTAATCATTTTGTGGTCATACACACTTTAAAATTTATCAAGTACTATCACAATAATGTGCTCGCTGTGCAACTTTTGACCAGATAACGCCCAAAATACATATTCATGGTTGAAAGCTACTAATGACAATAAATTACGTCATATAAAACAAGTCTACGAATAATTAATTCAACCGGTAGCAGTTTATGTGAAACTTAAATTCCAAATGTACTGCAAAATACCCGATATATCTTTTAAATTCTTAAATTGGAATTTACCCTTTTAGAGTTGACATCAAAGTCCAACTGCAACTATATTTCAGAATTAGTTTTAAGAAAATGAGTTAGTTTTACCAGTTTGTCATGATAATACAGTGAAGTTGGTGAAAGACTGAAAGAAGAACTTTGGCAGAAGAAGAGGTTTTGATTGGCATTCTTTCTTTTCGAGATGATGGCAAGACAATGATAGTTGATTCTGGTGCAACACAAGGTGATTCAGTTATAATAATGATTCTATCTTTTTCTTAAGAAAAATAAAAGAGTGAAAACCAACTTTTCGTCCTCTTAAGCTCATGGGCTGATTCAAGTTATAGAAGCTCAAAGAATCCGCCAGGCTTATTAGAAGCTCACAAGACTGATGAAAAAAGTTAACACGAACCTATCCATTGGCCCACAAGGTATACTTTTGTAGAAAGTTATATTATGATCTATTGTGTTGTTATTTTGTTCAGTGTAATGAAAACAAATGCGTGTACTGCATTCTGGATAAATTTTTATAATTCCATAATAATGCATGTAAGTTCACAATGCCGATATTTCATATATCACTATATTTTTCTGAGTCTAAAAACACACTTTTCACAACATTCGATTTTGGTGCAGGTATATCTTGCATATGGAATAACACCCCACCCCACAGCTCCTAAGAAGGTTAGTATTATTTCACAAAGTAGTGCACTTCAATAGGAATTAGTATTATATCGATGTTATGATGTCCAAACTGGTTTGATCTTATAGGTTGAATTAAAGCTTTTCTTTCAACTTCAATATTAATCATTTAACAATATATTAAATAGACAATCACGGATATAATAACATATTATATATATATATATTTAACTAAATTATTATTCTAAAAAGTCAATATAAACTTAATTTATAATAATGTTCTTCACCTCATTGTATGCTTTAAAATATATGATTAAGATCAACAAAAGTCATGATGCATATACGTATAATATCTGGTAAATGAATCAACTTAAGGATTTCGGAAGTTGCGTTGTATGTTGGATTTTATAGGTTTTTTCATGGTAATGTTTTACTGAAATACAAATTTTTTGTGTGCGATCTCGAAGATCTTGAAACCACATTTCTGGACGAAAAGATGAAACAGGGTTACTACGCTCCACATACTACTCTATAAAATCTGCAAATGCTAATTGTGGTGCATAAAAAGTTATTACATCAACTTAGCTAAATGGGTCAAATGAGTTGGGTCAAGAAATGCATGTACTAATGATTATCTCTAAAGCAAATATCATGTAACCCATGGGTCTCTTGGATTGGCGGTTTTGTTTGGTGAGTATGAAAAATGATGCACTACTTTTTATTAGAAGGCTTTGTAAATTATTTGTAACCCTAAGTGATTGGTGTTGTTGAGGTAAAGTTGTAAAGAAGACTTATGAACTCATCTAAACCATGGACTTATGAGTTATAATATTAATAATATAGTGGCTCTTTGGGCTGCTCATTGAAACTGCTTATGACGATAGCAATTGGGATGTTTGAGATTTCTACTTGAAGCGGCTTATAATATACTTATCACGGGCTGTTTTGAATTGCTTATTGATGGGACTTAAGTATTGATATACTATTTACATGTCTTTCCCTTCTGAATATTACATGTCCGCGTACAAAATTAAGTTTATATTGACTCTCATTCATTGTTTATGGAATTGTGCATTTACCAGGTGGAGTCAGATTGAAGATCACGGATGCAGTCTTTTTGCATAGTCGATGCAAATAGAAATCTTTGTATCAATGACCCATGTCAACTACCCATTTGGTGGCGGTATTTTATGTCCCTCAACGGGAATTGTGCTAAATAATGAAATGGATGACTTCTTGGCACCTACAGAAATATCCCCAGAGAATGCAAATAATGAAATATCTCCGACAATGCACCTACGAAACATCCCCTACTGAAATAATGAAATGGGTGACTTCCTCCCTACAAATTTTATCAGTCCAAACAAGATACTATTGTCTTCCATGACTCCTGTCATCATTGTCATGGTAAATATGAATCCGAAAGTCTACGACAAAATTTTCCAATCTTATTTACAATAACTAGTCTTTGTCTTGGAAAGAAGTTTAAAGCACTAGAACTATGAAATATTAGGTTGTAATTGAAGTTACGCTATTTCTATTATTCTCGAGCTTTGAACATTGACTCTCGAAAAATTCTTTGACAGGGTGATCAACTGGTTGGGGTGGTCGGAGGGAGTGGTGGTATGTACATAATTCCAGCATTATACGGTCTTTCTTAACCACTTTGTTCTAGGAATGGAGCGTTTAGATGCTGTTCAATCTCCACGTGTATACCACAAGGTAAAATCTTTTATTGTTTTTCTAAGCAGAAAAAAGTTACCCATATGTGAAGATGGGTGTTTTTTGATTTTCACTATCTTAGTGTCAAAGCTAACTATTTCTGTTTTTAGCCATTGAAGAAAAATGAATTGATTATATAAATGACAGGGATTGATGACAGTAGCATTGAGGAGGTGTCGTATTCATTATGATGTTTTGGATTTTAGGGACTTACAATGATACGAAGTGTCCATTCACTTATGAAGTCATGATGTATTTAGTCGTATCCTAGCTGGTACATGACATAACACCAAGATGGTGAGGACCATCATCATTTAAAGATTGTTGGCATTCGAGTTAGAATATTTAGGTTTGTTATATGATTGCGTCTTAAGATTTAGGTACAAGGGATGTTTGAAGTTGCATATAGGGAATGTTTTACTTATTTAAAACTGTTTATAAGGGATATTTTGAGATTGTTTATTGAAAGTACTTGTTAGTGATTGTTTTGGGTTTGCTTATAGAAATTGTTGCTTATAAAGGCTGTTTGGGATTGCTTAATTAAACGCTTATCCAGGAACGGGATGTTCAAGATTGTCTATTGAAACTGTTGCTTTTTTATTAAGGGGTTGTTGGGAATTGCTTATTGAAACTGCTTATAGCCTTATAAGTAGTTTCAATAAACAATCTCAATCCCTTAATAGCAGCAGCTTCAATATTCAGTAACAATCAGTCTCATTTCTTCTATAAGCAGTTCAACTAAGCAATCTCAAACAGCTAATATATTTTTTTTTGAAAAATTATATAAAGACCGGTTATAATGGTATTAACCGGTCTAAATAGCCCCCTTCTAGACCGTCCTTCAATCGGTCTATATTATTGTATCAACAGGTCTAAATAACCCTCTTTTAATAACTAAATAAACATAATTAACAAAATATTAATAATAATAATAATAAATGTTAATAATATTATCAAATGTAAAAGATGTTCATAATTAATATTAGAACAAAATTTTAGAAAGTAGTTACCTACTTTTAGTCGTTTTATGGATTATGATAAAATCAATTATACTTATTAACCGTTTAATTTAACTTTTAATAACTTTTAACTATATATTTGTTATACTAAATCCTAAAAATAAAAACCACAAATCAAAATACTTACCTGCTTTTAGTGGTTTAATAGATTATGGTAACATCAATTATAGATCTTAACCGTTTCATTTAACTTTTAATTACTTTTTAGAATATATTTGTTCTACTAAATCCTAAAAATAAAAACCACAAGTCATACCCGTCCATCGGACGGGTTTTGACACTAGTATATATATATATATATATATATATATATATATATATATATATATATATATATATATATATATATATACATATTATTAGAAAAATAATTATATATATATATATAATATCCGATAAAACGCACGGGGAATCTAAACAAACTAAAATACTCAACAAACTTATCAAGATCACAACGAGGGGAAAACATTTCACTTATGCGTAAGTGAGGATCGCTAAAATAAAGCAATGTAGCAAGTAAATTAACTTAAAACGTTAAGCACGCACGCACACTATTGGATTGGACAATCCAATGATCTATTGAATAAGAATATTCAATGCTCTATTGTTTTGGTCACGAACCAAAATGTTCATCATACTGAGACTCGCCATCTCATCATTTTTAGGTTTCGGTTTGGAACCTCCGCTACATTGTGCTTGATCTGTTTGTGCTTATTCATATCATCAAGGTGAGTTCATAGCCTCGCTTTTACTTTATTTTTGCAAACCCCGCGAGGGAGATACATGCTCTAAACTAGAACACAAGGTTTTTCATAAATATTCGCTTCTTGATTATTGGTACTGCCTAAGTATTTAGCCATAAGTCCCTTGTATCATGAACCATTAGTCACCGCGAGTGAACGCAGATATCGTGAATAGTACTATGGGGAGTAACGACCCCGTCTTGGTTATAGAGAAATAACCGGGGCGCACCATATTTGAATTGCATTAGGTAATTGGCTATTACCTCCTTTGGGGCAAAACTTTACGTACACTAGTAATTCGGTGTATGCATTTGAGTCTTGGTTGCATGAGCTTAGCGCATAATAATGTGTGATTTTCCTTATGCTATTGTTAGTTTACAATGATCATGCTCTTATACTTGTGTTCAACTTTATTCAAACCTGTGAAGATTATGACCAAGGCGCGGAATGGGGCTTGGCAAGGCTTATATGGTGGTGTAAAACATAAAGTTGTCATTTCTTTCAAACTCTTGCTCTTTCTTTTGGGAAAAACACTTGAACAATTTACAATGTTTTGTAACAACTATGAGTTTTCGATGAATGATAACTACTTTTAATAAAACGTCTCTTTCGAGTCGTTTTCTATAATTATTGACTATGATCTCCATTCGAGTAACACCCGAATTAGTCTTCCGCTGTCATTAAGATTTTCGGGGGTGTTACAGAATATCTACCTATATATCAATTTTTACAAAACATTTGTCAAATGAATAAGGTAAGATGGTATTTGTACTAATATTGTTTTTAAGGTGTTGGTTAACTATGTCAATTAATAGCGTTTTCTTTTAGCCTTTACCTTAATGTATAGAGTAAATTACACCGTTAGTCCCTGTGATTTACCCGGATTTCATGTTTAGTTTTCGTTACATAGAAATTACTGCACACTTCCCATTTGGATTTTTGCACGGCCGCTGGTCCAAAAAACTAACGCTCGTTAAATAGTTTCATTATCTCCTACATATGAGTTGCACAGAAGGATAGTTTTGTCATTTTGTTTTTACCCTCTCCTAGGGGTGAGCATCAGGTCAAACTCGACCCGACAAGAACCAACTCGACCTGAAAACCGAAAAAAGAAAAAACTCAAACTGAGAACCGATCCAAGAAATAGATATCAAAACCGAAACCAAACCGAATAACTCGGTTCGGGTCGATTTTCGGGTTTCGAACCTAACAAACCAAAAAAAGCCGAATCGAACCGAAACGAAAAAAACCGAAATAAATATACGAAACCGAAACCGAACCGAAAAAGGTAGGTTAGATTCGGTTCGGTCCTTTTAGTCGGTTTGTCAGTTCTAGTCGATTTCGGGTGGATTTGTTCAGCTCTACCCTCTTCTATCTTCATCTACTACATCCAATTTGGTACTTGACTTTTAAGTTTTTCTTTTATATAAATTATAAATTATCTTAAATTTTCTTACGGTGTGTTTGGTAGATAGGTAAAGGAATCAGGGTATGTGTATGATAGGTAAGGGAATCATGGTATGTGATAGTGCGTGTTTGGTATATATTTCATTTCGTTAACATTTTTTCTTTATATGTGATAAAACATTGGATATGTATACGTACAATTTTCTATTTTTTCTCTACGTGCAACATTTTTTTTGTCATATTAGAGTGACGTGATACACTGATACATATGAGTTACATGTTCTTTGTTGCATCATATGTAGGGCTGCTCAAACGGACCGGATGGACCGGACCGACCGACAAAACCGACCGGACCGAACGAAACCGACGGACCGATGGACCGGCGGTCGTCGGTCTAGGGTTTTTGCGGATTCGGTCTGTCGGTCCGGACCCAAAAACGGAAACAAATTTAGCCTTGTGGACCGGACCGACCGGACGGACCGACCGAGACCGGACGGACCGGACCGACCTCTCATTCGGTCTCGGTCCGGTCCGAGTTTTGCCGATTCGGTCTCGGTCCGGTCCGGTTTTCGTCGGTCCGGTCCGGTTTTCGACCGAAGAGCACCCCTAATCATATGTACTGATTCTGAAAAAGCTTATCTTTTTCATAAAATAATATTTTATTGTAATTCAATAATTATTTTCGGGATATTAAACACATGTGAAAGTATTTGCTGTATGAAATATAAAAAACTTTTATTACTTAATCTTATTAACATCAAAGTAAAAATTGAATTTTACAAATTAGGAAAACAAAAGAAAAAATAAGTTTAAACTTGATATCCGAACCCAAATTTCAAACACAAACCAAACTGTTAGTACAAAAAATGTGACGGGTTGAAATATGTGTATAGGACTTGTGATGGACTGGGCCAACAAGCTACCGATGGGCTGATTCTGTACTAAACCAAGTGATGGATTAAATCCCTGCACAAATGAGAGCGAACCATTAGCCTTACCGTGGGGACGGACCCCACGATTAAGCTCCGGCGTGAGAGTAAGTATGCATTCTTGTCAGAGAATAAAAGTGTTTGTATTAATATGTGAGAGAAAGTTGTACCTTATGAGAGGATTAGAGTTCCTTTTATAGGTGAGGCTAATGCTAGGGTTTCCTAACATTTCGCTTATAAAAGTTAGTGGCCGGAGTAGGACCCTTGTCGGGCAAGGTTCTGCAGTAGTCGTGGACGCGGACACAGAACACCTTTTGCGGCCATGGGTCTGGTCCGCTAAGTACTCTGCGTGCGTCTTTGAGTACGAACCATAGCCAATTTGTTATTGGGCTTACTGGCGATCCGTATAGCACAAGCTGAGCCCAATAGGACTGTTGTACGTGCTATACGTCATCAAGTCCCCCCAGTCTAGTTTATTCATTGTGTGCGGTTCGTTTGTCGGGTGCGGTGAATGTTACTAAACTTAAGGTAACTAAACGGTTTTTATTCCGTGCCTTTGAAGCGTCTTTGTGACGCTTTCTTTTCTTGGTAGGTGGAATGTGCGACGTGGACATTTCTGAGCTTTTCATCTTCTGACTGATTTGACCGAGTGGCCCACTTATCTTACTGTCACCTTTATCTTTTACTTTCAATATTGACCGTTTGATCAAACTGTTGTTGACGCGTGCCATTACCTAGGGATTTCTTTGAATTAAATAATCTGTGGGTATAAATACCCTTTATAGTTTCTACTATTTCATTTTTTCCCTTTACTGTTCTTCGCCGCTACTGAAATTTCTTTGACTTTCAATCTGTTTCTCTTGCATCGCTCCTTTCTTCCCAGGGTTCTTCCGTTTTTTTTCAGGTTAGAGTTTAATACTTTTTTCTTCCGCTATAGGTACCATTATGCATATTAAGTCTAATCTTTCGCAAGGGGCACTTGACCGTTTTTGTGATAAGTTCTCCCTTCCGTTGAGTGTCCATCTGGAGTTGCCTGGTCCCAACCAAATCATTCATGAGTCATCGGTTGGAAAAATTGGGATGTATACCAGGTTTTTTGAATTTTCCAATTTTCGCCTGCCTTTATCCGTTTTTCTTGTCGACATCCTTGGGTATTATCGTATAAACATATCACAACTTTCAATCATTGGGGATGCTAAGATTTTTCACCTTGAGATTCTGTGTCGTGCTCATGGTATCACACCGACAGTTGGCTTGTTCAGGTGCTTTTATGTTTAGTCTAAGAATAAAGGCTGGTTGTCCTTTAGTAAACGGTCAGATAGTGCTGGTGTTTGTTATACCAAACCTATTGATTCTCTTAAAAGTTGGAATGACCATTTCTTCTGGGTTGATGTTGTTTCCTGCCCTGTTATTTATCTGTGGCACACTGCTAAGGGTGTTTCTAGAGATACTCCTCCCGAGGCCAGTGAATTCATTACTGACCATTATGCAACCCTTGTCACTAATCCTTCCCCATTTCATAAATTTCCAAAATCTTTTCTTTTTTTGGTTGGGTTGAGTCGCAATTATACTTTAGATGAGGATTCTTACCCCATATTTCTTGATGATGACGAACAGGGTGGGTATGCTATATATGGATCCCCCAGCTTGCTATTTTGATATTCCATTTTTAAACTGTTTTCTTCTTTCTGTAGGAATGGATTTACTTTCTTTTATCAAGGTTAAGGATCCTATGAAGGTTAAGGTAGGTGCCAGGAGGCGAGATGAGGATGAGCCAGACTTCTGGAGCGGGACAGAACGTTTCACTCCCTTATTCTGACCCTCCTCATTCGGTTAATGAGTTGGAAGTTAGTGTTAACAGGGAGATGGCTAGTGAAGCTGGTAACTTGCACCAGGGTAACACTTCTGCTGGTACTGGTGATGTGGAGCTCGTTCGCTCTGCTACTAGTGGTGATGATATTTTCGGGACTGAAACGGTGCTTGAGACCGTGACTGCATCTGTTTGTGATGCAACTATGAGATCCAGACAAAGGAAGAGGAAAGTTTGGTGGAGCCTAATCATCCCCCTAAAAATTTAAAGGATGATTATGGAGTTTCTAGTAGGTCTACTGTTGGTGGCAAGTCTACAGATGCCATTAAAAGGTTACTGAGGAGGAGTGTTCAGAACCCAGAAGTTAGCCTTAAAGCTTTGCCCACCCAGTCTTCCCTTTCCCCCTCCTTATTGATCACTCCTGATCATGAGGCGGGAATCCCATCAGATTCTACTGTTGGATCCCAGCTTCGTTATGATGATTCTCCTGCCAGGTTTGCTGCTTCTTTATGTTCTTTGCATTATGATAACTTTTAGTATGTTATGCTTGACTGACTTGTCATGATATCGTATATTTTTGTCAGGTCTCTTGTTCCGGTTATGATGGATGCCATTGCCACCAATGTCTCTTTTGCTACTGCTTCCGCTCTGATTGAGAAGGGCAAGGAAAAAGTACGCGATCATTCTTCGTTTCTTGACGTTTCCCAGTCTGCTGGTGGTATGCGTCCTAATGTCAGTAATTTTTCTGGTAGTGATTTTTAAATTGGAGATATCCGTGCTATTGCTGATGTAAACTCTGGCCATTCATCTGACGTCCATGTTCCAAAGTGGAGCGTAACCAAAGGCTCCCTTCTTGACAAACCTATTGAATGTCGTGAGATGGTTGATGATTTTGCTCCTCCCGCCTTTTTTGCTTCAATTCGTGATATGGATTATCATCAATTATTTGCGGATTTTTATGTTGGGACCGCTCGCCAAGTGTGTCTGAGTGCTGAGGTAAGGATGCGCATCGAGTACAATATGAAGAAGAAAAGGCGCTTGTCGGTCCAATGTGATCATCAGGTTGTTTTGCTGAAGGAAAGAGATGAAGAGATTGTAAAGCTGAAGGCTGAAGCTGCAGAGGTAATTCGCCTTCGAGATCGAGTTTCTACTATGGAGGCTTCTAAAACTTCCCGTACTGCTAAAGTACGATCCTTGAAAGAGTTAAACTCTGCTCTTGAAAGAGAGCGGGACTCTCTCCAAGCGGAGTTAGCAACGTTTCGATCGTCAACGGATGGTAGGGATCATGAACTTGCCAACTTAAAAGCCGAGGTTGTTGCGGTTAAGTCGCATAATAACAATTTTGTGGGTCAGGTATGCGCTGTGGTGTTTTGGTCATTCCTTTTTTTTTTCACTTGTTGCGTTTTCTCCTTTTTTGCTGCAGATACGTACATTGGAGGCTTCATGTTCTGAGCTTTGTAGCCAGGTTGCTTCCTTTTAGGTCTTGAAGGAAGAATTTTGTAAAATCCAAGATGCTCATATGGACTTAGTTATGGGTAAAATAGACCGGTTGTACGCCAACCTCATGGAGTTGGCCCTTCATCTTGATGATTAGTTCTATCCCCGCTTCTTAACCGTTATATCTGGTCGTCGCTGGTTATTGACATATGGTATGAGGCTTGCTGTTTTCAAAATTTTGAACTCTCCAGAGTATGTTACAGCTTTGGCGACAACGTTTATCCGTGCCATTGAGAAATGTGAGCAGGAGGGTTTAGTGGCTGGTATTCACCATGGTAAGGAAAAAAAGGATCTTGAGGACCTTGATGTTCATAACCCCTCCGCAGAAGCGGTTACCGTTCTGCTTTGCGAGCTCTTAGTGATGTGGAGTTTTTTTACTCGCTGCTCTTAGATCTCATAAGGATGCCAATATTGTGGATATCATGGATCTTCTTCTGTTGAGGGTTCCCTTGCAGAAACTCCTGGAATGGTTGAGTTGCAACCTGATCTGGAGCAACTTGTTATTCCTATCCATGATGAGAAGAGTAATACTGTTGTTGGCGACACCTCATTATCCTTTTCTTTGGGTGTTGCACAAAGGAGGGTTGAGCGGCTTAAGGGTCTGGCTGCACATCGATCTGCGCTTGTTGATGTCTATATCCCTTTGGTAGATCCTCTATCTGCCCAAAACGTTATGGGTGTAGAAACTATCTCAAGTGGTGAAACAACTATTGCCCCTACCGCTGCTTTGTCAACAAAGTTGTATCCACAATGCATGCGGGGTTTATTTCGACTGATGATTATGAGGTTGCGGAAGTCGGTGTTCTAGATAGCCGCGGAGCTGATCAGTGCCCTGGGGCAGGTGAAGCTTCTCCCCTTTTTTTTATAAAGAGGAGGTCGAGACCACTCTAGAACAAAATCCTCTACATTAGTTTGTGGTCATATAGATCTCTTTCTTATTGTTGTGGTTTGTAATTTGAACAATGTTTTATTTTCTGTGGACATGTCTTAAATGATTACCGTGGTTGCGTACAACCCTTTTTGGATACAGTTCTTTGCACTTGTGTTTTAATTTGTGCCATGCTAGTATTATAAGTTCATACTGGTATGCCTATTATAATAGTCTTTGCTGAATATTTGTGGGTTATTCACCCGGTACCGTGCTTGCAATACCTCTTACGTACTTTGGGTAAATTTTTTGATTATTCACCCTTCCGTTATGCGGGATAACGTGTATCTTTCGTTATTCGGAATACCGTTCTTTGGGTCATGCCCAGGTGCGTGCGCGTCTTATGCACTAAAAAAAAGTAGGGAGTTGTTGAAAATAAAATGGTGAAGGTAGCTAGTCTTCACCTTTTTTTATTAATATTTTCCAAAATGTATTACAAAATATATAAAGTAAAATGAATAGTACATTTGTTGTCACATAGTTTACATGGGCGGCAGATCTTGCCCTGCACATATAATTCTCTTTGCTATTATCCAGACTTCATGCCTATTGACATTGTATTTTCCCTGAAAGGTTTTGATGACGGAACATCATGCTTAAAGACTTTGCACTTCTTCCTAAGAGGTTCTCATAGCGGAACGTCGTGCTCGCGGGAGTTGTGCTTTTTCCCTGATGGGCTTCCATGGCGGAATGTTGTGCTTGCAGAAGTTGTACTTCTTCCTAAGGGGCTTCCATGGCGGAACATCATTCTTGCGGAAGTTGTGATTTTTCCCTAAAGGGCTTCCATGGCGGAACATCGTGCTTGCGGAAGTTGTGCTTTTTCCCTGAAGGGCTTCTTGCGGAAGTTATCTTCGTCTATCATATTCTTTTTTGCACTTTTCTTTCTAAACTGAAGCAGCTGATTTCCTTTGTTGGAGCGGGTCTAGCAGATGAACAGAGCCATTCATAGAATCAAGATCACGAATCGGCCATTATTCTTAGTGGTGGTAAGGCTTAGTGGGGTAGAATTTCCAGTCACTAAGTAATTGATTTTAACCCAGCTTTTACAAGACCGTCTTCTTGAGTTGCTAGACCGTCTTCTTACTTACAAGCTGGGCAGCAACGAGAGAAGGATGAAGGCATCGTTTTCATCTTTTGTTGCTTGACGTTGTAAGGGAAGCTTCTTGTTAATTAGGGGTTGCTTTATGTAATTAATTTCCCCTAACGTGCGGTATTGCTCTTCCCTAAGGACCCATCCTTTTCCACATTCTATCACTCCCATCAATACCCCCAACTGCCATTGTTACTCCTTCCGCTGGTTGTTATTGAGGTTAACCAGATAATATTTGTAATGGCTATTTTTTCCAATGGCTAATGGGAGTCTGATTGTAAATAAGACTCCTGCCATGGAATTCGCCATATTGCTCAAGGAGACGCTCGAGGACGTTTTGGAAGGGGGTGTAAGCGAAGAGAGTTTGTAGAGGATTGTGGTTGTGGGTTATTAGTCGTCTTTAAAGAGCGGCAAATTGTTATTAGCAGTCATTTAAGAGCAGCTCTGGATCACGAAAGTATCCACTTGACTCTTGCACCTTCTTTTGGTTCTTTTGGCATGGGAGTAGAGGCTTACGTAAGTCATAAGTTTGCTAAAAACGATCACGGATGAATGACGTTTTGTTATTGAATAGAGCTTATACTTTTGCTACGTGATGCACAGCCGTGCTTCGCTTCTTAAGAACCTTTCTTGATTTATGAATAACATTTTCAGATTCTTTCAAGGTGTTTTTGAATTTTTCGTGGGTGGTTACTCATCAAACACCTTGATGTTTGTTGGTAATCCTTTTCTTTTTGACTTTTCTGCCTTTCCCATTTTTTGTTGCGTGTATTTATAGTGGAAGTTTTACTGCTGCATGCGTGAGCAGTGGTCTTGACCTAGCGTTTAGTAGGGAGGCACGTGCCTAGGCTCGTAGCCTGAGCGTCTGCTTGTTCTGTTAGATTTGAAATAAAGTTCCTTGGGAAGGAACACGAATTTGTACTTCCCAGATTTTTTCCTGTTTGAGTATTTGGATAAGGCTTATCCTTTAAGTTATTTCGTAGTAGCCGGATGGCATAATTTCGACGGAGGCTTTATTTTTCTGGAGCTGCATGCTTGCTTGCCTTGATTCAGTTGTTAGTTTATCTTTATGGCGGTGATGAATCGCTCCGGTTTATTCCTAGATCCTTTGAGGTCAGTCCTCAAAATGTGGGGTATGCTCCTACGTGCCCCAGTGAGCGTCTGTCCAACCTTGTAATCATTTTTTCAAAAAGTCTTATTTTGCTTAAAAAGTCTTATTTTTCCCTTTTTGTCGTGACCCCTGCTTTTTATTTTGCAAATTGTCTCTTTTATAGGTGTATATCTTCCGTACGTACCTTATGTAGCATTCCGTTCATTTGTTGCGGGATGCTTGTCACTCCTTGTCGGGTAGATTTTCTCGAGTTTGTTATGCCAGGGTGATAAAGTTACTTCTGGTACTTTCATTTAAAGAGGGGGCATCATGCTGAGGCCATTTTTGAATTGCTATCTCCCTTTGTTCTTATGCCTACTGATAATTCCTTGCACTTTTTATTTGAAGTTTTAATTATGCTTTAGCGGGACTTCTTCCTTATTTAAGAATATCCATATTCTTTTTTCCACTGGGGATTTAATCATATTGCGGGCTTTTTACCGCGTCTGTTGTATTCTTTTAGTATATAGGCTTCTTGGTTATTCTGTTACGCGGAGGTTATGATTCCATTGCTAGGAACGTCATCTGCTGTTTGTATGCCTCCGCTATTGAATTCGGTGGAAGATATTATAGTCGGGACCACGCAGTCTTTCCGCGCAGGTCCACTTTATATTCCATAGCGTGTTCGTTTGGTGAGGTGTTTTCCCATCATGTTTTTCTCCCATTTTTAATTTGAAGGTAAGAAGTGAAATTGAGAGGTCCTTGTGTTGTTCCTCTCCCGAGGTTTTGTATTGCTAATGCTTGATTTTTCCAGGTGTTTCTTTTTCCTCGACCATTGTTTCTTAATTTCTTTCCTCTCTTTGCTTTTTTAGATGTAGGCATTCGTTCGTATTATGTCTTACTCTTCCATGGAATTCACAAAACTTGCTACTATTCTTTTCTTCGGTTAGGATCGTTGGGCGCAAGTTTGAAAATCTTGCTTTTTTCGGAGCCAAAACTTCCCTTGGGGGGTTAGGAGGAGTGAGGAAGCCATTTTGCTTTCCTTTTGTCTTAAATTTGTTCCTGAATTCCCTTTTGAAAATTTTTTGTTGTCCGGCTGTAGTTTGCTTCTCGGTATTTGTAGCAATGGTTTTCTCCTTTCTCGATTTCCGGCGGCCACTTCCCCTCGTAGGAAGGATGTGGTTATATTATTACTTCGCTCATTGAACTTGGGACCCTATCGTGTAGCCGTTTAATTAGTTCCGGATCTGTTATTCCGTGCATGAATCCTGAGATTTTCATCACTTCCGGTGCTCCCTTTACATCCCTGATTTCTTCCTTGAATCTTTGTACGAAGTCTTCTGTGAATTCTCCTTCCCTTTGCTTAATGTGATGAAGCTCTGTAGGATCTTTTATGCACTTCTTCTATTGGAGGAAATTCGCTAGAAATGCTTCTTTTAAGTCATCGTAGCTGTCAACGGACTCTAGAGGGAGGCCGTCAAACCAAACCCTAGCGGATCCGGTATGTGTGGAATTGAACATGTGACACCATGTTGGCATAGCCCAACACTCCACCTTTGCTGCTGTTTGAAAAATCTTAAGGTGATCTTCGGGGTCTTCACTCCCGTCCTATGTCTTGACATTATTTGGCATGCGGGTCTTTTTTGGTAGGTCGAAATAACGAATGTGAGGAGTGAACGGATCAGTCTTCTTCCTCGATACTTGACCTTTGCTTCCTGGATTCGGACTTCCAATGTCCGCCTCCACTGTCTTCGCTCTTAGAGGGCTTGTCCGTCTTTCGCCAGGATGCCCTATTATTCCCATGCCTTCTGGTGGTGGGCCATGTCCTTTGTGAATAAGAGCTCTGATAGTAGCTTTCCTCCCCTCTTTGGGCACTACGGTGGGTTGGTCGTTTGGAGTCTCCGGAGTACACTGAAAGGCTCCTCTCCCTATCTCCCAACCTATGGAATACGCCTTTTTCTAATCTTTTAAACACCGTTTCTCTTCCCGTGTTCTTCTTTCTTGGTGATCTGGACCGGTCACTTCTTCAGCATGAGCCTTCGAGTGTGTCTCAGTGTCTCTTAGAATCGAGTTTTTTTCTCAAATCTTTCCTTCCGTTCGGTGCCCCAGGCTCGGAATGTTGCGAAGCTTCCTGGAAGTCAAGTCGGGCTTTCATGGCCTCGAATGCCTTGATCTTCTCCTCTTGCTTCTTTTTTTGACGAACTTTCTCACACATAATTGGCAGGATTACTTGTCACAGTATTCCCTGAGGGCTGCGTCGGACGCGGGCCTCTCACGTTCTGCCAGAAATGCATTGTTTCCCCTTCTTGCCGTGTTTCGCACGGTGGACGCGGGGGAAGGAGTAGGGGACCGAGTGCTCATAGTGAGTATTTTTTAAAAACGCAGTTGTGTACTGGTCCCACGGATGGTGCCAACTTGTTAGTACAAAAAGTGTGACGGGTTGAAATATGTGTATAGGGCTCGTGATGGACTGGGCCAACAAGCTACCGATGGGCTGATTCTGTACTAAACCAAGTGATGGATTGAATCCCTGCACAAATGAGAGTGAACCGTTAGCCTTACTGTAGGGGCGGACTCCGCGATTAAGCTCCGGCGTGAGAGTAAGTATGCATTCTTGTCAGAGAATAAAAGTGTGTATTAATATGCGAGAGAAAGTTGTACCTTATGAGAGGATTAGAGTTCCTTTTATAGGCGAGGCTAATGCTAGGGTTTCCTAACATTTCGCTTATAAAAGTTAGTGGCCGGAGTGAGACTCTTGTCGGGCAAGGTTCCGCAGTAATCGTGGACACGGACACAGAACACCTTTTGCGGCCATGAGTCTGGTCCGCTAAGTACTCTGCGTGCTTCTTTGAGTCCGGACCGTAGCCAATTTGTTATTGGGCTTACTGGCGATCCGGTACTTGTGGTTGTTTTGCTGTTGGGCCTGAGCCCGAAATACGTATAGCACAAGCTGAACCCAATAATAAGCCTGCTGTACACGGTATACGTTATCACAAACAATAGTTTTCAGATTATTATCATATCCATTCCCATTCCATCAAACTATCAAACTTATACTTCCTAACTACAAACGATCAAATACAAATTTAACAACAACCAGATATTCATCATAGCAGCTTGTTAAATTTAAAACCCATTTCATCTTCTATCAAAATTTTGAGGAGTTGCGTATCAAATACTCATAATCGCGTATATATCCAACCAAAACTCTTAATTGCGTATATATCTTTCCTAAGAATTAAATATGTTATATGTGTCCAAATTTTTGTTCCCTGTTTTATATACATTTAAAACCCAAAATACATGATAATTATATATTAGATGTAAAGTACCCAGTTACCCACTATACCCTTTTTTTTTATCAATTCTCATAGCTCTTACATATATTGTCTTAACAACCACTAACAGAACATATATATGCTCTTTAGCGTCTAGTAAAATGAGAGTAGCTGTGGTACGATCATACAATACATAACCCAGGTCGACCGATTCGTCCCTTTTTTCCTCTTGTAACGCGTCTCAACTCGGTCGGTGTGACGGTGGCCGACGCGTCGACCACCTATTACACATGGTCTAAGATTCCAACTGATGATAAGCACTATTGCACTAAATGACTGAAATTACGTACAATAATACATCATAACACAATGTGTTTGAGTATTAATAGATACCAACATAAGTAAATGCTAGCGGTATAAAATACATGTGATAGTACATTACTCTCTTTCTTGCCAATGCTACCTTTGATTTGCTGATTCTTTGGCACTTCTCCTATACCGTCATTGCTGTTACTAATCAATAATCTGTAGTGCTGCCATCGACAAATAATTTTCCTGGTTGCATAAAAAACCATAAAACTTTTCATTAAGAAAGTAGTATATTGAATTCACGGTCTGCATACACATTGTTAGTAATCTCAACCAAACCTATTTCGACGCGTCAATTAAATTGTTTCTATTTACACGGTAGTTTAATGTGTGTGTGTATATATATATATATCATGTTTTATGATCCTTGGTAAATTTTATTTCTTGTGAAAGAAACTACAAAATACTAACAAATAAATTCAATAGAAAAACTCACTTGATAACCCAAAGCCTCTTCAATCCTATCGATAATCATTTCCATGGTAGGGCGTTCCTTATAATTCATACTAATGCACTCATATGCAATTTCTTGAAATGTTAGAAATGAACGGGTATCTGTTTGATCTTTTATAAGGGGATCCATTAATATGTCTAGTCCTCCAGTATAGTAACGTCTCACCAGATTTATCAGATATTGTGGCTTACCATCCCCAAAGTGTTTTTTACGATAAGCCATCAGCCCACTCAACATTTCAAACATCACAACACCAAATGAATACACATCTGACTGAGTTCTGAGCTTGCCACTTTCTTGATAAATTGGATCCATGTAATATCTGGTACCCGCAGCGTTTGTATAGATACCAGTACTTTGATTGTTTTGGGGGCCTGCTCTTGACATTCCAAAATCACAAATTTTTGCTTCCAAGTTTTCACCCAACAGAATATTTGCACTCTTGACGTCTCTGTGTACCACTTTGTTATTCTTCCCACGACCCGAGTGGAGGTATTCAAGTCCTCTTGCTGCCCCCAAGCAAATCCGGAGGCGTTGTTCCCATGTTAGGCCACCTCTTTTTATCCGGTCTTCAAGTTGACGGTCAAGGCTACCGTTGATGGCATACTCGGTAATTATAATCATTTCATTGCCTTGATCACAATAACCAATGAAAGGAATGATATTTACATGTTGGAACCTGAAAATCAGCTCAAGTTCATTTCGGAATTCATTCTTTCCTTGGTAACCACTCTGATTAAGGCGTTTGCAGCCAGTTGCTTTGAACTGAAATTTCCACTTGCCATTTGGATATCCTCCAGAGGAACTAAAAAATCTTCTAGCGTTGGATTTTGGTGGCTTCGTAGAGTATTGGTTGAAGCAGCTCTGTGATTCTGTCAACATATACAGAACTTAGTTTGCTTAGAGTTTTGTGTTATTTTTTCCTAATCATGAAAATTAACAAGAACAGAGTCCTTAAGAACTCAATTCCACTAATTAACGTGTTAAGTATCTTGTTTATATAAATTGGTTGCAAGCGTATGTATCAATTTTATGATTAGTAGGTTATAGTGACCAAAATCGTTGGTTATAAATGTTACTGATTTGTGTACGTACACCGATATCTGTTGCACATGTAAACCTAACAAAATTTGTCAACTGTAAGTGTAACTGAGTTTTGAATAATTACATAGTTATTGTAACGCTAGTTCTTCCGGATAGAAGAAAAATTAAACAGGAATGACAGACCCAAGTGATGCTAATTTTATAAGGATGTGATGTGCTTTATTAGATGTGGTTCAAGAGTCGTCGTTGTTTATGAAACTGGATATCTTTCAAAATGATCAAATGAAAAAACTTACTTGAAACTCTAAGAGTTCCTCCATCCTCTTGATGATCCTATTCATCGACGGGCGATCCTTTAAGTTGAAACTAATGCATTCGTGTGCAGTTTCTATAAACGCGCTCAACGATTGACTGTCAACTTGATCTTTTATTAGCGGATCAACTAATCTATCCGGTTCGTCTGCGTAGTAGCGTCTGACCATATTCATCAGAGGTTGTGCCTTTGTTTGATCAAAAGCTAGCATCCCACTCAACATTTCAAATAGTAGCACACCAAATGTGTAAACATCCGTTTCCGTCTTGAGGAAACCGCTTTCTTGGTAAATTGGATCTTTGTAAAATGGGTTACCCAAAGGAGTTTCATAGACTTCTTGTTGATTTCTGGAGATTAATATTGAGAGTCCAAAATCACATAATTTTGCTTCCATTTTGTCATCTAACAAGATGTTTGCACTCTTGGCATCTCTGTGTATTACTCTGCCACGCTCCCCAAGACCAGAATGAAGGTACTTGAGGCCTCTAGCTATCCCTATACTAATCTTGAGGCGCTGATGCCATGTTAGGCAGCGTCTCTTATCCGGGTCTGCGAGATGTCGATCAAGGCTTCCATTAATAGCATAGTCAGTAACTATAATCATCTCATTTACTTCATCACAATATCCGATGAAACCGATGATATTATCATGGTGGAAGCTGGATATCAGCTTGAGCTCATTCAAAAACCTTTCCTTTACTGGCGCAATTTTTGGATTATGGCGTTTAAATGCAGCTGAACGGCTTTGCCAGCGTTCAGAGAGTTGTCCTCTGTAGACTGTTCCAAATCCAATCTTAGTTTCTGCGCTGAAATTTTTTGTGGCCCTTTTGATCTCCTCTAGTGGAATCAGGGAACTTAGTGGGTCTTGATGTTGGTGGCTCCGTAGGTTAATGATAGAAGCAGCTCCATGTGTCTGTAAATATAAACAAAAGCGAATTTGCTCAAAGGCGGCACCTTTTTATGCCCTTAATTGGCTTAAAAACATCTTACAACTGACATATATCAATATGATGCCTGGGTAAATGTTGAGAAAAAAAACTATAATACCATTGCTCAGCCCGATAAGAAATGTGCTTTTTAAGAACAATAACATATAATCGTAAATTGCAAGATTACATGCCTAATCAGCCATGTTCAAACCTTTCCGAGTAAAAGTCTTGGGATGGCCAGGGAATAGTCCGAAAATGGCCACGGGAATACTGTTTAGGCCATGTACATAGAGCCCAAAACGGCTTGACTTTCCCCGGGTATCGTAAATTTACATCGACTCCTTTTAAAAAAAGTAATGAATTTAAAAAATGGGCTGTACTTTATACTGTAGTTTTCAAGAACACTAATCCTGATTGGAAAATTTTGATACATATTTGCAATCTATTGGAAAATCTTCTTTTACAGAGCTGATGATGACAAAACTTTCATGTTTGATTGTCTGTAAGGCTATGCCTTCACAACCCACAAGCTATTGGAGAAAAACGTGAAGGACGCAAGTGACTACAGGTTTTATCTTTATGTGTGGTTTTTATTACTGGTACAAAAGAAAACAACACTTAACATATATTCTTTTACCGACTTAGGTGTCGTTTGTTTTTTCAGAGCTTTTACCTCTTCATCTGCAAACCATGTCTGCAGAAGAAGAGGTAGATCTAAAGTCTTCATCTGCATAGATGAAGACCGTTTGTTTTTGTGCTATTGAAGTACTTCTTTTATTTTCTATTTTTTTCTTTTTTTGTGCTATAAATCCTTTTGTAATATGGTTCAAATGGGTTAATCGTAAAAAAAACATAAGAAAACGTAAAATAATAGACGAAAACGTAAAAAAATGAACGAAAACATAAAAAACGGACGAAAAAAATACGAAAACGGATTAAAACGTAAAAAAAAGACGAAACGTAAAAAAATAGACGAAAACGTAAAAAATGGGCGAAAACGTAAATAAAAAGACCAAAATGTAAAAGAGATGTAAGATATTGAGAAAGAGATGTAAGGTTTGTGAAAGAAGAAGTAAGGAGTGAAAGAAGAGGTAAGAAGTGAAAAATAATGTCTGAAATTTAGAAGAGGAAAGAAGTGAAAATAAGCACTTATGTCTGCACAAGAAACCTCTGCCCTCCTGCAGACAAAAGAAGTGAAAAGAGGAAAAAAACACTTATTGGGAAAAAAAACAAACGACACCTTATTCTGTGTTAAGTTGTATGATTGAGAGATGGAACATAATTTTCTAAATATCAAATCTTCTCCATTCATTTTCTCATCAGTACCAAATACCCACTTTCAACATCTTTTTCAAAATTAAATATCTTACAAAATGTTAGTCGTTATGCGAAACTAATTATATTATCGAGAAGAAAATTTAATTATCTTTCATTAAAGGGAACTTCTCTATCTTTTCAACAGGAATTTATTTTACTCTTTTGCGCTTCTTGTATTTTAGGCAGATGTATCCCACATCATCATTCGGCGGTTCCGCCTTCGGTTGTACCTCTTGGACGAGTAAGACTGCAGCTTAAGCTTATTTCATTAAGATCCACCTTGTGTTGCGCTTTGACGAACATCATTTTTTTTTTCACGCATGTATCCCGCATCATCCTTTAGCGGCTAAGCATGCAGTTTAAGTTTATTTTACTAAGATCGACCTTGTGTTGCGCTTAACCTATCAAAAACGCTAAACCCAGAAAAAAAAATGCTCGTTGAAACTTGAAAGTATATAAAAGTTACTCTAATTCGTGATGGTATGAGTAGTTTTATCTAGGGTTAATGGTCTAAAAAACATACAAACTTTCTATTTTTTACTATTGTGACAATAAACTTTTTTTTTTTTTCTATTGTAACAAAATAACTTCTTAATGACTATTATTGTAACCAAATAATAGTCATTAAGAAGTAATTAACTGTGGTAATTAACTATGCCACGTGGCATATTTGGTTACAATAATAGTCATTAAGAAGTTATTTTGTTACAATAGGAAAAAAAAAAGTTTATTGTCACAATAGTAAAAAGTGGAAAGTTTGTATGTTTTCCAGACCATTAACCCTTTTATCTAACGATTGTTGATTTGTGAGATATTTTTTGTATTTTGAAAAAAAAGAAGGATGGACATGGGTTTAATGAATGGCATAGATTAAAGGAAAAAAGAAAAAATGGATGGACATGGGTTTAATGAATGGCATAGATTAAAGAATTTGTGATTTATATTTATATTTAAGTATTCTAATACTTTCTTTTTGTTGTATAAAACTGGGCTAGCTTGCTACGAAATAATTAAACTAAAAGACTTACATGAATATCCCGTGCTTCCATAATCGTCTTGATGATTATACTCATCGTTGGGCTTTCCTTTATGTTTAAACTAATGCATCTAAAAGCAATTTCTTTAAACATATGTAAAGAAAGACGATCGATTTGATCTCTTATATGGGGATCAATGATATTCTCCAGTCCAACATCATAGTATCGCCGGACCAATTGTATCATCATTTGTGGCTTAACATCTCCAATGCTCCTTTTATTATAAACCAGCATCCCAGTCAACATTTCAAACATCACCACACCCAGCGAGTACACGTCCATTTCCGTCTTTGTGGTGCCGCTCTCTTTGTAAATGGGATCTGTGTAAATGTCAATCGATACAACATCACCATAGACTTGTGACTGATTTTTGGGGACAAGTATCGACGAACCAAAATGAGAAATTCTTGCTTCCATATTATCATTTAGCCAAATGTTACTGCTATTGACCGGTCTGTGTATTACTCTTTTATCCTCCTTAATACCTGTATGGAGGTACTCGAGTCCTGTTGCCACGCCTATACAAATCTGGAGGCGTTGTGCCCATGTTATGTGACGCTTCTTTTCGGCATCTGCTAGAAAATGAGTAAGGCAACCACAGATAGCATAGTCGTAAACTAAAATCAATTCATTGCTATCAGTACAGTAACCAATGAAAGGGACGATGCTTTCGTTGTGGAATTCGGAAGCCATTTCAATCTCTTTAAGGAACATCTTTCTCCTTATATGAAACTGTTGGATTTTTATACTCATAACAATTATATATAAAACAAATAACATCATCAAAGCATGCAGCGGAAAACAATAGGAATAATATATGTTGTAAGATATAACTTTTCACATACACATCAAACCATAACACAAACATATAGATGGAATTCTAGAGAGAGAAAGTTAGAGGTTTAGGGAACTTAGTGAGAGAAAGTGAAAGATATTATTATAAGCTCCAACTCTCTACCTTGGAAGGTAGAGAGTATTTATAGTCTTACATAAAACGCCACACAACGGGCTGTGGATCAGGCATACCGTGGGTAAAGACCCGTCCGTCCTCCACGGTGTTACTTAAACTAAATACTACTTAACTTAAAATAACTACGACTACGAGCTTTCTAATGATTACATATACTTGAGGTGACCGACTCTTTAATACCCGGAATTTCTAATTCCTAACAATCTCCCCCTAAGGGAGGTCACCTCAATCATGTACTAAAATTATATTGAATACAAACAGATATTACATTACAAATTGATCTTGCATTCTTGATGTAGTGCTTTGCTTCGAAGCTCGTAGTCATTGATTCTTCACATTGCATTTTGGTTACTCTAGGTGGAGGTCTTTTACTGATCCACGTGATACAAATTTTGAGCCATCATTTGAGATCATCAGCTATCAAAAATCTCTGACACATCCTTTGTGGTGTTGGTATTATGTGATTTTGTGACTTTAGGACCGACATGCTCACATTCTGGATCATGATATCTTCTCATCAGAGTTGCGGAAGCTTTAGTTGATTCATGATATTGGCAGCAGCGTAGTAGAAGCTTGGAGTGAAAATATCAGAGTCATTGATGCACTAATCATGATTTCTTTTGAGTTGAATGTGTTAAGTGAGCATGCGGCTATGGATTGTCCGCTTCATTCTGATCACTGCAAACGTGGGCGTACCTGCATACAACAGTTAGCAATAAATCGCACGAAAGTGTCTTTGATCACTTTTGTTGAATTGAGGTACACGGCCCACGGTTCCCCGTTGATCAGTACAAGTACTGCCTGTGATCAGGTATAATTCCGAAGAATTTCCTTGACAGGGTTTCGCAGCTGCTCTAGCCGTTCTCAAACCGGAACATCTCAAAGAAGACAACACGGAGTGAGTGAACCAGCGAATTTGAGTCCAATGATTGATGAAAAGATATTTGAAAAACAATCGAGTATTGCTCAATAGAAATTGTTTTTGCAATACAACGAAGGTTTTAATGAAAATCAATTATCAATCATAAAACACCTTTAGATTTGAAATATCCGTACACGGTCGATGTGCTAAAGAAAAGAGTTGTTAAGCACAAAAGAGGTTTTTCAAAGGTATCCGTCAATCCCTAACCTGAACCAGGATTGATTCAAGAAATTGAATCGCCCATTGTTTTCTGCTCAGTTGTCACATGGTTGATCCATATAATAGATCTCACATGCCACCTACCAGGAGCTTGTTTGATGTTGGCTCCCGAAGGCTTTCCATCTTCATTGTGAGTGTGTAGACACATCACTCAGATGTTCAGGCAATACCACAAGGATAATGCGTAGGACTCAAGATATAATCTCTCTTTCCACATTGTGTGAAACAGAGAGTCTTCATTGAAAGTGTCCTAATGAGATTTATTGATGATCTCGTGGCTCTAGACTCAATTTGTGCATATTTGGATCCTGTGTCGGAGACTAGGGAGAGGGTCTCCTTCTTCAATATCAACAATCTCTAAGAGAAAGTCGATAGATAATGTCGGTTCCCCGTGAGAATGAAACAAGTCCTTTTAAGAGGAACTTGAGTGGTTTGGGAAGTTGAAGTGCAGTGCGTCACTGGGTCCATGACGTCTTGTCTTCAATACCGATGTTACCATCAGTAGCATATGAATTGAACCCGGTTTCTGCCCTAAGGTTGAATAAATGGAGGGTTATTTGTTTTCACCCTTTTCTCATTCAATTCTTTTTAATTCTTCAACCCCTTCAGTGCTTACCGAGACTTCATAACTAGAACCTTGTTGGGTTTATTCCAGTAGTAGCTCAGTCTTAGTCCGCACTCTTCCCATATCTCATTTTTCTCCTTTTATCATCATACCTAAGGACTTCTACAATAACTAGTGGATTGTCCTAGGAGATCCCTCCGGTTCTGGCGGATCATGGTAACCAATACCTAACCTTATCATCCTTATATCATCGTACATAAAGTAAAGTTGGTCGGCTATTGGTATTGTTCATCTGCCATTGGATCCAATTGAAAACCATTTGAAAATCAATTCAGATACTTGTGATATATTATCAAAGCATTTTGTACCTGAATTGTTTTTGATATTCTTAGAACGAGAACTCCCCCTCAACATGTGCATCAAGTATTTGAAAATGTTTTGCACACGGAGGCAAGAGAAAGAATTAACTTCTTTGATTACCATTTTCTAAAAGATATCAACATCACTTCCCTAATCAAATCAAGTAGATAAAAGCATTTGGGGAAGGATGAGATTTTCATGATTTTGCTCCCCCTCAATATGTGCTTCTAGGTTTGAAAGGAGGTTTACACATACTAGAGGGAACCTGCACATTGAGATAAATGATCACGTTTCAAATTATAGGTTTGAGATAGATGCTCCCCTCAACATGTGCATTGAAAAATTTGAAATCGTTTGTCACATGCGGGAAGGACATCATGTACATTCTTATAAAACCATCTTACCGAATTATCGCTTTAAATCCAGTTAAATCACACATTCCCCCGATCACAATTATCAAATCATTTGAGATTTGTGATCTCTTATAGATTTAAATTGATTTTTGAAAGCTTTTAAGGAGAATTGTGACTTGATTATGAAAGCGTTTGAACTGATAATGATCGAATTTAAGACTTTAAACTCCATTGATAAAACATGCATGTACATCTTTTGAAAACAATTTAATGCCAAATAACTTTTAATTTAATTGAAATCATTCTCCCCCTCAATCAATGACATAGGTTGTTGATGGAGAGATAGAGATTTTGACAAATAAGTCCTGATGATTATCAAAAATAGAGATGAGTTATTTTCAAAGCATTTAGTTTTCAGCAGATAAATGTTTATAGAATCAGAGCATGGAATTTGAAAACATGGTAAAACATGGCTCTGTTCTTTCTTTTAAAGCCGGGTTATTGCCTGAAAATGACAATAAACCATTTTTTCTCTTTCTCTCAAACATAATTTTTTGATTTTTTAATTTTTTTTTTTTTTTTTTTTTTTTTTTAAATTCGACCAACATTTAAAGTCCCGTGTCATTCTTTGAATGACAGCACAAAGACCGTAGATATTATCGAAAGAGAAAAACGCATGACAAAAGACAATTTTTGAAGATTTCGAATTTTTCAGATTTTTATGGATTTTGAAGGTTTTATAATTTTGTATTTGATTTTTGAATAAATATTTACAAGAGATAGATGAAGATAGACCTTTACTCCTCGTCTTCCTCCTGAAGACGTTGAGAGATTGGTTGAAGGCTTTTCAAGCCAAGGCGTGGAAGAATAAACTCAAAACGTTCTCTTGGAAGAGCTTTGGTGAAGATGTTCGCTAACTGATATTCAGACCTCACAAAATATAGTTCCACCACACCTTTTTCCACTTGATCCCTGATGAAATGATGTCGAATGTCGATATGCTTTGCTCTTGAGTGTTGAACGTTGTTGCATGAGAGAGCAATAGCACTTTTATTATCACAGTACAGAGGGATTTTGTTGAAAACAAAGCCATAGTCAGATAATTAAGATCTCATCCATAAGATTTGAGCACAACATGATGACATGGCTATGTATTCAGCATCTGTAGAGGAAATAGAAGTACTCATTTGCTTTTGAAGACCCGCTCACCAAGCTTATCACCCAAAAACTGAGCACCTCCAGATGTACTTCGACGTGTATCTTGACAACCTGACTTCCTGGTGAATAAGGTAGGATCAACTGCTCCTTTGCTGAATCCGGTTGATAGAAGAAACTTTGACAGTGTATCATACCATGCCCTTGGAGCTTGCTTGAAGCCGTAAAGAGCCTTCTTCAGCCGATAAACGTAGAGTAGGATGCTCTTGATTCACAAATCCTTCAGGTTGGCTGACGTAGACGAATTCTTTAAGATCTCCGTTCAGAAATGCCGTCTTCACATCCATCTGATAGACTGCCATGTTCGTACTAGCAGCATTAGCCAGAAAGATTCTGATTGCCTCGATTCGAGCAACTGGAGCAAATGATTCTTCCAAGTCTATACCCTCCTCTGACGTATCCTTTAGCAACAATCGGGCCTTGTTTTCAACACATCAAATGCTCATCAAGTTTCACTTTGAAGATCCATTAAGGGCATAATCATAGCACAGTCTGGAGCGGGTACTAACTCCCATACATCAAGTCGATCAAACTCATGAATTTCATCTTGCATGGCATTGAACCAGCTGTCTTCATTCATGGCGGTTTTAACATCTTTGGTTCGATCTTAGATAGTACGGAGTTGAAGAAACACCATAAGGCATCGGTTGCCAGTTGTTTCGGGTGATACCGACGAGAGGGATTTCAATGATGTTTTCTAATGGATGATCGTGAGTCATTTTCTAAGGTGTTCATGTGGCGTTGTTGAGGAACGAGATAGCTGAGTCGATGTTCTCAAGAAGATGGTTCGATGATGATTCAGGAGTGCAAATATGTTTTCAAATGGAGCATCTTCGGGAGTAGCAAAGGGATTAACTTCTTCATTGATGCCAGACATAATTCCATGATGTACATTGAAGAATGATGATTTGTTGATGAGACTGAAGGATCAGCAGCAGGTGCTTCTTGACTTAAAGATATTGAGACTGAAGGATTGTCTTCATTCACAAGAATATAAGCATCTTCTGTTGTAGGGATCAACACCTCATTAGTAATTGAATCATATAGTTCATCAAACATAGGATCAAACAATTTCTTTAAATCATCTTCAGATGGAGGTACATATGAAGTTTCTTGGGAAGAGTTTGGAACAAGAGATGAACCAATGGGACTGTTTTGAAGTGCGGGTTCTGAGCTGGAGTGTCCAGAGCCATTGGACCCGTCAGCTCATCAAACGTAACGTGAATGGTTTCCATGATATTTAGGGTTCTTTTGTTATAGATTCGGTATCCCTCTTTGTTTGGTGCATATCCTACAAATACTCCAATGTCAGCTTTAGCCCTAAGTTTCCCTAAGTCTTGACCCTCATTAGTTGGATAACACAATGCACCAAACACACGAAGGAAAGAGAGATTAGGTTTCTGTTGTGGACAAGTTCATATGGTGTCTTTCCATGAACAGGTGAATCAGGGAACGATTTGTGTGTTAGCATGCAGTGGCAATAGCTTCAGCCTAGAGAAAACATTGGAACTTTTGAGTAAATCAGCATGTTCGAGCGGCTTTACAAGAGTTCGATTCGTCTTTCAACTACACCGTTCTGTTGAGGAGTTCGTGGAACACTTCTTTGATGGCTGATTCCAATGCTTTCATAGAATTCACTAAGTTGTTTGTTAACAAACTCAGTTCCATTGTCTGTCCGGATAATTCTGACGGTTTTGTTAAGTCGAACTTGCAGCTGTTTGATGAGTTTGATGATGATATTCGGAGTTTCATCCTTTGTCCTTAAGAACTTGACCCAGGTGAATCTAGAGTAATCATCAACTATAACTAACACATATTTCTTCCCAAAGATATTCTGGACTCTCATTGGTCCACATAAATCCATATGAATTGTATGAAGAACTTCTGTGACAGAGTTAGTAGGTTTGGGTTTATGGGCATACTTCTTGCTTTTTCCAATTGACATGCTGAACAAAGATGATCCTTTTCATACTTTAGACGAGGTAAACCTACAAATAAGTCCTTTCTGGAGAGATCATTGATGGTGCCGAAGTTCAAGTGATTGAGACGTCGATGCCATAACCATGACTTTGTTTTAGAAGCCTTTGACAGCAAGCAAATTGGAGAAGACTTCATCATATCTTCTACGGAGATGGTGTAAAGATTTGAATCACGAGTTCCTTTAACAGTTCCTTGCCATTAAGATCTCTAACAAAGCAGGTATGTTTTCTGAAGGCTACTTCTATATCAGAATCACAGAATGACCAAACAGAGAACGATTGACCCAAACCTTCCACATAGTATACTCTAGAGATAACACTATCACCAACAATATAATCACCATAACCTTATTGCACGAAATGATCATTACCGAATCTAACTGTCCCGATGAATTTGCTCACGAAGTTCATGAGCCGCGACCGGTCCCAGTACATATGCTTGGAACACTGAGTCCAGTACCACAGAACGATTTGAATGATCTGCAATTGAACACAGACAAGATGGATAATGGTAATTGGGATCCCCATGCAAGAATGGGTTCCACTTGGTTAGTAACAGTAATTGGAACACGCACATCAGAAATAGAAACATCCATATCAGAGTAGAAGCAATGGAATCATTGGGAATAGATGCAATGCTGGTGTCTGTATTTGACCTATTCAAAGTATGTTTACTTCTTAAGGGAATAGTTCTACCAGTAGGCATCCATTTTCTAGTGGGCATAATCTTAGCAGTTTGAGAACAAAACTGATTATTCTTATGGCCAAAAGGTATCCAATAATAACCTATCTTTATAAAAGTTCTTCCTGTGGGTTTCCACTGTTTTCTAACAGTCTTTCGGTTTTGCCTTTTTGCCTTATTTGCACGATTATTAGCATTAACAATTTTAACTGGGCATTTGAAAGCATTAGACAAAGCATTCACACCACATTCATGATTAGCAACAGAATTCAGCAGACACAGATTACAAGGTTTGCAGATAGTATCAGAATTCGAATAATTACAGTCGCCTAAGGCTAATACTAGAATCAACAATTCGTTTTATTCAACTCAGCTTAAAGTTCCTAGATTGGTCTTCTACTCTCTTCAATGCACATTCTTAGCTTGCAAGGTCTATCATTCCTTGTATTGTCTTGAGACTTTGACTGCCGCTTTAAAGTCACTGATTTACTGTCTGAGGGAATGGGAACATTAGTTGGTTGATCTAATTTTTGCATTCCTGAACCTGATGTGCAAGGATCTGAAGTACTAGAAGGCACATTAGTGGATACTTTAAGACTGTGATTTGAGCTTTTTGCAGGCACACTAAAGTTCACTTTCTAGACTAAATATCCGATCTGAACTACTTGAAGGCACACATTAGTGTTTCCTTTCTTAAGACTGGGCATAGAACGGATTTCTGCTTGGCACTAGGCATAGAACAAGGCATCACAGCTTTGCCTTTTGCAACTAAGGTTAAGGATTTGGGACATGTGGCAATTACACATTCTAGCAACTCTTGAGATCGTTTGGCCTGGATGCAAGCAAACCTAATTTCACTATCAAGAGGTTTGTTAATGAAATCCTGTTCGACAATCTCACGGAGACATTCTAGACTATCCTTAAGGTGAGCACAGTATTCATGAAAAGCATGTTCATTATTCCTAAGATGAGGAGGAATATATTTAACTGTCACAGTGTATTTGCAGTCTAAGGGTGACTTTGAGACAACATTCTTATTGAAAACAAGTGGCAGTTTCCCATTTCCTTTTGTAAAGACGTTATTTTTTCGTTGTTTTGGTCACGGGTGACTTTTATTGAATCATATAACTCTTTAAAATGTCATTTAACTTTTTCATTTTCTTCTAGAAAACTCTCGTTTTCCTTTTGTAAGGCATCAACTAAGTTTTGAAGATGAAAAGTTTGAGAATTCTGAAAATCTAAAGGAGGAGGCATTTGGGAGCCTGTCATATTGTTCTTTTGACCCTTTAATGAGAGATGGGGGCTTTCAACTTTCTGATCGGGTTGCACTGAGCTTGAATCTGTTCATCACGTTTGTTAATTTGAAAAACTGCATCAAACTCTAGAGCATCTGACGATGTCTTGATAATTGAAGTTTTAACATTTTCTTTAAGATGTTGATATTTTAGTTGTAAATTAAAATGCTCAACTTCCAGTTTAGAAAAATGTTTAACCAAATTGTCGTGATCATCCAGTTCAATTTTCTCGTTTAGTTTAGAATTAGTTTTTTCAAGCTCAATGACACGATCATGGGAGACTTTCAGGGCCACAGATAGTTCATGAAATTTGGAAGCATTAATAGAGTAATTTGAAGCAGTGAAAAAGATATCTTGAGCAACACATTCAGTAATAAGAGTCTCATTTAATGTATGCAAGTTCTTCCTCTCAATCTCATTATATTTTAGTGCACGCTCATACTCACTAACTTCAACTACCATTGCATCCAATTCCTTTTCCATTCCCTTAATATCAGTTTCTATCCCCTTTTTAAGACTCTCAAAGTGATCTTTTCGAAGTTTAAAGAAAGGCATGACCTCAGTTAAATAACATTCTTTCATTTGCTCAATACCCCTTTCTCCTTCGTTATACCAGTCTGGTGTGATCCTTTTCTTGCAAGTTTTCTCAAAATCAACAAATAGTTGAAATATAACATATTGGCTAATTAAGGTCTTGCCTTTAGTGGCAATTTTTCTAGGAACAAGATGCATTGGTGTATTAGGAGGATACACAGTCGCTCTAGGCATTTTCCAAAGGGGAGGGTTTGTTTCAACAATATTATCAGCTTTCTGCTTATCTAAATCCTTTTTCCAGAAACCTTGTTCGGGAGTCAACAATGTCTGAGGCTTAAACATATTCAAGGAAATCCAGTTTTCCTTCTTGTAGTCATGGGGAGTGATAATATATTTTTTCTTTGCATTTAGGATCATCTAATTTTTGTTCATCCTTTCCCTAGTGACTTCATCTGATTTCTTATCCTCCTCAGTGCACTCAACGCAACTAGGTTTCTGCCTAGGTTTAAGAATCTCATTGCCATCATAGATCACACTTTGAGCTTTTTGCTATCTTTCCGTACTCGGGTTGGGTTATCTATAATGGGAACACTATGCTTATCGCTTAGGACTCTATGTTTAGTGACCATGTGAGCAGTCTGAATGGTGTTTCCTTGTATGTACAACTTGTTTTCAAGTTTGTTTTTCAAAGTTTTCAGATTAGAAAAATCTCTCAAGAGTTTGATTCCTTTGCATTAAATTCTTGCTTAAGCATTTTCACATTTTCTTGAAGTTCTTGTTTTTGTTTAGATGTTTTAGAAAATTTTTCTTGCAAGGAATTTAATTCTTGTTTCAATACTTCTTCTCTAAAATTACTTTTCTAATGACGTACGCACTTGGTATCCATTTCTGCTCACGAGTGGTCAACAAATTTAGCACGTTGTTCATAAATAGCAACAGCTTCTTTATAGGCATTTAGTTCAGAATTACAGGAATCATCATGGGAGCTGCAGTGTATTCAATAAAAACATAGTCATTGTTGATTGCAGAAGAGCATCACTTGGGACACCTTCACTTTCACTTTGTTTCACGTATTGATCATATGGGATAATATCGATATTACCCATATTTTCAACATTTGATTCAATAGTTTCAATTGAATGTACTTTGTCATGCATCTTTTGCACATCAGCATTATCGTATAGTTTAATACTCTGAGATGAGTTTGTCTCGGGATTGGCCAGCTAGTGGTGAAGAAGAGACCTTGGGAGAGACCATTGGAGAAATGCTAGCCATAAAAATTGTGTGTGCCGTAGGTCCATCATCCACATCAGAGTCTTATGCATCACAATCAGGACTTGAAAGGCTTCTATGATTGTGACCTATTTCCGAATAGGCTGCTCATCCACATCTGATCATAGGTCTTGGCATTGCCCTCAGCATAGAAAACAGCAATTCCTCTTCATCCAAAACAGCACCATTGTCCTGAGCTTGTACTAGCAGCATCTTATCTCTGAAGTAATCAGCATTCTGTGGACGCTTTGGAGATGTACAGTTTCTTGCAATGTGTCCCTCACCACCACAGTTATAACATTTGATTGGCTTAGCTTGACCTTGGTTACCATTCCTTCATCGATTCTGGTTGCCAACATAACCTCTACCAGCTCCACCTCGTTTCCTGATCATACTGTCTTTCTGAACTGGTGCACCATGATCCTTCCATCTTTAACAATGGCTTGATTGTGTGGGTTAGATGCTGTTCTGAGGTTGTTGTTGGTTTGTGGAGAGAATTCATGTTTTGACTAATCAGAAGAGCTAGTTGATTAATGAAGTTACCCACGTGTGGATCAGCATCAGCTTGTTTGAACATAGGATCAGGAATGAGTTTGTGATTACCATTACCCAAGGGTATGACTTGTGATGCTTTGGTTGTGATTCCGATGTTTGAGTAGAAGGCAGTTGAGTCATTAGAAGAGCTTGTCTCTCCCTGGTTGGTTTTGAACTGATTGAGAATCAATTTTTCAAACACAGCATGTCTTTCATTCTGAAGGAGGAAGGCATAGAGTTGCTCATAGTTTGTATTCTTCAATCCTTTAGTGAGCTTCACAGCGGTGACAAACTTGTGCCATTCGGGATTCATGTTGTTCACAAATTTTGAGTTCAGCTGAATGTTAGGCATAGTCATTCTGATGTTCCTCATGTCATTCACTAACTTATGAAATCTCACATAGTACTCATAGACACTCTCATCTGGTTTCATCTTGAAGTGTTCAAATTCGTCATAGAGTTGGGATTCTCTTTCTTCCATAGTTAATTTGAAACCTGAGAGAAGCATCTTAACATTATCCCATACTGCCTTTGCATCAGTGTTATGATTGATCCGCTTGTAGATGTCTTTAGGAAGACCTTGAAGAACAATGTTTGAAGCCCTGTATGATCGCAATCTCTTTTCTCCTTATCCTCAAGCTCATCATACATTTTAGGTCTGTCCATTCCGTAAACAGGAGTACCATCTTCATTAGTATCAAGTATGTCTCTAGTCGTCTCAACTCTATATGGTCCTTCATCAATGGATTTGAGAATGTTGACACCATTTTCCTCTCCAAGGCAGTACAATCTGATTCGTTGAGCCCAAGGATCGTAGTCAGTTCTGTCAAGCATGGGTGGACGAGTATCTGAGCCAGCTGCTTGAACATCTTCGGCAACAGTGGAGATGACAGTAGGAACGTTGGTAGACATGTTTACAGTTTATACGGATTTTATAACTCTATGATTAAACCGGGAAATAGATTCTTTCACGGGATTTTACTAAATCAAGAGAAAAACCGTAAACAATCACTCAAGTCGCTAGAAGATAATGCACTAAGTCGCTAGAAGATAATGCACTAAGTCGCTAGAAGATAATGCACTAAGTCGCTAACGCTTAATTCGCTACACACTAAGTCGCTAGAGTCCCAAGTCGCTAGACAAATGCAAGTCGCTAAGTAGTAACTCGCTAACCTCAAGTCGCTAGCGAAATTTGGCAGCAATTCGCTACTCAAGTCGCTAGGAATACAAGTCGCTAAAGAGCAACTCGCTACTGACCAAGTCGCTACCACAAGTCGCTACCCGTAGTGGAGAGTCCATTACTTGTACTGTAAATCGCTAGGTAAGTCGCTAGCTCCAACCTGTAACTCGTTACGCTACAAAATGTGAAGCAACTCGCTACGAAGAAACTTTCGGTGCTCAAGTCGCTAGCATGAAAACACATATATAAACACCACTTTTCAATCCCAAAACAACCCAACCACTATGATTCAAACCTTCTAAATCAAAACCTAAACACTTGTGATGATTCTAAACACAAAAGTACAACAAAATCGAAACTTTAACACTAGAAATCAATCAAATGATGCCAAAACCACTAAACTTTTTCAAACTCAAAACCACCTAAAAACCACTAGAAATCCAAAGATGTGCAAGATATGATCTAACCTTGGCTCTTGATACCAATTGTAAGATATAACTTTTCACATACACATCAAACCATAACACAAAGTAATATATAGATGGAATTCTAGAGAGAGAAAGTTAGAGGTTTAGGGAACTTAGTGAGAGAAAGTGAAAGATATTATTATAAGCTCCAACTCTCTACCTTGGAAGATAGAGAGTATTTATAGTCTTACATAAAACGCCACACAACGGGCTGTGGATCAGGCATACAGTGGGTAAGACCCGTCCGTCCTCCACGGTGTTACTTAACTAAATACTACTTAACTAAAATAACTACGACTACGAGCTTTCTAATGATTACATATACTTGAGGTGACCGACTCTTTAATACCCGGAATTTCTAATTCCTAACATATGTAATTAATTAACCAAACAAGAAAGTGCGTACCTTTTAGCAATTCAAGTAATCAAACGATGATGTGATCAAGTAAGAAAACCAAAACCCTAAACTAGGGTTTCACAAATCGTCCACCCCCAAAAATCGACCACCAAGGAATACAAGCACAAGTGACTTGCTCTTAGTTCTTGGACACAAGTACTAATAGCGATTTATGTGGAAAGCTAGTTCCTTGAATCACAAATAAACCAAAATATCTTTTTAGTTGAGTTAGACAAAAATCGAAAACCTTGGGGAAGAGTTTCGACCGGCCACACCAAAGAGGAGCGAGAAGGAGAGAAATTAGGTTATTAGTGATCCAAGATTAGTTTAAGAATGAATACAAGGGTTTGTATATATACATTTTTAAAACTTGGTGACAAAGAATCCCACCCTCCTTTGTTTTGAAGCCACGACGGCCATCCAAGTCCAAAGGGGTTCGGATCCTTTCTTGTCCACTAATTTCATCTTAGTCCTCGTAGTTAAATATTAACGACCGTTAACCAAACCCCGTTAATTATTTAACTATCGTTATGTTTTATTTAGTGATTAATAATTAATAATAATAACGTTTTTATAGATAATTAGTACTCACTTCTCATAGTATGTGTGCAATCCCGAAGTCTCGAGTTCGAATCCGGACATACTATCATTTAAATATCCATTAAAACCTTTCAGCTCCCACTTGGATATTACTAAATATAGTAATGACATGGGGTGTCTAGCTTTCACACGGCCAACGCCCCAGATCGAATCGAGTATGGTCTCCTGGAAAAAACCATTTAATGATTCATCATTTTACTTATCCTTTTGTTACTAATACTACATTAACTATGAATATGGATCAAGTCATTTCATAAGTTAATATTCAGTTTCTCGTTTATTGATGAACAGAATTACCAAATCATCTGAACGTATTCCAGATAGATATTGGGTATGGCCATACCAATCTTGTCAACCTAGAGGGGCCCAAACTAGTATGATATTTGAAACAATTCAAATGAACAAATTCCTCTTGACTACAAAACATAACTCATGAACTTTGCAACACTCCGAAAATAGCCTTATAAAACTACCAGTTACGGATAGCGTTAGACTATCTTACACAAATGCAGACATTCATATCATTATCTGGTATCTCAGTCTGAGGATAAACACTTCATGATATACTTAATGCCAAAGATCCATAAAGTATCATCATGTAAAGTTGGGATAAGTCCTATATTCAATTCATGATATCATGTGAATCGGTATGTCCAGCATCAATATACTTTAAAGTATATTCTACCAAAACCAGATTGTCAATTCAATGACATTCCATCTCATTGATCGAACAAGGACTATTTAGAATAAATAAGTTATTCACGGATTAAACATGCAAATATAGGATATAATATTAAGAAAATGAAAAATAAACATAACAACTATTTTATTTCATTAAAGTAATATTTGTTCATAACATCCTTTATCCAAATACTAATCAATGATCTGCATGAAACTACTAGCTAAACGAAGACCTATACCATGCAGGCATGGTCGTAAGTTTTTCTTTTGGCAAAGGCTTAGTAAAGGGATCAGCTAGATTATCATCTGTATGAACTTTGAGTAGATTGATTTCACCTATGTCGATTTGTTCTCGAACATAGTGATATCGACGGAGGAAAATGTCTGGAGCCCCTTCATGACTCCAGGCTCATTGGCAAATGTTATTGCAGCAGAGTTGTCACAATACACATTAAAGGTAATTCATTGATGGCATTACTCCGAGTCCCAAATGAATTTCCTAATCCAAACGCTTCCATCGCAGCATTCTGAAGCAGCTATGTATCAGCTTCATAATGAGACATCTCAACGTTGTTTGCTGCTTGCTCTTCCCAGGTCAAATGCTCCTCCATTAATGACAAAGACATAACCAGTTTGAGACTTCGTATCATCTTTATCAGTTTGGAAAGACGCATCGCAAAAACCTGTAATATCAAGTTCTGCATCTGGATTTCCTCCATACACTAGAAACATTTCTTTAGTAGCCCTTAGACACTTAAGAATGTTCTTAACAGCTTGCCAGTGTTTCACACCTGGGTTCTGTTGATATCGACTGGTGATATTTTGTGCAAAAGCCACATCAGGCCTTGTACATCTTACAAGCATACATGATAGATCCTAGATTGCCGCAGATAATGAACTTTCTTATGTAAGCAACCTCATGGTGTGTTGCCGCGCATAGTTTATTACTTAAGCCATGTTCTAAGTGCATCGGAATATCCCTTTTGGAATTTTGCATACTAAATCTCTTCAGATTTTATCAATGTACGCACTTTGGCTAGTCCAATAAACCTTGACCTATCTCTATGCCCTTTTATTTTCGGTAGATCTGATTCCCAGAATAAATGCTGCTTCCCCTAAGTCCTTCATAGAAAAGCACTCTCCAAGATAAGACTTAACATCTTGCATACTTGGAATGTATTTTCCCATGATCAATATGTCATCAACATATAAGACAAGGAAAATAACATTACTCCCACTAGCTTTGTGATACACACATGGCTCATCAAGATTTTGAGTGAAACCAAATTCTTGATTTCTTCATCAAACTTCTTGTTCCATTGCCTTGATGCTTGCTTCAATCCATAAATGGATCTTTGAAGTTTGCATACACGCTTCGGATACTTTGGATTCACAAACCCTTCCGTGCGCCATATAGATGTCCTATTAAGCGACCATTTAAGAAGGCAGTTTTACATCCATTTGCCATATCTCATAGTCATATACGCAATATGGCTATAAGAATCCTAATAGCTCTAATGTCGGCTACAGGAGAAAATGTCTCCGTAGTTCTACCCCCTAGGTTTGAGTATAACCTTGGTACAAGACGAGCTTTATAGGTGGTGCATTGCCATCCATGTCAGTCTTTATCTTAAAGAGCCACTTACTTCCAACTACCTTAGCATTTGGAGGTAAGTCAACTTCTATCCAGACTTCGTATCTTTATGGATTGCATTTCCCCATTCATTGCAACTCGCCATTTCCTTTTAAGGACTCTCATGTGGCAGCCTTATAGTTAGCAGGTTCACCAAGATACCCTAACATATATTCCACTCAGTTCTACGTTGAGACATAGACGCTAAGGTGCACGCGTAGCCCTTTCGGATCTACGAATGGGAACCACTTCAATCTCTGTGGAACGCTGGACTTTCGTTTCTACTGAGGTTGGCTAGTGTTCCGAAGTGTTGTATCTTCTATATCATCTTCCAGATCATAAACTCTCCCACTGAATTCATGAGATATGAGATTCCTTTCAAGGAATTCTCCATACCTAGCAACAATTACTTTGTTTTCAGGTGAAAAGTAAAAGTAGTAACCCATAGTTTCCTTTGGGTATCCTACAAAATACACTTAACAGACTAGGTTGCAGCTTATCAGCAGAGTTACGTTTAACAAACGCCTCACAACCCCAAACTTTTAAGTAAGACAAGTTGGGAGGTTTCCCATAACAACATCTAAGGATTCTTATCAACCTTCTTAGTTGGAACCATATTCAATATGCAACAGCAATCAGTTCCAAAGCATAATCCAAAAGGATAAGGGAAGAGTCGTAAGATTAAACATTGATCGCACCATGTCTAGCAATGTACGCATTCCTCTCTCAGATACACCATTTTGTTGTGGAGTATATGGAGATGTGAGTTGCTGGACTATACCACACTCAGCTAGATAATCTTAAACTCTTGGCTTAAATATTCACCACCTCTATCGGATCGAAGAGCTTTAATCTTCTTTCCTAGGTGCAGTTCTACTTCACTCTTAAAAACCTTAAATGTTTCAAAGACTTCTTGTTTATGTTTAAGTAAATAAACATAACCATAACGACTGAAATCATCAGTAAAGGTTAAGAAGTAGCTAGCACCCTTTCTTGACACATGTCTTAGTGGTCCACATACATCAGTATGTATCACACCAAGAAGATCAGAAACCCTTTCTAAACTATTTTAAAAAGGTTTCTTGGTCATCTTCCAGATATACAAGATTGCATTTATCAAATGATTCATCATTGATGTTTGCAAAAGCCCATCGTGTTGCAAAGTGTTGCATGCGTTCTTGCCTATATGAGCAAGTCTACAATGCCAAAAAAATGAAGAATCCAAATCACCTTTGATTCTTTTATTATTGATGCTAAAGACAGAATTAATTTTATCATTCACATTATCATGCAAATCAATTTCAAACACACCATTTACTGGAATAACATTAAAGTAAAAACATCATTTAAAGAAACAGAAATTCCATTATCAGTAAATGCATGAACGAAACCAATATCTTTTAACAAGGAAACAGAAACGACACCCCTAACAATGGAAGGTGCGTAATGACAATCGTTTAATGACAGTATTAAACCCGAAGGTAAAACTAAATCAAACGTGCCTATAGCTTCAACGACTGCATGTGCTCCATTACCCACGTGCAAGTATTGCTGTCCATAGGCAAGCTTCCTGCTCTCTAAGTCCCTGCCCAGTGTATTACATATGTGAATACCACATCCAGTATCATATACTCAGGAATTTATTTTATGAGGAAAAAAGCAATATTCTATCATCAAAAGAGTACCTGAAGTAATGGCCACAGTGCCAGATTTTTATACCTCTTATTGCGCAACTCATCAAGGTACAATGGACAATTCCTCTTCCAGTGTCCAACCTCGGTGTAGTGATGACAAGCCTGATCCTTCTTCGGATTTTCACGCTTTTGGGAGGGTACTTCTTGGTTCTTGCTGATAAGTCATAACTTGTTTTCCTTATCAGCTTTACCCTTACCTTTCCCTTTCTTGTTCGCTAGCGCGCTTATGGCTTAGAAATTCTACCCTTCGGATGGTCAAAAACAGCAGGTGTAGAGGCCTTTGGGCAAACCTTTTCGTAATCAATGAGCATTGCATGTACCTCATGATGTCTTCCCGTGCAATGCATATTATAATTGCGCAAACCATCAAACTCCTTATTAGGGATCTGTGATAAGGCCAATTTGTATGTCATTGGGTTAGACATAGTTCAAACGCCCCAACTGGTCCATGTAACTCATCATTTCCAGGCAGTGGGCACTTACAGGTTTCCCGTCTCCTTGCTTGCAACTATGAAGAGCATCAATCAAGTCATAACTCTACAGTCCAGGGTTTTAAACAACCTTGCAATTCTTCAAGCATGAGATTAGGGAAGTAATTCTCAAACTGCTTTTGCAACCTTGAGTTCATACTCCCGAGCATAATGCAGGCGACCTCATTATACTTGTCAAACTCAGATTGCCATGCGCTCGTGCTTCGCAAGTAGCATCAGCGGCAGGTCGGAGGACAAGGCGTAGTCAAATAATTGAGTCTTTTGGCAACCTTCAAGACAATTCTAGTTGCGATACCAATCATTGAAATACGCGCTAACAGCAATTTCTCTCGATCAAACATAGATTTGAACGACGAGGCTAGTGCAGTAGATTCAGCTGGAGCCATTTCTACAGAAATAAAAGTTCAAAAGTTAGTACTTTCGATAAGTAAACATTCAAGAAAATAAAATACCCTTTGGTCAATATTCATATAACATATAATTTTCCTTGAATTTTGGATCCTCATTATCATAGTTTCACCACATTAGTTGATCTGCTAGTGGTGAAAGTATAGAATAGGTAATCGTTGAAAAAAGATAATTGACAAACAAGTTTTCAATTCCCAAAAATTTATGGGATTTACATTTTGCCAAAAACAATTAATGCAAAACGTAAGCATGTTTCATCCCATCTTATGCCTTAAGTCTTAGGTCTCACTAACAACTTAATTAAGTTATCTAATTAGAAACCTGCAAATCATAAAGCTGAGGTCTCACACAACAAAATAATTCACCTCGTTATTGTAATCTAGATCAAGGTCTCACATAAATAAATTACAACTTCAAGTGTTTCATATCATTAGATGGCATAAACTTAAATTTAAAGGGTATAATTTTTTGACGTGTAATCAAAACTTATGTATAAAGAAGCATGCATACAACTTTATGACATAATATTTTCGAAAAAACTTACATTCAGATTTTAATTGCTAAGATTGAATTCTACAAAGTTTTAATCGATGCGTTGAGAAACTACAACTTGCACTAAGATGCTTCGTACATGAATGGTTATAGTAGGTAGCCAATCGAACACACAGGAGGCAGAGGACCAGGTAAGCGAGAAAGCCAACCTTAGACATCCTTTACGTGAGACTGTGCTCATTCTAAATGACCCCTTTATAGTTTGTTCTAGTGGGTGAGCCGTTCTAACCATTTAGTACAGTCGCATCAATCGATTTAAAAGTTCAAGAATAATTCTTAGATAACAAATCAGTTTCGCCATTATTTAGTCCATTTAATTTTCTATTCCAAAAAACCCTTTTTGCTTACTAACATGTCAAACAATTTTTATAAACAAAAAGCACTTTAATAAAAATTAAACACACTCAAATAATATAAACATATAACTAAACAATTTAACATATGTAAAAACAATTAGCCACATGCATAATAATTTCAATAAACTCTAATAAACAATTCTAGGAGTAAATAATGCATATACTAGGGCTTTCACCTACAAGGTAGATGAGCCACATACATCGACAAGTCGATGAGTAAGCCAAAGTTAATAATATACCAATTGCACGTAACGATTTTTATTAGTTATAAGTGAGGTTCTTCCCCAATTTGATAATTATTAAATAAATAAAACATGTGGGATCAACTAAACAATTTATAGCATAAACAATACTCCATGGCAAAACATGCATGTTCCACCATGGATTCCGCATAACAATTATCACCCAAGATACGGATATTACATGGCACATAACAATTATTCATTAATTAACCACATAAAATTAGCATGCAATCCTAGGGTTTCTACAAGTTTTACAAAATTAAAACCTAATTAAAATAAAATTAGGGTAATCGACCCTTATTAAATAAAATTAGGGTTTCGAATTCAAAACCCTGGAAACCATAAAACCATGCAAATAATCATAAGATCAATTTTTATGTGTTTTCGTAATTAATTACATCATATTAAGTGGCTCGTGATGCCACTGTTGGATTTTTATACTCATAACAATTATATATAAAACAAATAACATCATCAAAGCATGCAGCGGAAAACAATAGGAATAATATATGTAATTAATTAACCAAACAAGAAAGTGCGTACCTTTTAGCAATTCAAGTAATCAAACGATGATGTGATCAAGTAAGAAAACCCAAAACCCTAAACTGGGGTTTCACAAAATCGCCCCACCCAAAAAAAGTCGACACCAAGGAATACAAGCACAAGTGTACTTGCTCTTCGTCTTGTACACACGTACTAATAGCGATTTGATGTGGAAAAGCTAGTTCCTTGAATCACAAATAAACCAAATACTTTATCTTTGAGTTAGACAAAAATCGAAAACCCTTGGGGAAGAGTGTTTCGACCGGCCACACAAAGAGGAGAGGAGAAGGAGAGAAATTTAGGTTATTAGTGATCCAAGATTAGTTTAAGAATGAATACAAGGGTTTGTATATATACATTCTTAAAACTGGTGACTAAGAAATCCCACTCCTTGTTTTGAAGCCACGACCGGCCATCAAGTCCCAAAGGGGCGGATCCTTCTGTCACTAATTTCATCTCTAGTCCTCGTAGTTAATATTTAACGACCGTTAACCAAACCTCTGTTAATATTTTAACTATCGTTATGTTTTTATTTAGTGATTAATTACTAATAATAATAACGTTTTATTTATATTAATTATGTACATCAATTCTCATACGTAATGTGTGCAATCCCGAAGTCTCGAGTTCGAATCCGGACATACTATCATTTAAATATCCATTAAAACCTTTCAGAAACACCTCCACGTCACTTGCTGCCTCAAATCGTTTGATTGCAGCTGTACGGTTTTGCCAGCGTTCAGAGAGCTGTCCTCTGTAGATCTTATATGACAACCAATTATCGACCTGAATTTCTGAACGGAAATTTTCGGTGGCCAACTGGATCTCCTCAAGTGGAATTAGAAGACTTTCAAGGTTTGACTTGTTGGTCACAGGGTTAACACAATCAATGACAGTAGCAATACCACTAGGTGGTTACCGGATATCACTTGAAATCGTGTGATCACTTTCCAAAGTAAACTATTCGACCTTAATGCCTGGGTTACACGAATATCTACTTGGGATAAGACCAAATGTAGTTAGAGAATTAGGCACAATTCTATAACCCTTTCGCTAATAAGTGTTTGCGTTTTCTGTGTGTGTTTCATGCATAATCAGATCTCCTATTTATAGAAGGTTACTCTTAGCTAGTCAAATGGAATCATGAGTATTAATCGGCCCATTAACAGCCTCATAATTATCCCCATTATAGCCGTTAGTGGTTACATGACCAATAAAACGTGGTCATTAACAGTGTAATGCCATTTAGCAAGTACTTTAAACACTAGCAGACTTTTAACACTAGCAGTACTTTCATACACGTTAGCAGTACTTCACACTAGCAAGTACTTTCATAGTGCGATCAGTGGATACACTGCTCAGTGGAATCCACAGCTTAAGTGGAAAACACAAGCTTAGTGGAAACACGCTTATCAGTGGAAACCACAACGCAGTACTTTTATGCTACACCAATACAAACACTAAACGCGAGGGTGTTCATGGACTTAGGGTGTACACTCCGCTACCTCCTAACCCTTACAAGGTGTGAACTAATCCTACAAGTGCACTAAATTTTCCAACATGACTCTGAAGATGACATTGTTTTTTATATTTTTGATTATGTATAGTTAGTTAGTGACTATACACAGAACTGTGTTTGCTAAGTGATGATTTAATCCGGATCTGGGCAGCGGAACGGTGGTGGCCAACGGGTTGATAGCGGCTGTTGATGTGGTGGTGGTTGGTGTTTATGAAAATTGAAATTTGTAAAAGAACTTTACAATGTGTTCTTAGCTTTTGAGTGAAGTGACAAGGAAAAGAACAGGAAAGAGAAGAGGAACATAAACGAAAAGGAAATTTACATGAAGGGCAAAGGAAAGTAGGAGAGTGTTACGTGTTACGTTCTTAAGCCATAGGAAAATGAAAGGGATGTGATTTTTTAAAATTGATCGGCACACTTTAATTTAGATTGTTTTAACATTTATATATTTACATAAAGAAAATGTATAAAAGTGATGTGAAAGTATAAATGCCAAAAAAAAACTCTAAATCAAAGTGTGACAATCAATTAAAAAAAGTGTACAAATTACCTTTCAAAAAAAAGCTAGACCGAATTACAATCATGCCCTTTAGTCGTTCCTGCACCAATCTTTCAATCAAAAAATTTTAACGATGTACCTGTTTCTAAAAAACTTCACAATCACAATAGAAGAAAAAAGAAGTAAAAATATCAAAAACTCGTTCTTGTGCAGTCGAAATGAATAGCATATAATGCATGAGTTAAGATCCAATAAGAAGAATAATTAAAATTAGAATGATAAAGAATTAATCAAAACCACGTATTTGAGATATACCTACAAAAATAGATGCATTTTTTCTTTTTTCAAATTTTAGTTCTGACATTTGGAATTACTTTTCAATTTCTATTATTCTTTTTATTGGATCTATTCTCGGCCATTTACTGGGCTGTTAGACTTTTGTGTACTTGAATTTTTGAATGATGAATGAGTAGGTGTACTAGTTAATAATCAATAACGATATTGAAGAAGTTATTAAATATTGCGTAAATAAAAGGGGAAAAAAATTGGTGAAAACAATAAATATGTTAGCTGAAAAGTGTGCGAGTATTTACTCTTGTAAGACTAGAAGCAAGGTTATAAAGCGAAACTAGGAAAAAAGGTTGTTGGCGGTAAAAAGTTTTTTTTGACAATAACAACAAAACGCCGAAGATAAAATTAGAATCAAAATGATAAACCGAGTATTATTACTTAGAGATGAAGGATTTATAAGGTTTTAAAATGTTGAATGTGGGTTTTAGTATGTTGGGTGGGGGGCAATTTGAGGTTTAAGTAGGGGCTCTTTCGAAAAAAGATCAAAATTTTTTTAAAAAAATTACACTAAAATCTCAATTTTTTCGACTAGCCAAGGTTTTAAAATGTTGAATGTTGGGTTTAGTATGTGGGTGGGGGCAATTTGAGTTTTAGGTATGGGCACTTTCGGAAAAAGATCAAATTTTTAAAAAAAAATTATATTAAAATTGCAATTTTTTCGACTAGCCGCGATGGGACTTACCCACCCCACCCCCCCCCCCCCCCCCCCCCCCCCCCACCCCCCACACACACAATATATTGTATACATAAGTCCATCTTTGGTTATAAATAACGTGAGACGTGGCGTGATAGTATCGTCTAAGCCTCGCTTTTGTTGCTAATGTGTATCAACCTTTTTGGTATTTCTATATGAACTGGGATAGTGTTCATCAAGAGTCTTTTTTTTTTTTTTTTTTTTTCTTCCTTCTCTCTCTGTTGGTTTTTTACTTTTTGTGAAATAATAGATATGTATAATTGGAATAGCAGATGTGTATAATCCTTTTATGCTTGACGTAAAATGTTATATTTGGACTTTTGTTTGTTTTTATTCTTGACGTAAATGTACTACATTTAATAAAACTAGACGAGTACCCGCGCCTAGCGGCAACGGTGTCTAGTTTTCTGCAAAATTCCGACGACCAATAAGTTTCTTTCAACAAACTGTATTTGTAGCGTCAGAGAATCATTTTCGAATAACTATAATTCTGATGCGTGGTTGCATAGCAGCAGAAATATACAGTTTTCAAAAAATTAAGTGAAGTCGATCAAAGTGTGAGAGTATATTTCTAACAGAATTGTTTTAACTTTTAAGTTATTAAGATTTTAGTAATAATATATTCAAGCATAACAAAAAGCAATTGTATTATGTAGTTGGTAATATTATATTATAGTTTAGAGGTATAGCCAACGTGTGTGACTGTCTTTTCTTGTTTTGTCAGTAATTTAGGCAGTGATAACTATTTTTTTTAAATGTGTAACGTTTATTATTTGGTATGTGACTTTTAAACTTGAAACCTTACAAATTTAATATCACCATAATAAGATTATCTTATACAATCAATTTGCATAGATATTTAAGTATTGTTCAAAGCTATTTATTTATGGTACAAATAATTATCGCTAAAGATAACAATACCAACATTTTTCTTAATAACATTATACAAACCACTTTTAATTTCAACTTTTCACTTTTTACTTTTTGGTTTTTCCTTTATATATAGTATATAGCAGGGTACTCGCGCGTTTCGGCGGCGGGTATCCTGTAATGATTAACCGGAGAAATAGATCTCGATGAGTCTTGATTCACCAATTTGTATCGGTTTCAACGGGTCCTCTCTGGTTCGTTTTCGGATGGCTTTAATGGTTAGGAACGGTGGCGACACGGTTCCTGGTGAACACGTTGGTCGGTTCGTCGGTTTTCAAAAGTATATGTACCCCATCAACGTTCAAAGGGGTCCTCTCTGGGTTCGTTTTCGGAGGGCTTTAATTGGTTACCGAACGGTGGCGACAATGGTTCCTGGTTGAACTGTTGGCCGGTTCGTCCGGTTTTCAAAAGTATATGTACCCCAGCAACTTGGAGCTTGCATGAAGTTTTGTGTGTTTTATTAATTTTTTAATGTATAATAACATGTACTTTTCATTTTAGGGTGTTTTAAAAATATCATTAATTACTGTGTTTAATTATTTTATATTTTGGATTATGTTGTAGCTTCTTTAAATTGTACGTTATGAAAATTTTATTGTACTTTTTAGTAAGGGGTGTTTTAATTGGTTGTTTTTAATTTGGTAGGTGTGCTTTTAATTGGTTGTATAATGTGAATAAATTATTGTACTTTTAAGTAATAGGGTGTTTTAATAAAAGTATTAAAATGATGGGTAAGGCTGAGAATACGTAACAAACTTTCTCAAATATACCGATGTACGTAACATACTTATTTTATTACTTTTGTACGTAATATACTTACAAATTTGGCTCATTGCACGTAATGTGACCGGTAAACAACAAGTTACAGGTCAAAAGTTTGAAAAATGACATAAATGGTCCATGTGGCTGCATGACTTTCACAGGTCATCCATTGACTTTATTTTCGTCCGTTTTTCTTACGTTTTGTCCGTTTTTGTCCGTTTTTCTTACGTTTTGTTCGTTTTTATCGGTTTTCATCCGTTTTTCATACATTTTTCTTAATTTTTTGTCCGTTTTTCTTATGTTTTTATCAGTTTTTGCCTGTTTTCATCCGCTTTTGTCCGTTGTTCTTACGTTTTGTCCGTTTTCCTTATGTTTTTATCAGTTTTTGTCTGTTTTTTTTTACGTTTTGTCCGTTTTTCTTACGTTTTTGTACTATTTAAACAATATTTTGAAAAAAAGTATTTTCGAAAAAAATAAAAAATTTTCAAATTTCAAAAAAAAATTTGAATAAAAAATTTCAAAAAAATTGAATAAAAAAAATTATTTTTCAAATATATTTTTTAAAAAATTTGAAAATTTCCAATTTTTTTAAGATTTAAAAAAAATATGTTTTTTAAAAAAAATAATTTTTGAAGATTTTTTATAAAAAATTGAAAAATATTTTTCAAGATTTTTTAAAAAATTTAAAAATTTTTTTGGAATTTTTTTTTTCAAATTTGGGAAAAAATTCCAATTTTTTTTTTTGGAATTTTTTTTTCCATTTTTTTTTTTGGAAAAAATTTTCAATATGTTTAAAGAGTACAAAAATGTAAGAAAAACGGACAAAAACTGATAAAAACATAAGGGAAAACGGACAAACGTAAGGAAAATGGACAAAAACTGATAAAAACATAAGGAAAACGGACAAAACGTAAGAACAACGTACAAAAACTGATAAAAACATAAGGAAAATGGACAAAACGTAAGAACAACGGAACAAAAACGGACAAAACGTAAGAAAACGGACGAAAATAAAGTCAATGGATGACATGTGAAAGTCAACGCAAGCCACATGGACCATTTATGTCATTTTAAACTTTGACTGGTAACTTGGTAGTTACGGTCACATATACAATGAGAAAATTTGTAAGTATATTACGTACAAAAGTAATAAAATAAGTATGTTACGTACATCGGTATATTTGAGAAAGTTTGTTACGTATTCTCAGCCTTCACCCTAAAATGATTATGCATTTCTCTCTCATTTGATCAATTTCAATAATTAAACTTTTCAACTTTTCACCTTTGACCGTTTTTCTATTATATGTAGTATAGAAATGGTTTATTGGTTGTGATAATGTTTTCAATTCGTGTGTCAACTCTATGAATGTGTAACAAGTTATAAAGTATGTATCACAGATTGTAAGATTGTATTTTTCGTTATAAACGTAAATGATGTATGAAGTTTTATTTGTATTGTAAAGTGGCTCATGTGTATCAAGTGGGTATTGGTTGTCTCAACCGGTTTCGGTCTCTTATATTTAAATATATATGTATACGGGTCGTGGTAGGACAAGGTTCGTTAATAGCTTGTTGTAAGTATTTTGTTGAGTTAATTTATGCGGATTTCTTTGTTGTAAGCTAGAGCTGAACAACATTTTGGAGTACATTGATACTTGAGGAGATATTAGTTATTTGAGTAATCGATACTACTTATAATGGAGGATGACCCTCTCTTCTAAATTTTTTTAAGATGTCATTAATGTATTTTTTAAGCATTACAAATTTTAATGCATAATGTACACAATAAATAGCTTTTACTAATTTATCTTTCACAACATTTTAATGCTTCATTTATTATTTCTTTTTGAATTAGTTTAGTTTTAATGCAAAAATGCACATATAAATGAATATGATTTTAAAAATGCATGCAAAAACTTACAAAGTTCCAAAACTATGATTATATCGTAAGAGTGTTTCGGAACCATCTAATAAAATTTTGGATTATTTTAAATAAAATTAACCACAAAAGTAAAAAACGGTTTTTTGTAAAAGCCGGGACAATTTTTTTTAAGACAAATGATGCAAAAGTGCTAAGTGCTAAGTGCTAATTCAATGATTAATATATTAGTATATTAATTATTATACTTTTCATGGATAACTCTAAATGATTGTTTAAACATGTATGTTCTCTTTACATTATAAGCATTCTTTTATTTATATATTCTATCTATGTGGGACAAGTGTTATAAACAATATTAATGATTCAACAAAATTTTTATCAATATATACTTTATAAGATGTGTATACATTATAAGTACTATTTATTTATATCTTTATCTATATGGGACAAATGTAATAAAAATATTAAGATACAAACATGTTCAAAAATATATATATTTCATAAAAAAAAAATGTTTTATACTTGTGACTACGGACCACTATCAACTAATTTGACCATAACCCCATAACATTATTGATTACCGCAACGTAAAACACGCCACTTTCAATTGTTTTTATATGAATTAGTTTGATATTATCCATCACTTTTTTAAAAGTTACTCAAACTCATTATGTTTTCGCTATTGGTAAAGTTATTGTAAGAGAAAACATAAAATTGAAAAAAAAATTTGACGAAAATTTTATTACTTGATACCCGCCATCGCAACGCGTGGGTACCCTACTATAATATTCTAAAGAGTTGAAATATGCGACATGAAACTTATGGCATCCGCAAATTTATCGTCACATAAAACGTTTTAGATTATAAAGCATGGTTTATTGAAATTTTTTATTTCAGGGTATCCGCCGCCGCATCGCGCGGGTACCCTGCTAGTTCTTATAACTGACATATGATTAGCGAAATTCAAGATTATTATTACTATTAAAATTATGTCTTTATCATTTAATCCACCATTGCACTGGTCGTTGTCGTCGGATGTTGTGATGGGTTGTTGTAGTTCGTTTAGGCGTATTAGTCAAGAAAAACTTAAAATGTGACTTCAAATCTGTCAAAAAACTTAGTGTGTTACTCCCTCCATCTCAAAATTATAGTCCACATTTTCTTGTTGGCTGTCTCAAAATAATTGTCCACTTTCTTTTTTAAGTAAAAACTAGAGAATATATTAGAGGAATATTCTCTTTAAGTGGTTGAGATTTATAGTCGTATCATTTTTATTAAACTTTGTGATTTCTCTCTTATGATAATAATTTTGAGACGAGAGAGTACTTGAAATATATTATGAAACTTGGTGTGTTAAAAACTTAAACTGTCGTATCTTCTCCAATTACATATTAAACAAAACAAAAATTCAAATCAAAATACCTATCACCAACAAACCCAACATGATTTGAAATTTTGTAGAGTTAAAAAAAATAACACATACAGATCCGGCTATATCGTTTACATCCCAACATCGGAATCATCACCAGATGTATGTTTTCTATTAGATTGACATATTTAATTGTTATTTTAATTTATTTTTGATTGAATGGAACTAGGTTCGCCAAAATGTATAGATGCCACAAACAGGTATATCGAAAAGTAAACCAATCAAGCTGCATGTATGTTGGATTTCGAGTATACGAATGATTTGATAACATGGATCGTT
>OU343224.1:319469188-319534285 GCA_910596185.1 Chrysanthemum makinoi | reverse complement strand
TTGCTGAATCATGATTTCTTCCCATCAATGAGTACCGAGCTTCGTTGGTCATGATATTGGCATGCTTAATCATGGAATGAGTATCCGAGTCATTGATAGCACTAATCAGATTTCTTTCAGGGAAATGAAAGTGATGTGACATGCAGCGATGGATTTACAACTTTTACGTCCATTTTCCAGCATGAGGCGTTCACCGCCTATGATTGCTTAATAAATTGCAGTGTGTCTTTGATCACTTTCATTGAATTGAGGAATTTTTGACACACGGTTCCCGTTGATTAGTACAAGTCTTTGCACCTGATCGATATAATTCAGAAAAATTTACATGATGGTTTGCTTATTTATAATCACAGATGTTCTCAATAAAGGTCTCAAATAAACAACGAACTGAGTGAACACACCGAATTAGATTCGATTTGAAGAAAAAAGATTTGAAAAGCATATTCGTGTATCAGGAAATAGAAATTGTTTTCGTAATACTGGCAGGTTTTAATAAAATGAATTATCAATATAAACACCTTTTATTTTGAAATATTAGTACCTGATCATTCATGCTAGATTAAATATTTTTAAGCAACAGGCCGGTTTTTCAAGAACATAGTCGTAAAAACAGAACGGGATTGGTCCATAATTATGAAAGGAAAAATTGTTTTACGTTAGGTTGTTACATGGTTGATCTATTGAATAGATCGCTTTTATGCCATCCTCCGAGGAGCTTGTTTGATGTTGGCTCCAAAGGCTTTTCATCTTCGTTAATATGTTTTCCATAAAACTTTGGATGTTACAACAATACCACAAAGGATAATCGTGCGATTCATAAAATAAATCTCTCAAAATTGTGAAACAGAGTTTCATATATAACAATAAATGCGTACCTCTCTGATTTTTATTTCGTTTTTTCTTTCTTTCCAAAATATAAGTGACGATTCACGGTTAAAATATAAATAAACCAGCATATGACACATGGTGAAATTTTTAGCATATTTAAATAAAAAAAAAGGTAATTTATTATTAGTAAATCTTGTCATTAGCGCATAGCTTTGCACGATCATTTAGTAGATAACTTAGCATGAAATTAACCTATTGCATTACTTTTGCATCCATTTGATTAGCATATTGTGAAATAATTGTCTTGCTGAGGAGTTAAAATTGTAAAAGCGAGAGGTTATCTGGATTTTCCCCACTGTAAACGATACTTTGCTGTGCGACACTATGATAAGAACCCAAACAAAACCAATGGTAAAATGTTAATGGAAAATATTACCAGATAATAATATCTACAAGATATTACATTATAAAATCTTCAACTTTAATACTTGATCGGCGGTGTTAATTTCCATGAGACACATAATTCACAATACAATTTAAATATTTACAATATTTAACATTTAACAATTAACGAACCTCATAAACTAAAAATTTTACAAAACTTATTTAGGAAGCCATAAATAATATTACTCAACTATGATCATGATATAACTTAGACCCTCCTCTTTACTTTATTTTATTTTTTATTATTTTGTACCTAGTATCAAAGTCTCAATCTATATCTCTCATAAGAGATAATCACAAACCTTATTGACAAATAAAGAATTTATCAAATCTATTGTTACTAACTCACCGTTTAGTCCTTAGCATATGAAAGATGACTAAAAATGAATTTGTAAAAGATCTTTAATCTCCCTTTTTCCTTGTACAGAAGTATTTTGGTGTTTTTGTATGTTGGGTCTTAAGCTAAAAATCCACGCCGCCCAGGTTGCAAAACAAAATAGAGTGTAAGAGAAAACTATGAGGGTATCGTATGTGGATTTTTTGCTGCCCATAATTCAATAGAGCGCGTGTGTGAATAATAGGTGTGGAAGCGTGGGGGGTGAATCGTTACATTTAAAACTTTAGATCTTTAGTATCAAATAAACATGAAGCTTGTTATAATATGAAAGTACCAATTATTGTTTGTGACTAATATAAAGTATGGTAAACCAAGTTGTCACACAATCATGAACATCAAACCACATCACAAACAATAGTATAGTGCAAGTATAAAAGTAAAGAGATAAAGAAAGGAAAGTGCAAACCGAACACGATGAATTATAGTGGTTCGGTCCGCGGATCTCACTTTCCGCCATACTACTCCACTCCTCAGTACCCAACTCGAGAGTTACTTCACTAAATCAACAAGCTCCCTTCTCAGAGAAGAAAACCTTACAATAAATCATAAACACACTTTTTCGGTACAAAGCTAAATACGGGTTCTAGTTGAGTAGAACCAACCTAACGTCGCCTATACAATATTTTCGACACTAAGCTAGATGTCGAGTTCTTTTACAAAGGTACAACCACTCCCAATATGTTTTATGGCCCAACATAATAAACCTTGTGTTTTATGGCACAAACACATAAACCATCTAATCTAGTTTGGTGAAAGTGTTGTTATGATGCAATGATGTTTACACTAATGATCCATGACACAAATGTCTAATGGATATGAATAACTACTTCTAAATGAACTTCCATTGATAGGAAGCCTTCATGATGAAGATCACAAGTTTCCTAAACTTCTTGTGATAGATCTTCAACTTGTGGTGAGTGGGGATGGCTAAATCTCCAAACTTTCCTTGGTTGATCAAAAAGTATGCTTACAACAAAGATGAATGTTAGAAGCATTATGATCATGATCATTAGGGTGTTTAATGTATGTTATTACATTGTTAATGATTGATCTAAATGTATGCAAGAAGGTGGAGAAGATGTGATTTGAAGTGGTGAAGAAATGGGAAAACAATGGGCTTCTATTATAGCCAAAAGTGGTGGGGCGTCCACGGACCAAGGAGCCCTTTAAAGGGTTCCGTCCTTTATACAATTTGAAGGTGTAGTGGGTGCGACATAAAATCTAAAAATCTTTCTTCAAATCTTTCCAAGATATTACCAAATCTTACTAAGATCACATTTGATATATTGAGTGTCAATCTAACCAAAATATTCAAGTGATCTTCCAAGGATTTCAAAGATGATGCATGACATGATGTAACATGTATTTCCATTTTTAGATTAAAAGTTTATCAAGGTAAACTTGTAAAATGTATTATGTAACTAGTTAATAAAATGTCTAGTTACCTTTTGTAAAAAAGTGCTTGTCAAAATAAAATATATTTTGTCAAGTGTAAGTAAACTTTAGTATTTGTATGAAATACTTGTAAATGCAAAATGTAAAATGAGGTTCGAAATAGAATGGTTAACCTATTAAAATACTTAGTGACTCTAAGCGTATTTTAAACATTCTAAATGATTTGTTAATGGGTTTGATCATAATGCCACATAACAAACATGCGAACTTTGTGTTGTAACATATGAGGACTTGAGACATTGAGAGGTGTTGAATGTATGTTGAGACAAAGTGTGATTACAAGTAACTTGTACATTTTACGTTATGTATTACAAGTTACATGTTTGTCATCAATCAAAACAAACGAGGCTGTATAGATTAAATATCGTAATATTTGCACTAACAATCTCCCCTTTTTGATGATGACAAATATATGTAGCGTAATAGAAAGTAAAATGTTAAAGGTTACTTGTATCCTTACTACCTTTACATTACCTTCTCCGTTTACACTCTTCTCCCCTTTTGTCGAAACAAAAAGGGCGTGTCCTTGGAGTTTAACTTTATTTCTCCCCAAAAGGCGAGCTTGCATCATCCTAGTGAAGTTAAATCGTCCACTTCAATCCGTCCCTTGTTTGGTAGCGGATCCATGGATCAAATAAAGAGGCTTAACCTACATCAAGGTTAGTTTTATGCAACAAAAATTATGAGAAATATATGAAAAAGAAAAATGCATAGCAATGTTAGCCTATTTTCTCCACTTTTTATCGAAGCACAAATGCTTGTTGAAAAGTGAGAATGATGATAAAAGCGTGCATGCTCCCCCTTGACGGTTGCTCCCCTTGTTTGAGGCGTCGAGGTATGATTAAAACCTACAAAACAAATATTAGTGCAAAACTATATTCGTCATTGGACGAGTAAGTGATATACAACAAAGTTTGTATAAGATGCATTGATAAATTCTTGGCGGAAGCTCCCTTGCTCTAGGGCGTCAAGATGAACCTTCAAAATAAATATTAGTATAATAGAAGCTTTGTCTTTAGACAAATATGTCATATACAACCAAGTGTATAGGCGATGCAATATGAGTGCTTAAAGGATATTCCTCCTTGTTCTAAGGTGTCAAGAAGCACCTAAAATAAGAAAAATAATTGATGCAAACTTCATCCTTAGATGAGTAAGTTATATACAATCGAGTGTATATGATGATGAACCTACAATGAAAAACATTAGTGCAATATATTTCATCTTTTCACAAAGAAAAATAAGATGTATATATGTGATAAATGATATAATCAAAGATCTCATGAAGTGTAGTCTCCTAATTACAATCATAAGAAAAGTGAGAATATAATATGATAAAAGCCTACAAAATAGTTCCTAGAAACAAGATATGAAGTCTCCCACGGGTGTGCCACTAGTGGTGCTAGTGTTGGTGTCGGTTTACTAGTAGGATTCATGTGGTGATGGTAGATGACTCGAGATTTACAAAAGTAAGTTTTAGCTAATCCATGGTGGTGATGATTAGTGAAAGTGGTGATGGAAGGTGGTGGTGATTAGGTAGGAAGCTATTAAGGAGTTAGAAACTCATATGTATAGCAAATATAAAAAATATGGACTCATGCAATCCTTTCGTCATGTCAAGTGACCAAAGCTAAGAAAAAAAATATGAATGGACATTGCATTTCAATGATGCATAAGGGTTATGATTTGAATGATTTATTGATGCTAACAACCTATTGTTTTGAGCAAGTTCTCATATGCTTCAACCCAAGAGTAATCAATAATGCGTTCTATCTAAGAATATATAAAAGTGATAACATGAAGATAAATCCGTTCATTGATTGACACGAATTATAAAAATGACCTATTCTAGGTGACAATGGGGAAGGTAGTATTAGCATGGTTTTGACCGACATGGATGATTATCACTTTGAAAAGAAGTGAAGACAATATGGAAAATACTAATAATAATAATGAGTACCTATATGAGGATGAGAATGACATCATATAAGTGAGAGTTGGATGGACCAGCGTGTTGGAAATGGCTGTTTTGATTAATATATCGTTTGCAGCGACAATGACATGCATGATATATGTCAAGCGAGAAAAGGATAAGATCCTATGATGGTGTTCTAGATAGTGAAGTTGTAAGGTGCTAGTTTAAGGAAAATCCTAGATTCATTGATTGTGGAGATGAAGAAGTTTGTAAAACACATGATGTGTTTTTCACTTGATGAGGTATTGGTGCAAACTTGTGATATAAGATTAAAAAGGTTGACCTAGTTGTGGTTTCATGCGGTTTTAGCTAAGTGGTGTTTACCTATGTGTTGGTATTTTAGAGTCTAAGAGACATAAAATTTGACAAAAGACAATTATGTGAATGGATTTCTCTCCCCTTAATTGGTGGACATCCAACATAATGTGTAATGTATCAAATAAGGAATGACAACAAAGTGTTTAGGAGGTTATTTGGGTTAACGAAAGAGATGAGCTTAGTGATGTTTTTCCGGATGATGGTTAGCATACAATGAACTTCATCCTTAAAGTCACGTACCTCTTCTCGATTAATACGAGATGATCGTATGATGAGGCATGTGGTTTCCTAATAGGAAGTGAAGAGGATTAGAGTATTGTTATAACTAAATAATGATGGAGATGATTTTTGGAAAGCGGAAGCAAAAATGAGATTTGGAAAGAGGTCGGTTGAAAGACCAAAATGCAAAGCCAACCCTCTAGAACTTAATTCTATATGCTTTTAAACTATATGCAAGTGTAGGGGTCCCATAAAGCATAGTACTAATCTACGTAGCAATAAAGGGGATTATGCAAAATGAGCATATAAAAGTTAGAACCAAGTGAGATAACAAATAATTTGTTATCAACCTACAAAACAAATTTGTTAGTGACAAAAGATGTTAACATGATAGAAATCAAATGATAACATATTATATAAGCAAAAACAACACATTGCACTTAGTAGACAAGAAATCACCACACAAGATAGCATCAAAACAATCATATTATGCAAGAATACGACTTTATTCAAGACATTTCATTATGAGATTGTTTTGTCGTTAGACTTAGACACTTAAGCATACTTGGATATACAATAATCTATGTGATTAATTTGTAAGATAAAAGGCTTCTAAAAGTTTGTCATACCAAAAGCACTTTGACAGATTATATGTGCACACGTAGCAAACAAATAGTGTGACAAGAAGCAAAAGAAACAAGATGAAAGATTCATGCAAGCCATGTTTAAGACATAACAATTTGTAGCATGTATCATTTAGAATCTTTGCATAGATTTAAGGAATGTCAACAAAGACAATAGCTTTCAAACATGGATACATCAATGATATTATAGTCCAAATAACACATAGTCATGTGAAACATTATATAGATGAGTTCTTCAACAATATCATGCAAATCATGAAAGCAACATTAGTGCATAAGCATCACAAAGTTTAGGTTTACATTTGACAATTAATCAAGTAGGTATCAAACACAAGAAAATGTCAAGATAATTATCATTTTAAACAAGAGCATGTATCATTTATGTACTACACATTGATGTAATGAATGCCAACTAATAGCTTTCAAACACAAATATATCATATCAAAATTATCGATATCAAATGCCATATTATGAGTTCATAAGTAACATGTTAATCATGCTAAAAATAATTCAAAAGTAAGCATCATGCAAATAAAGTTTAGGTTTAAACGTTTAGTAGCATGAAACAAGAATACAAGCATTATGAAGATAAAACCATACTAAGGTTTACACATTTGACTAGTTATCAAACACTAAGATAATGTCAAATCAACTTATCGTATCAAACAAGAACATGTAATCAACACATGTAAGTGCAATGCAAGTGGTTTTAAAAGAAAAGTCATATATACTACTTGTTTGATTAGTATTCCTAAAGTGAGGCAAACTATCAATGTTTTAACACTTACTTTAGGCAAGTATAGGAAAACAGATTTTTCAAGTTGGAGAATGAATATGAGACTATTACTAGCGGTGCTCAATTAAGGCTAAACACGACCATTTTTACGGGTGATTCCACATACCCAACTTCTCTTCAGGAAGCAATTCAACCGTTAGGTCAAATTGAGTTTCTAGTGCAATAGGTTCTCCAGTAGTCATTCTCATGTTAGAAAGATGGGAAATCCTACTTTTGCCTATTAAAGTGCATAAAGATGATAGTTTACCAATACTTGGCTTAATGTGACACAACTAATATGCAATATAACTAAGGTGATGAAGACGTCATGTTATACACATGAATTTTAACAATGGTGTGTTTGATAAACAATGTGTTTGAATCTTGTGTTTAGAATCTCAAGTTGTTCAAATTACGACTAATTGTATGATCTAATGGATGACATCTTTTATGTTGAGTTGAAGTGTATACTTTAAATGTGAATTGATCATCTAAGACTAGAGAATGGAATATGTTAAATTAAGAAGCGTTCTCAAAGAGCTCTTTGGAATATATTGAACAAGAATCTAAGTAAGGTTACCAACTTCAATAGATCTTGTGTATGCTCTAAAGATGTGTAGTTTTAACCTTGGATGTGCACAAGGTTTGAGCAAGGTTAGGTTATGATGTACGCTTGAAAGGAAATAGATACAAATAGTATCTTTCAACAAATGAGATTATCCATGGGATAAAGTTATCATGCTTATGAAAACAAGTATGACAAGATGAATTGGATATGCTAGTTCATAGAACTTGTAGATGTTTGTTTCAAGATCATTTAGCCAATGAGGTGTAATGAAATCTCTTGTAACACAACTATTTATGTCGTAAGAGTGATGCATAGGATATACAATATCCTTTTAACAAAATGAATAGCTTAGCATGAATCTTAGTCATAATGTTGTTCAAAACATCATGTTTTCCTAAATGAAGATATGAAGCCAAAGTGTTTGAATCGGATAGTCCCATCTAAATAAACTTGGTCTCAAGATTATATTCACTAGATGATGACAAGAGGAATTCACTCGAGTTTCTTATGTATACTCCTCAAGAGTCATTGTTGCTTGGGGTGTATGATGTTGGCTTTGAGATTGCATTTTAACATATGTTGTTAAAATGTTGATTTGAAGTTTAACGAAATTTATGCAGAAGTTTAACGACAAAGTATTACTAATACTTTGATAATTTGTGAAGGTAGTACTACTTATACCTAGTGGAAATTGACAACAATTACCAAGAGCACCATGCTTATTTGATAGTTGAGGTTCTAGCCATAATGAATTATCTAAGTCCTTATATGTGGGAAAGAGTGGTTGAGTTTGTTCAAACGTGCATTTGATTGATACAAGTGTTGGACACAAGGGCTTTTGAGCAATACACTCAACGAATTCAAATGATGGTAAGGATGGTGGATTGGTTGATCTAGGTGGTAGGTCTTCTAGTGTGTCTAAATAAGGATGTGGTGATGTAGGGGTTTGTTGTGCTATGGGAATACTTAGGTTGATTGTCCATAGATGTTGAACACATAAAAGATGGATACTAATTCTTATGGTTCATTGGTTGCTACAACTAGTGGGTGAAGTGCTTGAAGTTTTGGTTATGTCTATGAAGCTTAGGGGTTGAGGTATAGGTTCACCTTGAAAGAGCACGTTTGATTTAAAGGATGCTCTTGGAAGTTCATGAGCAATACGCTTAATGGTGCCAAAAGATGGAAGAGGGATAGTAGGTGTCAAAGAGGGATAAGTGGCACAATGGGTTGTTTGTTTTGGATAAGTGTTTCAACATGTGTTGTTAAAATACTTGGGTGTTGATTTTTGGATATGACTTTTAATGACTACAATCGTAAGTCTCATATACTTGAATATTTCGGATGAAATACTTAAGTTGTCAATCCTAATTTGTTGAGATTATAAAGCTTAGATTGAACTCAAGGATAACAAGACTTGATAGTATGTCTTTAACATACGTGTGAGTTATGACTCTATGTAAATACTTATCGTCTTGAAGGATGACACATTATTTTCATGTTAACCAAGTGAGGCAATACATGTAGATACAAAACAATATCTATAGTCATATGATAGACTTGTGTATGATATCTTTGCAAATAATGAGTCTAGATTTGTTAGTCTCGGTAAGTCATCTAAGTCATCCATAAGCGGGTGAGGAGATGTTGGTGGTGTTGCACAAAGTACAAGTTTTGGAGACTTTGGTAGTGAAGGTGTTTTGGATGGTTGTGAAGTAGTCATAATGGTGGGTGATTTTGGTGGTGGAGTTGGAGTACTTAAGTTTAGAAAGTTCACATCTTGAATGGGTGATGAGATGTTGAGAGGTAACGAGTCGAGGATGAAGAGTTCAAGTTAATGAAGCAACAAGATCGAATGCTAATCCTAGTGGTTTTCTTAAGTGGTTTATTTGAGGTTGAGGATTTAGTCATTTTGTCTTTGCTTTAAGAAATGCTGAGCTTAAGGAAAAGTAACTTGATGAAGGTGTGAAAATGACCATCTTGAATGTGTCGATTTATGGAACTAAGGATTCATGAGAGATGTTTTATACAAAGATGTAGTTTCTAATGAGATGGAAGTGTCTAAGATCATGTCAAACATCCTAAGTTAATCCATTGAGGATGTGTTGAGTGAGGTATGAAAGATATGCATTAACAACTATCCTAGAAACGAAATTTGGTAAATTAGATTGCAGGATTTAGTAAAATTAAACAACTTACCTGTAGAATCCACGGCACCAATTTTTGCACATGGAACCCTTAATTTGGTGCCGCTTTGGTCCGCTGTACGAGGCAGCGGTACCAAAATGCATAACGAGCGGTACCAAATTTTTGGTGCCGTCTAATCCGTGGACATCAGAAAACTTCACAGACCCATTTTTTAGGTGTCGGGGAGTTTTCGAAACCTGAATTTTGCTTAAAACATGTGACATTAATCATTTCTAGTTAGGAAAAGTCAATAACACATATACAAACATAGTGGAGCATAGACTTTGACCAAGGGCTAACGATTTTCACATATAAGTGAAAATGGGTAAAATTTGATAACACCCGTGTGTTATCCCCCTATATGAACCGGTTAGCATACATCAATGTTTTAAGTTAGTTTATCATCCTACGAAGCGAAAATACATAAATTACATCATACAACATTGTTTTTGTCCTTGTACCAAACACTCTCTTAAAACCTCAATTTTTCAAAGTACTTGACTAATTTAGTTAGTACTCATTGCTAAGTGAGTTATGACATATCATAAGTTATGCGAGATGTTAGTATAACCTATGCAAAGAAAGTGATCTAATTCTACAAGCGATGGTAAAACAATTTTCCAACTTAGTGCACAAAATCTAGCAAATATCCTATTGTGCATAAACAAGAAATCGTCAAACAAGCGAATAAATAACATGGCAAGATTGACACTTATATTATGCAAACAAACAAGTGTAAACAACAATTTGAAAATAAGCAAGCAACATATATGCAAACAACATAAACAAGTGGTCATTTAGCATAGCATAACAAGAAAGACACTTTTAGTCATTTTGCGTTTAAATATGATGATGTATACCAAGCTTGATTAGTTTCCTTTAAACATATTACCAAATTATTTAGTTTCAAAGGAAGTTGTATCAAAGTTCTAAGAATACCAACTTAAATTGCTTGATTCAAAAATTTGAGTTTTTATGTTAAAGCGAAACTTAATATATTGGACATACTGTAGTATTTCGTCTATTTCACTTATTTAAAATTAAACTCAGGCCATGAGAGTATTTTTAAATGAAAGTAGACTCAATTCCTTTAAAATGATAGGTGGCGTGACTCGTACGGACTTACGGTTAATTAGTTATGATTTTTTTGAAGTTGCCCAAAAGCGCATCTGTACACACGGATTCCACGGAACCAAATAAAGGGATCCGCCCTTTATAAGATTTGGTGCCGTGGTCCTCTGAGACAGATTCACCAAAACTAGTATTTGACATAGAGAGAACGTGTGTGACTTACTAGATTTCATAGTAAACATATAATACACATATTTAACAACATATCTACTTATGTAACTTATCTTAAACATTTATGGAGGTGATTTTTCAACTAAATTTATAGTTATCCCAAACACTCCTTTAAAATCATATTTCTTAGTAAATTTTCTATAAGCACACAATACAATACTTACTAGTTCTTTCAACAAACTTTTTATTTTATTTTTCAAGAAAACCTTCAAGCTTGTATACAAAGTTACATTTAACAACAAAATTTCTAAGTATAACAAGCAAAACATTTTTCATATTATTTTTCGCTTCAATGGTAATTTGATACATGGATCGTACTCTATTTTAAAACCATTTGTTTTGAAAATAAGAGCTACATGGCTCTGATACCAATTGTGGAAGCGTAGAGGGTGAATACGTTACCGTTTAAAACTTTAGATCTTTAGTATCAAATAAACTTATGAAGCTTGTTATAATATGAAAGTACCAATTATTGTTTGTGACTAATATAAAGCATGGTAAACCAAGTTGTCACACAATCATGAACATCAAACCACATCACAAACAATAGTATAGTGCAAGTATAAAAGTAAAGAGATAAAGAAAGGAAAGTGCAAACCGAACACGATGAATTATAGTGGTTCGGTCCGCGGATCTCCTTTCCGCCCTACTCCACTCCTCGAGTACCCAACTCGAGAGTTACTTCACTAAATCAACAAGCTCCCTTCTCGACGGAGAAAACCTTACAATAAATCGTAAACACACTTTTTCGGTACAAAGCTAAATACCGGGTTCTAGTTCGAGGTAGAACCAACCTAACGTCGCCTATACAATATTTCCGACACTAAGCTAGATGTCGAGTTCTTTTACAAGGGTACAACCACTCCCAATATGTTTTATGGCCCAACATAATAAACCTTGTGTTTTATGGCACAAACACATAAACCATCTAATCTAGTTTGGTGAAAGTGTTGTTATGATGCAATGATGTTTACACTAATGATCCATGACACAAATGTCTAATGGATATGAATAACTACTTCTAAATGAACTTCCATTGATAGGAAGCCTTCATGATGAAGATCACAAGTTCCCTAAACTTCTTGTGATAGATCTTCAACTTGTGGTGAGTGGGGATGGCTAGATCTCCAAGATTTCCTTGGTTGATCAAAGAGTATGCTTACAACAAAGATGAATGTTAGAAGCATTATGATCATGATCATTAGGGTGTTTAATGTATGTTATTACATTGTTAATGATTGATCTAAATGTATGCAAGAAGGTGGAGAAGATGTGATTTGAAGTGGTGAAGAAATGGGAAAACAATGGGCTTCTATTTATAGCCAAAAAGTGGGACAGGGGCGTCCACGGACCAAGGAGCCCTTTAAAGGGTTCCGATCCTTTATACAATTTGGTGCCGTGGGTGCACGACATAAAATCTAAAAATCTTTCTTCAAATCTTTCCAAGATATTACCAAATCTTACTAAGATCACATTTGATATATTGAGTGTCAATCTAACCAAAATATTCAAGTGATCTTCCAAGGATTTCAAAGATGATGCATGACATGATGTAACATGTATTTCCATTTTTAGATTAAAAGTTTATCAAGGTAAACTTGTAAAATGTATTATGTAACTAGTTAATAAAATGTCTAGTTACCTTTTGTAAAAAAGTGCTTGTCAAAATAAAATATATTTTGTCAAGTGTAAGTAAACTTTAGTATTTGTATGAAATACTTGTAAATGCAAAATGTAAAATGAGGTACGAAATAGAATGGTTAACCTATTAAAATACTTAGTGACTCTAACGCATATTTTAAACATTCTAAATGATTTGTTAATGGGTTTGATCATAATGCCACATAACAAACATGTACGAACTTGTGTTGTAACATATGAGGACTTGAGTCATCGAGAGGTGTTGAATGTATGTTGAGACAAAGTGTGATTACAAGTAACTTGTACATTTTACGTTATGTATTACAAGTTACATGTTTGTCATCAATCAAAACAAGCGAGATGTATAGATTAAATATCATAATATTTGCACTAACACACTCCAATATGCGCTTTAGCTCTAAGTTTGCCTAAGTCTTGACCTCATTAGTTGGATAACAAAAAGCTCCAAACACCTGAAGGGAAGAGAGATTAGGTTTTTTACATTTGTGGACAAGTTCATATGGTGTCTTTCCATGAACAAGTGATTATGAATCGAGGAAGCGATTTTGTGTGTAGCATGCGGTGTAATAGCTTGACCCCAGAGAAACATTGGAACTTTTGAGTAAATCGGACATTGTTCTAGCGCTTCTACAAGAGTTCGATTTAAGCCTTTCAACTACACCGTTACATTTGAGGAGTTAGGTGGAACACTTCTTTGATGGTGATTCAATGCTTTCATAAAATTCACTAAGTTGTTTGTTAACAAACTTCAGTTCCATTAATACGCAATCGGATAATTCGGCGGTTTTGTTAAGTCGAACCTCACATTTGTTTGATGAGTTTGATGATGATATCCAGGAGTTTCATCCTTTGTCCTTAGAACTTGACCAATTGAATCTAGAGTAATCATCAACTATAACTAACACATATTTCTTCCCAAAGATATTCCGCACTCTCATTGGTCCACATAAATCCATATGAATTGTATGAAGAACTTCTGTGAGAGAGTTAGTAGGTTTGGGTTTATGGGCATACTTCTTGCTTTTTCCCAATTGACATCTTGAACAAAGATGATCCTTTTCATACTTTAGTCTAGGTAAACCTACAACTAAGTCCTTTATGGAGAGATCATTGATGGTGCTTAGAAGTTCAAGTGATTGAGGGCGTCGATGCCATAACCATGACTTTGTTTTAAAAGCCTTTGCAACAAGCAAATTGGAAGACTTCATCATATCTTCTATAGAGATGGTGTAAAGATTTGAACCACGAGTTCCTCTTAAAAGTTCCTTACCATCAAGTTCTCTAACAAAACAAGTATGTTTTCTGACAGCTACTTCTAGATCGAGATCACAGCAATTGGTAAGCCGAAGAGAACGGATTATGACCAAGACCTTCCACATAGTATACTCTAGAGATAACACTATCACCAACAACATAATCACCATAACCCATAATTGCACCGAAATGAACATTACCGAATCTAAGCTGTCAGATGAATTTGCTCACGAAGTTCATGAGCATGACCGGTCTCGGTCATATGCTTGGAGCGACACGAGTCGGTACCACGAGCGATTTGAACGATCTGTAGTTGAACACTGAGACAAGAATGGATAAGTGGATAATTGGGATCCCCTTGCAAGAATGGGTTCCATTTGGTTAGTAACGATGGTGGAACACCACATCGAGAAATAGAAACATCCATATCGAGTAGAAGCAATGGAATCATTGGGAATAGATGCAATGTTGGTGTCGTATTTGACCTATTCAAAGTATGTTCACTTCTTAAGGGAATAGTTCTACCATTAGGCATCCATTTTCTAGTGGGCATAATCTTAGCAGTTTGAGAGCAAAGCTGATTATTCTTATGGCCAAAAGGTATCCAATAATAACCTATCTTTATAAAAGTTCTTTCTGTGGGTTTCCACTTGTTTTCTAACAATCTTTCGTTTTTGCCTTTTTGCCTTATTTGCACGATTATTAGCATTAACAATTTTAACTGGGCATTTGATAGCATTAGACAAAGCATTCACACCACATTCATGATTAGCAACAGAATTCAAGCAGACATCATTACAAGGTTTTGCAAATAGTATCGAATTGAATTAATTACGATCGCCTAAAGGCTAATACTAGAATCAACACGATTCGTTTTATTCAACTCAAGCTTAAAGTTCCTAGATTGGTCTTCTACTCTCTTCCAATGCACATTCTTAGCTTGCAAGGTCCTATCATTCCTTGTATTACCTTGAGACTTTGACACCTTGCTAGCTTTAAAGTCTTGATTACTCTGTAGAGGGAATGGAAACATTAGTTGGTTGATCTAATTTTTGCATTCCCGAACTTGATGTGAAGGATCTGAAGATAAATACTAGAAGGCACATTAGTGTATACTTTCTTAAGGCTGTGATTTGAGCTTTTGCGAGGCACACGTTCACTTTCTTAGTACTAACATATCGGAATCGAACTACTTGAAGGCACATTAGTGTTTCCTTTCTTAAGATTGGGCATAGAGCGGATTTCACTGCTTGGAACTAGGCATAGAACAAGGCATCACTGCTTTGCCTTTTGCACCTAAGGTTAAGGATTTGGGACATGTTGCAATTACACATTCTAGCAACTCTTGAGATCGTTTGGCCTGGAGGCAAGCAAACCTAATTTCACTATCAAGAGGTTTGTTAATGAAATCCTCTTCGACAATCTCACGGAGACATTCTAGACTATCCTTAAGGTGAGCGCAGTATTCATGAAAAGCATGTTCATTATTCCTAAGATGAGGAGGAATATATTTAAGCTGTCACAAAGTGTATTTGCGGTCTAGGGTGACTTTGAGACAACATTCTTATTGAAAACAAGTGGCGGTTTCCCATTTCACGACTTCTCGGATTCTCAATTTCCTTTGTAAAGACGTTATTTTTCGTTGTTTTGGTCACGGGTGACTTTTATTGAATCATATAACTCTTTAAAATGTCGGTTAACTTTTTCATTTTCTTCTAGAAAACTCTTGTTTTCCTTTTGTAAGGCATCAACTAAGTTTTGAAGATGAAAAGTTTGAGAATTACGAGAATCTAAAGGAGGAGGCATTTGGGAGCCTGTCATATTGTTCGTTTGACCCTTTAATTGAGAGATTTGGGCTTTCAACTTTATGATCGTGTTGCAATGAGCTTGAATCTACATTCATCCACGTTTGTTAATTTGAAAAAGCGCATCAAACTCTGGAGCATCCGAGGATGTCTTGATATTTGAAGTTTTGACATTTTCTTTAAGATGTTGATATTTTAGTTGTAAATTAAAATGCTCAACTTCCAGTTTAGAAAAATGTTTAACCAAATTGTCGTGATCATCGAGTTCAATTTTCTCGTTTAGTTTAGAATTAGTTTTTACAAGCTCAATGACACGATCATGGGAGACTTTCGATTACCAGATAATTCATGAAATTTGGAAGCATTAATGGAACAATTTGTAGCGATGAAAAACACATCTGAGTAATACATTCAGGAATCAGGTTCTCATTTAGTGTATGCAAGTTCTTCCTCTCAATCTCATTATATTTTAGTGCTCGCTCATAGTCACTAACTTCAACTATCATTGCATCAAATTCCTTTTCCATTCCCTTAATATCAGTTTCTATCCCCTTTTAAGACTCTCAAAGTGATCTTTTAGAAGTTTAAAGAAAGGCATGACCTCAATTAAATAACATTCTTTCATTTGCTCAAAACCTCTTTCTCCTTCCGTAATACCATTGGGTGTGATCCTTTTCTTGCAAGTTTTCTCAAAATCAACAAATAGTTGAAGTATAACATATTGGCTAATTAAGGTCTTGCTTTTAGTGGCAATTGTTCTAGGAACAAGATGCATTGGTGTATTAGGAGGATACACAATCGCTCTAGGCATTTTCCAAAGAGGAGGATTCGTTTCAACAATATTTTCGCTTTCCTGCTTATCTAAATCCATTTTCCAGAAAACTTGTTAGGGAGTCAACAATGTCTGAGGTTTAAACATGTTCAAGGAAATCCAGTTTTCCTTCTTGTAATCATGGGGTGTGATCTTTATTTTCTTCTCTCTACATTTAGGATCATCTAATTTCTTGTTCATCTTTTACCTAGTGACTTCATCTGATTTCTTATCTTCCTCGGTGCACTCACGCAACTAGGTTTTCTGTCTAGGTTTAGGATTTCATTGCCATCATAAAGAACCTTATGAGCATTTCTAGCCCTTTTAATGACCTCTGGATTTGGTTCCTCAACAAGGGGAATGCTATGCTTATAGCTTAGGACCCAATGCTTAGTGATCATGTGGCTTGATCTGAATGGTGTTCCTTGTATGTACAACTTGTTTTCAAGTTTGTTTTTCAAAGTTTTCTGATTAGAAAAATCTTTCAAGAGTTTTGATTCCTTTGCATTAAATTCTTGCTTAAGCATTTTCACATTTTCTTGAAGTTCTTGTTTTTGCTTAGTAGTTTTAGAAAGTTTTTCTTGCAAGGAATTTAACTCTTGTTTTAATACTTCTTCTCGAAAATTACTTTTTCTAATAATTATACGCACTTGGTCATCCATTTTCTGCTCACGAGTGGTCAACTCAAATTTAGCACGTTGTTCATAAATAGCAACACGTTCTTTATAGGCATTTAATTGAGATATTACTGAGAATCATCAAGGGGCCAGGCGGTGTATTCATCAAAAATATAGTCATTGTTGACGGGGAGATGCATCACTTGGTACAACTTCACTTTCACTTTGTTTCACATATTGATCATATGGGACAACATTGATATTACCCATATTTTCAATATTTGATACAAAAGTTTTAGTTGATAGTACTTTATCATGCATCTTTTGCAAACATCAAGCATCATCGTATAGTTTTAGTACCTCGAGATGAGTTTGTCTTTGGATGGGCCAGCCTTGTGTTGAAGAGAGACCTTGGGAGAAACCATTGGAGAAATGCTAGCCATAAAGATTGTGTGTGTGCGCGAGGTCCATCATCCACATCAGAATCATATGCATCACAATCAGCTGACTTGAAAGGCATTCGATGATTGTGACCTATCTCTGAAATAGGTTGCTTTCATCCACATGCATCATAGGTCTTGGCATTGCCCTCAGCAAGAAATAACAATTCCTCTTCATTCAGAGTAGCACCATTATCACTGAGGAGCTTGCACAAGCGACATCTTATCTCACGAAATGTCGGCATTTTGTGGGCGCTTTGGAGATGTGCAGTTCCTTGCAATGTGTCCCTCACCACCACAATTATAACATTTGATCGGCTTAGCTTGACCTTGATTACCATTCCTTCCTCGATTACGTTAACAACATAACTTCTACCGGCTCCACCTCTTCCACGATCATCTTGTCTTTCTGACTGGTTGCACCACGATCCTCCCATCTTTAACAATTGAGCTTGATTGTGTGGGTTAGATCTTTGTTACGAGGTTGTTATTGGTTTGTGGGAGAGAATTCATGTTTTGACTGATCAGAAGAGCTAGTTGAGTAATGAAATTACCCATGTGCATCGGCATCGGCTTGTTTGAACATGGGATCGAGAGGGAGTGAGTTTGTGATTACCATTTCCCATGGGTATGACTTGTGAGGCTTTGGTTGTGATTCCGATGTTTGAATAGAAGGCGGTTGAGTCATTAGACGAGCTTGTCTCTCCCTGGTTGGTTTTGACGATTAAGAACCAATTTTTCAAACATAGCATGTCTCTCATTCCGAAGGAGGAAGGCATAGAGTTGCTCATAGTTTGTATTCTTCAATCCTTTAGTGAGCTTCACAGAGGTGACAAACTTGTGCCATTAGGGATTCATGTTGTTCACAAATTTTGAGTTCATTGAATGTTAGGCATAGTCATTCCGATGTTCCTCATGTCATTCACCAACTTATGAAATCTCACATAGTACTCATAGACACTCTCATCCGGTTTCATCTTGAAGTGTTCAAATTCGTCATAGAGTTGTGATTCTCTGTCTTCCATAGTTAATTAAACACGAGAGAAGCATCTTGACATTATCCCATCTGCCGCCTTTGCTTCGGTGTTGTGATTGATCGGCTTGTAGATGTCTTTAGGAAGACCTTGAAGAACAATGTTAGAAGCCACGATATCGACATCGAATCTCTTTTTCTCCTTATCGTCAAGCTCATCATACATCTTTGGCTTGTCCATTCCGTAAATCGAGTTCCATCTTCACCATTATCAAGTACATCTCTAGTCGTCTCAACTCGATACACGGTCCTTCATCAATGGATTTGAGAATGTTGACACCATTTTCCTTTCCAAGGTACAATCGATTCGTTGAGCCCAAGAATCGTAGTCGATTCACATCAAGCATGGGTGGATGAGTATCTCGAACCGGTTGCTTGAACATCCTCGGCAACAGTGGAGATGATAGTAGGAGCGTTGGTAGACATGTTAACAGATTATACGGGATTTTATAACTCTATGATTAAACCGATAAATAGATTCTTTCACGGAGTTTTACTAAATCAAGAGAAAAGCCGTAAACAATCACCCAAGTCGCTAGAAGATAATGCACCAAGTCGCTAACACCTAATTCGCTACACCCCAAGTTGCTAAAGTCCCAAGTAAGCATTTAGACAAATGCTAGTCGCTAAGTAGTAACTCGCTAACCCACCAGTAAGCTGCAAAATTTTGGCAAAGCGGCAATTACGCTACTCAAAGTCGCTAAAACTTCAAGTCGCTAAGAGCAAACTTCGCTACTCTAACCAAGTCTAAGCTACCACTGAGTCGCTACCGTAGTGGAGAGTCCACTACTTGTCTTTGATGTCGCTAGGTCTAAGTAAGCTAGCTCCAAAGCGTAACTTCGCTACAAAATTGTGAAGCAAGTTACCTAGAAGAAAGAGATCCGTTATATCAAAGTCGCTAGCAAGAAAAACAACATAAACATCACTTTTCAATCCAAAAACAACCCAACCAAGATGATTCAAGCTTACCAAATGAAAACCTAAACACTTGTGATGATTCTAAACATAAAAGTACTAACAAAATCCAAGCTTTAACACAAGAAATCAACCAAATGATGCACAAACCACTAAACTTTTCAAACTCAAAAACCACCTAAAACCACTAGAAATCCAAAGATGTGCAAGATATGATCTAACCATGGCTCTTGATACCAATTTTAAGATATTGGATTTCACATACACATCAAACCATAACACAAAGTTGGTATAATGGTGAGTTCTAGAGAGAGAAAGTTAGAGGTTTAGGGAACTTAATGAGAGAAAGAAAAACTATTATTATGAGCTCCAACCCTCTACCTTGGGAGGTAGAGAGTATTTATAGTCTTACATAAACGTACACACAACGGGCTGTGGATCAGGCATACAGTGGGTAAAGACCCGTCCGTCCTCCACGGTGTTACTTAACAAAATACTACTTAACTAAATATAACTATGACTACGAGCATTCTAAAGATTACATATACTTGAGGTGACCGACTCTTTAATACCGGGAATTTCTAATTCCTAACAATACATAAGAATTCATTATACATAAGAATTAGATGCCTGAATTAATACAATATTTGAATCACTCATTCACTAAAATATACAATCATTTTACCACAAAATAACCCCTTAATTCATAGACAACACCCCAAAGATGTGACTAGAATCTTTATCACATAACGTATGGAAAGACAAAGAAATCTTTTGTGATTAACACATGCAATGGGCGAATATGTAATGGTTGTTATCATGTCTCTGATGTCGGGTCTATGGATGGGGTGAATGGATGTAGGGCCAGTTGATCTATGGTTTTTGAAGATGGAGGAAGGCGACAGTGATAATGGCAAGGGTGGAGAGACATTCTTGTTGAAAAAAGGATGTAAGAGTTGTGTGTTTTTCTTTCAAAGATGAAGTATAATAATTTGAATAATAATAAAAATGTGAGAAGACCTATGGATTAATTTAAAAATCCATAAGTGAAATTGATTTCTTTCCTATTTTATGATGTACTCGAGCTCGACTCAAACTCGACTAGGTTTATATCGATTCAATTCCTCGATAATTCATGTGTCAATATAGAGTAGCTTGCGGGTTGTCTCATTTCAGTTACACACCAAACTCAACCTTACCCCAAGGCCCCAAACACCCTCTGAAACAGACCTTTTTTTCTATCATTTTCATTCCCATTTTTCCTAAACACTCGCAAGTCAACGAGCAAACACGCCATACCAAGTACCAAACACCCCCTAAAGATAACTGAACCAGTGAATCATTCCTGTTAACTAAACCCCAAACCCATCTCAAGGTCAACCAAACACATCTCAATTCATGGCGACAATTCGAATGATAGGTATAAACACTTTTTCTTTAACCCCCTAATTCTTCTTATTCACCATAATAAAAATTTATTTAATTCCCTAACCATCATTTTTTTTGTTTTAAGCAGACATTGCTGTTAACTTCACAGGTGAGTTCACATTACAACATTCAATAGTTTTATAATGATTGTTGTTAGTTATATAAGTAGTATTGATTTATTTGATTAATGCAGATGGGATGTTTAAAGGTGTATATAATGGTAAACAATGTCATTTGCCTGATATTGCTCATGTTTTAGCCCGGGCTTGGACTGCTGGCGTTGACCGAATTATCGTAAGCGCGTTATTTTATATACTTTTGTAATTGGAATGTCATTAGTGTTTGTATCTTATGTTGTATAACTAGGGTATCCCGTAACCGTTTCAGACCCTTTCCTCGGCCACCCCTAAGATAAGTACCTATTCAGGTTTAAACCCGAGACCTCTTGTAAGGACACCGGGGTGCCTAACCACTAGGCCACCTCGGTGGTGGTTAGGTTAGTTTTGATTAGTTGAAATTCTAGAAGTCGAATAAGAAACCAAGTTAGCTAGCTAAGAGGATGTTAGGCATTGCGTTTTAAAAATGGATATGTGATATGGAATATTCGGAGCAAGATATGTGTTTTCCAAATTCTGATTTATTAAAGACTTAATCGGTGAATGGTTTTATGCTAGAATCAGTTTTCTTGCAACTACTAAACTCACTATACCCAAACGCTAGAAACTGATTCTCTGCTGCTTAAAGACGCAATAATGCGATAATTTCTTTCAATATGAAATAATGCCAAATACCCCCATAGATACTTAAATATATAACATCGCTTCTTGACCATTATAAGTTTGTAACTATTATATTTATCCAATGTGCATAAACTTCGACTTGTGTATTAGCTTCTGAACATTGAGGGGACATATTTGTTGCAGGTTACAGGAGGATCGCTTGAGGAGTCAAAGGAAGCTTTAGCTATTGCAGAAACTGATGGTCAGTCAATGTGTGTGCTGATTCTAGTATATGCTTACCAAATTCCGTAGTTTTAGAATAGACTTCGTATATAAGATACTTGTACCGAGTCTGCAATGTTTGTGGCAGCAAGACTGTTCTGTACAGTTGGAGTGCACCCAACACGTTGCAATGTGAGTATATCTTCTGAACGTTTGTCACTAATTTGAAATTATATTGAACATAAGGATAATAATATAATGTGTAATTATGATTCTTCTTATCTGGTTCAGGAGTTTGATGAGAGTGGCGATCCAGAAAAGCATTTTCAGGCACTCTTGTCACTTGCTAAAGAGGGGGTCGAGAAAGGGAAGGTATGATCAATTCAGAGCTGCACTTTTTGTGTGTGTGTGTGTGTGTGTGTGTGAATTGTAAGTGTATTTATCCAGTAGATTAAGATAGATTTTTTTGTATGAATTGACACAACTGTTAATAAATTCTTGTAATCTGTTAAAAGGTAGTGGCAGTTGGTGAATGTGGATTGGATTATGACAGAACTCACTTTGGTTCGCCCGAGGTTCAAAAGAAGTACGTGCTAAAATGGACAACCACGTTAGCGTGTCACTCAAGAAAGCTAAAAAGATTAAAGTACGTCTAGAAGCTCTAGACCGATCCAATGCTGCCAACCGCAAGCCCTGGCAGCTCCTCGGATCGTACCAGGAATTCTGTGGTGAATGGCTTGCGTAAGAAGTTATCTGACGCTATGAACTCTTTTAACGACTTGCGTAACAAGATGTAGATCAGAGTATCCTTGAAACAGTTACTCAGGAGATACTATACGAATGGGGGAGAACCAGATGAGGGTTTTGGTTGTCACGTTGATTCCAGTGGTCAGGTGAGACTTTCTTGCAGAAGGCGATCCAGGAGAGAAGCCCGGGCAGCAGTGATGGATGATTATGGAGATTCAGGAGCGATGCATGCGATGCTGTAAAGGAGATTGAGAGGAATTTGAAGGAGTTGCATCAGGTTTTCATGGATATGGCTGTTTTGGTTGAGAGTCAAGGTGAGCAGTTGGATGATATTGAGAATCAGGTTAATAGGCGAGCTTCGTTTTGTTAACCGTGGGGACGACTCATTTGTAAGTTGCGAGGAAGCATCAGAAGAATCACTGAGGAAATGGCATGTTTGGGATTATTTTGGTTTTGATTGTGATTATGATTATTATACTGTCGATTAGGCCGTGGGAGAGTAATGGTGGTGGTGGTGGTGGGAATAATAATGGTGGGAATAGTCCAACGCCTAATGTAGCTCAACCACCACCGGCTGCTGGATAGGACTATTATTGATCAGTATCACCACTGCTTTTGGTGACGGTATTGTAAGTGGTAAATTGGCCTTTTGGGCTGAAGATCTAGTGTACGATTATTTTCTTTGATTATTGTATTTATTTATGGTTATTGTATTTATTGAGTAGTTCGGTATTGTGAACATTTGAGTTCTTGAGTATCATAAACATCTTTCATGCTGATGTTATTATCTTTCTATCTTGGACATATTATTAGAAATGTCGTATACTTGAAGCTTGTTAAAGTAGAAAGAAATGTGTGAAACTTGAATGACTAGTACTTATGGGGTGTTTGTTCAGCGACAGTATATGGCAATGTTGGTATTCATCACATGTCATGTCGAAACATTAATCAATAGATCTGTAGTTAGGTGAGTGTGTTTGATCTTAGGCGTGGAAATCATGTTTGATCTTAGGCATGGAAATCAGATACTCTGGTTACAGAAACAACAAAATCATGGCGATTTATCATTGCACATCTTTTTGCTGTCATTGAGGCATCATAACGTCAGTGTAGCAACTTAGCGGATAGGGGGTCAATCACTAAGTTATTTTGACATCCTTATTGACTATCATGTATGTCGGATCAGACCCTTATTTGAGTTATAATTTAAAGCCTAACATCAGCTGACCTAATTAAGAGTTTTCCTTGGTCAACAGGGATACACTCGGTACATGAAGACAGTATGAGTACATTGTGCAATTTAGCGGTTGGGATCATCATTAAAATTTTGTCTGGAGTATTTCTTGTGATCTAAGTAGCCAACACTTTTTATTAAGAACCATTTGTTTTAAGTACATTGTTTTTGCGGAGATAATAATTTATATTTTGCTGATAGAAAACTGTCTAGAATCAAGTTGACTTGACTTGATCCACCATTAGTTTATTAGAAATCATGCCACTAAACATATTAGAATAGGATACAAGGTTTAATATTCCACAAGAGCCATGTTAAATCCGACCATGAATTTATTGACAGATAAATTTTAGCCCTTAAAAAACCATTTCCAAAGTGGCTAGTGGTGCTGTGCCCCTAAAAGTCTCAAAAGAGATCATGGTTCAAACCTTGTTGGGTAACCATCTTGGTCAGGGAAAAGTTCGGATACGGCCACGGGAATACCTAGGACTCAATGAGAAAATATGATAAATGTAACAATTAGCCTGATATGAGTATATGACATGAGAGTATCGTGAAACTGTTAATTTCTGTAGATAATTTGACTGTTCAAAGTGAAAGTTTATTTGCAAAAGGCGATACAGGAGCAAGGGAGGGGATAGGTGATGGATACTATTAATGGCGATGCAGGAACAACACTATGGGGTTATGGAGATTGAGAGGCATTTGAAGGAGTTGTATCATGTGTTTATGGATATGGCTGTTTTTGGTTGAGAGTCAAGGGGAGGGGGGAATTAGTCTTTGGATGATATTGAGAATCAGGTTAATAGAGCGTGCTAGTTTGTTAATAATGGGACAACTCACTTGCAAGTTGTGCATAAGCATCAGAAGAATACGAGGAAATGGGCGTGTTTTAGGATTATTTTGGTTTTTATTGTGATTATGAGTATTATACTGTCAATTAGAACTTGGGAGAGTGACAGTGCTAACAACAATCCAACACCTAATGTAGCACCCCAGCCGGGATCACCACGGCATTCAATGACTGTTTTGCGAGTGGTTATTTGTCTTTGACCACTAGTGTGCAGTTATTTTCTTGATTATTTAACTTATTTAGTTCAGTAAACGTTTGAGTTCTTGAGTGATAAAATCGTTCATGTTGATGTGATTTTTTTGGATAAACTCTTAGAAATGCCATATAAATCAATCTGTGCAACTTGTTTGTATGATCTCTATGTTCTCATGAGATGGTTAGTATCCAGTTTTAAGACGTTCTCTATGTTTATAACAGGTCGTTGTTGGAAAATTTAGTGCACTTGTGGGATTAGTTCACACCTTGTAATGGGTTAGGAGGTACGGAGTGTACACCCATAAGGTCCATGAACACCCTGACTCTTTTAGTGGTTTGTATTGGTAATGATAGTAGAAAGTACTGCTTGTGGAAAATATCTTTGCTTGTGGTTTCCACGATGTGATGTTTCCAGCTGAAGCTTGTGTTTTCCAAAGCTTGTGGATTCCATTTAGCAGTGTAACACTGATAGCACTATGAAAGTCTTTGCTAGTGTTAAAGTCTTTGCTAATGGTATGAAAGTACTTGCTAGTGTTAAAGTACTTGCTAGTGTTAAAGTAATCTTTGCTACAAGCTTAATGACCACGTTTAATTGGTCATGTAACCACTACTGCTATAATTGGGATAATTATGAGGCTATTAATGGGCGATTAATACTCATAATTCCATTTGACTAGCTAAGAGTAACCTCCTATAAATAGGAGATCTGATTATGCATGAAGGATACACGAGAAAAACGTAAACTCTTATTAGCGAAAGGGTTATAGAATTGTGCCTAATTCTCTAACTGCATTTGGTCTTATCCCATGTAGATATTCGTGATACCCGGGCATTAGAGATCGAATAGTTTACTTTGGAAAGTGATCTACGATTCCAAGTGATATCCGGTAACCACCACCTAGTGGTATTACTCTTGTCATTGATTGTCTTAACCTGTTTCGGGAGATACCACACCAACAATCAAAGTAAACTATTTTGTGATAATCAATGGCAACTGCTGCAATGAAACACATGGCTTCAAACTTTGCTAAGTTGGATAAGTTTGAAGGGGTGGACTTTAGGAGGTGGCAGAAGAAGATGCACTTCTTGTTTTCAAGCATGAGTGTGTGTGTGTATGTCTTGACTACACCTATTCACGATGATGGGGATGATGCAAACTGGTGGAGGCAGATCGGAAGGGAGGAGCAAGTGGGAGAATGATGACTACATATCGAGAGGTCTTATTCGAATGGTATGTCTGATTCTTTGTTTGATATTTATCGAACTTTGAATCTTCCAAGAACTGTGGGATTCCTTGGATGCCAAATAAATGGTGAGGATGCATCAAGTAAGAAGTTCCTTGTAAGTAATTTCACAAATTATAAAATGGCTGATTCAAGACGGTTATGGAACAATACAATGAACTTCTTGGAATACTTGGAAGGTTTACACAACACAATATGAACATGGATGAGGCTATTAAAGTCTCTTGTGTTATTGATAAACTTCCTCCTTCTTGGAAAGATTTCAAGCATACCTTGAAACATAAGAAAGAGGAGTTAACTCTGGTTGAGTTGGGAAGTCATCTGCGCATTGAGGAATCTCTCAAGATGCGGGGATAATGACAAGCCAAAGAGTAGCAATGCTATTGGTGCATCTGTTGTCAATATGGTGGAGCATAACAACTCCACCAGGTACAATGACAACAAAGGCAACGCAAATATCATGACAACACAAGGGCGGAGATCTAACAAGAGGCAACACCTACTTGTTGGAAATGTGGCAAAAGCTGGTCACATCAAAAGGGATACAAAGGGTGTTAAGGTTGGTGGTAAAGCCAATGGATCAGGGCACTAATGGTTCGAGGGGAGTGGTGGTTCTTCCAACTCAGCGAAGGTCGAGAATATGGTTAATAAGTCTTTTCAGATTTATTATGTTACATATGTATCTGAATCTCATTATGTGCGGGATGATGATGTTGCGTGGTGGGTTGACTCAGTTACAATGATTCATGTGTGCAAAGATAGAAACTGGTTCAAGACTTATGAGTCACTGAATGATGGTTCTATTCTTCACATGGGAAATGAGTCAACGACCTTGGTGCATAATTAGGTGGTTGTGTAGATCTTAGGTTTAGTTAGGGAAAGATTGTAACTTTGTTTGATGTTATTCGTGTTCCTGATATAAGGAAAAACTTGGTTTCAAGTAGTATTTTGAATAATCATGGTTATAAACAAGTTATTGAGTCTGATAAATTTGTGCTTTCTAAGCATGGTGTTTTTATTGGTTTTGATTATTTATGTAATCAAATGTTCAGGCTTAATATTTCTACTGACAGTGTTAATTCAGCATTTGTGACCACCTATGACCTGACTGACTCTACCCTTTGGCATGCAAGACTTAGCCATGTACACTATAAAAGAATGCAAGATATGTCTAAGGATGGGTTGATCCCAGCTTTTGACATGGACACTGAAAAGTGTAAAACTTGCATTTTGACCAAGATAACCAGAAACCCTTTTCGAGGGGTGTTAGTCGTGAGACTAAGATCTTGGAGCTTATTCACAGTGACCTGTGTGATTTGCATGCCACACCTTCTTTGGGAATAAGAAGTACTTTTGTGCGTTTATTGATGATGCTTCTAGATTTTGTTATGTCTATTTGTTTACATACCAAGGATGAAGCATTAGATAAATTCAAAGTGTTTAAAAGTGAAGTTGAATTACAACTTGGGTCTTTGATCAAAAGATTAGGTGATAGGGAGGTGAGTACATGGATACTCTGTATTTTTGGTCTGTTGGTATAATCCATGAAGCGTGCCCCTTATACTCCTCGGCAAAATGGTATTTACGAAAGGAAAAGCAGTCTTGAAGGAGATGGTTAATTCCATGTTGTCCTATTCGGGGTGAGTCAAGGTTCTGGGGTGAAGCTATGTTAGCGGCTTGCTATTTATTAAATAAGGTTCCCAACAAAAGGAACAAGGTTACCCCTTATGAACTCTGGACTAAAGGAAACCCAACCTGAACTATCTCAAGGTTTGGGGTTGTAGGGATGTTGTAAGACTCCACGATCCAAAGTTGAAAACTTTGGGTGAAAGAGGCATTGACTGCATCTTTGTTGGATATCTTGAGCATTCCAAGGCTTTTAGGTTCTATGTTATTGAACCTAATGAATATGTTTGATTAACTCATATAATTGAATCAAGGGATGCAAACTTTGATGAGAATAGATTCTCATCAGGTCCACTAGACCAAGTCGAGGATTCCTAATGGAATCATGACTGGGGTGTATCGAGAGGTCCACGATGATGAACCATCAGTGGTCCCCGATGAGGTTGTGGTTCAACAACTGAACACATTGTGCTTTCGGGAAGAGCAAAAGGGTCAGGAATCCAAAGTCATTTGGACCTGAGTTTCAACTATACTTAGTTGAAGGAACAAGGGATGAGGTCTCTGACCAATACTCCTATTGCTTCATTGTTGAGGATGACCCCATGACATTTGAAGAAGCAATGAAGTCCCAGATATTGCTTTACGGAAAGAAGCAATCAATGATGGAATGGATTCCATCATGGGCAACAACACTTGGGTGTTGGTTGATCTACCACATGGTTGCAAACCTTTGGGTTGCAAATGGATTTTCAAGAAGAAAATGAAGGTAGATGGAACTATTGAAAAGTTCAAGGCTAGACTAGTCATTCAGGGCTTTAAGCAAAAGTCAGGGATAGACTATTTTGATACTTATGCCCCTGTGGCTCGTATCGATTACCATAAGATTGCTGATTGCTTTGGCATCAATTCACAATCGATTATTCATCGGATGGATGTGAAGACAACTTTCTTGAATGGTGAATTGGAAGAGGAGGTTTATATGAACCAACCTTAGGGCTTCATCTTGCACGACAATGAAAACAAGGTGTGTAAACTGATTAAGTCTCTTTATGGACTTAGCGAGGCACCTAGCTTTAATGGCATCAAAAATTGATGAAGTGGTTTTGTCTAGTGGTTATGTTCTTAACCAGTCTGACAAATGTGTATATAGCAAATTTGATGATTCTGGTAAAGGAGTCATAATTTGTCTATATGTTGATGACATGTTGATCTTTGGCACTGACCAAAATCGGGTTGACTTGACAAAGGAATTTTTGTCATCAAGGTTCTCCATGAAGGACATGGGGAGGCTGATGTTATCCTTGGTATAAGGATTAAACATGAAAGTATTAGAATTTCTATCTCTCAGTCTCATTATATTGAGAAGGTCTGAGGAAATTCAATTACTTTGATTGTATTCAGTGAGTACACCTATGGATACTTGTGAGAAGGCGTGCCTAATCATGGCAAGGTTGTATCTCAACTTGAGTATTCTAGGGTAATTGGTACTTTGATGTATGCCATGACTTGTACAAGACGATATTGGTTTTGGAGTGGGAAAATTGGCGAAGGTATACTAGTAATCCAGTGCTCATCACGTGGCAGCAGTTCAAAGTGCTGAAGTATTTGAAGAGAACTATGGATTATAGTCTCTCATATCTTTGGTTACCCATCGGTGTTGGAAGAATATACACGATGCAAGTTGGATCGGTAACTGCGAAGACAATTAGATCTACCGGTGGTTGGTATTCCTACTTGGTGGAGGTGCAATTTCTTGGGCATCCAAGAAACAAACTTGCATCACCGGTTCAACAATGGAATCTGAATTTGTGGCTTTAGCATTTCTTTGGTAAAGAAATTTGAATGGTTGAAAAACTTGCTTCTTGAGATTCCATTGTGGCCTAAACCTATAGCACCTATTTCTATCCGGTGTGATAGTGCGGCTACATTGGCTAAGGCTTATAGCCAGATGTACAATGGTAAGTCTAGACACTTAGGTGTCGGACATAGCATGATTCGTGAGCTTATCATGAATGGGGTGGTATCTATAGAGTTTGTGAGATCTCAACAGAACTTAGCTGATCACTTGGCGAAGGGTGCAGGCTAGAGACTTGGTTATAAAGTCTGCTAAAGGGATGGGTTTAAGTCCAACTTAGTCCTTTGAATGCTAGGACACTGACTCCCTCCTAAGGAAACTTGGGGCTGAGTTCAATGTGGAAAAGCTAAACATTGATTGAATGGACTGGAGCACATGTTTTATTTACATCCCGAGGTTGTGCTGAGAACCTGCTTGAAAGGAGGATGAAGTCTTTACTTCTTAATGGTTAATTTTCTTTGAAAAAGTGCTTGGCGGGAGCATGACTAAAGAGGAACCACCTATGTAAATGTTGAAGTTTTGCCGCTTCAGGAAGCTTTGGACTTTAGCTTTTACAACATTTATGAATTTGGATATGGACACATGGCTTGTATAGTGTTAGGAGCTGATAAGTGTTTGAAAACTTGTGTGTATTTTATCTTCAGGTATTCAAATGGGTTGAAGGGTTCAATTCTTAGAACACCCTCATTCTCGAATATTTGAAACGTGTAATTTACTAAGATGAAAATTCAATCCTCAGGACATTTTCATTTATGCACATGTTTTGCTTTATGTTTATTTTTCATGAAAGGAAGTGAACTAAATTTGGGGAGGATTGTTGGAAAATTTAGTGCACTTGTGGGATTAGTTCACACCTTGTAATGGGTTAGGAGGTGCGGAGTGTACAACCATAAGGTCCATGAACACCACGACTCTTTTAGTGGTTTGTATGGTAATGATAGTAGAAAGTCTTGCTTGTGGAAAGTGCTGCTTGTGGTTTTCAGCGATAAGCAGTGTTTCCACTGAAGCTTGTGTTTTCACGCTGAAGCTTGTGGATTCCACTTTGAAGCAATGTAACCATGATAGCATATGAAAGTCTGCTAGTGTTAAAAGTCGCGCTAATGGTATGAATAGAACTGCTAGTGTTAAAATCTTGCTAGTGTTAAAGTATCTTGCTAAATGGCAGTTACAAGCCTTAATGACCACGTTTAATTGGTCATGTAACCAACTAACTATAATGAGGATAATTATGAGGCTATTAATGGGCCGATTAATACTCATAATTCCATTTGACTAGCTAAGAGTAACCTCCTATAAATAGGAGATCTGAATATGCATGAAGGATACACGGCGTAAACTCTTATTAGCGAAAGGGTTATAGAATTGTGCCTAATTCTCTAGCTGCATTTGGTCTTATCCCAAGTAGATATTCGTGATACCTGGGCATTAGGGTCGAATAGTTTACTTTGGAAAGTGATCACACGATTCCAAGTGATATCCGGTAACCACCTAGTGGTATTGCTACTGTCATTGATTGTCTTAACCCTGTTCTGGGAGATACCACACCTCGTGTCAATCAATCTGTTATAAATAGCTTTATCTGTTAATCTATGTTTTGTGTATGCATCTTTGCTTTGGCATCCTTATCCGCTTGTATGTGTGTCGGAACATTAGTTGATTAATGATTAGAAACCAAACATCAGTTGACCTAATTATGGATTTATTGTCAGTTTAGACAAAGATAGTATAGGAAGATAAAAAGAGTAGTGCATTGTGAAATAGGGGTTGGGAATCTGAATCAAGTTGACTTGACTTAATCCATCATGGGTGTGTTAGGAATCATGCCACCAAACATGTTAAAAATAAGACAAGTACTTTTTAAACCTCGTTTACATTTGAAAAATATGTAAGATAAGATCAAGAAACACCATATTTCACCATACATAATGATGGTGCACACCGGGCCTAAGCCAACCAAACGACTCGGCTTGTGGGCAAAATCTACCATGGCAAGTGGGATGTCGTGATCGGATCACTAAAAGTACAAAATAATGCACAATACTCAATGGACCATCATGTTATATGAGACTTATACTCAGGTCAACGCTATCGCCGGTTAATCTCTCAAAAAAGAGTTCCGAATTGATCGTATATATCTGCGGCTTAGGTGTGTGATATGACAGTTACAACAAAATGCGCATGATCGACATGCATGCAACCCACATAAAATAAGTTAATGGGTTAAGTTTATGTGCCCACATAAGATATAATGGAAACTGGGCTCCCGGATGAATTTAGTACAACCCACATGTATAACCCGGGTCATACCTTTTTGTGCTTTTAACCAAAACACGCTTCAAAAAATTGAGAAAAGAAAAGAAAATTCAACGGTTGAGATCTCATATCTTGGGGAGCACGACAAAAAGAGACCGTGGATGTGAAATTTAAAGATTAATGGTCCAGATTAACTTACATTAGGTCAACTTGATTCAGATTCCCAAACTTCACAAACATAGTATCGACTCGAATGTTTACTCAAGTACAGTAGTTCAAACTCGACTCGTTTAAATCTGATAAGTTTCTATCATTTTCATTCCCAATTTCTAAACACTCGCGCCAAACACCCCATAAAGATTACTGAACTCGTACTTGCTAAACCCCAAACTAGTCAGGGTTACAATTGCAAACCAAACACATGGCGACAATTAGAATGATAGGTATGAATAATTCTTACAAACCCTTTCATTCTTATTCACCATATTCAATTCTCTCTAACCATGGTTATGTTAAATTTATGCAGATATTGCTGTTAATTTTACAGGTTAGTTTATATTTTTTTTACTTTATAATGTGATTATAATTATTTTAATTAGTTTTATTATTGTGAATGTGATTGATTGAATGGTGCAGATGGAATGTTTAAAGGTGTATATAATGGTAAACAATGTCATTTGCCTGATATTGCTCATGTTTTAGCCAGGGCTTGGACCGCTGGCGTTGATCGAATTATCGTAAGTTTTGTATATATAGCTACTAGGGTGGTGTTTGGCATTGCGTTGTGATAGTGATTACGTGATACGGAATACTCAATAAGATAATGTGTATGTTTGGAAAAAGTAGCTAGTAGCGGGAGCTTTTATTTGTACATAAAACAACAACAACAATACTTACTCGTGCTGGCGTGGGATATGAGAGAGGTAGGATGTACGTAGACAGGCACATCCCTACCCCAAGGGTACTTAATCGTGCAGCTACTTCAAAACTGATTATTTCATCCCTAAACTATCATATATTAATAATGAGTTTCAGACTTTCAGTATACCCAAACGCTAATTAGCTCCAACTCGATTATGCAATAATACGAAAATGACTTCCGAAACGCAATGCCGATTAAAGCTATTCTCATTGTCCAATCCATATAAATAGGTTTAGATTGTGTTTGGACATCTTAACTTTGAGGGTTCATCTTTGTTACAGGTCACAGGAGGGTCGCTTGAGGAGTCAAAGGAAGCTTTAGCTATTGCAGAAACTGATGGTTAGTCAATGTCTGTACTGATTGTATATGTTAACCAGTTTAGTATCAGATTAGACATTCCAAATGAGATAGTTGTACTGAGGGTGCAATTTTTGTGGCAGCAAGACTATTCTGTACAGTTGGAGTACACCCAACACGTTGCAATGTGAGTAGTAAATTTTCTGAACTTCTGTTCCAAATTTTAAACTCAATCGAACTCAATGATTGAAAGATACTTGTAGTTATAATTATTTTAATCTTGTTCAGGAGTTTGATGAGAGTGGAGATCCAGAAAAGCATTTTCAGGCACTCTTGTCACTTGCTAAAGAGGGAGTAGAGAAAGGGAAGGTATGATTAATCGAGAGCTGCACATTTTCTGTGTGCGTAAAATTTAAACATTTTTATCCGGTAGATTAAGATAACTTTTTTAGAACCGACACAAATGTGAATTCTTGTATTTTGTCAAAAGGTAGTGGCAGTTGGTGAATGTGGATTGGATTATGACAGAACTCACTTTTGTTCGCCAGAGATTCAAAAGAAGTACGCGCTTCTTGAAGGATATATGAGTTATACCTAAAACGCTGCTATAATTAAATGGTTATTGTTTTTATCTTATATTTTAATTATTAGGTACTTCGAGAGGCAGTTTGAATTAGCACATATCCTGAAGCTTCCAATGTTTCTTCACATGCGAGCAGCTGCTAGTGATTTCTGCGACATTCTTGAACAGAACAAGCACAGGTATGATGGGTAGATCTCATTGTATAGAAATCTATTTGAATAAATAATATATAACGCTGCATAATTTATGCGAATTATAATTTTCGTTGACATTAAACTTGGCTAAATATTCTTATATAATGTGACAGATTCTGTGGTGGAGTTGCCCACTCATTTACTGGTACACCTGAAGACCGTGACAAGCTTCTGGCATTTAAGGATCTTTTTATAGGTCAATATCCTCCTACTGTATTGAATTAAATACATGTGATTTGTATTCTCGTTTGTTACAATATTCAAGTTCCTAATTTGTGTTTTTTACGTTTTGTTACAAGAACAGGTATAAATGGTTGTTCTCTGAAAACGTCTGAAAACCTTGATGCTTTGAAGGGTATCCCTGTTGATAGAATGATGATCGAGACTGATTCTCCTTATTGTGAGATAAAAAATACTCACGCTGGAAAAAACTTCATAAAATCCACCTGGCCTTCTAAGAAGAAAGAGAAGTATGACCAAGATTCCCTTGTCAAAGGTCGAAATGAACCTTGTTTAGTTCGGTAAGTGCATTTTCGTGATGCTCGTTATCTTAACATAAATGCATAATATAGTGTCATTGTAAATGGGTTCAGTTGTGTCTTATCTCCACGGGTCAAATACTAGTTTTAGCTAAAAGGGAATGGGTCAAACAGGTTGAAAGTGGTACAAAGTTTATTGTTTACGCCTACAAAAAAGTAAAGTAAAGTAACACCCAATGCCGTCTTCCACGGGTTATGGGTACCCAATACCGTTTCCGGTGTATGGGGGAGGTTAAGATGTAGACAGCCTTACCCCTACCTAAGGTAGAGAGGCTGCTTCCAGTTCTACCAAAGGTAGAAAGGACCTCCGGCCTTTTGTAGGGAGTGAGGATCGAACCCCTGACCTCTCGGTTGAGAGGCAAGGAGTTTACGCCTACAATATCCCTATATCAGGTTACTGAATCATTTAGGTTATTAATGTATTATTACTGTCTTTGTAATCATTATAATTACATTGTAATTTATATATACGTACATTTAAAGTGTCAATGGGTCAACCCATACTAACACTTGACCCACTACACGCTCCATCCATTTTGCCTACTAAATATTGCACGTTAGTAATCGGTTGAAAATTGAAGGCTCAACCCCAACGCAACGTGTTCTATATCTTGATTGAACTGGTACGATACTGATATAATATGTTATCATCTTCAGGCAAGTCCTTGAGGTTGTTGCTGGTTGTAAAGGTGTTGCTGATATTAACCAATTGAGCAAAACCCTGTACCACAATACATGCAGGTAATTTGAACTTCTCAAGTCTCATTAGTATTTCCACTCTAATAGTTCAAATGTTTTGATCAAATTAGTGATCTTTTAATTCTATTTAAGGTTAACTATAATTTTTGAAGTGTTAGTAATGGGAAAAAGTAATATTTGTAATAATTTCGTTGAAAATGAAAATGTTGCATTTACGGGTGTGCAGGGTTTTCTTTCCTCATGACTTGGATTCTGCTGCAGATGCTCTTCTTTCTGGTGACCAGAATACCAAGTAATGTTATTTATCTCGTTTGTGCACTATATATTTGCCGTAAAATGTACTCTTTTAATAGACATGACTGAATAGTGTACTATTTACAATTGCAATTATATTGGAGGTTTTGATATTCTTGTTTCTTGACTTGTGAGTTGATGGCAAGAAAAGGGTTATAGGCTTAACCTAACGTACTAATGTTGTTCAAGCCCTAAACGTTTTTTCCCCCATACCCTGCCCCGGCGGAATTGGGGTTGTTGTTGTTGTTGTTGCTGTTGTAGTGATAATTATAGGGAGCCCTTGCATGATATGGAAAGTAAAAAGGAAATGGAGTTAGATTTGTGTAACGAGAAATGCTTAAAACCAATATTCTGGTGTTTTTCACATTCACCTCCCTTGAAATATCTATTGTTAAATAAGACATACATCATTTGGGGTTTACATGAAAAGTGCGTTAAGAACCGAAACCCATAAGCAAAATGGGTCATCTTGACTTTGTCTCCACGTTTGCACGGGGAGCATATCTCATGCCTCACAGAAGAGCACTTCTCTTTTAGTGTTTCATGCATGATTATCCACTAATGCATTATTTCCATATTTTCCATTTTATTTTGCAAGTTATAGACCACTTAGAGCATATCTTATGGAGGTTTCTAGTAGTTTATTTTCAATGAGTTGTACTGCATACTTTTAACCGAGAGGTCAAGTTTGATGATTACCAGTTGTTAGATACTGCTAAACAACTTTCTGGAGATAAGTTTTGTAGATATAAATGATAGGCTCTAGCAATGAACCAAAGCTTGGGCGTTAGTTTGTAAGGCGCTCAACTACTGGTCATTGGTTAGGTACATAGCAAGAGTTTAAGGAATATAAGTAATCAGTACATGAGAAGTGATTTGTGCGCCGTCAAAATTATTGTACATACCACAAAGTATGCTATTTATAACATATTGTACAACACATCAAGGTGTCAAAGTAATTTTGATGGTTTAAAACTTTGAAGTCACTTTTCAAAGCATGGTCCCCTCGATAGACAATCACATTATTGAGTAGTTATCTAATGTGAAATTGTTGGTATGATCTGTATGTGATACTTTTAAGTAGTCTTGGAAAGAGTTGTAAGTTGCCGCATGAAATCAATCATTTGATTGCATTGTAAGTTGAATCTTGAGCACTTTTAGAGCATACGGTATGGTCCCCTCGATGAGGTAAAAAAATAACAGATTAAAAATTCCGCCGCCAACTGGTAGTGGTCCCAAAAGTTTCCTGTAAGAGGGGAAGTATCGACCGGTGTCGGGCTTTAAACCACCAAATAGGGGTTTTGGAGAAAAGCCGTTTAGGCAAGTGTGGCTTATCGGCAGGGTTGGCTCATGCAGGGTAATATTCCCACACTGTGTGCTCCTACAGCCAACAGTGCTAATCACGTCTATATTACCTTTTTTGTATTTTAATAAGTATTTTGCTGCTACAAATAATAATAGAAAGTAAAAGATGATTAATTCTCATCTTGCATCAAAAAGTTTGTATCTGTCTAAGAATACATAAATTGTGAGTCATTTGATTAAAGGTGACGAAACAACACCTAAATTGATGATACTTGTGTAGTGATTAGGAGTATATGACATTTCTCTAATGTTGATACAAGACTTTTGTTAACCACTTTGAAAACTTAAATAAGTTGCGATTATATCATTTCATAATACGTAGAAGTAATATGTACTAAGATCATATTCATGTTTTGGATGATTCTTGACAAGACGACGCACACTTGTTGACATAAGGCCATTGCAATTTGCAACTACTTTGAGGTCAAGATAATTTGATGTCTCAAGGGTATATAATTTTATGAAAAATGATTATATACCTAAATTTGTCACTAATTATTTGTCCAAACATATGTGTTGCCCATTCATTGGTTTATCAATAAGTGTATCATTTTTCATCATCAACCGATAATTGCCACACACATTTTGGGTACCTAACTAGGCATAGATCTAAGAAGAATGATTTGGAGACTCAAATGTATTCGTGCTCTTATGTTTAAAACTGTTACAAAGAAGTTAGTCTCTGCTGTAGCCAATAGAATACTATCACACAAATCTGTTATAAAGAAGTTAGTCTCTGCTGTAGCCAATAGAATACTATCACACAAATTTAAGCACAAAACTGGTACCGCATTTAGGTTTCTCAATTATTTCTCTAAATTCAAACATGCTAATAATTTATGCAACTTTGTCTAGCATATTTTGTAACAAAGTCAGTTACAAAGCCAGAAGAATATTGAAGATGAAAATGAACCTAGTCACCCTCAAATCCCATTAATAGTTGAAATCATGCTTTCATTATGTTGTCATATGCATTTCTATAAAATATAAATTAAGGACAATTTGGATGTCGTAAGATTCTTAGGTACACACAATGTAAAGTAAATCATAAAGAAAAAACACAAGGAATATCCTAAGGATAGTCTGAATCCTAGAAGAAATAATAAGAATGATGTTATATATAAATAGATGCAAAGGTAGAAATTTGAGAGAACGATCAATCGTACACAAGTTTTATGCGCGGTAACTGTTCAAGTTGTTTTAGTCATGGTGTTGAAATATCAAGTTTCGACAGAGCCGTATATGAGGATGTGCGAGGTGGCCTCAAATCTTTAGTATAATAAATCTATGATCGTCATGTTTAGTGATCACATAAGATTTTGCACAAGGCCTCCGTTACCTTAGCTACGACACTGAGTTTCGAACACAAGGTGCACGCGACATGAAGACTTGTGTCGGCAAACAAACGGAGTCCAGCTAGTCTATATACAAGGGAGCTAACCTTCAAGAAATAAAAGGTTAGGACATTAAGGCATGTTTATCAGATTGATAATTGTACTTGAATTATACGGCAATTGTATTGTAATTTGTTGAAAATCCCCAACTCGATAACAGTTCTTGTGTCGTCTTGTACATGTTTTCGTTATTGTTAATGTTTTCATTAATGTTTCAAGCTGCAGTGTTTGATTGTTTCAGTATACAAGAATTTTGCATGTATGTAAGATATATGTCAGGGAAAAATGAATGACAACCAAGTTTGCGAGATTTCTTACTTATCTTCATTTATCAATCCTTTCTTTTGGTATATTGTGGTTTTGTTTTGATGTTGCATTTAAATTAGGCCACCACTCATCTTATATTAATCGAATCTAGATAACAGATTACTCTCCTTTTGAGCACCTTTATTAACCTTTGAAAATCCAGATAGGTTTTGCTTTTAATCGATCACGAGTCTTAATCTCAATCTTTAAGAACAACCGGAAGCATAACTTTCTGGCTCCGTCCCTGGGTTTTTGCATTTTATTCTACATTCTATCTCGATTTGAACTACAAATACGAGTTCATCAAGAACTACTAAAAAATTCAAACAAGAGTTTTAGCACTTGAGTCTAGGTTTTGAACACTTTGAAACAAAGAGGTTACAAGAAGAAGATCTAGATTTTTAGAATAACGTAAATTTAGCTCAAATAGAAACTAAATGCAATATTTTCTTCTTCTGATTTTTCTTAGAGATGAAGAAAACAGAAATGTTATAGTTTGAGCATTTTATGGGTTTTTCTTCTTCTTTAAAAGCTCTATTTTAAATGACCATCAAATATACTTTTTCCAAAAGTCAAAACACACGTTTTATTTCTTGTCCTAAAAATGAACTTGTACATGAAGTGGCTATTTTTTTACATAAAATATGTTATGAACCCTATGATTTATTTGAGAATGCGTCTTTTTCTAAATAGATATACTAGATATCATAGTAGTTAACTATGAAGCAATAAATATTGGAAAGCCAAAAGGCATATAAAATGAGTACACTTTTACATGATTGACTAGTAACCCATGCACTTGCCTCTTCCACCAATTAAGGGTTATCATATTCCCACTTTCATACATTTACAACAATTCTATTTTGGCTTTCTATTTTAATTAATGGTGACAAATTTTAGTTGAATATAGAATCATACTTACTTTTTTTGTTCATAATCACAAATTATAGGCAATAGTATATTGGTCCATAGAGTGTGTTTATTGTAAAAAGTCACTAGTGGTAGAAAGGATAAGAAGGGTTTCTAGCCATTGGATATATCAATACAAAATAAATTAATGGATGAGATTAAATGGGTTATTAATGACAATTTATTAATTTTAATGGGTCATTATGTATCATTGTAAAACTAAAAATGATATAATGGTCTTTTTATTTTTTGTGAAACATTTGTTTCTTCTAACCATATTTATGACACATTAATTTACATATTCAAAAATTGAACCATTTATGACACTAATTTATTTATATCTTTATTAGTGACACATTAATATATGACACATTTTACTAATATCGTTATTAGTGACACACTAACTTATTTATATTTGTTTATAACACAATAAGTTTCTTGACGTATATAATAACATATTAAATTTTTTGACACATTTGTAGTGTCACACTAAATTTCTTAATACATGTTTGGTGACATACCAAATATATTTTGACACATTTGTAGTGACACACTATTTTTTTATATATATGTTGTGACACACTAAATATTTTGATGCATATGTAGTGACACACTAACCTTTGTGACATATTTTTTAATAACAAACTACGTGTTTTGACATACTTAATTTCACAATACATTTCTAGTAATACACTAAAATTTTTGACACATTTAATGTGACACACTTAGTCTTTTAATACATTTATAGTGACACACTAATTTAACATATTTTTATTGACAAACTAATTAAATTTGTGAAACACTTAGTGGCATGATAAATTTGTAGCGACACACTAACATGTTTGTTACATTTTATATTACAAGTTTAGTCTTTTAACACACAAAACTAATTATTCGAATACATAAGCTCTGACACTTTGACAAAACTGATAAAAAAATATTGATACAAAATTCCTAACATCGACATAATATAATATTAGCACAAACGTTTATATGACAAGAAGTTAATTGAGCATTAAAACTTAAATTATCATTGTTATAAAATGAATCATGATATCTGGTAATGTTTGTAGGAAAAAAAAATATGCATATTAAATACTTAAAATTTTAAATGACGTGAATTGTGAATTAGACATTAGTAAAACTTAAATGAGATGATAAAGAGACTTAAATGAGAAATACAAAGAATACTTGTTAAATGCCTAAAATACCCTATATTAATCAAATGGCATATTTTACATATTTAACCTTTTTTATCCTTTTTACCCTAACATATTTTTTATTTGATCCAAACTCTTGGTCCATAAGCTATAAACATACTTTAAACTCTAAAAGCATTTGTTTACAAGATAGTATGATACCAATTAAGTTGTACACAATTAAATGATTTGAATAACTAATTAAACTGTTTACATGCATGATAGCACAACAACATATAGTTAGTGTCCATGCCAATTTCTCCACCATTTTCACCTTTTAGAATTTGTATTATCCTCTTGAAAGCAACATTAAACCACTAAAAAAGTAATTAACACACATAGGATTAGCATTAAACAAAAGATAATTATTAAGTTTATGGATCATCTAATCCTTTTATGCATTGGGTGTGTTGCAACAGTCAACATCTTTGTATTCTAGGCAATAAAATCATAACTTTGGAATGAAAATGACCTTGTGGTCTGTACAACATATTATTAACCTTTTGATCAAGAAGAAAAATGTAATTTTGCTATGGTACTTATCCATTCTTTTTTAGAACGTCATATTAACGTTGTTATGGATAAGAGTTTCATTTGATAATTGACATCTGGATTAAGGTTACAAAGTTCTTCTTTTTCTTCAATAGCTTTACACAATATGTGGTGTGCAATTTTTTTATAGGGTTAAAAGAAGATTTTGCTATAAAAATAAGAGCAAATACATGTGGATAAACATGCAAACTACGTACGTACTCCTTTAGAGGCGACAATGAAATTATGAGTTGGATCTTTTGCTTTATGGTAAAATTTGACATGCAATGTAAGAAAGCATTTGGTTTATTAATTCCAGAGTTTTCTTAACGTGTGCTAGCTAAAGCCCGGAGCGCTTCAGTGAGCACACATTAACAAAACATCTGATTCAATTAGGTAACTCGTACTCTAGGAAAGAAGATCGATCGCTATGTTTAGAAACCACAATCTCAATGGAGAAACTTAATATGCAACTCTTATAACAAGATTTGTTCAAGTACTCAAACATGCTTTGACCTAAGCATTCATAATTTGATTCTCCACTTCTAAATTGGCTCATTAATCATTCATGATGCATTAGTAGTGGATTAAATTAGTTTGACCTATAAATAGAACTTTCTATTATATATTAAACAACCTATAATCAATAATTATGGATTATAAAAATGCAGCTCCTAGCTAAACGTTTGTTGACCTCATGGATGATGTGAAGTTGTAGAAAGATCTTGTCTCATTGTCTATATCCCATTTAAAACTTGTTTTGAAGATTTCCAATGTTGCACTATATAATGTTAGCTTGCACAAAAGTTACCTCCATATGATGTGGATGCCAAAATCCAATCAAAAGGACAAATAAACCACACCTTTTAGGTGATTATTATTTGCACTTAATTTTCCATGAATAAAAGTAAAAGTAAAATATTAATAAAATAAATAAAAGGGAAGCTTTGGTGGCTAAAAGTCCACTTGTATGTACCCATATCACTACTTGGCTTCGATTCCCATCTTCATCCATGGGCCATGGCCAAGTGTCCAAAAATATGTAAAATTTTCTTACTTTACATGTAGTGGATGATGATGAAGTTTACTTTTATTTTGAGAAATGATATTTATTCTTATAAAATGTTTCTACTAATAATCCTACATACAGGATTCTACGAGTGCAAAAATTAACGGTTTAGATGAAAAAAAATAATGAATAGAATACACATGTCAGATTTTTATATGAGTAGGAGGATAAATAGACAAAAAATATAAGAAGATATAGCAATGGGTGTTGATACTCATACAATTTTTTTTTGATACATACACCACATTTGTGCATTACAATGTTGTATGATGTGCATTACAGTGTTGTACAATGTGATGTATGTATCAAAAAAGATAGTGTGAGTATCAACACCCTATAGCAATACTCTTTATTTTTTGGAATTTGAGAAAGAAAATTATGTTACTATATAGGTAATCATAATTTCTGACATTTTGGCCGACTAATTCACGTGGTTTGGATCCACTGCCACACAGACTCAAATCATGTAAAGCCCTCATTTTTTAGGAGGTTGGCGTGGCCTCCCATATATGTTTTGTTAATAATTCGTTGATATTGTTTTTTGTTGGGAAAAGTGGCCGAATACATAGTTTTGAACTTTTTAACCAAATATCTATAGTTCTTGTAAGCATGAATATATTGCATGCAACAAGATGGTTTGTTTGTTTGGATGATCATTCTTACTTTTAGTTTTGCTGTCTATTTTACTAAGATTTTCCGAATCTTAAATAAAAAAGTAACTTTTGAAGGGTTGCTACGAGCCACCTTTACATAAAGAATTAGATTCTGCTTAGTATTTGTAATTATTAATCTTTATTACATCAATTGTATAATTGGGATATTTTTATTAGCCATCAAAAGTCAAGTTAATAATTGGCTATTTTATAATTCTATTCTCTTTGTTCCAAACTAGCATGGTACCTGCGCAAAGCAGCGGTTCGGAAGCGAATGTTGTATAACGATTTTATGATTTTACGTTTTTTTGCCGAATATTGTTTAACGATTTTCTATAAAAGATAGTTTCTAGAAATTGTGTATTTATGTTGTGAGACTGTGAAGAATTAATATGAGATATTATTATATATGCAAACTCAAAAAGTTATTAATATTAACAATAAAAATATTAAATTCATTGTATTAGTTATATTTTATTTATTGTAAAATGCATCCAATTTAATGTGAAATTAGTGCGTTTTTAAAATTTTAATTTAAAAAATTACTAATAATAGCAAGTGTGTAAGCTTAAAATTTTTAAGACTTCTAAAAATAAAAGTCCTAAATGCTTTATAAAGAGTAAAGATTAGTAGTTCACGTTTCTTTTTTTAAATATTCTAATTTAATTGTCAGCTACTAAAAGTAAATAAGAAAGTTTGATTGAGCTTATTGTATTACCCTTCGTTGAAATTAGTATCACAAACTTTAAACAATACATTATTTAATTATTTAAAAGTAAAACTGTCATTCTGCAAAAGTAAAATAAATAAATCAATGATAATTATGATTTTTTTAAACTATATGTATTTTTATCGAGTGACAATTATTTTGAGATGCAAGATGTAGTATCTTTTCGAAGCATTTACATATATATTCTTACAAAATTTTAAAATTGCATCAATATCTTTGCTAATTTTATAATTATACCAATGTCTTTACAAATCATTTTTCAAATGTATATTCAAAAACAAAGTTTTATCATTTTCAAATATATTTAATATTTAGGGCTTCTATATATATATTATTTAGCATGTCACATTACTTTTTTACCCTACCTATTCATTAAACAAACATAACTTCATAAGGGTCGTTGCAGTCAAGATTGCAACTAAATAATTGTAAAATTTAAACATAGTGGAAAACTGAAACCCAGGTGACATCATTAATGTTATTGTGTTTATTGATAAATCATATTACCGTTTATGAGTAGTTGGTTTAATTGTTGGATTCTACAAACTTTTTAGTTTTATTTTGATGATAAGGGCAACAAGGTAATATAACATGTCAAACAATATTTATATAAAAGTTTTCAATTTTAAATCTATGAAATTTGATGAAAATGTATTTTTGGATACTTAAATGTATTTTAAATTAGTTTTCTAAGGATATTAAAGTAATTATAAAATTAACAAGGATATTGATATATTTTAAAGGGAAAATGATAAAAAAAAAAAGTATTATACTTGACACCATTTGCTCTTGTGGGTAACGAACAATTTTTTTTGCTTTTGTGGGTACTATACTTTCAAATTCATCCTCTTTAAGGTATTTTGCGAAATTTTTTGACATTTTTGCCCCTCTTAGCTAATAGAAATTTTTGCAGGCATAGAATCTTATAAGAATGTTATCACCTCAAATATTTTTGCTCCAATATATGCACCGCGTCTATTTAAAATGAACATCTGTTTAATTAAAAAAATAAAATAAAACATATACATTGATCACATAAATTTGATGTAGTGTTTAATGCAAATGTTGAAGAAGTAATTTAATATTTTAACCCAAAAATGATATATTTGTGAATCTTTTACACACATATTGAAAATGCTATATATAAGTTGAAGTTGTAGTTTCACACTCCCTTGGGTTTGGAGTCTTATAACTCGCATTTTAATATAATGGAAAATGATTTTTATGTATGTTTTGAATATATATGTAATTTTGCATCTTTGAAAAAATATATATGTAAAAACTCTAATAATATGTAATATTTAGTTTAGAGTAGTTAAATAGATCTCCACTTATTTTTCCTTTCTGCTAATATTTTTACACGTACATATCCTACAAAATATCTTAAACAATAATAAGCGTGACAATTTTTATTCCTCGTATTAGACTATACCTATTTATCTACAAAATCTCTCAAAGTGAATATCGACTTATCTAATAAGAAATGTGTAATTGGACCATGTGTGTGGTTGCTTAAACCATGAGGGAGCATTTTTGTGGATTTTGGTCCCTAGAAAATGTTAACTGTCATGACTTGTGGACGAGGAAACAAGATGACAACCAAAGTCTCCACCCTCTTGCTTTTCTAGTAAAGCCCTCCATCATCCTTTTAGTTTTTTTTTTTATCGAAAATAAGTCTATTTTTCATGGATTAAAACTAACCGGACGACTATTTGCGCATAACAACAAGAATATACAAAATTGTTAATTTGTGTGTGCATATTTATTTATCATCTTGTATTATGAGTGTGAAATAAATAATAGTGATTTTTTTAAATTAAATTGTAATTGGGTATTTGAATTATTAATATATTACGTCATCATTTATAAGTAACAGTAATTCACAAATTTGATAAAATAACATTACTCATTTTGTAAGTTTTTTAAAGGAATATGTTTTAGTATAGATGAGGCACTTTATTTTGTTTACTCATAAATCTATACTTACCAAGGGACAAATCACAACCATCCATCTAGTTTGATCTAATGGTGAGGATTAACCTAAGATTTAATATGTCTAAACCTAAGTCTATGTTTTTTTTTTCTTGTCTTTTTTATTCACAATTTCTTTTTTGGTTTTTTTCCCTTATTCACCTTTTTTTGTTTAAATTAACGTTTTTTTTTTTTTTTTTTTTTTTTTTTTTTTTTTTTTTTTTTTAATTCGCTTTTTTTAATTCGTGTTTTTTTCTTCGATTTCATACGTTTTCGTCATTTTCATACGTTTTCATCTCTTTTCATACGTTCTTATACGTTTTTGTCCGTTTTCTTACGTTTTCGCCCGTTTTCGTTCGTTTTCATACGTTTTCGCCCGTTTTCATCAATTTTATTTCATTTTCGTCCATTTTTCATACGTTTTCATCCGTTTTGATACGTGTTTTTACTCTTTCATACGTTTTCGCCCGTTTTCATACTAATTCGTCCGTTTTCTTAAGTTTTCGTTCGTTTTCATACGTTTCTGACTATCACAAGTGATTTATGTGATATTCAGAATATCACTTGTGATTATCTGAATATCACTTTGTGATATTCTGAATATCACAAAGTGATATCCAGAAAAACACAAGTGATATTTTGTTAATATCACTTTGTGATATTCTGAATATCACTTTGTGATATTCTGAATATCACTTTGTGATATTCTGAATATCACTTGTGATATTCTGAATATCACTTGTGATTTTCTAAATATCACTCTGTGATATTCTGAATATCACTTTGTGATATTATGAATATCACTTGTGATTATTTGAATATCACTTTGTGATATTCTGAATATCACCTGTGATTTTCTAGATATCAATGTGTGATATTTTGAATATCACGTGTGATTTTCATGTTACAAAACATTAGTTAAAAATCACTTGTGATATTCAAAAAATCACTTGTGGTATTAAAAATCACCAATGTGCCTTTAGTCCAATGGTAAGAGCTTCCAACCTTGTGTCAATAGACCGGGGTTCGAATCTCTCCATTGGCCTAAAAGCTTTCAATTGGTATCCATCCCTCCAAATGCCAGATTGACTCCAATGAAGACTGAGGCCTATGGAGAAAAATGGCTAGGTTCAAAAGCCCAACCTCTTGATAAGTCTGATCCTGGGACAGGTGCTCATTCGGCCGTAGGGTCCTTGGGGGAGGGTCCGGTTGGCATCCTTAGGATGCATGGGACCAGGGTGATCCCACCATTCTTCACCTTTTGGAGAAGAATATCACAAGTGATATTCTGAATATCACATAATATCACTTGTGATATTCAGAATACCACTTGCGATATTCACAGTATCATTTGTGATATTGAGAATATAACTTGTGCTATTCAGAATATCACTTGTGATATTCAGAAACGTATGAAAACGTTAAAAAACAGCCGAAAACATTTAATAACGGACGAAAACGTATGAAAATGGATGAAAACGTAAGAAAACGGACGAATATGTATGAAAACGTAAAAATACGTATGAAAACGGACGAAAACGTATGAATAATGGACGAAAACGTAAGAAAACGGGCGGAAACATATGAAAACGTTAAAAACGGCCGAAAATATTTAATAACGGGAACGTATGAAAATGGACGAAAACGTAAGAAAACGGACGAATATGTATGAAAACGTAAAAACACGCATGAAAACGGACGAAAACGTATGAATAATGGACGAAAACGTAAGAAAACGGGCGAAAACATATGAAAACGGACAAAAAAGTATGAAAACGGACAAAAACGTATGAAAATGGGCGAAAACGTATGAAAACGGACGAAAAATAAATGAAAACGTATGGAAACGGACGAAAATGTATGAAAACAGACGAAAACGTATGAAATGGAAGGAAAAAAAGCGAATTTAAAAAAACGTAAATAACGTGAATTAAAAAAAAACAAACAAACAAAAGAAAATGTGAATATAAAAAAATGTGAATTTAAAAAAAAAAAAAAACATGAATAAAAAAAAAAAAAAAAAAAAAAAAAACTTGATTATATAAAAAAAGACTAAAATACACCGTTGGTCCCTAAACTTGTATCGGAGGATCGCGATGGGACGAAACCGGGCATATTCATCGTCGGGGGTCCCTATTTCAAGGTTTTCACTCGCTACAAGTCTCTTTGACCATTTGCCGTTAGTCAAGGACATCTCAAGGCGTTACATTTGTCTTTAGTCCAAGGGCAATTTTGAAATTTTACCACTGTCCATTAATTACCGTGCCAACCCACTTGTTTAACCAGCGGCGTTACAGTAAAACCTTTCTAATAAAAGGAACATTTTATCACCACTCATCCTTTATCTTTCCTAACAACTAAAATCCTATCTTCTTCACCGACGGTAAAATCTGAAAAATGGTGGTGTGTTCATGCAACAGAAGGGCCGTGATTAGAACATGCTTTGGAACACAACGAACCCGGCAGGAGGTTCTATGCCTGTCCAAGACAGGTTGGGACACTTAATTTTATTTCATATTGTATTAAAGTTTGCATGTAGTGGTTTACCTTAAAATGTGTTGATTATGATAGTCTATCTGGTTTATTATAATTGTGATTTTATACAAGTGGGTTTAGTTTGTGTTTATGAGGCAAGCAGATGCTAACATATTGATTATCAATTACAGGCTACAACATGTCCATTCATAGGGTGGTATGATCCACCCATCCAAAGGAGAGCAAGAGATGTGATCATCTACTTGCAGAGAACAATCTATAGGAATGAGGCGGCATTACAAGAATACGAAGCCGCCCTCGTTTATGAGACTATGGAGGCGGTCAACGCGGTGACCGGGCAACGAGCTAGAGGTCTTACCAAGCGACCTTGGCCGATCTCCTTGTTGAGAAGGAGAAAGTTTGCCGTCTCAGGAACTTTGTGTATTGTCTTGGATGGTCATCTTCTTGTTTTTTCTATGGTTCTTCTCTTTGGGTTTAGATAGGTACTGGTTTTAGTGTTTTGAATCGGTGGTAGATGGTGCAGTTGTGTTTAAGAAGTTTTAGAGTACGTTGACTAAGAATAGTCTTTTGGTGTATAATGTTTGGTCCTTGTCATTGTGTTAATATATTTCTTTTATGCTTTGGTCCTTATAACTGTGTCTGCCTTTGCTAGTAGGTCCTTTGCCCCAAGGATATATATATCACTTGCCACACAAATGGTCAAACTCATTACAAAGATACGAGTTTCAAAGATGGATGAATGATGAGAGATGGATGAACAGACACCACTTTCGAGTATCAACATAAACTTGATGTATGGTGTTGTTCATCCATCTTTCATCCTTCATTCCTGTTTGTGATGATAGAATAACCGTATCCAACTCGAAACCCAGATCCAAGTATCAAAGATGGATGAATGATCAGTGATGGATGAACATACACCATTTATGAGTATCAACATAAACTTGATATGGTGTTGTTCATCCATCTTTGATCCTTCATTAGTGTTTGTGATAATACAATAACAGTAACCAAACTCAAAACACAAATCCAAGTTCAACAGATCCAAGAACCATAGACATATGAAGTCTCAAGGATGGATGACCAGACACCACTTTTGAGTATCAACATAAACTCCATATGGTGTTGTTCATCCATCTTTGATCCTTCATTAGTGTTTGTGATAATACAATAACAGTAACCAACTCAAAACACAGATGTATGAAGACTCTAAAAACAATACAATAAAAACACAATTAAACCCATACACTAAAATGACATGATTTCATACATAACGCAAATGGATATATTTCCAAATGCATAAAATTTTGGAGTCTACAAAGTTCAGAAACATACATTGTTTAAACACATCAAATATTGTTTAGGGGAATACATATTCGATGGATAACATTGGCTTTCATATGCTTAACTAGCATTTTTTTGTGGTGAAGAAAGCTTTGCTGCTATAATCTTGGTCTTAGTCCAAAATTGCTTTGGAGACCCACCAGAAGCAGCATCAACTTGACTTCCAGATTGAGACTGGACCACACTTGGTTGATCATTACCTGCATAGTTGTCACCTGTAACCTTTGCCTTCTTCTTTGTTGTAAGTTTCGGCTGGGATGAACCTGTTTTTTGAGACTGTTGTGTAGTGCCTTGACTTCCTGTAACACCTCCTTGCCCAAGACATGTTTTCTTGTTGTGACCAGCATTGCCACAAATACCACAAACCACACTCTTACTAGACTGTGACAAGTTACTGGATTTTTCACAATTATCATTTTCAGTAAAAGCCCTGGTTCTTTTCTTTCGTGGCCTACCTAATGGTTTATGATGTTTAGGTGGAAGAATGGTTGTAGGCACCTGTGACTTATACCAATGCTCATAACCGTTTATTGGCTGGATGTGATGTTTGTAAGTTTCTTCCCAAGTCTTAAGCAAGTAACATGGATGAACCCATGATTTAACAGATCCTATTTGCATTCCATTCAACCTCATACACCGGTGGGTAGCAACAACATGTTTACATGGCATACCTGTAAGCTCCCATCTTCTACATGTACAACCCCTAGCTTCAACATTCACTGTACACTTGTCTCCCCATCCACTGACCTCATAGTTTTCTCCTTCAACCCGTAAAGCAATGTACTTATAAGCCTCTTTCTTGATTGCATCTAACATGAGTGTTGCCTTTGGTGTTAATGGTCCGACACATTTTTGAATCACATTCACAACGTTCACTATTCTTTTCATAAAGTACTCTCTAATGTATTCCAAAGCAGTAATGATCGGTTGGTGCCTACCTCCCACTAGTTTCCCATTGAACACCTCACACATGTTATTAAGTAGCACATCAGAATGAGCCCTCCCTACAACTTGTTTGGTTAGGTTCCTTAAAAATGTCGTAGAACAAAAGATGTACAAGTAGACATAGATTTGGTTAGGTACCTGAAAAATGCGACCTTGACCAATGAGTTGGTGGTATCTTACTTAACCAAGCATGGGCAGGTTCGCTAAAACTCTTGAATTCCAGCATGGCTGCCTCAAATTGTTGGACGGTTGTTGCTGCTGCACATCTCCACAAATGTTCCTTGTATGCTTTAGCATTCCATTGCAATTTCATATTATCATGGATGTGCTTCAAACAATATCTGTGTTCAGCACTAGGGAATACTTCTGCTAACGCTGGAATGATACCCTGCACAAATAAACATCAATTCCTTACTAATACAATTTGCATATAACGAAAATACAAGTGATTCTAATCAACAAAATGGTAACATCACCTTTTGCCCGTCGCTGATAAAAGTGTAGTTTGAGTTTCGTTGCAAGTCAAGATCATCTCTTAGACATTCAAGAAACCAAATCCATGAGTCTTTGCTTTCAGCCTCTGCAACCGCGTATGCTACAGGGTATATTTCATTGTTGCTGTCTATACCGACTTCTGTTAGAAGCTGGCCAGGAAAAGGACCCCTCATAAAAGCACCATCTAACCCCAACAACTCTCTTTGACAAGCTTTGTATCCTTCCTTCAATGCGCCTAAGCATACATACATTCTCTTGAAAACTCTGGTTGGACTTGTTGCATCTGTTGCAGTTTGTACACTTATCCTAACTGTTGTATCTGGGTTAGTTTTCTGCAACTCATCAACATAGTCTCTTAAAAGGGTGTACTGCTGCTTATGATCACCCCTAATCTCATTTTATACCTTGTTTTTTTGCCCTTAATGCTTTTTAAATAGACACCTGAACTTCAAACTGTTCTTGGTGATCTTGAACACCTGATTGGAATATCTGGATTCACTTGAACTTGGTCAACTATTTGCTTCGAAAGAAACTTGTAGTCACAAGCTTTAATGTCTCTTGATTGCAAACATCTATGTTCATCCTTGAAAGTTCGAACAATCCATACATCTTTATCTGTATTTTTGGCTACATACAACAACCATGGACATTCTGTTGCTTGCTCCTTGCGCTTTCACAAATACACATCCCTAACGAGGCCTCTAGTTATCGGACCATTTCTCCTCTTTGGGAATGTGCCCAGCCCTGAACCTTCGGTTATTCCACAAACAGGTATTTATCCGAGACACCTAACCCTAATTCTCTGTTTGTCATTCTTAATTAGTTGCAATTTCCTCCTAGTCTTTATTGAAAGCATGTAGATCCTATCTTTCACTTCTTTTGCAGTTACAAAACTTTGACCACAGAAAAAAAATATTTCGTCCTCTGTTTGTGCTGCCTCACTTAACTTTTGTTTCTTGTAAGCCCTCAATTTGTTCCTCCTAATAACATACTCATCCTCATTCTCAGAACCACTTGCAAAATCAGTATCATCTAACAGATCCAAGTCATTTTTCTTAAAAAAATCATGTGGTAGCTGGCTGGTGGTACCTATAGATGGTAAATCTGTAGTCTCGGTCACTTTGAACAGATTAACTTCAAAATCAGGCTCCTCAAAAGTATTAGCCTCATCGACAACTGTGTTTCCATCACCATTGTTCTCAATATCATCATCGTGACTCATATAATTGTCCGTCTCACTCACATTGTCATCACTTACAGCTTCATCGATTTCACTAACCTGCACAGATTTACCTTTTTGGATATGATCCACAGGATTACATGTTTCCTCCTCATGATGACCAAACTCTTGATCATTTTGAGATACCTCTTCAGGACTATCTATTTGGATATGCTCAACATGTGTATCTATATGCTGGTTGACATCACCTGCAACATCTTCAGTATGACAGACGTCTACAGCTGGAAACAAGGGTTGTGTTTCTTGCATCTGACTAGATTGTACCAAAGTATTGATTTCCAAAGGTTGATCTGTAACCTCACATAAGTCCTCTACCACAGACTTATTAACAATGTTTTAACAATTTCTTTGAGCAATATGGAACAATAGCAAGAGCTGCCTTTTTCTTTGTTGCATCCACATCACCAATAACTGTCCTAATAGACTTTGGTGACATTTGATCAACGTCCAATGTTGTCTTACCATTTTCAACATAAACCTCTATCATCTTATGGTCATCAACAAGATCTTTCAATATTTCTAAATTAGCACTCTCACTTAAGCTATACAAACCATCATCTAAATTACTACCAGGCTTAACAAAGTAATAGTAATTTTTTGAACCGAGCTCATAACCCAATTCATACATAAGCACATCCAACTCTTCAACTGACACACTATCAACATCAACCAAATCAACTAAACTTTCCATACCTCCAACGTATATTCTACCAGGCCAGTACTTAAAGACACCATTGTGATGAACCCTCATACTAAACATTTTAGATATACAACCTGAAAATATGTCAATATATGTTTGAAGCATTCTATAAACTTAATTGGGAAATAATAAATACCACAATTACAAATTCCAATGACTGTAATCAACAAAAAAAAAAAAAGTACCGTATTTCTTCTTAGCGGAGTCGTATAGGACGGTATCATCAACTGGATAACCTGACTGTCTTCTTACTTTCCATAGGGTAAAGTCCATGTTTCGGTTTTATTATCGATAAACAGGGGTTTTGTGACATGCAATTAGGGTTTGTGAATTCTGATAATTCTTGTAACGAAAGTTCTGGGTTCTGGGACGATTGATAATACAGACTATGTGTTTATTGGGGCGGGAAGAGGGTTACATTACCTGTGGCAATAATTAAGAAATTTTTAATTGAAATATGGAAATGTCAAAATTGCCCTTGGACTAAAGACAAATGTAACGCCTTGAGATGTCCTTGACTAACGGCAAATGGTCAAAGGGACTTGTAGCGAGTGAAAACCTTGAAATAGGGACCCCCGACGATGAATATGCCCGGTTTCGTCCCATCGCGATCCTCCGATACAAGTTTAGGGACCAACGGTGTATTTTAGTCTAAAAAAAAACTTGAATTATAAAAAAAGAAAAAAAAAAAAAAAAAAAAAAGAAAGAACGAAAGACAAAAAATATATGAATAAAAAAAACAAGAAAAAAAAACATGGACTTAGGTTTATCTACTAAATCTTAGGTTAATCCTCACCATTAGATCAAACAAGATAGATGGTGAGGATTTGTCCTTTGGTAAGCATCAAAATAAGAGTAAGCATTTGAAAATTCCGCTAGTATAGATATCTAATAGTTTTTAAAGGGTTTAAGTTATAAAATAACAATGGACTTACTTTAATGTCCCGTTTTGATACATAAACTTTATAAAATATGAGTAAATATAACAAACTTTTATAAAATGTTACAATATGCATATTTTGATGTGTTGTCACCGCAAGATATTCTGATATGTCAACACATCAAAATATACGTATTTGAACATTTATGAAAGTTTGGTTACATTAGTATTAGTACTAGTAATTGTAATCACTATTCATAACTTTCTTTTACTAATAAGAGTAATCATCAGATGAGAAATAAAATTAAAATGAGAAGAATGAGAAAAATCACAATCGCACATTTCATATGCACCTAAAAATATAGATGAATCTTTCCTTATATTTCTCTCCCTCATTTAAAATGTGTGGCTAATATTTTTTCTCATTCTTCTTATTTCAATTTCTCTTCTCAATAGATCAATACCCTTACTAATAATATGTCTAACTTTTTTTTATATGAACATTGGATCAAATTACAATGTAACCAAGTTAGTTAACATCATATTGTTCATTCTCAACAACCCAAATCCAAATCATCACATGACATGCAAACTATTCATTTTTATACCTTTAACATTTTCATTACTTCAATAAAAACTTTTGTTCTATGTCACAGAATTAGCTAAGCAAGTAATTTACGTAATTTTTTTATCAACTTTTTTGTTTATTTTAAAGTTCGTTGCTGTTTTGTAGTCTAAACCCGTTTTTAAATATTTATAGATACAAACGATAATTTTGAAAAGGGTTGAAATTTGAAAAGGCATGTATGAATGAATGCCATGGTCGTCGTTCATCTAATAAACACGTATTTCAGAAGATAAGATTGAAATCTATTGAGAAGCTTCAAAAGGAAAGGTAGCTACAAAGTTGGAGCTCGTGGTTGCCATTATAATAGGGACAGCGATCTAACTATATAAGGAACTTCCACTTTTGTCTCATCACTTTTAGATTCGAAGCAATGATTTCTACGGCTTACCTACCATTTTTTTCCTGATATACGTAACCTACATTGTTAAGTAACAAAAAGTTGCATGTTATATTTATAGAATTATTAGGGAAAAGGTAGGGTCATATAATTAGTGTGACTCAAAATTTAATTGAAACTTGATTATGTAACAAGTAATAATATTTTAATAACGTTGTTTTAAAGTTAAATATTATGAAAATTCATTAATGGAAAAATTGTCTAAATTGATCGTGCACAGTTCATTCTGAGCTTTATTGGATTTGAAATTTTTTCTTTCCAAAACTAGATCGAGCCAATTGAACGATAAGGCAACTTTAACATATATGCGACACGTGTCATTTGTATTATTAAAGGACAAAAAGGATGAATGTATTTGTAAGGTATGTGTAAGTATGTGTAAGGTATTTTGCATAGACGCGTGATACTTTTGAGCAACTTGTATTTGGCAACTTTTTATTTTTGACTTTTAACAAATTTTTAAAAATTAAATAAATAACCATATAGTACAATGGCTAACAAATAAACACACATTAAATACTCTCTAAAATTAAACAGACACTAAACACTCTCATATTTGTCATCTTCAACCATCACCACGACCGGATCTCACTAGCACTTGGCCTCACCACCACCCAGTCTCACAACCACTAGACCTTGCCACAACCCTATATTTCAACAAACAAAGATTTATCAAAGTTTTGATGTAATGTTTTTAGTTGATTAATAGATCTGTGACTATTAATCAAGTTTTGAACTTTTTTTCCTTGTATTTAAACATCCTTTTTGTAGTTTTGAATTTTTAGAATTATTTTTGTTATAGCCGCCTCTCCGCCGTTCAGTAATCACAATCATTGTTGCGATGAGACTTTTGAGAAACTTGGTTTGTCGGTAATCACCAATTGTTGTGCTATTTTTGCGAATGTTTTGAGGTAACTTGTGATTCTGATTGCCAATTATATTGTTCATTTTTATTACAATTTTGGATCATAAGTTGTGGTACGCTTACTATATTTATTGCTCTTCAGTTTACTGTGAGGCCTGCATTAGCATACCAGATGATGGGGTAATTAAATGTCAAGTTTCTGACTGCCAGCATTCAAGTGGATCACAAAAAGTGTTTAAAAAGCAGTAGACTGGTGAGTTTTGGTGGTTCTCTAGCTACGCTTTAATTCAATTTGCATTTTTACATTGGTGACAAAATGTGTGGGTTGGATCCGCTCGATCCAAAACATTATTGTCAAATATATTTTATTATAACTAATTTCCCTTTTCTTCCACCACCACTACCTAGCCATGACAAAGATTGTTATCATTGTCAACATGTTGAAAGTTTGATACATGAAGTACGAGAAGATCAACGTTTCATGTTCTATCACCTCCTCGAACGTTTCGACGAGATTAAACGTAAACAAACTTGAGCTAGAGGAATTTAGTGGTGTCCTAGTATCAAGCGTTAGCTAGATAAGGCTAGTAATTCCAAGTCTTGTATCGATCATTTTCTTGGTTTTTAGAGTCATATATATCATATCTCTAGTTTTATTAAATGAAAATACATGCTACTTGCTATATTTATGTGTATATGATTATTTGTATAATACATATCTCACTTTGATATTAACATAACTTGTTATATCACCATTGCTGAAATTGATCATCAGCCAGACGGATCCCTTACATTTGCTTAGACGGATCTCTACTAGGAGGGAACCGTGGGATCCGTGATACAGTGAACTATTTTTCTACTAACTTGGATCACATTTGCAGGAAATTGTGCATTATACTTGTTTTCTAACCTTTGTTTTGTAGTTATTCAATTTACACATGAAGACTTTGACACCCTAAAGCTAGGGGGAGCTTTGTGTCAAAGCAATACATTGCAAATTACTTGCAATATTAGGATTACATTTCATGACATCCCTTCGCAAAATTGCAATCATCAAGGTGGAGCACATTCGTCACATAGACGAAATCTTTTGCAAACTTAGTTGCAAACAAACTAGCTTAGTATTACTTTCTTGACGCCCTTACATAGGGATGGACTCGTCAAGGGGGAGTTAAGACGAGATCCTTTCCGTTACTTGCTCTCTAATTCTTCTTTCTTTTCTATTTTTCAAACGTTTTTCTTAATAACATTACGTTAGTTTTCTTTCGAAGCTCTTTTTGTTTGACAAAAAAGGGGAGAAGAAAGTAAAAACTACAAATTCAAACTTTTACGAATTTTAGCTTTTCCTTAAAATAATTTTATGTTTTGTCATCAACAAAAAGGGGGAGATTGTTAATACAAATAAGCCGTAAAAACGTTTATTTATATTTTTACGATCTTCTAATGTTTTGTCGATAACAAACGTAAAATCATTTTAACGAAACAAATAAAATACGTAAATGGTTTGAACTAATAGTTTCTAACATATTCACATTTTCACATAAAACACTAAAACAAGTATAAGTGATTTTATGATTTAATATTACATATGTACAACAACTAGTGTTTACATATTTGGGTAAAATATACACATAACTAGTATGTAGTATATTGGGTAATATAAATGGGTAGAAACTTAAGTATCATAACCCATTGACCAAATACATTGAATGTAGTTGGGTACAACCCAAAGCCCATGACCCATGGAGCTTGACCCATAACCCATTGCATGACATCATGCTTATATCATATATGGATAATATCCATAACCCATGGTATTGACCCATACCCATGTGACTAGGTGCATTGCACTCAAGAGATACATTGTATCTAGCTAAAGACCCATGGATCAACCCATGACCCATGACCCATAACAAAAATACCCATGGGGTAAAGAGGAGCGTCCCACGGATCCCTAGCTTTACGCTAGACGGATCCCTTGTGGGAGGGATCTGTGGGATCCGGGAAACAGTAGAATTTTTCCTCTATAAATAGTGAGCCATTTTTTCATTATTCCTCACCCTTTTCTAACATACTTTCCCCTTGAGTTAAAAACTCTCTAACCTCAGATCCAAGAGATCTATGTTTGTAGTTTTGTTTTTTGTGATCTTCTAGGTTCCTCTTAAAGGCGAGATCACCACCTTTGAAGTCGAGCAAGCTCAAGTCCATGAGTTGCCATGCTTCCTCATCATCAAGACTACTGAAGTCTTCTTGTTGATGATTGTTTTTCTTTTCCTAAGAAGTGTTGAAGACATTTGTGAAAGGTGTCTCAAGTGTCAAGACGAAGATATTAGTGAAAGGTATCTATCGTCCATATCATAAGCACTTGTGGTGAGTGCTTAAAAGTCAAGACTAGAAGCATTAGTGAAGGGTGCTTAGAAGTCAAGACACAAGACATTAGTGAAGGGTGTCTTGAAGATCTAGTTAAGGGCATTAGTGAAAGGTGCCTTAGATGTACATTCGATAAGGTGTGTTTCGATGTACAAGATAGATTAGTACTAGATCCAAGGATATTGATATCCTTGATGATGTTGTAATAAGGAGTTGGTCTCCTTTGGGATTAGTAGTTGGTGTAGTGTTGGGTAGTAGTTCCTCCATTGCAATGGAACTAGGTGCTTAGCCTAGTACCTAATAAAGGGTAGGCGATGTTGTGTAGGTGTGGTTCACCTTGGTGTGAAAGAACTAAGTACTTAGCCTAGTACCTGATAAAGGGTAGGCGACGTTGTGTAGGTGTGGTTCACCTTGGAGTGAAAGAACCAGGTGGTTAGCCTAGCACGGGAAAAAGGGTAGGCGACGTTGTGAAGGCTTCTCCGCCATAAGGAGTTGGTGTAGTGATTACGAACTCTCGAGTAGGTGACTCGGGGAGTGGAGTAGGGCAAGGAATGTGTCCTTGTAGCCGAACCACTATAAATACTCGCGTTGTGGTTTTGTGCTTCTTACTCTTATCTTTTCATTACATACTTCTATATGTTTGTTTATCAACATCCAATACACACATCTAAATAGATTGACATAAGTCGATCTAAATAGTTTAAAAGGAAGTTTTAATTGGTAAAACTATTCAACCCCCCTTCTAGTTTTCCACAATTGGCATCAGAGCTTCGTTACCAAGTTTCTTGAAGTATATTGTACTTTAAAAACTTGATACGATCCATGGTTAATTGAAAACTACAAAGAAGGTTTTTCATAAAAACAAACACCATGTTTCTTAAAACTTTTTGTTTGGATGTTGATTAAGATGACAACATTTCTTTTGTTATTTATTTTTAATTTAATTGCACTAATCCTCTTTGTCATGTTGATTAGTCAAAGCTCATATCTACCAAGCCATATGAATCGCTTGGTAACAAGAATACCTTCCCTAAGAAGGTATCTTAAGCACTAAGGAGCTGGAATTGTCTTCTCACATTTTTTGTGTCATTTGTAAAGACATTCCTAAGTGCGTTAGAGGTATGATTCTTTACCTATCTCTAAAATGACATTTTCTTGATAATTAATTACTTATATGATTATCTTTTGTGCATATACATGTATTACAAGCTTCATTAGGAAGCCTTTTCTCACATACGTGTTATTTTTTTTTTCGTCTAAAGTCGTGGTATATAAAACTTGTGTTTTATTTCATTTAATCCAAAAATCATATCTTTCCAATAATAAAACAAAACACAAATTTCAAAAATTCATCCTTCCCCATAAATAAACCAATCCGTCGTTCAACCCTATCAAATCCCCACTTTTTCAAATCTTCCACTTTCAAAAATTTCCTCTCATTCAAAACTTCATCTTCCTCTCCATTTCATCTCAACCGAAACCAAGAAGGATCGTCTTCAACATGGTTTACATCGCCCTCGTGCTCATCGCCTTAACACTCATCGCTCTTGTGTTCCCTATGATGAAGTTCTCATACGGAGACATATATTTTGTGTTGTTAATCTACATTGGGATCATATACCCAATCCTTTGTATCATTCTTAGCATTGAAATGAAATATTATTAATAGTCTAGTTTATCTAGGTTATTATTATCATAATGCATTTGTTATTTCTTTTGATTTATATGTTTCGTATTCTCTCATGATACATTAGAAGTCATGTATGCATGCTAAAAGAAAATGTAGGGTAAAACACATATCTTGGTATGGTATAAAATTGTAAAACCTATCTTTCTATCAAATTTGTTTCTCTTATTACAGACCTACGGATCCCGGCAAATATACTAGCCGGATCCCTTTTGAAAGGGAACCGTGGGATCCGTACATCTGGACAACAGTTTTTCATGCAAATTAAAAACCACTCTCTTTTTAAAAGTAATATTCCACTAGAATGTCAAAACCATAAGTGAGTTAAGTGTCATTGTTGTTAAAAACCATTGTTAATAAAAATCTAGTAAAAACTTTAGATAATCATTGGTTGACCACAAACATCACTTTCTGTTAACTCATCATTTCTGTAGGTTCAACTATGACGCTGATTTTTCACTCACTAGCGTCTACACTCCCAACATCTCCCTTGAGCCCAACACACCTGGCAATCATGTCCGTGGGTTCAATAATCTCGAAAACCGTCACTTCCACGAAGGACGTATTGTAGACACCTCTCTACAATTCGAAGAAGGTATCAATACCTCCTTCCGAGCCATAGGACTAGAATGTCCAAGGTTCATAATGGAATTCTTCCGTCAAGTTGAACTCGTTCGTAACGAGGATCGCTCTCTATCTCTTTGGTTTTATATCAAAAACCAAAAGTTTACTTTAACCCTTAGGCATTTTGCTCACATCCTCCGGATTCCAAATCATGGACAATGTGCCTTCACCGAAGATTGGTCTCTTGATTCTCTTTTCAACTTTCGTGAAGAAAATAGTCCATATTGTTCACACATACCCTCCCCGGAAGATTTAAATCGTATAATATGCAAACCTCGACCATATTACTCCGATCCAAACATTATCTTCACACGGAACATCCGAGAAGAGTACAAGCCCCTTGCACTCATCCTACGTGAAAATGTTTGGAGTCTTAGGGGAAATCGAGAAATCCTTCCTGCTTGTTGTGCTCACATAATGTATTGTTTGCTAACACAACAACCATACAATCTCACCTACCTCTTCGCAAGGCGAATTGTAAATCTTCAAGGCTCCAAGAATAAACTCATCCCTTATGGAATGTTCTTGATGCGCCTCTATTATAACGTTATGCATTTTCATCCTCAATTTCGAAGTCCGTTGTACGTACTTATGAACAAGATGATGGAACCGCTAAACATATCTCTCATGAAGACTTTCTTCATTCTTGATTCCACCAACACTCATCAACCACTTGATGATCCTTCTAGCGAAAACGCTCAAGGAACTTAGTAGTATCTCAATTAGGATCAATCCTTTTGTACTCGTGCTTTATCAATGTAATCCAATTTCCCTCATGAAATAAAACATCTTACATTTGATATCTTAGTGTTAGAACCTCTTAAACTAACCTTGGAATATAATGCATTGTCAAGATCATTGCATACCTTTAGTAAAGGCTCTGCTTAGCAGATGGACGGATCCCAAAGTTTGTGCTAGACGGATCCCTACACTTAGGGAACCGTGGGATCCGGCAAACAGAAAATGCAATTGCAATCATTGTATTTCAAACATGTCCTTAGAACACCTCACACTAAGCTAGACATAGTGCCTTAAGGAAAATTAAGTCCTTATCAAGTTAAGTAGATCCTTCCTACTCACACATAACTCACCTAGATCACACTCAAAGACGCTTGTAGATCTATCATTTCACTTTAATCCATTACTCTTCCGATTTCAAGCTCACACATCATTTTTCACATGATCCCTCATATCTAAACATTGGAAATCTCTTATAGCAAAATTGATCATAATCATCCTTGCGTCAAAATTGGTCGAAATTGATCAAATTCTAGTTTGTCCATCTTAAGCCTTTAGGATATTCTCCAAAGCATTAATCTAAGTCACTATCTGATCTCTAGGATCATTTAGCTTCACTTGACACTCTCAAAATCTTTAGTGTCATCCTTGTTCATTCATTGGTACTCATGAAAGTTCCAATTTCTTCCATAAAAGGCAATAATTAGCTACATCACTCATTACCTTCAAGTTCTCAAGCACCCCTTCATTTAAAACACTTAGGAGGACTGAAACACTCAAGATGATATAGATCTTAGACATTAGAAACATCATTTCTACTCTTTCACAACTGATGAGAGCCGGATCCCTAGGATTAGCCTAGACGGATCCCTCTGAGGAGGGAACCGTGGGATCCAGGTGACAGATTATGTCAACTCTAGCTAAAACAATCATTTCAAGCTCATCTTTCCAACTTAAACACTCCATCTCATCTTAAATGAGTTCCTAGATCAGTACAAACTCTGAAGTTGAATCTTGTGTATGTTAATCATCACATTCCAAAGAATCTTAATGGCTTAAGGCTTGAATGCACTTGCCAAATCTCTTGCTTTATAAACCACATTGTTAGGACTTCTAAAGTCATCACCTTCCTCCTCACTTTCAGCATTTATAAACCTCTTTGAATCATCTCATCATGAGGAAAACTCAAAGTAGCAACTTATCCACCAAAGAACCATCCAAGAAAAAGGCTCATGTTATACACGAAATCTCTTCAACCGAATCATCTACGGTCAAGTCCACAAATGCAAGGATTTCTCCTCAACCAATCAAACCAATCCCTAGAAGAATAGTACCCACAAAACTAACAATGCCAAACACCACCATACCTCCTAGGCCAAACAGTATCATCTCCACTAAACCATCACCATTTGTTCCTAGAGCTATCTCTTTTACATCTCCACTATCATCACCACACCTCTACAATTTAGAGGATTTGCCTTCTAGGCTGTCTCATCCTCCTTCGCCGACAACATTCTCCTCATTAAGAGGAATAATGGTACAAAGTCAAGGTGTTGAGTCAACATTAGCTCCGGCTTCCTTTTCGCCGTTTCCATCATATAATCCCATTTGGATTATGAGAAATTATCAAAGTCAACCACCCGACCATATGGAAGTTGACACCTCTCTACCACCACCATCAGTCTTGGTCGAGCCATCTTCAAATGCGCCTCCACCAATCCCTCCGTCGTTTGAGGCTCCCCAACCCGCTTCACTTGATCCTTTACATCAAGCGATCCCTTTTCTTCCACCACCACTACCTAGCCATGACAAAGATTGTTATCATTGTCAACATGTTGAAAGTTTGATACATGAAGTACGAGAAGATCAACGTTTCATGTTCTATCACCTCCTCGAACGTTTCGACGAGATTAAACCTAAACAAACTTGAGCTAGAGGAGTTTAGTGGTGTCCTAGTATCAAGCGTTAGCTAGATAAGTCTAGTAATTCCAAGTCTTGTATCGATCATATTCTTGGTTTTTAGAGTCATATATATCATATCTCTAGTTTTATTAAATGAAAATACATGCTACTTGCTATATTTCTGAGTATATGATTATTTGTATAATACATATCTCACTTTGATATTAACATAACTTGTTATATCACCATTGCTGAAATTGATCATTAGCCAGACAGATCCCTTACATTTTCCTAGACGGATCCCTACTAGGAGGGAACCGTGAGATCCGTGATACAGTGAACTATTTTTCTACTAACTTGGATCACATTTGCAGGAAATTGTGCATTATACTTGTTTTCTAACCTTTGTTTTGTAGTTATTCAATTTACACATGAAGACTTTGACACCCTAAAGCTAGGGGAGCTTTGTGTCAAAGCAATACATTGCAAATTACTTGCAATATTAGGATTACATTTCATGACATCCCTTTGCAAAATTGCAATCATCAAGGGGGAGCACATTCGTCACATAGACGAAATCTTTTGCAAACTTAGTTGCAAACAAACTAGCTTAGTATTACTTTCTTGACGCCCTTACATAGGGATGGACTCGTCAAGGGGGAGTTAAGACGAGATCCTTTCCCGTTACTTGCTCTCTAATTCTTCTTTCTTTTCTATTTTTCAAACGTTTTTCTTAAAAACATTACGTTAGTTTTCTTTCGAAGCTCTTTTTGTTTGACAAAAAGGGGGAGAAGAAAGTAAAAACTACAAATTCAAACTTTTACGAATTTTAGCTTTTCCTTAAAATAATTTTATGTTTTGTCATCAACAAAAAGGGGGAGATTTTTAATACAAATAAGCCGTAAAAACGTTTATTTATATTTTTACGATCTTCTAATGTTTTGTCGATAACAAATGTAAAATCATTTTAACGAAACAAATAAAATACGTAAATGGTTTGAACTAATAGTTTCTAACATATTCACATTTTCACATAAAACACTAAAACAAGTATAAGTGATTTTATGATTTCATATTACATATGTACACCAACTAGTGTTTACATATTTGGGTAAAATATACACATAACTAGTATGTAGTATATTGGGTAATATAAATAGGTAGAAACTTAAGTATCATAACCCATTGACCAAATACATTGAATGTAGTTGGGTACAACCCAAAGCCCATGACTCATGGAGCTTGACCCATAACCCATTGCATGACATCATGCTTATATCATATATGGATAATATCCATAACCCATGGTATTGACCCATACCCATGTGACTAGGTGCATTGCACTCAAGAGATACATTGTATCTAGCTACCCATGACCCATAACCAAAATACCCATGGGTAAAGAGGAGCGTCCCACGGATCCCTAGCTTTACGCTAGACGGATCCCTTGTGGGAGGGATCTGTGGGATCCGGGGAACAGTAGAATTTTTCCTCTATAAATAGTGAGCCATTTCTTCATTATTCCTCACCCCTTTCTAACATACTTTCCCCTTGAGTTAAAAACTCTCTAACCTCAGATCCAAGAGATCTATGTTTGTAGTTTTGTTTTTGTGTGATCTTCTAGGTTCCTCTTAAAGGTGAGATCACCACCTTTGAAGTCGAGCAAGCTCAAGTCCATGAGTTGCCATGCTTCCTCATCATCAAGACTACTGAAGTCTTCTTGTTGATGATTGTTTTTCTTTTCCTAAGAAGTGTTGAAGACATTTGTGAAAGGTATCTCAAGTGTCAAGACGAAGATATTAGTGAAAGGTATCTATCGTCCATATCATAAGCACTTGTGGTGAGTGCTTAAAAGTCAAGACTAAAAGCATTAGTGAAGGGTGCTTAGAAGTCAAGACACAAGACATTAATGAAGGGTGTCTTGAAGATCTAGTTAAGGGCATTAGTGAAAGGTGCCTTTGATGTACATTCGATAAGGTGTGTTTTGATGTACAAGATAGATTAGTACTAGATCCAAGGATATTGATATCCTTGATGATGTTGTAATAAGGAGTTGGTCTCCTTTGGAATTAGTCGTTGGTGTAGTGTTGGGTAGTAGTTCCTCCATT
>OU343224.1:319440551-319469088 GCA_910596185.1 Chrysanthemum makinoi | reverse complement strand
GATCAATGATGTGTTGGAGGTTCAAAATATTGGTGAATCTTTTAAAGATTTGGAACCTGTTAGTGCAAATATTACGATATTTAATCTATACAGTCTCGTTTGTTTTGATTGATGACAAACATGTAACTTGTAATACATAACGTAAAATGTACAAGTTACTTGTAATCACACTTTGTCTCAACATACATTCAACACCTCTCGATGTCTCAAGTCCTCGTATGTTACAACACAAGTTCGTACATGTTTGTTATGTGGCATTATGATCAAACCCATTAACAAATCATTTAGAATGTTTAAAATACATTTAGAGTCACTAAGTATTTTAATAGGTTAACCATTCTATTTCAAACCTCATTTTACATTTTGCATTCACAAGTATTTCAAAAGGTAACTAGACATTTTATTAACTAGTTACATAATACATTTTACAAGTTTACTTTGATAAACTTTTAATCTAAAAATGGAAATACATATTACATCATGGCATGCATCATCCTTGTAATCTTTAGAAGATTTCATAGAATATTTTGTTTAGATTGGACTACATAGCTTACAACAATCTTGGATGGATTTCTTTAATTTTGGTAAGATTTTTATAATCTTGTCGTCCGACCCACTACCAAAATGGTACAGGGCAACCCTTTGAGGGTTCCGTGGTCCGTGGACGCCTCGCCCATTTGGCTATAAATAGCAAGCCAAACCAAGTTGTTTAATCATCCCTTGAACACACCTTTTCTCACCTTCTTGCATCATTTAGATATTCAGATAACAATGTAGAACCATACATTAATCACCCTCACCATCACATGATCATAATGCTTCTAACATTCATTTTGTTGCATACTTACATCTTGATCAACCAAGGAAAGCTTGGAGATCTAGCCATTCCCCACTCACCACAAGCTGAAGATCTATCACAACAAGTTTAGGGAACTTGTGATCTTCATCATGAAGGCTTCCTATCAATGGAAGATCATTTAGAAGTAGTTATTCATATCCATTAGACATTTGTGTCATGGATCATTAGTTTAAACATCATTGCATCATAACAACACTTTCACCAAACTAGATTAGATGGTTTATGTGTTTGTGCCATAAAACACAAGGTTTATTATGTTGGGCCATAAAACATATGGGGAGTGGTTGTACCCTTGTAAAAGAACTCGACATCTAGCTTAGTGTCGGAAATATTGTATAGGCGACGTTAGGTTGGTTCTACCTCTAACTAGAACCCGGTATTTAGCTTTGTACCGAAAAGTGTGTTTACGATTGTAAGGTTTTATCCGCCGAGAAGGGAGCTTGTTGATTTAGTGAAGTAACTCTCGAGTTGGGTACTCTGGGAGTGGAGTAGGGCGGAAAGGAGATCCGTGACCGAACCACTATAAATCATCGCGTTCGGTTTGCACTTTCCTTTCTTTATCTCTTTACTTTTATAGTTGCACTATACTATTGCTTGTGATGTGGTTTGATGTTAATGCTTGTGTGACAACATGGTTTACTATGCTTTACATTAGTCACAAACAATAATTGGAACTTTCATATTATAACAAGCTTCATAAGCGATTTGATACTAAAGATCTAAAGTTTTTAAACTAACGTGATTCACCCCTCTCACGCTTCCACAATTGGTATCAGAGCCATGTAGCTCTTATTTTCAAAACAAATGGTTTTAAAATAGAGTACGATCCATGTATCAAATTACCATTGAATTAAAAATAATATGAAAATGTTTTGCTTGTTATACTTAGAAATTTTGTTGTTAAATGTAACTTTGTATACAAGCTTGAAGGTTTTCTTGAAAAATAAAATAAAAAGTTTGTTGAAAGAACTAGTAAGTATTGTATTGTGTGCTTATAGAAAATTTACTAAGAAATATGATTTTAAAGGAGTGTTTGGGATAACTATAAATTTGTTGAAAAATCACCTCCGTAAATGTTTAAGATAAGTTACATAAGTAGATATGTTGTTAAATATGTGTATTATATGTTTACTATGAAATCTAGTAAGTCACACACGTTTTCTATGTCAAATACTAGTTTTGGTGAATTGCCTGAGGACCACGGCACCAAATCTTATAAAGGGCGGATCCCTTTATTTGGTTCCGTGGAATCCTGCAGTACAAGATGCAGCTTTTTCAAACTTCAAAAATCATAACTAATTAACCGTAAGTCCGCATTTGAGTCGAGCCACCTATCATTTTAAAGGAATTGAGTCTACTTTCATTTAAAAATACTCTCATGGCCTGAGTCTAATTTTAAATAAGTGAAATAGACCAAATACTACAGTATGTCTAAAATATTGAGTTTCGCTTTAACATAAAAACTCAAATTTTTGAATCAAGCAATTTAAGTTGGTATTCTTAGAACTTTGATACAACTTCCTTTGAAACTAAATAATTTGGTAATATGTTTAAAGGAAACTAATCAAGCTTGGTATACATCGCCATATTTAAACGCTAAAATGACTAAAAGTGTCTTTCTTGTTATGCTATGCTAAATGACCACTTGTTTATGTTGTTTGCATATATGTTGCTTGCTTATTTTCAAATTGTTGTTTACACTTGTTTGTTTGCATAATATAAGTGTCAATCTTGCCATGTTATTTATTCGCTTGTTTGACGATTTCTTGTTTATGCACAATAGGTTATTTGCTAGATTTTGTGCACTAAGTTGGAAAATTGTTTTACCATCCTTAATTAGATCACTTCATCTGCATAGGTTATACTAACATCTCGCATAACTTATGAAATGTCATAACTCACTTAGCAATGAGTACTAAGTAAATTAGTCAAGTACTTTGAAAATGGAAGTTTTAAGAGAGTGTTTGGTACAAGGACAAAAACAATGTTGTATGATGTAATTTATATGTTTTCACTTCATAGGATGATAAACTAACTTAAAACATTGATGTATGCTAACCGGTTCATGCAGGGGATAACACACGGGTGTTATCAAATTTTACCCATTTTCACTTATATGTGAAAATCGTTAGCCCTTGGTCAAAGTCTATGCTCCACTATGTTTGTATATGTGTTATTGACTTTCCTAACTAGAAATGATTAATGTCACATGTTTTAAGCAAAAATTTCGGGTTTCGAAAACTCCCCACACCTAAAAAATGGGTCTGTGAAGTTTTTCGGTGTCCACGGATCTAGACGGCACCAAAATTTGGTACCGCTCGTTATATTTTGGTACCGCCATACCGGTGACACGGGAAGCACCAATTTAAGGGTTCCGCCAGTAAAGAAATTGGTGCCGTGGATTCGACAGGTAAGTTGTTTAATTTTACTAAATCTCGCAATCTAGATTACCAAATTTTGTTTCTAGGATAGTTGTTAATGCATATCTTTCATACCTCACTCAACACATCCTCAATGAATTAAATTAGGATGTTTGACATGATCTTAGACACTTCCATCTCATTAGAAACTACCATCTTTGTATGGATTAACATCAAATCCGTGAATCCTCAGTTTAGTCATTTTCACACCTTCACTGTTACTTTTCCTTAAGCTTAGCATTTCTTAAAGCAATGTCAAAATGGCTAAATCCTCAACCTCAAATAAGCCACTTAAGAAAACCACTAGGATTAGCATTCGATCTTGTTGCTTCATTAACTTGAACTCTTCATCATCAAACTTATCACCTCTCAACATCTCATTCAAGATGTGAACTTTTTAAACTTGAGTACTCCAACTCCACCACCAAAATCACCCACCATCATCCAAAAACACCTTCACTACCAAAGTCTCCAAAGCTTGTACCTATCAAACTTTGTACAACACCACCATCTCCTCACCCGTTTGCGGATGACTTAGATGACTTACCGAGACTAACAAATCCGGACTCATTATTTGCAAAGATATCATACACAAGTCTATCATATGACTATAGATGTTGTTTTTTATCTACATGTGTTGCCTCACTTGGTTAACATGAAAATAATGTGTCATCCTTCAAGACGATAATTATTTACATAGAGTCATAACTCACACGTATGTTAAAGACATACTATCAAGTCTTGTTATCCTTGAGTTCAATCTAAGATTTATAATCTCAACAAATTAGGATTGACACCTTAAGTATTTCATCCGAAATATTCAAGTATATGCGACTTACGATTGTAGTCATTAAAAGTCATATCCGAAAAATCAACACCCAAGTATTTTAACAACACATGTTGAAACACTTATCCAAAACAAACAACCCATTGTGCCACTTATCCCTCTTTGACACCTACTATCGCTCTTCCATCTTTTGGCACCATTAAGCGTATTGCTCATGATCTTCCAAGAGCATCCTTTAAATCAAACTTCCTCTTTCAAGGTGAACCTATACCTCAGCCCCTAAGCTTCATAGACATGACCAAAACTTCATGCACTTCACCCACTAGTTGTAGCAACCAATGAACCATAAGAATTAGTATCCGTACTTCTTTGTGTTCAACGTCTATGGACAAATAATCAACCTAAGTACTCCCATAGCACAACAAACCCCTACATCACCACATCCTTATTTAGACACACTAGAAGACATACCACCTAGATCAACCAATCCACCATCCTTACCATTATTTGAATTCGTTGAGTGTATTGCTTAAAAGCCTTTGTTCCACACTTGTATTGAATCAAATGCACGTTTGAACAAACTCAACCATCATTTCCCTAATAAGGACTTAGATAATTCATTATGGCTAGAACCTCAACTATCAAATAAGCATTGTGCTCTTGGTAATTGTTGTCAATGTCCACTAGGTATAAGTAGTACTACCTTCACAAATTATCAAAGTATTAGTTAATACTTTGTCGATAAACTTCTGCATAAATTTCGTTAAACCTCAAATCAACATTTTAACAACATATGTTGAAATGCAATCTCAAAGCCAACATCATACACCCCAAGCAACAATGACTTTTGAGGAGTATACATAAGAAACTCGAGTAAATTCCTCTTGTCATCATCTAGTGAATATAATCTTGAGACCAAGTTTATTTAGATGGGACTATCCGACTTCAAACACTTTGGCTGCATATCTTCATTTAGGAAAACATGATGTTTTGAAGAACATTATGACTAAGATTCATGCTTTAAGCTTTCATCTTGTTAAAAGGATATTGTATATCCTATGCATCACTCTTTCGACATAAATAGTTGTGTTACAAGAGATTTCATTACACCTCATGGCTAATGATCTTGAAACAAATATCTACAAGTTCTATGAACTAGCATATCCAATTCATCTTGTCATACTTGTTTTCATAAGCATGATAACTTTATCCCATGGGATAATCTCATTTGTTGAAAGATACTATTTGTATCTATTTTCTTTCAAGCGTACATCATAACCTAACCTTGCTCAAACCGAGTGCACATCCAAGGTTAAAACTACACATCTCTAGAACATACACATGATCTATTGAAGTTGGTAACCTCATTTAGATTCTTGTTAAATAAAATTCCAAAGAGCTTTCTTGAGAACGTTCTTAGTTTAACATATTCCATTCTCTAGTCTTAGATGATCAATTCACATTTAAAGTACAAGATGTCATCCATTAGATCATACAATTAGCTGTGTAATTTGAACAACTTTAGATTCTAAACACAAGATTAAAACACATTGTTTATCAAACACACCATTGTTAAAATTCATGTGTATAACATGACGTCTTCATCACCTTAGTTATATTGCATATTAGTTCAGTCACATTAAGCCAAGTATTGGTAAACTATCATCTTTTATGCACTTTAATAGACAAAAGTAGGAGTTCCCATCTTTCTAACATGAGAATGACTACTGGAGAACCTATTGCACTAGAAACTCAATTTGACCTAACGGTTGAATTGCTTCTTAGAGAGAAGTTGGGTATGTGGAATCACCCGTAAAAATGGTCGTGTTTAGCCTTAATTGAGCACCGCTAGTAATAGTCTCATATTCATTCTCCAACTTGAAAAATCTGTATTCCTATACTTGCCTAAAGTAAGTGTTAAAACATTGATAGTTTGCCTCGCCTTAGGAACACTAATCAAACAAGTAGTATATATGACTTTTCTTTTAAAACCACTTGCATTGCACTTACATGTGTTGATTACATGTTCTTGCTTGATACGATAAGTTGATTTGACATTATCTTAGTATTTGATAACTAGTCAAATGTGTAAAACTTAGTATGGTTTTATCTTTATAATGCTTGTATCCTTGTTTCATGCTACTAAACGCTTAAACCTAAACTTTATTTGCATGATACTTACGTTTGAATTATCTTTAACATGATTAACATGTTGCTTATGAACTCATAATATGTCATTTTGATACGTGATAATTTTGATATGATATATTTGTGTTTGAAAGCTATTAGTTGGCATTCATTATATCTATGTGTAGTACGATCTAAATGATACATGCTCCAAATTGTTATGTCTTAAACATGGCTTGCATGAATCTTTCATTTTGTTTCTTTTTCTTCTTGTCACACTATTTGTTTGCTACATGTGCACATATAATCTGTCAAAGTGCTTTTGGTATGACAAACTTTTAGAAGCCCTTTTTTATCTTACAAATTAATCACATAGATTTGTATATCCAAGTATGCTTAAGTGTCTAAGTCTAACGACAAAACAATCTCATAATGAAATGTCTTGAATAAAGTTGTATTCTTGCATAATATGATTGTTTTGATGCTATCTTGTATGGTGATTTCTTGTCTACTAAGTGCAATGTGTTGTTTTTGCTTATATAATATGTTATCATTTGATTTCTATCATGTTAACATCTTTTGTCACTAACAAATTTGTTTTGTTTGATAACAAATAACTCACTCTATATGCTGCTAATTTTTGTTTGTCATTCCATTATATAGTGATACTCATTAAACACTTTGTTGGATGTCATCATCATACATCATTCAGATAATCGAAGAGGTACGACTTTAAGGATGAAGTTCATTGTATCCATTCACATGTTGGATGATACCATTTATGTCTTAAGGGGGAGAGAAATCCATTCACATAATTGTCTTGTCAAATTTTATGTCTCTTAGACTCTAAAATACCAACACCTAGGCAAACACCACTTAGCTAAAACCGGTTCACAAAACCACAACTAATTCAACCTCTTTTAACCTTATTCTTAGACTCTAAAATACCAACACATAGGTAAACACCACTTAGCTAAAACCGGTTCACGAAACCACAACTAGTTCAACCTTTTTAACCTTATATCACAAGTTTGCACCAATACCTCATCAAGTGAAAAACACATAATGTGTTTTACAAACTTCTTCATCTCCACAATCAACGAATCTAGGATTTTCCTTAACCTAGCACCTTACAACTTCACTATCTAGAACACCATCATAGGATCTTATCCTTTTCTCGCTTAACATATATCATGCATGTCATTGTCGATTGCAAGCGATATATTAATCAAAACAACCATTTCCAACACGTTGGTCCATCCAACTCTCACTTATATGATGTCATTCTCATCCTCATATAGGTACCTATTATTATTATTAGTATTTTCCATATTGTCTTCACTTCTTTTCAAAGTGATAATCATCCATGTCGGTCAAAACCATGCTAATACTACATTTCCCATTGTCACCTAGAATAGGTCATTTTTATAATTCGTGTCAATCAATGAACGAATTTATCTTCATGTTATCACTTTTATATATTCTTAGATAGAACGCATTATTGATTACTCTTGGGTTGAAGCATATGAGAACTTGCTCAAAACAATAGGTTGTTAGCATCAATAAATCATTCAAATCATAACCCTTATGCATCATTGAAATGCAATGTCCATTCATATTTTTTCTCTTAGCTTTGGTCACTTGACATGATGAAAGGATTGCATGAGTCCATATTTTTATATTTGCTATACATACGAGTTTCTAACTCCTTAATAGCTTCCTACCTAATCACCACCACCTTCCATCACCACTTTCACTAATCATCACCACCATGGATTAGCAAAACTTACTTTTGTAAATCTCGAGTCATCTACCATCACCACATGAATCCTACTAGTAAACCGACACCAACACTAGCACCACTAGTGGCACACCCCGTGGAAGACTTCATATCTTCTTTCTAGGAATTATTTTGTACGCCTTTATCATATTATATTCTCACTTTTCTTATGATTGTAATTAGGAGAATACACTTCATGAGATCCTTGATTATATCATTTTTTTTACATATATACATCTTATTTTTCTTTGTGAAAAAGATGAAATATATTGCACTAATGTTTTTCATTGTAGGTTCATCATCATATACACCCGATTGTATATAACTTACTCATCTAAGGATGAAGTTTGCATCAATTATTTTTCTTATTTTAGGTGCCTCTTGACACCCTCAAACAAGGAGGAATATCCTTTAAGCACTCATATTGCATCGTCTATACACTTGGTTGTATATGACACATTTGTATAAAGACAAAGCTTCTATTATACTAATATTTATTTTGAAGGTTCATCTTGACACCCTAGAGCAAGGGAGCTTTAAGAATTTCTTGAATGCATCTTATACATAATTTGTTGTATATCACTTACTCGTCCAATGACGAATATAGTTTTGCACTAATATTTGTTTTGTATGTTTTTAATCATACCCTGACGCCTCAAACAAGGGGGAGCAACCGTCAAGGGGAGCATGCACGCATTTAGCATCATTCTCACTTTTCAACAAGCATTTGTGCTTCGATAAAAAGTGGAGAAAATAGGCTAACATTGCTATGCATTTTTTTTCTCATATATTTCTCATATTTTTTGTTGCATAAAACTAACCTTGATGTAGGTTAAGCCTCTTAATTTGATCCATGGATCCGCTACCTAACAAGGAACGGATTGAAGTAGACGATTTAACTTCACTAGGGATGATGCAAGCTCGCCTTTTGGGGAGAAATGAAGTTAAACTCCAAGGACACGCCCTTTTTGTTTCGACAAAAGGGGAGAAGAGTGTAAACGGAGAAGGTAATGTAAAGGTAGTAAGGATACAAGTAACCTTTAACATTTTACTTTCTATTACGTTTACATATATTTGTCATCATCAAAAAGGGGAGATTGTTAGTGCAAATATTACGATATTTAATCTATACAGCCTCGTTTGTTTTGATTGATGACAAACATGTAACTTGTAATACATAACGTAAAATGTACAAGTTACTTGTAATCACACTTTGTCTCAACATACATTCAACTCCTCTCAATGTCTCAAGTCCTCGTATGTTACAACACAGGTTCATACATGTTTGTTATGTGGCATTATGATCAAACCCAATAACAAATCATTTAGAATGTTTAAAATACATTTAGAGTCACTAAGTATTTTAATAGGTTAACCATTCTATTTCGAACCTCATTTTACATTTTGCATTCACAAGTATTTCAAAAGGTAACTAGACATTTTATTAACTAGTTACATAATACATTTTACAAGTTTACTTTGATAAACCTTTTAATCTAAAATGGAAATACATATTACATCATGGCATGCATCATCCTTGTAATCTTTAGAAGATTTCATAGAATATTTTGTTTAGATTTGGACTCTAAATAGCTTACACAATCTTGGATGGATTTGGTTGACTTTGGTAAGATTTTAGTAATCTTTGTCCGACCCCCACGGTACCAAAATGGTACATGGCGGAACCCTTTTGAGGGTTCCGTGGTCCGTGGACGCTCCTGTCCATTTTGGCTATAAATAGCAAGCCAAACCAAGTTGTTTAATCATCCCTTGAACACACTTTCTCTCTACCCTTCTTGCATCATTTAGATATGTAGATAACAATGTAGAAACATACATTAATCACCCTCACCATCACATGATCATAATGCTTCTAACATTCATCTTTGTTGTAAGCATACTTTACATCTTGATCAACCAAGGAAAGCTTGGAGATCTAGCCATTCCCACTCACCACAAGCTGAAGATCTATCACAACAAGTTTAGGGAACTTGTGATCTTCATCATGAAGACTTCCTATCAATGGAAGATCATTTAGAAGTAGTTATTCAAATCCATTAGACATTTGTGTCATGGATCATTAGTGTTGAATATCATTGCATCATAACAACACTTTCACCAAACTAGATTAGATGGTTTATGTGTTTGTGCCATAAAACACAAGGTTTATTATGTTGGGCCATAAAACATATTGGGAGTGGTTGTACCCTTGTAAAAGAACTCGACATCTAGCTTAGTGTCGGAAATATTGTATAGGCGACGTTAGGTTGGTTCTACCTCGAACTAGAACCCGGTATTTAGCTTTGTACCGGAAAAGTGTAAGCGACGATTGTAAGGTTTTCTCCGCCGAGAAGGGAGCTTGTTGATTTAGTGAAGTAACTCTCGAGTTGGGTACTCGGGGAGTGGAGTAGGGCGGAAAGGAGATCCGTGACCGAACCACTATAAATCATCGTGTTCGGTTTGCACTTTCCTTTCTTTATCTCTTTACTTTTATAGTTGCACTATACTATTGCTTGTGATGTGGTTTGTTGTTAATGCTTGAGTGACAACATGGTTTACTATGCTTTACATTAGATTATGGATACCCAACAAGATGCAATGTACTTAGTCATTGGGTTATGGATCTCGGGTCATGGGTCATGGACTTTGGGTCATGGATCATGGATAATATCCAACATGACTTCATGCATGATGTCATGCAATGGGTCATGGGTTATGGATCATGATCCATGCGTATGGGTTATGAACTTTGGTTTTTACCCAACAACATTCATTGTACCTAGTCAATGGATCATGGGTCATTGGTCATGGGTTATGGACTTTAGTTTTTACCCATTACTTACCCATTACAAAATATACAAAGTACATATACATTTCTATAAAATGTAAACACTTGTTGTTATACATATACATTTCTATAAGATGTAAACAATATTACTTGGTAGTGTTTTATAAAAATGTCTTTGGTTTTATAACTTATTTACTACACATGTTTTGATGGTTTTAATATGTTTAGTAAAATTTTGTTTGTAAACTATTGGCTCAAAGCTTTTACGTATTTTATTTGTTTCGTCAAAATGATTTTACGTTTGTTATCGACAAAACATTAGAAGATCGTAAAATATAAATAAACGTTTTTATGGTTTATTTGTATTAACAATATCCCCATTTTTGTTGATGACAAAACACAATATTATTTTAATAAGACAATAAAATTTGTAAAAATTTGAATTGGAGTTTTTATTCTCTTCTCCCCCTTTTTGTCGAAACAAAAAGAGCGTCCAAACGAAACTAACACATTGTGAAAAATGTTTTGAGAACAACTTGTGAAAAGTAACAAAATGAGAAATACTTAGAAAGAGAAAAGTAAAAAGGACGTAGTAAGATGAGAGAAAGATTCTCGTCTTAGCTCCCCCTTGACGGATGCTCCCCTTCATTGAGGGCGTCAAGTAATTAGGAAGGTTAAACGAATGTGTTGCAAGTATTTTTGCAATGATTTCGTCTTTGACGAAATGATCCCCTTGACGAGTGCTTCCTTTTTTATGAGGGCATAAAGTAATTTGGAAAACCTAAGTGAATGTATTGCAAGAGTTTTTGCAATGCTTTGCTTTGACGAAAAACTCCCCCTTGTTGAGGGTGTCAAAGTCTTCATGTGTATTTTGAAAATCTATAAAACAAAGGTTATAAAATAAGTATATGAAGCATTGTTTCCTGCAAATGAGTTTCACATTAGTTAAAAAATATGCTTCTATAATACGGTTCTGGCGGATCCTTCATGTGAGGGATCCGTCTAGGCTAAATTCTGGGAACCGTGTACCTGCATTCTATTGGCAGCAATGTAGTGACGTAAACGTCCAAATGAGTTATGTATTATTGCACCAAACATATTCTCATAACTATATAGCATACAACATGTAGTTTCTTTAAATAAAACAAGAGAAATGATACACATATCTCTAAAACTAATAAAATGATACAAACATGTCGTAAATTTCCTAACAATTTCTAAGTTGTGCCTAAGACTAGAGGAGAACACCACTTGTGCTTGTATTCCTAAGTTTTAGGGATGAGTAGATTTGTTGATTTGGTCAAATCGTTCAAGAAGGTTATGGAACATGAAACGTAACTCATTTCGTACTTCTTGAACTAACTCTTGGGTATGTTGACAATTAGAGCAATTATTGTCATGACTAGGAGATGGAGCGGTTTGAGGTGAAACGTTGGGTGAGAAGGAAAGGGGTTCCACAAAAGATGAAGGGATTTATGGAGGTGAGTTTAATGGAGTAGAATGGAGTTCAACTAAGAGTGAAGGTGGTGACATATGGGTCGGTGGTGAAGATAAAAATGTATCCATATGGTCCGGGTTTTGAGATTAGTGATTCCTTGTATTCAAAGATGGACTATTTGATGGAGCAGGCGAGTAGAATACGGGTGTTGGTGATGTTCCAACATCAAGGTTTTGGTGTGAAGGTTGTTCCTCATTTGATGAGAAAGATGGTGGATGAGAAGTCCTAGGTGGAGAGTCTTCTAAGGATTAAAGGTTTGGATGTGAAAGAGGTGTGGTGAAAGAGTACAATCTAGGTTCTAGAAATGAGGGTTTAGGTGCTTTAGTGGAGCTAGGTGTGTTTGGTTTAAAGGGTATGATAGTGTTTGGTGAATGTCGTTCCAACCCACAAGGTCAGATGCTAATTCGAGCGGTTCTCCTAGCTTTGGTTAGTTGAGTTTGTTGGGGAGGAACTCTAGTCTTTGAAGTTTTGACGGGTGATGACTTGGTTGAGGAAATTTCATGACCAACACATGCATTTTTCTTGGAGGAACCTTTGGTTGATGAGGTTGTACTAGATGCTCTAGTCATGGTGAAAAGTAGGAGGTAAGGAGTATTTTAGCTACTGAGTTTGAATGATGGTTTTAATGGTGGTTTGAGAACGCAAACATACTTGGTTTATAAAGGATGAGATTAAGTTAGTGAATTAAAGTTTAGACCACTAAGGTTCTTAACATGTACTAAAGTCAACTACAGTCTTGTTCTATCCTAGGGAGTCATTTCAGGCAAAGTGGAGTGTTTAGATTATCAAAGAGAGTTTAAAATTGATGAGTTAAGTGAAATTCAACCGTTCTGTACAGCCGGTTCCCACGGAACCCTATCATTAGGGATCTGGCTAGTTGAATTCCAGGGATCCGTCTCTCAAAGGCAAAGAAAAGGAGTGATGATGTTCTACCAAGGTCTAGTACCTATATATCTTGAGTATTTAAGTTCCTTAAGGTGTCTTAAATGGTATGGGACTTAAATGTTCAAGCATAATGAGTGAGGATATCTAATGATGGTTTTTATGAGTTTTCATGAATACCCATGAGTGGTTAAGGATGATACTAAGAATTTTTGAGAGTGTCAACTGATCCTAGATATTAGATGGTAACTTAAATAAAATTTGGAAAATTCTTTAAAAATCACAAGAAATGAAAAACTAGTCTTTAGCCTATTTTGAGATAAAGATGACTAAAATCAATTTGCTAAAATTGAGAGAAATATCAAACTAGGTGTTTTGAGATGAGAGAAACAATGTGTAAACATTGGAGCAGAAAAATGGTGAGTTTTGAAGTGGTGATAAATCAAAAACACTTTGAATGTGATCTTAAGTCATCCATGAGTGAATGTGGGATCAACTGAGCCTAAAGGGGGCTTAAGTGATCTTAATGTATCATGTTTAACTAGTCTAATAAGGTCTGGCAGGTTGGATTTATGTGAGGATGCGAAATTTCCATTTCTGTCCACCCGGATCCCACGGATCCTTCATGTGAGGGATCCGGCTAGTTATAGCCCAGGGATCCGGCATCTGGGACCATTTTTCTTAACAAAACACGTGCAAGAATTTCCACTAAGCATCGAATTTTGAAATTAGTGGTTCCTACATCAAGCATTCATGTATGTAAGTAGAGCATAGCAAGCATGGCATGTAAAAGCAATATATGATCATGCAATTAGGATGAAGACCAAATTTTTGATACGATATCAAAAAGTTTTAAAATTCCTATTATGTTATTCTAAGTTAACATGTTCATGTTTTTCACCATACCACCATATACTACTGAGTTCTAAATAAAAGCAACATTGTTTACGACATACATCACATGTTTCAAATCAAGATCATACACATCACCTCCAATCACCCTCAAGCTTCCATCTCACTTTTTCTTCTTCCCCATTAGAAAATGAGCAATGCATTTGAACATTCTTTTTGTTTGTTGGAACTCTTAGGAAGGACTTGGAATGTCCGACAATTGGTCAATCTAGGACACGGGGTCGAGATGGTAGTTGTCGACGGGGTTGCTTCCTTCTCCTTCCGTCTCCTCGGATGAGTTCGTTGGTGGATGAGGTTGATAAGGACTTAAAACATACGTTTTTACGGGGTCATTTAAGCCCTAAATCAACACATTTTATATCCATTACTACTTAAAATCGTTTCTTTTCACATTTTAGGTCTTTTGAAAGCAAAATGCTGGAATGAAGCATATTTAGACGAAAAGGAGCGAAAACATGAAGAAAATGGCAAAGTCAAGATCAAAGGTCATTCAGTGCACCTGACGACGTCCCAATCAAAGGGCGACGCCATCCCTCATAAAGAAATCTGATAAGAATACAGCTGACGGCTCAGAAGAAATTCTGGTTCTACAACCTGATGGCGTCACGCCTAAACTCTGGAAGGTATCCCTCTCATTTTCCACACCAGACGACCAAGAACCAATCTCAGATGACGTCCTTCATGAAGACTGACGACGTCACACATACCAACTGACGCTGTCCCAACAATGACTTGGCCCAAACGAAACCCTAATGACGGCAACCTGACGGCGTCACTAGCAAAAGCTGACGCCGTCACGTTTGTAAATCTATATATAGAATTTGATTTTTCTATATTTTAAAAGGTAGAACTTTGGAGAGAAAACCCTAATTCAGTTGTCATCTGACTTGGACAGTATTTTAGGGTTCCATACCCTACTTTACATCATAAGATAAGTTTGTTTATCCATATTATCATTATGCTTACACCATGTTTAATTGTATGTGTGTATGCTTGATTGTTTACTATGAGTAGCTAAATTATCCTTGTGTTTGCTTAGTTCTATGAAACGTAGTTGTTAATTATTTTTAGGTCGTCTCTTGTCTTAATTGGTAGACGCTAGAGTAAGGAAAACTGGCTTCTTCTTTAATTGTTGCGAGCTTGAATGTCCTAAATAGCAAAAAAGCTTAGGAGTGCACCTAGGCCATTCGTTGTGTTTATTTCGTGAGTTGTAGCTTGTTGATCGTAGAGTATTCGGGGGAGATACTTAGGTACTTTCCGATCCCGGATAGTCTAGAGGAGAGTTACAATTCATAGAACTAGGGAATTAGGCACCCCCTATGACCAAATAGAATACAACGCACCAATTAAGATGAGGATGTGATAATTCAACCGACCAATAAGAGATAACTAGGGAATAAGAACATCTAAGTAAACACATTTTTAATCATCATAAGAGCACAACTACATTAGCATAATCTATCCTTAGTTAATTAGTTAATTATTTAATTAGTAGTTATTAAAAGAAGTTAAAATTGGTAGAAGTACCACCCCCCACTCCTATACCCCGAGATATTTACTTTCTTTCAAAAAATATAAAAAGACTAAAAAGAACCTCCCTCAACCTTACCTTCTCGTCATACATCTCTTTCTAGCATCTCTATTCCCCTAGAGAACAAATCAATCCCCTGGGATTACCCCATACTACACTACAACGATTAGGTACACTACCTAGAGGGTTGAAAAACTTGCTCGTAGAAAAGGAAGACTTTTCGACCCCGAACCCTGCTATCAGAGGTCTTTTCTCGTCAACCATGAACCTTGAAGTTCTTTCCTCGGTTAGAGGTACCATCACCTGGTTTCAGAAGAAATGATCATCCGTATAGGGAGAGGGTTCAAAAGCAAGGACAGTTTTCTAGGCGAGATAGAAGCATAGCATACAGTAGAACCATTTTGTCCGTCCTAAAAACACTAACCATCCTTTTGACCATGAAATATGCAAGGTTTAAGGGAGTTTCGTTGACAAGGTAATAAATCATGTACACAAGACATGCATTCGGATGATCCTTATTTCCAACCAAGCAAAGAACATTTTCCCTAAGAATTTGTTCCCATTTTTTGTAGAGAGGGAACATCTTGAAAAGCTCCATTTGAAAGGGATCTCGGTGGATGACTTTTGAGTTCCTAGTGACTCGGGTTTGATAGATTCTTTGTATGAATACGGCATCTCTTACCGTGGCCAGTTCATGAAGGGGGTGAAATAAACCTCGTGATCATCAACCATGTCATGAATCTTGGCGAGTGACCAATCATTGGAATACATACACACCCCATGGTGAGGAATTCAGAGAATCCGGGCAAACTCAGCAAGGGTTAAAGTGTAATTGTGCTCGTTGATGATGAAGGCAATGGAGATGGTTTCGTCATCATTTCTTATGATCCAAACGCTTTTGTAAAACTCGAGAACAAACACGGGACATATTTTTTCGTTGATATTGAGGAGACACTGAAAGTTGATCCTAGAAAAAACTTCAGGAATGTGGGTATTATTGAGAAAAGATTGATCAACCACACGGCCTTCATGAAAAAACCGTTTTGTAGCATTTTGAAAGCTTTTCGATCTTTAGGGTCAAGACCGTCCTTTCGGTGATGCATCGGTATATAATGAGCGGTGTCTTGGTAATCTTGTTGTTTGGAACTAGGCATGATTGATCCTAAACAATAAAACCACAATGTGGTGTTAATTATGAGAATAGTTCCTTTTGAGGTTCATCACAAATTTTTGCTCAAAACATCTCTTTTGAATTCATTATGAGTTCTAATTTGTATTAACAATGTTCGTTCTTTGATTAGTTATCTTAGATAGCTAATTTAAAGATAATGTGATAGCAAATTGTGACAAACCCACTTGAATCAAAATTCTAAAGATGTAAAAATTGTACAACTAGGAACTAGAGAATGGAAATCACAATGTAGTGAAGATAAGACTTACACAAGTGATTGAATTGCTTGGAATGATGATGAAAGAGCTCTTAGGAACAGTAATGATGTGTTTATGTTCGTATATGAAAGAGTAAAGTGAGGAGTAGAAGTGCACAGTGAATTATCAAACACTTATTATGTTTCTGATGTCGGTTCCCACGGATCCTTTGAAAAAGGGATCCGGCTAGTTATAGTTTAGGGATCCAGCTATTCAGTAAGAAAACAGTTTTAATGGGTTTGATAATTTTGACGCGGGAGTTTTTTATTTCAATTTTTGCCAATGGTTTTGCTCTATATCTTAGGTTTTATCTATTATAGGTGTGATACAAGGTTTTGACGAGTCTTCGTGTATACTAAACACATTTGAAGAAGTTCCTTTTTATGAGTAAACAATAAGTCGGGAGAAAGGAAAAGAATCATGTCAAATTCTATTTTAACATGACATAGATAATTTTGAATAGATGACATTGATATAGATTACTAATGCAACACTAATATCTCTATGTGGGGAGCAATGGATAAAAAACTTTTGGTTAGCAAAAATTTCTTTTCATGATAAAGATGTGTATTAACTAGGGATGGCAAAAGCACCCGAAACCGATGGGGAAAAACGAAACCCGAACCGGTTGGGTCGGGTTCGGGGGCGGGTTCGCGGGTTTGGATACGGGTTCGGGTAGATATATTCTTTTCTTTTCGGGTACGGGTTCGGGTACGGGTTCTAGTACCCGTATCCGTACCCGTATACCCGAATTTGAAACCGTTTTTTTTGCTAATTTATATAAGGTCCTAATAAGTTTTGAGCTCTTAACCTTGTACAATTTTTTTTCTACTCTACTCCTTAATAGCATATATCTTGGTAATTACAAATTATTAAATTAGCACTTACACTTGACGCTTTAATTCTCAAACACATGACACATTAACTCTTTAACTTCTAAAACCTACTAAAAGCATTACGAATATTGAAGTCGTTTTCTTTAACTTCTAAAAACTTTTGAATATATTAGGGTGTTTTGGTTATTTTTTAGATTGAGTTGTACAACGATGATTTTAATTGGGGATAACCGATACCCGCGGGGAAAACCAATAACCCGATGGATAATAATAATCGGGTACCCATCGGGTATTGGGCCAGGTTTGGGTTTGGATATTATAAACGGATACGGGTACGGGTTCACTAAAACCCGCCCCGAACCCGACCCGTTGCCATCCCTAGTATTAACTAGTTTATAGTAGTATTTAGAGAAATCAAGCAAGAATACTATTCCTGATGATATGATTAATATGAAGAACAAATTTTTAGAGAATTCGTGATATTGAAGTTTAAGCATTAAATCTACGAGTCTTTACATAGTATTAAATATATGCAGAGAAGTTATAATACTACCTAATAGAAGCATATATCATTATTTTATCTAATAAGCAATTAACATGTTTTTAGATTAACTAATTGTAATTAGGAGAACATACCTTTGCTATATATTCTTTTTATGATTTCTGAAGAATCATAGACGCGAAATACTTCATGAGCTTTTAAAATACTTAATCGTATTTTGTAAAAGCAAGTTTGTAAATACTTTGGATTCTTCTTTGGTTGTTGACTTCATTTTTCCTTAGATAGAACGAAGTCATTGAATGAATCCTAGCATGAAGATTTCTCAAAATAAAATGTTAGAATGATCTATCACTATCCAACATTTGTTAAAATATAAAAATTTCCAAAACATGAATTTATTGTTTTAAGAAATTTCCTTCTTTGTAGTTTTAAAACATACACGGATCGTATTAAGTTTTTAAAGTACAATATACTCTAAGAAACTTTGTAACGAAGCTCTGATACCAATTGTGGAAAACTAGAAGGGGTTGAATAGTTTTACCAATTAAAACTTCGTTTTAAAGTATTTAGATCGACTTATGTCAATCTATCTGGTATGTGTGTTGTGTTAATACAAATAAGGCATAAAAACATTTATTTATATTTTACGATCTTCTAATGTTTTGTCTATAACAAACGTAAAATCATTTTAACGAAATAAATAAAATACGTAAAAGGTTAGAGTCAATAGTTCACTAACACACTTTTACTAAACATATTAAAACTATATCAAAACATGTTTAGTAAATAAGTTATATAAAACCAAAGACATTTTTATAAAACACTAACAAGTAATATTGTTTATATCTTATAGAAACGCATATGCATAACAACTAGTGTTTACATTTTATAGAAATGTATACGTACTTTGTATATGTTGTAATGTGTAAAAACCAAAGTCCATAACTCATGACCCATGACCCATGATCCATTGATTACGTACAATAAATGTTGTTGGGTAATAACCAAAGTCCATAACCCATACCCATGGAGCATGATCCATAACCCATGACCCATTGCATGACATCATGCATGAAGTCGTATTGTGTATTATCCATGATCCATGACCCAAAGTCCATGACCAATGACCCAAGATCTATAACCCAATGACTAGGTACATTTCATCTTGTTGGGTATCCAATCCATTACCCATAACCCATGGTTCATAACCCATAACCCGGTTTGAACCCGAAATCTGGACTAAACTGACCCAGTAGCCGGATCCCTCTAGGGAGGGATCTGTGGGCACCGTGGGACAGTAGACATAACTTGTCTATAAATAGTGAGCCATTTCTCTCTTGCTCACTACAACTCTTAGATATACTTCTCCAGTATTCTAACATCTCTAACCACTGATCCAAAGGATCATTCTATGTAGTTCTATGTTTGTGTACTTCTCTAGGTTCCTCTTAAAGGCGAGATCACCACCTCTTGAAGACGTGCAAGCTCAAGTCATGAGTTGCTAAGCTTCGTCATCATCAATACCACTCAAGTGCATCTTGTTGATAGTTCTTTCCTCCCTCCATAGAAGTATTGTGTTGAAGGCATTAGTGAAAGGTTTCGAAGGGTCGTGTTGAAGGAAATAGTGAATGGTTCCAAGGGTGTACATTCGATATGGTGCATCGATGTACAAGTTAGCTAGTTTGGGTTAAAGGATATTGATATCCTTCTAGTGTTTTAACAAGGAGTGTGTCTCCTTTGGGTAAGTTGTGTTGTGGTGTAGTGTTGGGTAGTAGTTCCTCTTTTGTAATTGAACTCGGTATCTAGCCTTGTACCGGATAAAGTATAGGCGACGTTGTGATAGGTTTGGTTCTACCTCGTAGAAGAACTCGGTGTCTAACCTTGTACTGGATAAAAAGTAGGTGACGTTGTGAAGTCTTCTCCACCACATTAAGGAGCTTGTGTTGTGTAGTGCTTACAAACTCTCGAGTGGGGTACTCGGGGAGTGGAATAGGGCAAGGAAGGTGTCCTTGTAGCCAAACCACTATAAATACTCGTGTCGTGGTTTTGTGTTCCTTTACTCTTTATATTTGCATTACTTACTTATATGCTTATCTATCAATATCCAACACACATACTAAATAGATTGATATAAGTCGATCTAAATATTTTAAAACGAAGTTTTAATCGGTAAAACTATTCAACCCCCTCCCCCTTCTAGTTTTCCACATGTTCGATATTGATAGATGAGTATATAAGTAAGTAATGCAAAAGATAAAGAGTAAAGGAACACAAAACCACAACATGAGTATTTATAGTGGTTCGGCTACAAGGACACCTTCCTTGCCATACTCCACTCCCCGAGTACCCCACTCGAGAGTTTGTAAGCACTACACAGCACAAGCTCCTTAATATGGCGGAGAAGCCTTCACAACGTCGCTTACTCTTTATCTGGTACAAGGCTAGACACCAAGTTCTTCCACGAGGTAGAACCAAACCTATCACAACGTCGCCTACACTTTATCCGGTACAATGCTAGATACCGAGTTCCATTACAAAGGAGGAACTACTACCCAACACTACACCACAACACAACTACCCCAAAGGAGACACACTCCTTGTTACAACACTAGAAGGATATCAACATCATTTAACCCAAACTACACAACTTGTACATCAAAGCATCATATATAATGCACAACTTCGGCACCATTCACTAATGCCTTCAACACTACACGTCGGCACCTTTCACTAATGCCTTTAGCACGACACTTCTATGGAGGGAGGAAAGAACTATAAAAAATATGCACTTCAGTGGTCTTGATGATGACGAATCTTAGCAAATCATGACCTTGAGCTTGCACGTCTTCAAGAGGTGGTGATCTCGCCTTTAGGAGGAACCTAGAGAATCACAGAAACATAAAACTACATGGAATGATCCTTTGGATCTATGGTTAGTGAGGTTAGAATACTAAGAGAAAGTATATTTAAGTGTGTTAGTAAGCAAGAGAGAAATGGCTCACTATTTATAGACAAAACATGTCTACTGTCCCATGGTTTCCGCGGATCCCTCACCAGAGGGATCCGGCTAGTGCAAATCCTGGGATCCGGCTACTGGGTCAGTTAAGTCTGGATTTCGGGTTGCAAACCAGGTTATGGGTTATGGGTTATGGACCATGGGTTATGGGTATTGGATTATGGATACCCAACAAGATGCAATGTACCTAGTCATTTGGTTATGGATATTGGGTCATGGGTCATGGACTTTGGGTCATGGATCATGGATATTATCCAACATTATTTCATGCATGATGCCATGCAATGGGTCATGGGTTATGGATCATGCTCCATGGGTATGGGTTATGGACTTTGGTTTTTACCCAACAACATTCACTGTACCTAGTCAATGGATCATGGGTTATGGACTTTGGTTTTTACCCATTACAACATATACAAAGTACATATACATTTCTATCAAATGTAAACACTAGTTGTTATACATACACATTTGTATAAGATGTAAACAATATTATTTGTTAGTGTTTTATAAAAATGTCTTTGGTTTTATAACTTATTTACTAAACATGTTTTGACGTTTTTAATATGTTTAGTAAAAGTATGTTAATAAACTATTGGCTCAAAGCTTTTACGTATTTTATTTGTTTTGTCAAAATAATTTTACTTTTGTTATCGACAAAACATTAGAAGATCGTAAAATATAAATAAACGTTTTTATGGTTTATTTGTATTAACGAAGTCTTTGCCCGAACCCACAGTATCACACACCTTCATACATTGAGCTTCAACTCGAAAACCTCAATAATCAGGGCACATCTATCTAACGATGTAGATATGTTCCATTGATTAATTTGAATGTCGTCTCTAGATGGGTTCCATTGCTTGATGGTACTAGGGATGGTGTTCAAATTAAGCAATGGAATCCATCTACATCGTTAGATAGATGGGTCATGATAATTGAGGTGTGTTGATTGCAATAATGATATAGTGTGTATTGTTCATGACAGGCCACACTCCTTCATTATCCCATTTAACACGAGTCCTAATACTCACTCTTTTCTAGAATCTACAATTGTATCATACTTTAGGTAATCTTAATTACCTAAATTCCTTGACTTGCTCCACAACTTTTCCTTTGGCACACCTGGGTACTTTGTGTTCCCCTCGAAAACCCATTCCTATGTCAACGTCATAGCTATGGGTTTGGTGCAAACCTTTGCACATATTACGTCGTCATGGCAATGGGATTTTGAAGGGAGGCTCAAGGTACCTAAGTGTGACCACAGATAATCAATGGTGGAAAGTATGATAGACTCGATGACTCGAGAAAAAGTGTGACTAGTATGAATCGTGTTGACTGCGATAAAACACACTCCTTCATTATCCCATTCTACACGTTTCCTACTACTCGCACATTTACTTTTTTAACTAACTCTGTCACATATATAAACTCTACTTAAGAAATTTAAGGTTCAGTATGGTATAGTTGTGGATTCTATAAAAGTGTTTAAATGAGAAGGTCAAAATATCAAGGTATGTAATAGGTGCCTGCATTACTTGCTGGGTGAATGGTTTAATTTCATAAATGAGACTGGAATTTAAAAAGTGTACTTTATTATATAGTTCTTTTTAACTAAAACCATCCATCCACCAAGTAATGCGGCCATACACAGCTTGCTACATTGAACTTCATCTCGAAAACCTCAATCATCAAGGCCCATCTATCTAACGTTGTTGATGGTCTAGTGTCATTTGTGTGCTTGCTCTTGATCAAAACTTTAGGCTTTTTTGTACCAAACTTTGTGATCAAGATCAAGCACACAAATGCTACTAGGGACGGTGTTCAAATTAAGCACCCGAAACCATCAACAACATTATATACATGGGCCTTGATCATTGAGGTGTGTTGATTGCGATAATGATAGAGTGTGTATTCTTCATGACAGTCCACACTCCTTTATTATCCCATTCAACACGAGTCCTAATACTCTCACTCTTTTCTAGAATTGACAATTGTATCATACTTTAGGTAATCTTAATTACCTTAATAGCGAAACGATGTTGTGTTATGCTTGTTGCTTTATTAACTAAAATATTTCTACTTTCAAGTCCATCACGTTCTTCATTTTTTAATATTGACAAACGATGTTCAACATAATTACCCATTATGAGTTTCTAATACAGTTCCATTTGTTATTTCAGCAATCTAGCAATTCGCTTGGTGCAAGATTTTGCGCAAAGAGTGCTGAAAAAGCAAAAGGAATTGTAAGGGGTTCGGAAGGGTTACCTATGTTGATTTTAGCCTATTACAGCTGTAGGAACTAAGTTGTAATAGACATGTAACATCGTGTGTCAATATTGACAAATAAAGAACGTGATGTACTTTAAAGTCCATCACGTTCTTCATTTCTTAATATTGACAAACGATGTTCAACATAATTACCCATTCTGAGTTCCCACTACAGTTCCTTTTGTTATTTCAGCAATCTAGCAATACCCTTGGTGCAAGCTTTTGCACAAAGAGTGCTGAAAAAGCAAAAGAAATTGTAGGGGTCATAAGGGTTACCTATGTTGATTTTAGCCTATTACAGCTGTAGGAACTAAGTTGTAATAGACATGTAACATCGTGTGTCAATATTGACAAATAAAGAACGTGATGTACTTTAAAGTCCATCACGTTCGTCATTTGTGCATATTGACATTGTGTCAGACATGATGTTATACCGAGATGTATTTGGTTACCTAAACAACTACCTTTTTTTATTTATTATTTACGCATATTATATTGTAGGCGGATGGTTTAACCTCATAACTCATATTGGAATTTAAAAAAAAGCCTTTAACACTACTAAAGTCCTTTTTGTGAATTCCAGCGTGATTTATGACCTTAAATCATCCATCTACGAAATAATGTGTGTAATGATCCATTTTCTTTTTCTTTCTTCTCCTTTTTTTTATTTTATACATATTACAGCTTTTTAATGAAATTGGTTGGTACCTTATGAATGCATCATGTTCAACTAGCATCGAAGCAATGACAGTATCATTGATAAAGCATACTCAATTAATATAGAGTGATAAAAAGGAAAGAGAGGATGTCGTAGAAGTGTATTTGGTGCAAATACATTTTTTTGCCATATCCTCTTTTTCCTTATCATTCTATAGATAAGTCTCTGTTACGAGTGATCCTTGCTTGATGTCGATCTAAGCTATTTATTGGGTACCCCCATTACTTAGTTGGTGACTGGTCTAAGCTTGTAAATGAGACTGGAATTTAGGAGAACATGCTTTATGACTAGTATAAACTTCTTTTCTTGAATACTAATCTTTTATATGACCTTCAACGAACCATCTACAAAATAATGTGTGTACTTGACAAATAGCGCAACGATGTTGTGTTATATTATGTCTCATTTAAAGATGTGAAACAAGTGTGTTCTAGATGTGAAATTGAAGAGAATGTTGTGACAAGTAATTTGGTCCAAATTATTTTTTTGCACCATCCTCCTTTGTTTCCTATCTTTATTTGTGAATTGCAATCTATCATTTGATCAGGTCCTTTTGTGGATCTGGGTGTGGCACATACATTTCTGTATCTTGGGGGTAAATAGGACTGCTATATGGTTGTATTATGTGGGCCTGTCGCTGGAATATGCTTACATCGTTGATGTTCACTATTTATGGAGTATCATCTGCATCTATTAAATGTGTGTTTTATAGTAAGGTAAATACTAATTGTTGGCAAAACAAATCATAAAATGGAAAAGGCAAAGAACAAGTAGATGAAGCTAGGGGTGTAATCGAGTCAAGCCGAGCTCGAGCTCGACAAGGCTTGAGCTTGGCTTGAAACAAAAATAGTAGGCTTGAGCTTGGCTTGATAGCTTGTCAAGCTTTAATCATCCAGGCTTGAGCTTGGCTTGAATAGGTTTCGAGTAAAGCTTGAGCTTGGCTTGAAAAGCTTGACTGTATACAAAAATATTGTGTTTGATATACCAAGTCATCAAAATATATATATTTATAAAGTAATACAAACTAAAACCACATTTGAAAACCAAATTAAATTAATTTAACAGTAATAAAACCAACAATAACATTTTCGTACTAAGTCCAACATTAGAATGAAACATAAGCCAAAGTACTAATTAATGTTGTCATCGACAAAAGCTAAAATTATCTAATAGTAGTATATATTTTGGTCTATTAATATTCACGATTCATAACTAGAAACTTGTATTCGCTTCTAGATATAAAGCAACTAAGAAATATCACTGGTCTAAGATATCAGTTGTTACAAATAATTACAACTTTATTTACTATATAAAAGTCTTTCAAGAGAATATTAAATAATTCTTTATGAAGTAAATCCTTATAATTATAATAATATTCAAATTAGCCCTTAATTACTTATATTAATTTAATATAAAAAGAAATATATACTAAAGCTTGATAAAAATTCGAGCCAAGCTATCAAAAGCTTGAGCTTGGCTTGTTATATGTTTTGAGCCAATTTATTGGGATTGAGCTTGAGCTTGATAAAAGCTTGGCTTAATCGATTCAAGCTCAAGCTCGAGCTCGAGTTGCTTGATAAAAGCTTGGCTTGATTGCAGCCCTAGATGAAGCAACAAAATATCAACCCAGAAAAACCAAAAGGGAAAAGGAGCAATCAGAAGTGGATGGAAAAGGCACACATAGATGGTAAAAGAATTTATCACAAGAATTGTCGGAGATCAAAAAGAATAAAAAACATCTAGATGCTCAAGGCTTATAAGTTGGACCAATTTGAAATAGGATCAACTCCTGAAAAGGCTTTCGATGTTTCTGACTGTGATTGGATTTGGAAGTGTAATGTAGGTTAAGAATGTTTTAAGTCTTTCTAGGTGGATGATTAGGAACTTAAATGCATTTCATGGCTTTTCTTTTGGACAGTGTAGCTGGACAAAGGTATGTGGACACAGTTTTTGTTGCATCTTTTGTAAACTATTGCTTTTGACCAGCTTGAAATGGAAATGAAGTATTTAATGTATCTTATATTCCAATTTTTAAGTCATTTGTATGTTGTGTCTTTTTGCTATTTTGTGTCTTTGTGCACTCCATGTGTAGACATGGAAATGTAGTCCATGTGCAATATCATACAAATACTTTCTTGATTAACAAATGCAATATTGTTTTTTCTCTCAAATGGTGATATGATATTTATAACGGAATCAGAAATTTAAAAGAATTCAACGGCTAAATGGACATATACATAAAGCAATATCACAACAAACATTCGGTCTAAACAAATGCGGCATATGCATAAACAAATGCAGCATATGCATATGCATAAACAAGTTACAAGGATTCAACGGATAAATGAACATATCCATAAATATATATCACAACAAACATTCAGTCTAAACAAATGCAGCATATGCATAACATGTACAACATTTTCTTGATTACAAAAACCTAGATTCCATTATACACACATGAAATACATCATACAACTGATTTCTTGATTACAAAAACATCACAGTCCAAATAAACACTATTTCATTACCAATACAAACCAAGCGAAAACAACAAATACTATGACAAATGACTTCCAAAAAGAAGTTTTTTTTTTTAATTTACTTCAAATCATTCTTGAGTTGTTGGATTTCACCTTGAAGAAGAACAAGCTTTTGTTGGCTGCTTATTGCATATTGTGGTTCTTGTCTTTGCGATGGATTAAGAAGCATATACATCTCAAAAAAATGATCTATGTACCAATTATTATCCAACTTCGGATCAAACCAATCCCACAACTTTCATTTCTTGATTCCAGTTTTGTATATGTTAGGACAAACAAGAAATCGTCTACAAGGGTTTTCTTTGATCCAATAGGTGAGGCTCATAAGTGGAAGATGGCATTTACATTTAGTTTTAACAAGTTCATTTGGGTTCGAATAGTTGGAAGAAGATGAAGACATGTTTGATAAGGTTTGTATCTGGGAAGAAGAGGATGACAACAATGGTGGCTAACAAAAATTAGGGTTTCTTTTTAGGTTCCTACAAAATTTGATAGTAACCAGAAAAACATAAGCTTACGTGTTTCACTTTGTAACATAATAACATCATATTCAAACTAAACTGATACTATTAAACTACATAATCATTCCTTTTTTATAGTTGTCATATGTTTTCCTAATAAAATTCCAAAATCAACAATTGTTTCTGTATACACCACAACAAAATAGAACGAAAAGCATGGTTTTGGCATATTTTCGGTTCCAGATCAGCAATTACAACCTAGCCTGAATAAGGATGGCTAATAGTGTGAATGTTCTTATTGCAATCTTTGCACTGTCAAGTGAAACTTAGGTACACTACACGGAATACTTTTAAAATCTATAATCTCTCTGTTTCGGGTTCGTGTAAATGAATTTGATGCCTAATAATGTCAATGTTTTATAATCGATTGTTAATCATTTGCTTTAAACATACCAAACTCAGCTGTTGGCTATTAGTAAAATATTTCATTACAGAAAATTGACATTTTGGTCATGCTACAAAAGTAGTAATTATTAAGAGAGCTTAGGCCACATATATCACAACCAATCCCTGGATGAAATTTTGAGGCATGAACAGTCCACCACTACAGAAAATTTGTATATAGTTGGAAACTTTGAAGGTTCATCAGTGGCTGCTGATGAATCCAAAGACCTAGAAAACCATAGAACCATGTGGAAAACTAGAAGGGGGGTTGAATAGTTTTACCAATTAAAACTTCCTTTTAAACTATTTAGATCGACTTATGTCAATCTATTTAGATGTGTGTGTTGGATGTTGATAAACAAACATATAGAAGTATGTAATGAAAAGATAAGAGTAAGAAGCACAAAACCACAACGAGAGTATTTATAGTGATTCGGCTACAAGGACACCTTCCTTGCCCTACTCCAATCCCCGAGTCACCTACTCGAGAGTTCGTAATCACTACACCAACTCCTTATGGCGGAGAAGCCTTCACAACGTCGCCTACCCTTTTTCCGGTGCTAGGCTAACCACCGGGTTCTTTCACTCCAAGGTGAACCACACCTACACAACGTCGCCTACCCTTTATCAGGTACTAGGCTAAGTACCTAGTTCTTTCACACCAAGGTGAACCACACCTACACAACGTCGCCTACCCTTTATTAGGTACTAGGCTAAGCACCTAGTTCCATTGC
>OU343224.1:319311505-319440451 GCA_910596185.1 Chrysanthemum makinoi | reverse complement strand
CCCTAGCTTATTAGCTTATTTCTTTAAGTACTTTCCACTTTAGCTTAATCATTCCTTAGTTACTAGCCTATTGTATGCTCCCATAGCTCTATCACTGTCATTTCTAGATTACTTTAAGATCCCATTAGCTTAAAATCAGTTTATAGCTTGTAGCTTATTTTTAAGTGCTTATTTTAGTTTAACTTACACTGCAGCCCTTGATTTCTACACATAAGCCCCATATTTCTTATTTTTCATAGAACCAGATATATATTTTAGCATTTCCCTGAATTTTTCACTAATTTTGGTCACTGTTTGCTATTTTTCTATATTTAAAGTAGATTTTAATCACTTTTAAATAGATTTTATTGAAAATAATTAAAAAAATAATTTTTCAATTTTAATAGTTTGAGATAAATATAAAAAGCATAAAAAAGATTTTTCTATATTTTTCCCCTTTTATTTTGTATTTTTCACAATTTAAATTAGATTAAATTAGTTTTAAATTAGTAGAAAATAGAAAATTAATCTGAAAAAAATATAAAAATAGTTTTAAAAAGTCCTTAGTGATAATTTAGATTTTTAGAAAGTAGTTTCATATTTTTCTCCCTAAATTTCATAATTTTTAGTATTTTAATTTAGATTAATTAGTTAAAAATTAGTTTTAATTTAAATAAAATTCAGAAAAATCCAAAAAATTAGTTTTAATTCTAAATTAGTTTTATAATGTCATTTTAGCATAAAAGTAGAATTAGGCATTTTTAGGGTATAATTTAGACGTAGTTGCATTTTAAGTACGTTTATTAATTACGTTTTAGTTATAATCGCACTTAGGATTTCCCGTAAAATAGATTCCCTTAATTACTTTCCCCATTCCCGTAGTTTAAATAATCAAAAACAAACAAATCAAAACATCGAGCATTAAATTCCAAACCAAGAACGGCGTTGGCAATTCGCCTCGTTGGGAAAACGATTCGGGTTGACTAATCCGTACACACGATCACACACGGGATTTGATTGATTATTCTTTTTCCTAAGAGAATTTGAATCTATCTTCGTGATTATTTTTGATATTGATATTGAGGATTTATCCACACACATAACCCTTAAGCCTTTTTAAAAATATCAATGATTCTGCTGAGGAAGCGACTAGAGAATCACGACCGTCTGGTCGTGACAAAGGAAGGAAGAAAGCATCCTCCTCCTCTCGTGATGATGATGTTCCATCAGACTCATTTATGCAATCGTTGGCCAAAAATTTCTTAAGGACCAAGAAGCCGTCAAAAGAGAATAAGCAGGGTTTAGAAGATACTTGGTTACGGTTGAGGGAAAAAGAGCTCGAGATAAAACAGGCAAAACTTGAGCTCATGAGGACATCAAAACGGGAGTCCGACATCATCTTCTACAACACTCCAATCGACCCAAATTTGACCGGCCGCCAACTAGAAGAGTTGGAGAAAGTTAAGGCAGCAATCAAAGAACGTTACAATTTAGATTATTAGTTTAAGTATTCTAGTGTTTATTTGAATTTCGTATTGTAATTTTTTTTTTTTTTAAATTCGTAGTGTAATGTTTTTTTTTTTTTTTTTTAATTTAGTAATGTAATTTTTTTTTTTATTTGAATGAAATTTAAATTTAATGTTAAAAATGTTTGAATTAAAAAAAAAAAAAAAAAAAAAAAAAAATCCTCGGGTCGTCGACTGGGGCATCCGGGTTGTCCCAGGTCGCTGGAGAAAGAAAGCTGACGTGGCGCAGGTTGTCCCAGGTCGTCCCAGGTTGCGACTGGGACTAGCCTAAAAGATGTAAAATTGTTTATTCATGATGGCGGCTCCATGAATAATTTAAACATAGTGGAAAACTGAAACCCAGGTGACATCATTAATGTTATTGTGTTTATTGATAAATCATATTACCGTTTATGAGTAGTTGGTTTAATTGTTGGATTCTACAAACTTTTTAGTTTTATTTTGATGATAAGGGCAACAAGGTAATATAACATGTCAAACAATATTTATATAAAAGTTTTCAAATTTAAATCTATGAAATTTGATGAAAATGTATTTTTGGATACTTAAATGTATTTTAAATTAGTTTTCTAAGGATATTAAAGTAATTATAAAATTAACAAGGATATTGATATATTTTAAAGGGAAAATGATAAAAAAAAGTATTATACTTGACACCATTTGCTCTTGTGGGTAACGAACAATTTTTTTTGCTTTTGTGGGTATTATACTTTCAAATTCATCCTCTTTAAGGTATTTTGCGAAATTTTTTGACATTTTTGCCCCTCTTAGCTAATAGAAATTTTTGCAGGCATAGAATCTTATAAGAATGTTATCACCTCAAATATTTTTGCTCCAATATATGCACCGCGTCTATTTAAACTGAACATCTGTTTAATTAAAAAATAAAATAAAACATATACATTGATCACATAAATTTGATGTAGTGTTTAATGCAAATGTTGAAGAAGTAATTTAATATTTTAACCCAAAAATGATATATTTGTGAATCTTTTACACACATATTGAAAATTGAAAATGCTATATATAAGTTGAAGTTGTAGTTTCACACTCCCTTGGGTTTGGAGTCTTATAACTCGCATTTTAATATAATGAAAAATGATTTTTATGTATGTTTTGAATATATATGTAATTTTGCATCTTTGAAAAAATATATATGTAAAAACTCTAATAATATGTAATATTTAGTTTAGAGTAGTTAAATAGATCTCCACTTATTTTTCCTTTCTGCTAATATTTTTACACGTACATATCCTACAAAATATCTTTAACAATAATAAGCGTGACAATTTTTATTCCTCGTATTAGACTATACCTATTTATCTACAAAATCTCTCAAAGTGAATATCGACTTATCTAATAAGAAATGTGTAATTGGACCATGTGTGTGGTTGCTTAAACCATGAGGGAGCATTTTTGTGGATTTTGGTCCCTAGAAAATGTTAACTGTCATGACTTGTGGACGAGGAAACAAGATGACAACCAAAGTCTCTACCCTCTTGCTTTTCTAGTAAAGCCCTCCATCATCCTTTTAGTTTTTTTTTTATCGAAAATAAGTCTATTTTTCATGGATTAAAACTAACCGGACGACTATTTGCGCATAACAACAACAATATACAAAATCGTTAATTTGTGTGTGCATATTTATTTATCATCTTGTATTATGAGTGTGAAATAAATAATAGTGATTTTTTTTAATTAAATTGTTATTGGGTATTTGAATTATTAATATATTACGTCATCATTTATAAGAGTAATTCACAAATTTGATAAAATAACATTACTCATTTTGTAAGTTTTTGAAAGGAATATGTTTTAGTATAGATGAGACACTTTATTTTGTTTACTCATAAATCTATACTTACCAAGGGACAAATCACAACCATCCATCTAATTTGATCTAATGGTGAGTATTAACCTAAGATTTAATATGTCTAAACCTAAGTCCATGTTTTTTTTTTCTTGTCTTTTTGTCTTTCTTTTTTATTCACAATTTCTTTTTTGTTTTTTTTTTCCCTTATTCACGTTTTTTTGTTTAAATTAACGTTTTTTTTTATTTCGCTTTTTTTAATTCGTGTTTTTTTCTTCGATTTCATACGTTTTCGTCATTTTCATACGTTTTCATCTCTTTTCATACGTTCTTATACGTTTTTGTCCGTTTTCTTACGTTTTCGCCCGTTTTCATACGTTTTCGTTCGTTTTCATACGTTTTCGCTTGTTTTCATCAATTTTCTTTCATTTTCGTCCATTTTTCATACGTTTTCATCCGTTTTGATACGTGTTTTTACTCTTTCATACGTTTTCGCCCGTTTTCATACGAATTCGTCCGTTTTCTTAAGTTTTCGTTCGTTTTCATACGTTTCTGACTATCACAAGTGATTTATGTGATATTCAGAACATCACTTGTGATTATCTGAATATCACTTTGTGATATTCTGAATATCACAAAGTGATATCCAGAAAAAAACAAGTGATATTTTGTTAATATCACTTTGTGATATTCTGAATATTACTTTGTGATATTCTGAATATCACTTGTGATTTTCTAAATATCACTCTGTGATATTCTGAATATCATTTTGTGATATTATGAATATCACTTGTGATTATTTGAATATCACTTTGTGATTTTCTGGATATCACTTGTGATTTTCTGGATATCAATGTGTGATATTTTGAATATCACGTGTGATTTTCATGTTACAAAACATTAGTAAAAAATCACTTGTGATATTCAAAAAATCACTTGTGGTATTAAGAATCACTTGTGGTATTAAAAATCACCAATGGGCCTTTAGTCCAATGGTAAGAGCTTCCAACCTTGTGTCAATAGACCGGGGTTCGAATCTCTCCATTGGCCTAAAAGCTTTCAATTGGTATCATCCCCCCACCGCAAATGCTCAGATTGACTGGTCAATGAGGGGCCTATTGGAGAAAAATGGCTAGGGTTCAAAAGCCCAACCTCTTGATAAGTACAGTCACTGGGACAGGTGCTCATTGCCTGGGGTCGGGTCCTTGGGGGAGGGTCCGGTTGGCATCCTTAGGATGCATGGGACCAGGGTGATCCCACCATTCTTCACCTTTTGGAGAAGAATATCACAAGTGATATTCTGAATATCACATAATATCACTTGTGATATTCAGAATACCACTTGCGATATTCACAGTATCATTTGTGATATTCAGAATATAACTTGTGCTATTCAGAATATCACTTGTGATATTCAGAAACGTATGAAAACGTTAAAAACGGCCGAAAACATTTAATAACGGACGAAAACGTATGAAAATGGATGAAAACGTAAGAAAACGGACGAATATGTATGAAAACGTAAAAATACGTATGAAAAATGGACGAAAACGTAAGAAAACGGGCGGAAACATATGAAAACGTTAAAAACGGCCGAAAATATTTAATAACGGGAACGTATGAAAATGGACGAAAACGTAAGAAAACGGACGAATATGTATGAAAACGTAAAAACACGCATGAAAACGGACGAAAACGTATGAATAATGGTCGAAAACGTAAGAAAACGGGCGAAAACATATGAAAACGGACAAAAAAGTATGAAAACGGACAAAAAACGTATGAAAATGGGCGAAAACGTATGAAAACGGACGAAAAATAAATGAAAACGTATGGAAACGGACGAAAATGTATGGAAACAGACAAAAACGTATGAAATGGAAGAAAAAAAAAGCGAATTTAAAAAAACGTAAATAACGTGAATTAAAAAAAAACAAACAAACAAAAGAAAATGTGAATATAAAAAAATGTTAATTTAAAAAAAAAAAAAAAAAAAAAAAAACAAAACTTGATTATATAAAAAAAAGACTAAAATACACCGTTGGTACCTAAACTTGTATCGGAGGATCGCGATGGGACGAAACCGGGCATATTCATCGTCGGGGGTCCCTATTTCAAGGTTTTCACTCGCTACAAGTCTCTTTGACCATTTGCCGTTAGTCAAGGACATCTCAAGGCGTTACATTTGTCTTTAGTCCAAGGGCAATTTTGACATTTTACCACTGTCCATTAATTACCGTGCCAACCCACTTGTTTAACCAGCGGCGCTACAGTAAAACCTCTCTAATAAAAGGAACATTTTATCACCACTCATCCTTTATCTTTCCTAACAACTAAAATCCTATCTTCTTCACCGACGGTAAAATCTGAAAAATGGTGGTGTGTTCATGCAACAGAAGGGCCGTGATTAGAACATGCTGGAACACAACGAACCCCGGCAGGAGGTTCTATGCCTGTCCAAGACAGGTTGGGAAACTTAATTTTATTTCATACTGTATTAAAGTTTGCATGTAGTGGTTTACCTTAAAATGTGTTGATTATGATAGTCTATCTGGTTTATTATAATTGTGATTTTATACAAGTGGGTTTAGTATGTGTTTATGAGGCAAGCAGATGCTAACATATTGATTATCAATTACAGGCTACAACATGTCCATTCATAGGGTGGTATGATCCACCCATCCAAAGGAGAGCAAGAGATGTGATCATCTACTTGCAGAGAACAATCTATAGGAATGAGGCGGCATTACAAGAATACGAAGCCGCCCTCGTTTCTGAGACTATGGAGGTGGTCAACGCTGGTGACCGGGCAAACGAGCTAGAGGCTGCTTACCAAGCAGCCTTGGCCGATCTCCTTGTTGAGAAGGAGAAAGTTTGCCGTCTCAGGAACTTTTGTGTGTTGTCTTGGATGGTCATCTTCTTGGTTTTTCTATGGTTCTTCTACTGGGTTTAGATAGGTACTGGTTTTAGTGTTTTGAATCGGTGGTAGATGGTGCAGTTGTGTTTAAGAAGTTTTAGAGTACGTTGACTAAGAATAGTCTTTTGGTGTATAATGTTTGGTCCTTGTACAGTGTTAATATATTTGTTTTATGCTTTGGTCCTTATACTGTGCTGCCTTTGCTAGTAGGTCCTTTGCCCCAAGGATATATATATCACTTGCCACACAAATGGTCAAACTCATTACAGAGATACGAGTTTCAAAGATGGATGAATGATGAGAGATGGATGAACAGACACCACTTTCGAGTATCAACATAAACTTGATGTATGGTGTTGTTCATCCATCTTTCATCCTTCATTCCTGTTTGTGATGATAGAATAACCGTATCCAACTCGAAACCCAGATCCAAGTATCAAAGATGGATGAATGATCAGTGATGGATGAACAGACACCATTTCTGAGTATCAACATAAACTTGATATGGTGTTGTTCATCCATCTTTGATCCTTCATTAGTGTTTGTGATAATACAATAACAGTAACCAAACTCAAAACACAAATCCAAGTTCAACAGATCCAAGAACCATAGACATATGAAGTCTCAAGGATGGATGACCAGACACCACTTTTGAGTATCAACATAAACTCCATATGGTGTTGTTCATCCATCTTTGATCCTTCATTAGTGTTTGTGATAATACAATAACAGTAACCAACTCAAAACACAGATGTATGAAGACTCTAAAAACAATACAATAAAAACACAATTAAACCCATACACTAAAATGACATGATTTCATACATAACGCAAATGGATATATTTCCAAATGCATAAAATTTTGGAGTCTACAAAGTTCAGAAACATACATTGTTTAAACACAACAAATATTGTTTAAGGGAATACATATTTGATGGATAACATTGGCTTTCATATGCTTAACTAGCATTTTTTGTGGTGAAGAAAGCTTTGCTGCTATAATCTTGGTCTTAGTCCAAAATTGCTTTGGAGACCCACCAGAAGCAGCATCAAATTGACTTCAGATTGAGACTGGACCACACTTGGTTGATCATTACCTGCATAGTTGTCACCTGTAACCTTTGCCTTCTTCTTTGTTGTAAGTTTCGGCTGGGATGAAACTGTTTTTGAGACTGTTGTGTAATGCCTTGACTTCCTGTAACACCTCCTTGCCCAAGACATGTTTTCTTGTTGTGACCAGCATTGCCACAAATAGCACAAACCACACTCTTACTAGACTGTGACAAGTTACTGGATTTTTCACAATTATCATTTTCAGTAAAAGCCCTGGTTCTTTTCTTTCGTGGCCTACCTAATGGTTTATGATGTTTAGGTGGAAGAATGGTTGTAGGCACCTGTGACTTATACCAATGCTCATAACCGTTTATTGGCTGGATGTGATGTTTGTAAGTTTCTTCCCAAGTATTAAGCAAGTAACATGGATGAACCCATGATTCAACAGATCCTATTTGCATTCCATTCAACCTCATACACCGGTGGGTAGCAACAACATGTTTACATGGCATACCTGTAAGCTCCCATCTTCTACATGTACAAGCCCTAGCTTTAACATTCACTGTACACTTGTCTCCCCATCCACTGACCTCATAGTTTTCTCCTTCAACCCGTAAAGCAGTGTACTTATAAGCCTCTTTCTTGATTGCATCTAACATGAGTGTTGCCTTTGGTGTTAATGGTCCGGCATATTTTTGAATCACATTCACAACGTTCACTATTCTTTTCATAAAGTACTCTCTAATGTATTCCAAAGCAGTAATGATCGGTTGGTGCCTACCTCCCACTAGTTTCCCATTGAACACCTCACACATGTTATTAAGTAGCACATCAGAATGAGCGCTCCCTACAACTTGTTTTGTTAGGTTCCTTAAAAATGTCGTAGAACAAAAGATGTACAAGTAGACATAGATTTGGTTAGGTACCTGAAAAATGCGACCTTGACCAATGAGTTGGTGGTATCTTACTTAACCAAGCATGGGCAGGTTCGCTAAAACTCTTGAATTCCAGCATGGCTGCCTCAAATTGTTGGACGGTTGTTGCTGCTGCACATTTCCACAAATGTTCCTTGTATGCTTTAGCATTCCATTGCAATTTCATATTATCATGGATGTGCTTCAAACAATATCTGTGTTTAGCACTAGGGAATACTTCTGCTAACGATGGAATGATACCCTGCACAAATAAACATCAATTCCTTACTAATACAATTTGCATATAACGAAAATACAAGTGATTCTAATCAACAAAATGGTAACATCACCTTTTGCCCGTCGCTAATAAAAGTGTAGTTTGAGTTTCGTTGCAAGTCAAGATCATCTCTTAGACATTCAAGAAACCAAATCCATGAGTCTTTGCTTTCAGCCTCTGCAACCGCGTATGCTACAGGGTATATTTCATTGTTGCTGTCTATACCGACTGCTGTTAGAAGCTGGCCAGGAAAAGGACCCCTCATAAAAGCACCATCTAACCCCAAAAACTCTCTTTGACAAGCTTTGTATCCTTCCTTCAATGCGCCTAAGCATACATACATTCTCTTGAAAACTCTGGTTGGACTTGTTGCATCTGTTGCAGTTTGTACACTTATCCTAACTGTTGTATCTGGGTTAGTTTTCTGCAACTCATCAACATAGTCTCTTAAAAGGGTGTACTGCTGCTTATGATCACCCCTAATCTCATTTTCTGCCTTGTTTTTTGCCCTTAATGCTTTTTGCATAGACACCTGAACTTCAAACTGTTTACTGAGCTGATCTTGAACAGCCCTGATTGGAATATCTGGATTCACTTGAACTTGGTCAACTATTTGCTTCGAAAGAAACTTGTAGTCACAAGCTTTAATGTCTCTTGATTGCAAACATCTGTGTTCATCCTTGAAAGTTCGAACAATCCATACATCTTTATCTGTATTTTTGGCTACATACAACAACCATGGACACTCTGTTGCTTGCTCCTTGCGCTTTCGCAAATATACATCCCTACCGAGGCCTCTAGTTATCAGACCATTTCTCCTCTTTGGGAATGTGCCCAGCCCTGAACCTTCGGTTATTCCACAAACAGGTATTTGTCCGAGACACCTAACCCTAATTCTCTGTTTGTCATTCTTAATTAGTTGCAATTTCCTCCTAGTCTTTATTGAAAGCATGTAGATCCTATCTTTCACTTCTTTTGCAGTTACAAAAGTTTGACCACAGAAAAAAAATATTTCGTCCTCTATTTGTGCTGCCTCACTTAACTTTTGTTTCTTGTATGCCCTCAATTTGTTCCTCCTAATAACATACTCATCCTTATTCTCAGAACCTCTTGCAAAATCAGTATCATCTAACAGATCCAAGTCATTTTTCTTAAAAAAATCATGTGGTAGCTGGCTGGTGGTACCTATAGATGGTAAATCTGTAGTCTCGGTCACTTTGAACAGATTAACTTCAAAATCAGGCTCCTCAAAAGTATTAGCCTCATCGACAACTGTGTTTCCATCACCATTGTTCTCAATATCATCATCGTGACTCATATAATTGTCCGTCTCACTCACATTGTCATCACTTACAGCTTCATCGATTTCACTAACCTGCACAGATTTACCTTTTTGGATATGATCCACAGGATTACATGTTTCCTCCTCATGATGACCAAACTCTTGATCATTTTGAGATACCTCTTCAGGACTATCTATTTGGATATGCTCAACATGTGTATCTATATGCTGGTTGACATCACCTGCAACATCTTTAGTATGACAGACGTCTACAGCTGGAAACAAGGGTTGTGTTTCTAGCATCTGACTAGATTGTACCAAAGTATTGACTTCCAAAGGTTGATCTGTAACCTCACATAAGTCCTCTACCACAGACTTATTAACAATGTTTTCTAAGAACAATTTCTTTGAGCAATATGGAACAATAGCAAGAGCTGCCTTTTTCTTTGTTGCATCCACATCACCAATAACTGTCCTAATAGACTTTGGTGACATTTGATCAACGTCCAATGTTGTCTTACCATTTTCAACATAAACCTCTATCATCTTATGGTCATCAACAAGATCTTTCAATATTTCTAAATTAGCACTCTCACTTAAGCTATACAAACCATCATCTAAATTACTACCAGGCTTAACAAAGTAATAGTAATTTTTTGAACCGAGCTCATAACCCAATTCATACATAAGCACATCCAACTCTTCAACTGACACACTATCAACATCAACCAAATCAACTAAACTTTCCATACCTCCAACGTATATTCTACCAGGCCAGTACTTAAAGACACCATTGTGATGAACCCTCATACTAAACATTTTAGATCTACCACCTGAAAACATGTCAATATATGTTTGAAGCATTCTATAAACTTAATTGGGAAACAATAAATACCACAATTACAAATTCCAATGACTGTAATCAACAAAAAAAAAACAGTACCGTATTTCTTCTTAGCGGAGTCGTATAGGACGGTATCATCAACTGGATAACCTGACTGTCTTCTTACTTTCCATAGGGTAAAGTCCATGTTTCGGTTTTATGATCGATAAACAGGGGTTTTGTGACATGCAATTAGGGTTTGTGAATTCTGATAATTCTTGTAACGAAAGTTCTGGGACGATTGATAATACAGACTATGTGTTTATTGGGGCGGGAAGAGGGTTACATTACCTGTGGCAATAATTAAGAAATTTTTAATTGAAATATGGAAATGTCAAAATTGCCCTTGGACTAAAGACAAATGTAACGCCTTGAGATGTCCTTGACTAACGGCAAATGGTCAAAGGGACTTGTAGCGAGTGAAAACCTTGAAATAGGGACCCCCGACGATGAATATGCCCGGTTTCGTCCCATCGCGATCCTCCGATACAAGTTTAGGGACCAACGGTGTATTTTAGTCTAAAAAAAACTTGAATTATAAAAAAACAAAAAAAAAAAAAAAAAGAAAGAACGAAAGACAAAAAATATATGAATAAAAAAAACAAGAAAAAAAACATAGACTTAGGTTTATCTACTAAATCTTAGGTTAATCCTCACCATTAGATCAAACTAGATGGATGGTGATGATTTGTCCCTTGGTAAGCATCAAAATAAGAGTAAGCATTTGAAAATTCCTCTAGTATAGATATCTAATAGTTTTTAAAGGGTTTAAGTTATAAAATAACAATGGACTTACTTTAATGTCCCGTTTTGATACATAAACTTTATAAAATATGAGTAAATATAACAAACTTTTATAAAATGTTACAATATGCATATTTTGATGTGTTGTCACCGCAAGATATTCTGATATGTCAACACATCAAAATATACGTATTTGAACATTTATGAAAGTTTGGTTACATTAGTATTAGTACTAGTAATTTCATAACTTTCTTTTACTAATAAGAGTAATCATCAGATGAGAAATAAAATTAAAATAAGAAGAATGAGAAAAACCACAACCGCACATTTCAGATGCACCTAAAAATATAGATGAATCTTCCCTTATATTTCTCTCCCTCATTTAAAATGCGTGGCTAATATTTTTTCTCATTCTTCTCATTTCAATTTCTCTTCTCAATAGATCAATACCCTTACTAATAATATGTCTAACTTTTTTTTATATGAACATTGGATCAAATTACAATGTAACCAAGTTAGTTAACATCATATTGTTCATTCTCAACAACCCAAATCCAAATCATCAGATGACATGCAAACTATTCATTTTTATACCTTTAACATTTTCATTACTTCAATAAAAACTTTTGTTCTATGTCACAGAATTAGCTAAGCAAGTAATTTACGTAATTTTTTTATCAACTTTTTTGTTTATTTTAAAGTTCGTTGCTGTTTTGTAGTCTAAACCCGTTTTTAAATATTTATAAATACAAACGATCATTTTGAAAAGGGTTGAAATTTGAAAAGGCATGTATGAATGAATGCCATGGTCGTCGTTCATATAATAAACACGTATTTCAGAAGATAAGATTGAAATCTATTGAGAAGCTTCAAAAGGAAAGGTAGCTACAAAGTTGGAGCTCGTGGTTGCCATTATAATAGGGACAGCGATCTAACTATATAAGGAACTTCCACTTTTGTCTCATCACTTTTAGATTCGAAGCAATGATTTCTACGGCTTACCTACCATTTTTTTCCTGATATACGTAACCTACATTGTTAAGTAACAAAAAGTTGCATGTTATATTTATAGAATTATTAGGGAAAAGGTAGGGTCATATAATTAGTGTGACTCAAAATTTAATTGAAACTTGATTATGTAACAAGTAATAATATTTTAATAACGTTGTTTTAAAGTTAAATATTATGAAAATTCATTAATGGAAAAATTGTCTAAATTGATCGTGCACAGTTCATTCTGAGCTTTATTGGATTTGAAAATTTTTCTTTCTAAAACTAGATCGAGCCAATTGAACGATAAGGCAACTTTAACATATATGCGACACGTGTCATTTTGTATTATTAAAGGACAAAAAGGATGAATGTATTTGTAAGGTATTTGTAAGGTATGTGTAAGTATGTGTAAGGTATTTTGCATAGGGCGACTGATACTTTTGAGCAACTTGTATTTGGCAACTTTTTATTTTTGACTTTTAACAAATTTTTAAAAATTAAATAAATAACCATATAGTACAATGGCTAACAAATAAACACACACTAAATACCCTCTAAAATTAAACAGACACTAAACACTCTCATATTTGTCATCTTCAACCATCACCACGACCGGATCTCACTAGCACTTGGCCTCACCACCACCCAGTCTCACAACCACTAGACCTTGCCACAACCCTATATTTCAACAAACAAAGATTTATGATTTACAATGCCAAACCGTCAAGTTATCTCACACAAGCTAGCCACTTGTGAATGACTAACCGTAAGAAACTTAAGACAGTTCAGACACTGATTCACTGATAATGAAGGCTTATGGGTATGTGTATGGATAAAACCTCAATATCGATATCAAAAATAATCACGAAGCTAGATTCAAATTCTTTTAGGAAAAAGAATAATAAATCAAATCCCGTGTGTGATCGTTGATACGGATTAGTCAACCCGAATCGTTTCCCAACGAGGCGTGAATTGCCAACGTCGTTATTGGTTTGGAATTTAATGCTCGATGTTTTGAATTTGTGATTATGATTTTATTAATACTACGGGAATAGGGAAAGTAATTAAGGGAATCTAATCTACGGGAAATCCTAAGTGCAAAATTAACTAAAACGTTATTAACGAAACGTAATTAAAATGCAACTACGTCTAAATTATATCCTAAAAATGCCTAAAATTACTTTTACTCTAGAAATGCAAGTTAAAAACTATTTATGAATTTAAACTATTTTTTTTAGATTTTTCTGGAATTTATTAAAATTAAAAACTAATTATTAACTTTTAAAACTAAATTAAAATACTAAAAATTATGAAAATTAAGGGAAAAATATGAAACTATTTTTATAAAATCTAAAATATCCTAAGAGAATTTTCAAAACTATATTTTTTTTATTTTTCTGATTATTTTTCTATTTTATACTAATTTAAAACTATTTAAATCTAATTTAAATTGAAAAATACCAAATAAAAGGGGAAAAATAGGGAAAAATATTTTTTATGCTTTTTATATTTTTCTTAAACTGGGAAAATTGAAAAATTATTTTTTGGAACTTTTTCTTAATTATTTGCAATAAAAACTATTTAAAAGTGACTAAAAACTGTTTTAAATAAAGAAAAATAGCAAACAGTGACCAAAAATTATGAAAAACTCAGGAAAATTCTAAAATCTTAATCTAGATCTATGAAAAATAAGAAATCATATGCTTATGTGTGAGATATGAGGGCTGTAGTGTTAACTGTTACCAAATAAGGAATAGAAAATAAGCAAATAAGCACTAAAAGCTATCAAACTGTTACAGCAACTAAATTATACTAAAACCACTCTAAATCAACTAACTACTGCTACTCCTAACCTCAAACAAGCAGTTTACTAAGGTATGATGCTAACTGATTATCCTAGCAAAACAGCAACCTGGCCCCTATGTTTGAGCTGCTGCACAAGCTAATCTAAGAAACTTATGTGAAAACCAGATATGTGGTCTTCAAGACCACCTAGCAAACTACAATTGGACCAAATATGAGACCATCATAAGCTGTATTGAACCTTGTGCAGAGGCTGCAATATCTGAGAAAAACAGGTTTGACATGGTTTTGACTTTTGAAAACAGTGATGAATGTTGACTTATTTGAGATTTGAGATCAAATGTTGAACTGAAAATGATATAATATGATGAAATGAAAAAAATGCAAGCTCACTTATCAAGTTATACACCCATATGATGGATTATAGCAACTGATTTTCACAGATTTGAGAATGAGAGCAGTTTAAATGAAATTTTGACTTAGACTGCAAATGGTTGCAAAACAAGGACAGATATTAATGAAACAAGCTATAGAAAACCCTAAGCAACTTAACTACTCCAATAATTTAACCTCTAGCACAATTTTAAATACTAATCCAAACTCTCCTTAATAAGCAGAATAAGCTACTAATCCTACACCTACTTATGCAGACAGTGAAATAAGCAATAAATAAGATCCTAAGACTACAACAAGATCAGTTTAAGCATTCAACACCATCCAATATGACCATAAGCATGACTGCATATAAATACAGTTTTGAAAATGGAAATAATCACAACTTACTTAAAGCCTAGCAAAATTTTGGCAGAGTAACAGTACTATTCTAATCAAAAGTACCAAACAACAACCCAATCCATCAGAATAATCAACCCATAACCATCTCTGAACCAAATGAGGAAACCAGTTGACTTTCGTTGACTGAACCTTTTTGTGAATGTAAATGACTGAAATACCACAAGTAAACACAAAATAAGCTCATAAAAGCTATGGACAGCTTATATGAGCTTATTACAATCTTAAAAACAGCTTATTTAGTTTTTAAATAGTGAGATGCAAGATAAAAATTAAACTTGAAAACTTTTATTAAAACTGAAATGAGAGTACAAAGAAACTGAGATTACATAAAACTTTTAAGAAAACATTACTCAACTAAAAAATACAAGAAACTTAGACTAAATTTAATAGAAAATAATACACACTAAAATGGTGAGCCAAGGGGGTCCTTTTATAGCCTCGATCAGTCTTGGATTCCTCTTGGAAGAGCCTAGAAGGCTTATCCTTATCCTCAGCCTATCCAAGTCACTTCCTCCAATCAAATTGCTCCAAGTAACATGGTGAGGTGTTGCGTCCAATAGGAGAGCTCCAATTAGCCACGTGGGTGATCTTATCCTGACATGTCAGTGCTTCTAGAAGCCTTGGAGATGCTTAGTACGAGGTTTCAGGTGGGTAATTGGTGGTAAAAGTGAATGGGTAAAAGGCGCGTTTGGGATTGGGGAAGACAGGGAATTTGGGCGCGTTTGGATTGTTTATATTAATTCAAGTGGTATTTGACCGGGTATAGTGTGGGTTGACTTGGGTAAACGGGCGGGTAAATGGGATATATTAAACCGGGTTGGTGTGTTGTGAGTTTGGGCCGGGTAGAGGATCTAGCATATTGGGCCTTTGGTCTTTGTCTTTGGACTTAGGATATATTAGTGATCCAAGTTGTATTTAAGGACCAAAGTTGTCAAATCTGAAATTCCAAGGACCATTCTTGTAAATCTGAAAATCTTTTTCAAGGGCTACACTTGTCATTCTTCAAATAATCCAGGGGTTGATTTGCAACTTTTGAAACTAGAAGAATCACTTTTGCCAAATGCTGAAACTTGAGGGGCCATTTTTGACATTTGCTTCAAACTTGATTATATCTTCCAAAAATCATCCTTGGAGAATAAAATCTTCATAAATGCTCAATTTTGATCTTCCGGCTCGGCTTAAGCTCTCTTAATCTCTCGTGCTCGGATTTACGTCTGATTTGGTTCCTTTTTGTGTGTTTTTACATATCCGTACCTGCACAAGCACAAACTCAAGAAAACAACAGATATTAGCAATAAACGGCTCTTTCTTGGTTATTTTGGGTCAGTTTTGATAATGAAAAGGTATGTGTTTTAGCACATACCAAAATACCCCAGACGAGACCATTGTCGTGTCCTCACGCAATGCAATCAACTCACGCTTCTAAAACCAAGGATTTCAATCTCTTTCTACTAAACCTATGAAGAAGTAGCAAAGATTCCTCAAAAGAGATTAAGAAAGCCTTAATTCTAAAAACGCCCCGTTTACCTTACAATTCACATGTATAGATTTTACAATTAAGCTCATTCCGGTTATGAGTGACGGTTTGTTGAACTTTCATGTCGATCAATAACTCCAACATTTTTCAATCAACACGTTAGGATCACGGAGTAGAAAACACAACACAGCGTGAAGCGACCATACGGATAGAATACATCGTCCCTGATTTTTCACAAGTCCCCAAACTAAGCGTAAAATCGAAATCATTGTTACAAACGACTCTAGATGCTAACACTACCCATGGAAGTTACTTGTGTAATTACCTTTTGCTCCCATTTTCCTATTTGCCTCTAGATTTTTTTATTTTTGTGAGAAATGAATTTCTTCATAATTCTCGTTTCGATAACTTTTATTCTGATAAAGATATGAAGCTAAGTCGCTAATTAGTTGTCCACCTTCCCTCGAAAACCATTGCACACAAGAATGAGGTCCACATCAAGGTCCTAATTTTACACGATTTAGGGAGAATATCTTTTTTATGGCGACCGAGACAACTCATCTACGAGTCCAGAGACAGAAGCTTTATTTAGACATCTCCCGGATCCGAAGTTTGGCTTAACACTATTTCAGCACATTTGCATTTTTTCAATTCAAGCCCTTGGTCTTTTAAACTACTAACTCAACGGGATTACCGCTTTATCAGAAGTCTTATTATGACTTTGGATTTTTCCTCTGCTTTTATAGAAGTCTAAGACAACTTTTATAGCTTTGGATTTTTAATTATAAAACATTTGGGCTTTATTTCATGTTAATTTTTGTGCCAAACTCCAAACCCTACGGCTTTTATAACAATAGAAACAATAGCAGCAAACTATCAGGAATCAGTTGTCTATTACACCGTAACACTGACAGTACCTCGATGTGTACCCAACTCTCATGGGCAAAGATTCTCTAAAGAAGACAAAGAACTAACTATCGCCAAAAACTCAACATCTCTAATTATTATTAGCAGATATGGGGTGAAACAATTTTGTGGGAACAAAAAGCCATAAGTACCTTCGATGGGCTCTAAAGAGAACCAACTACTCCACGCTTAGCATCTAAACTCATAAGTAACTCTATCATTTCTCGATCTCCGCAAATTTAAAATCCCAAATAATGAGATCCGCGGATGCTTAGCCGATAATTTTTAGATTATCTATGGTTAAGGGAACAAGCTAGGGCTCAACACGCCCGGTCAAGTCAGAATTCTATTCCTACTCTCACCAGCGGAAAGTCAACAAGGTGTCAAAACATATATTAACTTAGCAAATGCTTTGTCTAAATGAAATTAAGTCATGCATATTTAAAGTCACTCAGGGAAACTTGCAAAATCTTGGCCTTGTGAGCTAGAATTCGCATTTTATAGCTTCTTGTCTAAGAGACTAGCAAACTTTTCAATCAAAAAGACTTAACAAAAGCTTCAAAATTTTTAAATTTTTCTCATATATAGCACAATATTTTTCATTTTCTAAGGAAAAACGGGGTTGCGAGAGTACACGACAAAAAACAAGCAAGTGCGGTCAAATCAAATCGAAGATTACCCTACCCCAGACTAGAACGAAACATTGTCCTCAATGTTTAAAAACAAGGGCATCAACGAAAATCTAAAAGCCATTTATTAAGTGTGCTCAAAGATAAACGTTAGTCGATAAGATTTCGGATATCGGATTTCCATCAGCAACGATCATGAAACTCGAGTAGAGAAAAGACAAACTTCGAGCACGAGAGTCTTCATATCGGGAAAATCCTACACAACATCACAAACAACCAAACACGAGAAATCGAAGAGGCTAACCCCTTCGCGTCACTTATTAGAAAATAGAAAGAAGATAGAGATAAGCATGGGGTGCCTCCCACGAAGCGCTACTGTTTTTCTTAAACGAGTCGCTAGCCTGACTCGTCCCCGAATTCATTTGTCCTTGGGGAAGAAAATGGTAGAGATACCAGGGTCAAAAACGGTGTCCTTATTCCCGAAAGAATGAGACTGGGTGGGTTGGGAGGGAAAGAAAATGTCGGGCTCAAGCACATAAAGAATGACTCCTCCCAAACTCACATAAGGCATATGAAAGATCGATCCATCATCCGGTGGTTTTGCGGGCGGACGAAAGGATGAAAGATCGATAAGAGAATACTCCAAAGAAGTCGGGAGCTCATGGTATAGAAAGGTGTTACTCAAAGGCTCATCAACGAAGGCATCCAAGAGAGGATCCTTATCTCGAATGACATTTTTAGCATAAAACTCATCAACGCGTATCCCGGGGTTGAAAATCTTGTCTTCGGAGAGGAAGGAGATCAAAGTGTCATCTATGTGAAAATCCTCACGAGGAGAGGATTCACTCTCGGCTAAATAATATTGGACCTCAGGATTAACAAGTTCATCTGTCGACAACTTCACTTCCTTATCTTTCTTTGGAAAAAACGGATCATCGTATTCTTCTTCATCCTCAAAGAAAATCGAGTCGGTAGGAGCAAGTTCATCTGTGAACTCCTCACTTTCTTCGTCAAAGAGTTGATTTTTAAAATTTTGAGTATATTCAGAATCGAATTCGAACAAGGGATTTGTGAATGTCGTTTTGAAAGATTCTGGATCGAAAGATGTCTCAAAATAAGGTTCCATGATTTCAGAAGAAGGAGTGGGATTGCCACTCAAAGGAAGGTTGATTTTCTTAGAAATCGGAGGTGGGACAAGTGGTGTGCTCTCAGAGCTAGCAGTTTCCACCACTACCGTTGTAGACTCCTTTTCTTGTTTCTTTTTTCGTTCAGCTTGTATTGTCGACATACTCTTGATCGTAAACCTTGAAAGATCAATTCGAGACGTTTTAGGCTCAATTTTCTTCACATCATTCGGATCATATGGTAAAATGGGATCACCACTTTCTTGAGAAAAATCAATCACACCGATGCTATGAATCGAATGATCATCGGGTGGAGGTTTTGACGTTTTTTCGGCATAGAACACTATTTTTTCATTTCCTTTTCTGATCGTTAACGTTCCTTGGTAATGATCCACAATGACTTTCGCTGTTCTCAAGAATGGTCTTCCTAAAGTGAGAGGGACTCGGGCATCGACCTCTATATCAATTACGGCGAAATCCACGGGAAAATGGAATTTATCCACTCGTACCATAACATCGTTGACTACGCCAACCGTGTGAGCAATTGTGCGATTAGCTAATTCGATAGTCATACAAGTCGGTATAAGAGTCTTCAATCCAAGCTCATGATATATCGCAAGAGGCATGAGACTTATGCTTGCACCTGAATCGGTTAGGGCATTACATTCCTTAATATCATTTAAGGAGCAAGGAAGGAGAAATTTCCCGGGATCACCAAGCTTCTCAGGAGCTTGGTTCGAGGAAGAATTAAACGGTGTAGGCTCAAGTGAAATCTTTGAAATTTGTTCCAATTTCTCTTCATAAATCTTTTCAGCAGCTTTGATCATATCAGTCGTAAGTTTGAACTTGGTTCCGGAAACAACTTTCATTTTGTCAAACCGTGATTGAACAGATTTGCACGGTGTAAGGTTAGAACTCGGCATTATGACAGAGATAGAAGGAACTTGGGCAACCAGAGGTTGGACGTATTTGGCTTTTCCATTATCAAGAGGAATTACTGGGTCCTTTGTCACCTCGGTCTCTCGTGCTACACTCATCACCGGAGAGGAAGTAGTCATCGAGGGCCCATCATCTCGAATGGTAACAGATTTCATTTCTCCCTTTGGGTTTGGAATCGTATTGCTCGGAAGAGAACCGGAACTCGAGGGTTGACTCATTTGGCACAAAACAGCATTCAACATACTCTCAAGTTTATTCTGCGAAGCATCCATCTTGTTGTTCTGAAGTCGAATTTCGTTCCTAAACTCATTGCTTTGTCTAGTTAATGAAGATTGAAACTCGTTTCTCAAACTTGAAATCTGGGTTTTCATGGTTTGGATGGTAGCATTATTGTTCTGAACGTAATTTGTGAATTCATTTGAAGGCAAAGGTGGAGCTTGATAGCTTGAAGCTTGATATCCTTGATTGTAATTGATTCCTTGATTCGGGTATTGATTTGATGGGGCTTTGAATTGGTTTTGAACATTTGGCCCACGAACTTGACTTTGATTAAAACGAGTCTGATTGTTCGATTGAGAAAATCCCGGAGGTACCATTTGATTACTAACACGAGGGTTCGGTTCAACTTGAGGACGGTATTGGTTACCTCCGGTTACGGCATTAGCATCGAAAGGATTACTATCGGTGGCGGTACAATTGTAGTAGGCATGCGGGCCACCACAAGTAGTACAAGTCGTTTCCACCGCTTTGACTTGAGCGGGTGGAGAAGAATTAACCTTAGCCGTCTTAATCTTAACCAAAGCCTGAATCATGTCCGTAAGCTTATCAATCTTAGCATCGGTGCTAGACGTATTTTCGTAAGACGAGGACGATGGTGTAACACCCACTCGAGCAGCAACCGATTTGCTACATGAGGTACGAACTTTAGATTTGTTCTCAATAATCAACAAGGCATCTCTCATTGATCGGGTCAACAAATTACCACCCGCGGCGGCATTGAGAGAGTCTTGATCAGTCTCATTCAAACCGTTATAGAATGTATCAAGTTGATGTAATTCCGTAAAACCATGATGGGGACATTGCCTAAGCAAATCTTTGAATCGGTCCCATGCCTCACTAAATGATTCATCAAATCTTTGTGTGAATTTCGTTATTTCATTTTTTAAGCTTGTTGTTTTAGACGGTGGGAAGAATTCGTTCACGAATTTTGACACTAAATTCTCCCATGTGGTTATCGATCGAGGGGGTAGTTTTTCGAGCCAAATCCGGGCGGCTCCCTCGAGTGAAAACGGGAAGAGTAGAAGCTTGATAGCCTCTTCCGGAACGTTACGGTACTTGATCGTAGACGTGAGCTTGTTGAATCGTCGGATATGAGAGTGAGGATCGTCTCTCTCAAATCCGTAAAATTGGCTTGACGAAACCAAATTTATCAATCCGTGTTTAAGCTCAAAGTTATCGGCAACGATTGCTGGGACGACGATCGCTTCTCCATAACCCTCGGTGGGTGCTTGGAGTTGCTCTAGCATGGATCGGTTGTCCTCCGCCATTTCGACAATGGGCGGAGTCGGATTAGTTCGAATCTCGGGTTCGACTAATGGAGCACGTCTATTTCGCCTTCTCGGAATTGTAGCGGCTTCACGTATAGGTCTGTAGTTGTTGTTGCGAGTGCGCATGCACTTTCAAAAACCAAGGCAATTAAAACGAACGGTATTCGAAAACACAGTGAACTTAACCAATAATCCCAAGTGAATAAATCACCTCTATAAGACAAACGCACAAGCGAGCGGATAAGCTTTTTTAGGTCAGCGCGAAGCTTATTAAAAACCCGCTTCTTTTCAGCCGCAATTTAATGTCAGGCCGTCCTTATACCCACCACACAGTTTGTTTATCCGATAAAGATAAATAAATTCACAAGCGACACAAAGGCAAGTTTTTGATCTTTAGTTCGGGAACTTATTAATGATAACACCTCCGTTGAGAATGTTATATGATTGGTGTCTTCTATTTATTAGCAAAAACACAAGAGAAAATCTTTTTGTATTTTTAATATGATAAATATATATACAAAAGAAAAAGGAAAATATTTTTTTACTTTTTTAATTTATAGAAAAATAGTAACTTCACGAATGAAGGATCTCGAGTCACTAATCGTCAAACCTCAAACGATATTGTCGTGACACAACCTCCCCGGCAGCGGCGCCAAAATTTGATTTACAATGCCAAACCGTCAAGTTATCTCACACAAGCTAGCCACTTGTGAATGACTAACCGTAAGAAACTTAAAACAGTTCAGACACTGATTCACTGATAATGAAGGCTTATGGGTATGTGTATGGATAAAACCTCAATATCGATATCAAAAATAATCACGAAGCTAGATTCAAATTCTTTTAGGAAAAAGAATAATAAATCAAATCCCGTGTGTGATCGTTGATACGGATTAGTCAACCCGAATCGTTTCCCAACGAGGCGTGAATTGCCAACGTCGTTATTGGTTTGGAATTTAATGCTCGATGTTTTGAATTTGTGATTATGATTTTATTAATACTACGGGAATAGGGAAAGTAATTAAGGGAATCTAATCTACGGGAAATCCTAAGTGCAAAATTAACTAAAACGTTATTAACGAAACGTAATTAAAATGAAACTACGTCTAAATTATATCCTAAAAATGCCTAAAATTACTTTTACTCTAGAAATGCAAGTTAAAAACTATTTATGAATTTAAACTATTTTTTTTAGATTTTTCTGGAATTTATTAAAATTAAAAACTAATTATTAACTTTTAAAACTAAATTAAAATACTAAAAATTATGAAAATTAAGGGAAAAATATGAAACTATTTTTATAAAATCTAAAATATCCTAAGAGAATTTTAAAAGTGACTAAAAACTGTTTTAAATAAAGAAAAATAGCAAACAGTGACCAAAAATTATGAAAAACTCAGGAAAATTCTAAAATCTTAATCTAGATCTATGAAAAATAAGAAATCATATGCTTATGTGTGAGATATGAAGGTTGTAGTGTTAACTGTTACCAAATAAGGAATAGAAAATAAGCAAATAAGCACTAAAAGCTATCAAACTGTTACAGCAACTAAATTATACTAAAACCACTCTAAATCAACTAACTACTGCTACTCCTAACCTCAAACAAGCAGTTTACTAAGGTATGATGCTAACTGATTATCCTAGCAAAACAGCAACCTGGCCCCTATGTTTGAGCTGCTGCACAAGCTAATCTAAGAAACTTATGTGAAAACCAGATATGTGGTCTTCAAGACCACCTAGCAAACTACAATTGGACCAAATATGAGACCATCATAAGCTGTATTGAACCTTGTGCAGAGGCTGCAATATCTGAGAAAAACAGGTTTGACATGGTTTTGACTTTTGAAAACAGTGATGAATGTTGACTTATTTGAGATTTGAGATCAAATGTTGAACTGAAAATGATATAATATGATGAAATGAAAACAATGCAAGCTCACTTATCAAGTTATACACCCATATGATGGATTATAGCAACTGATTTTCACAGATTTGAGAATGAGAGCAGTTTAAATGAAGACTGCAAATGGTTGCAAAACAAGGACAGATATTAATGAAACAAGCTATAGTAAACCCTAAGCAACTTAACTACTCCAATAATTTAACCTCTAGCACAATTTTAAATACTAATCCAAACTCTCCTTAATAAGCAGAATAAGCTACTAATCCTACACCTACTTATGCAGACAGTGAAATAAGCAGTAAATAAGATCCTAAGACTACAACAAGATCAGTTTAAGCATTCAACACCATCCAATATGACCATAAGCATGACTGCATATAAATACAGTTTTGAAAATGGAAATAATCACAACTTACTTGAAGCCTAGCAAAATTTTGGCAGAGTAACCGTACTATTCTAATCAAAAGTACCAAACAACAACCCAATCCATCACAATAATCAACCCATAACCATCTCTGAACCAAATGAGGAAACCAGTTGAGTTTCATTGACTGAACCTTTTTGTGAATGTAAATGACTGAAATACCACAAGTAAACACAAAATAAGCTCATAAAAGCTATGGACAGCTTATATGAGCTTATTACAATCTTAAAAACAGCTTATTTAGTTTTTAAATAGTGAGATGCAAGATAAAAATTAATCTTGAAAACTTTTATTAAAACTGAAATGAGAGTACAAAGAAACTGATATTACATAAAACTTTTAAGAAAACATTACTCAACTAAAAAATACAAGAAACTTAGACTAAATTTAATAGAAAATAATACACTCTAAAATGGTGAGCCAAGGGGGTCCTTTTATAGCCTCGATCAGTCTTGGATTCCTCTTGGAAGAGCCTAGAAGGCTTATCCTTATCCTCAGCCTATCCAAGTCACTTCCTCCAATCAAATTGCTCCAAGTCACATGGTGAGGTGTTGCGTCTAATAGGAGAGCTCCAATTAGCCACGTGGGTGATCTTATCCTGACATGTCAGTGCTTCTAGAAGCCTTGGAGATGCTTAGTACGAGGTTTCAGGTGGGTAATTGGTGGTAAAAGTGAATGGGTAAAAGCGGCGTTTGGGATTGGGGAAGACAGGGAATTTGGGCGCGTTTGGATTGTTTATATTAATTCAAGTGGTATTTGACCGGGTATAGTGTGGGTTGACTTGGGTAAACGGGCGGGTAAATGGGATATATTAAACCGGGTTGGTGTGTTGTGAGTTTGGGCCGGGTAGAGGATCTAGCATATTGGGCCTTTGGTCTTTGTGTTTGGACTTAGGATATATTAGTGATCCAAGTTGTATTTAAGGACCAAAGTTGTCAAATCTGAAATTCCAAGGACCATTCTTGTAAATCTGAAAATCTTTTTCAAGGGCTACACTTGTCATTCTTCAAATAATCCAGGGGTTGATTTGCAACTTTTGAAACTAGAAGAATCACTTTTGCTAAATGCTGAAACTTGAGGGGCCATTTTTGACATTTGCTTCAAACTTGATTATATCTTCCAAAAATCATCCTTGGAGAATAAAATCTTCATAAATGCTCAATTTTGATCTTCCGGCTCGACTTAAGCTCTCTTAATCTCTCGTGCTCGGATTTACGTCTGATTTGGTTCCTTTTTGTGTGTTTTTACATATCCGTACCTGCACAAGCACAAACTCAAGAAAACAACAGATATTAGCAATAAACGGCTTTTTCTTGGTTATTTTGGGTCAGTTTTGATAATGAAAAGGTATGTGTTTTAGCACATATCAATTTATCAAAGTTTTGAGGTAATGTTTTTAGTTGATTAATAGATCTGTGACTATTAATCAAGTTTTGAAGTTTTTTTCCTTGTATTTCAACATCCTTTTTGTAGTTTTGAATTTTTAGAATTATTTTTGTTATAGCCGCCTCTCCGCCGTTCAGTAATCACAATCATTGTTGCGATGAGACTTTTGAGAAACTTGGTTTGTCGGTAATCACCAATCGTTGTGCTATTTTTGCGAATGTTTTGAGGTAACTTGTGATTCTGATTGCCAATTATATTGTTCATTTTTATTACAATTTTGGATCATAAGTTGTGGTACGCTTACTATATTTATTGCTCTTCAGTTTACTGTGAGGCCTGCATTAGCATACCAGATGATGGGGTAATTAAATGTCAAGTTTCTGACTGCCAGCATTTAAGTGGATCACAAAAAGTGTTTAAGAAGCAGTAGACTGGGAGTTTTGGTGGTTCTCTAGCTACGCTTTAATTCGGCTGCATTTTTTACATTGGTGACAAAATGTGTGGGTTGGATCCGCTCGATCCAAAACACTATTGTCAAATATATTTTATTATAACTAATTTCCCTTTTCTTCCACCACCACTACCTAGCCATGACAAAGATTGTTATCATTGTCAACATGTTGAAAGTTTGATACATGAAATACGAGAAGATCAACGTTTCATGTTCTATCACCTCCTCGAACGTTTCGACGAGATTAAACGTAAACAAACTTGAGCTAGAGGAGTTTAGTGGTGTCCTAGTATCAAGCATTAGCTAGATAAGTCTAGTAATTCCAAGTCTTGTATCGATCATTTTCTTGGTTTTTAGAGTCATATATATCATATCTCTAGTTTTATTAAATGAAAATACATGCTACTTGCTATATTTATGAGTATATGATTATTTCTATAATACATATCTCACTTTGATATTAACATAACTTGTTATATCACCATTGCTGAAATTGATCATCAGCCAGACGGATCCCTTACATTTGCTTAGACGGATCCCTGCTAGGAGGGAACCGTGGGATCCGTGATACAGTGAACTATTTTTCTACTAACTTGGATCACATTTGCAGGAAATTGTGCATTATACTTTTTTTCTAACCTTTGTTTTGTAGTTATTCAATTTACACATGAAGACTTTGACACCCTAAAGCTAGGGGGAGCTTTGTGTCAAAGCAATACATTGCAAATTACTTGCAATGTTAGGATTACATTTCATGACATCCCTTCGCAAAATTGCAATCATCAAGGGGGAGCACATTCGTCAAATAGACGAAATCTTTTGCAAATTTAGTTGCAAACAAACTAGCTTAGTACTACTTTCTTGACGCCCTTACATAGGGATGGACTCGTCAAGGGGGAGTTAAGACGAGATCCTTTCCCGTTACTTGCTCTCTAATTCTTCTTTCTTTTCTATTTTTCAAACGTTTTTCTTAAAAACATTACGTTAGTTTTCTTTCGAAGCTCTTTTTGTTTGACAAAAAAGGGTAGAAGAAAGTAAAAACTACAAATTCAAACTTTTACGAATTTTAGCTTTTCCTTAAAATAATTTTATGTTTTGTCATCAACAAAAAGGGGGAGATTGTTAATACAAATAAGCCGTAAAAACGTTTATTTATATTTTTACGATCTTCTAATGTTTTGTCGATAACAAACGTAAAATCATTTTAACGAAACAAATAAAATACGTAAATGGTTTGAACTAATAGTTTCTAACATATTCGCATTTTCACATAAAACACTAAAACAAGTATAAGTGATTTTATGATTTAATATTACATATGTACAACAACTAGTGTTTACATATTTGGGTAAAATATACACATAACTAGTATGTAGTATATTGGGTAATATAAATGGGTAGAAACTTAAGTATCATAACCCATTGAACAAATACATTGAATGTAGTTGGGTACAACCCAAAGCCCATGACCCATGGAGCTTGACCCATAACCCATTGCATGACATCATGCTTATATCATATATGGATAATATCCATAACCCATGGTATTGACCCATACCCATGTGACTAGGTGCATTGCACTCAAGAGATACATTGTATCTAGCTACCCATGACCCATAACCAAAATACCCATGGGTAAAGAGGAGCGTCCCACGGATCCCTAGCTTTACGCTAGACGGATCCCTTGTGGGAGGGATCCGTGGGATCCAGGGAACAGTAGAATTTTTCCTCTATAAATAGTGAGCCATTTCTTCATTATTCCTTACCCCTTTCTAACATACTTTCCCCCTGAGTTAAAAACTCTCTAACCTCTGATCCAAGAGATCTATGTTTGTAGTTTTGTTTTTGTGTGATCTTCTAGGTTCCTCTTAAAGGTGAGATCACCATCTTTGAAGTCGAGCAAGCTCAAGTCCATGAGTTGCCATGCTTCCTCATCATCAAGACTACTGAAGTCTTCTTGTTGATGATTGTTTTTCTTTTCCTAAGAAGTGTTGAAGACATTTGTGAAAGGTATCTCAAGTGTCAAGACGAAGATATTAGTGAAAGGTATCTATCGTCCATATCATAAGCACTTGTGGTGAGTGCTTAAAAGTCAAGACTAAAAGCATTAGTGAAGGGTGCTTAGAAGTCAAGACACAAGACATTAGTGAAGGGTATCTTGAAGATCTAGTTAATTGCATTAGTGAAAGGTGCCTTAGATGTACATTCGATAAGGTGTATTTCGATGTACAAGATAGATTAGTATTAGATCCAAGGATATTGATATCCTTGATGATGTTGTAATAAGGAGTTGGTCTCCTTTGGGATTAGTCGTTGGTGTAGTGTTGGGTAGTAGTTCCTCCATTGCAATGGAACTAGGTGCTTAGCCTAGTACCTAATAAAGGGTAGGCGACGTTGTGTAGGTGTGGTTCACCTTGGTGTGAAAGAACTAGGTACTTAGCCTAGTACCTGATAAAGGGTAGGCGACGTTGTGTAGGTGTAGTTCACCTTGGAGTGAAAGAACCCGGTGGTTAGCCTAGCACCGGAAAAAGGGTAGGCGACGTTGTGAAGGCTTCTCCGCCATAAGGAGTTGGTGTAGTGATTACGAACTCTCGAGTAGGTGACTCGGGGATTTGAGTAGGGCAAGGAAGGTGTCCTTGTAGCCGAACCACTATAAATACTCGCGTTGTGGTTTTGTGCTTCTTACTCTTATCTTTTCATTACATACTTCTATATGTTTGTTTATCAACATCCAACACACACATCTAAATAGATTGACATAAGTCGATCTAAATAGTTTAAAAGGAAGTTTTAATTGGTAAAACTATTCAACCCCCTTCTAGTTTTCCACATGGTTCTATGGTTTTCTAGGTCTTTGGATTCATCAGCAGCCACTGATGAACCTTCAAAGTTTCCAACCATATACAAATTTTCTGTAGTGGTGGACTGTTCATGCCTCAAAATTTCATCCAGGGGTTGGTTGTGATATATGTGGCCTAAGCTCTCTTAATAATTACTACTTTTGTAGCATGACCAAAATGTCAATTTTCTGTAATGAAATATTTTACTAATAGCCAACAGCTGAGTTTGGTATGTTTAAAGCAAATGATTAACAATCGATTATAGAACATTGACATTATTAGGCATCAAATTCATTTACACGAACCCGAAACAGAGAGATTATAGATTTTAAAAGTATTCCTTGTAGTGTACCTAAGTTTCACTTGACAGTGCAAAGATTGCAATAAGAACATTCACACTATTAGCCATCCTTATTCAGGCTAGGTTGTAATTGCTGATCTGGAACCGAAAATATGCCAAAACCATGCTTTTCGTTCTATTTTGTTGTGGTGTATACAGAAACAATTGTTGATTTTGGAATTTTATTAGGAAAACATATGACAACTATAAAAAAGGAATGATTATGTAGTTTAATAGTATCAGTTTAGTTTGAATATGATGTTATTATGTTACAAAGTGAAACACGTAAGCTTATGTTTTTTTGGTTACTATCAAATTTTGTAGGAACCTAAAAAGAAACCCTAATTTTTGTTAGCCACCATTGTTGTCATCCTCTTCTTCCCAGATACAAACCTTATCAAACATGTCTTCATCTTCTTCCAACTATTCGAACCCAAATGAACTTGTTAAAACTAAATGTAAATGCCATCTTCCACTTATGAGCCTCACCTCTTGGATCAAAGAAAACCCTTGTAGACGATTTCTTGTTTGTCCTAACATATACAAAACTGGAATCAAGAAATGCAAGTTTTGGGATTGGTTTGATCCGAAGTTGGATAATAATTGGTACATAGATCATTTTTTTGAGATTTATATGCTTCTTAATCCATCGCAAAGACAAGAACCACAAAATGCAATAAGCAGCCAACAAAAGCTTGTTCTTCTTCAAGGTGAAATCCAACAACTCAAGAATGATTTTAAGTAAATTAAAAAAAAAACTTCTCTTTGGAAGTCATTTGTTATAATATTTGTTGTTTTCGCTTGGTTTGTATTGGTAATGAAGTAGTGTTTATTTGGACTGTGATGTTTTTGTAATCAAGAAATCAGTTGTATGATGTATTTCATGTGTGTATAATGGAATCTAGGTTTTTGTAATCAAGAAAATGTTGTACATGTTATGCATATGCTGCATTTGTTTAGACTGAATGTTTGTTGTGATATATATTTATGGATATGTTCATTTATCCGTTGAATTCTTGTAACTTGTTTATGCATATGCATATGCATATGCTGCATTTGTTTATGCATATGCCGCATTTGTTTAGACCGAATGTTTGTTGTGATATTGCTTTATGTATATGTACATTTAGCCATTGAATTCTTTTAAATTGCTGATTCCGTTATAAATATCATATCACCATTTGAGAGAAAAAACAATATTGCATTTGTTAATCAAGAAAGTATTTGTATGATATTGCACATGGACTACATTTCCATGTCTACACATGGAGTGCACAAAGACACAAAATAGCACAAAGACACAACATACAAATGACTTAAAAATTGGAATATAAGATACATTAAATACTTCATTTCCATTTCAAGCTGGTCAAAAGCAATAGTTTACAAAAGATGCAACAAAAACTGTGTCCACATATCTTTGTCCAGCTACACTGTCCAAAAGAAAAGCCATGAAATGCATTTTTAGTTCCTAATCATCCACCTAGAAAGACTTAAAACATTCTTAACCTACATTACACTTCCAAATCCAATCACAGTCAGAAACATCGAAAGCCTTTTCAGGAGTTGATCCAATTTCAAATTGGTCCAACTTATAAGCCCTGATCATCTAGATGTTTTTTATTCTTTTTGATCTCCGACAATTCTTGTGATAAATTCTTTTACCATCTATGTGTGCCTTTTCCATCCACTTCTGATTGCTCCTTTTCCTTTTTGGTTTTTCTTGGTTGATATTTTGTTGCTTCATCTAGGGCTGCAATCAAGCCAAGCTTTTATCAAGCAACTCGAGCTCGAGCTTGAGCTTGACTCGATTAAGCCAAGCTTTTATCAAGCTCAAGCTCAAGCTCAATCCCAATAAATTGGCTTGAAACATATAACAAGCCAAGCTCAAGCTTTTGATAGCTTGGGTCGAATTTTTATCAAGCTTTTATCAAGCTTTAGTATATATTTCTTTTTATATTAAATTCATATAAGTAACTAAGGGCTAATTTGAATATTATTCTAATTATAAGGATTTACTTCATAAAGAATTATTTAATATTCTCTTGAAAGACTTTTATATAGTAAATAAAGTTGTAATTATTTGTAACAACTGATATCTTAGACCAGTGATATTGCTTAGTTGCTTTATATCTAGAAGCGAATACAAGTTTCTAGTTATGAATCGTAAATATTAATAGACCAAAATATATACTACTATTAGATAATTTTAGCTTTTGTTTACTTAGTATATCGATGACAACATTAATTAGCACTTTGGCTTATGTTTCATTCTAATGTTGGACTTAGTACGAAAATGTTATTGTTGGTTTTATTACTGTTAAATTAATTTAATTTGGTTTTCAAATGTGGTTTTAGTTTGTATTACTTTATAAATATATATATTTTGATGACTTGGTATATCAAACACAATATTTTTGTATACAGTCAAGCTTTTCAAGCCAAGCTCAAGCTTTGCTCGAAACCTATTCAAGCCAAGCTCAAGCCTGGATGATTAAAGCTTGACAAGCTATCAAGCCAAGCTCAAGCCTACTATTTTTGTTTCAAGCCAAGCTCAAGCCTTGTCGAGCTCGAGCTCGGCTTGACTCGATTACACCCCTATCTTCATCTACTTTTTCTTTGCCTTTTCCATTTTCTGATTTGTTTTGCCAACAATTAGTATTTATGTTACTATAAAACACACATAGAATATATGCAGATGATACTCCATAAATAGTGAACATCATCACTACAAGCATATTCCAGCGACATGCCCACATAACACAACCATATAGCAGTCCTATTTACCCCTAAGATACAGAAATGTATGTGCCAAACCCAGATCCACAAAAGGACCTAATCAAATAATAGATTGCAATTCACAAAGAAAGATGGGAAACAAAAGAGGATGGTGCAAAACAATAATTTGCACCAAATCAATTGTCACAACATTCTCTTCGGTTTCACATCTAGAACGCACTTGTTTCACATCTTTAAATGAGACTGAATATAACACAACATTGTTGCGCTATTTGTCAAACACATTATTTTGTAGATGGCTGGTTGAAGGTCATATAAAAGATTGGAATTCAGGAAAAGAAGTTTATACTAGTCATAAAGCCTGTTCTCCTAAATTCCAGTCTCATTTACAAGCTTAAACCAGGCACCAACTAAGTAATGGGGGTACTCAATAAATAGCTTAGATCGATATCAAGCAATGATCACTCGTAACAGAGACTTATCTATAGAATGATAAGAAGGAAAAAGAGGATATGGCAAAAAAAAAAAATTATTTGCACCAAATACACTTCTACGACATCCTTCTTTCCTTCTTATCACTCTATATTAATTGAGTATGCTTTATCAATGATACAGTCATTGCTTCGATGCTAGTTGAACAGGATGCACTCATAAGGTACCAACTGATTTCACTAAAAAAATTGTAATATGTGTAAAAGAAAAAAAGGAGAAAAAGGGAAAAAGAAAATAGATCATCACACACATTATTTCGTAGATGGATGGTTTAAGGTCATAAATCACGCTGGAATTCACAAAAAGGACTTTAGTACTGTTAAAGGAATTTTTTAATTCCAATCTGAGTTACGAGGTTAAACCATCCACCTACAAAATAATGTGGGTAAATAATACATAAAAAAGGTAGTTGTTAAGGTAACCAAATATATCTCGGTATAACATCATGTCTGACACAATGTCAATATGCACAAATGACGAACGTGATGGACTTTAAAGTACATCACGTTCTTTATTTGTCAATATTGACACACAATGTTACATGTCTATTACAGCTTAGTTCCTACAACTGTAATAGGCTAAAATCAACATAGTTAACCCTTCTGAGGCCCCCTACAATTCACTGTTGCTTTTTCAACACTCTTTGCGCAAAATCTTGCACCAAGCGTATTGCTAGATTGCTGAAATAGCAAAAGGAACTGTAGTGGGAACTCAGAATAGGTAATTATGCTGATCATCATTTGTCAATATTAAGAAATGAAGAACGTGATGGACTTTAAAGTACATCACGTTCTGTATTTGTCAATATTGACACATGATGTTACATGTCTATTACAGCTTAGTTCCTACAACTATAATAGGCTAAAATCAACAATAGTTAACCCTTCTCAGCCCCCCTACAATTCCTTTTGCTTTTTCAACACTCTTTGCGCAAAAACTTGCACCAAGCGAATTGCTAGATTGTTGAAATAACAAAAGAAACTGTAGTGGGAACTCAGAATGGGTAATTATGTTGAACATCGTTTGTCAATATTAAGAAATGAAAAATGTGATGGACTTGAAAGTAGAAATATTTTAGTTAATAAAGCAACACACATAACGCACCATCGTTTCGCTATTAAGGTAATTAAGATTACCTAAAGTATGATACAATTGTCAATTCTAGAAAAGAGTGAGAGTATTAGGACTCGTGTTGAATGGGATAATGAAGGAGTGTGGCCTGTCATGAACAATACACACTATATCATTATCACAATCAACATATCTCAATGATCAAGGCCCATCTATCTAACATTGTTGATGGTTTTCGTTGCTTAATCTGAACATCGTTCCTAGTAGCATTTGTGTGCTTGATCTTGATCACAAGGTTTGGTACAAAAAAAGCCAAAAGTTTTGATCAAGAGCAAGCATACAAATGATACTAGGGACGGCGTTCAAATTAAGCAACATAGACCATCAACAAGTTAGATAGATGGGCCTTGATAATTGAGGTTTTCGAGATGAAGTTCAATGTAGCAAGCTGTGTATAGCCGCATTACTTGGTGGATGGATGGTTTTAGTTAAAAAGAACTAAATAATAAAGTACACTTTTTAAATTCCAGTCTCATTTATGAAATTAAACCATTCACCCAACAAGTAATGCAGGCACCTATTACATACCTTGATACTTTGATCTTCTCGTTTAAACACTTTTATAGAATCCACAACTATATCATACTGAACCTTAACTTTCTTAAGTAGAGTTTATATATGTGATGGAGTTAGTTAAAAAAGTAAACGTGTGAGTATTAGAACACGTGTAGAATAGGATAATTAAGGAGTGTGGTTTATCGCAGTCAACACGATTCATGCTAGTAAAACCTTTTCTCGAGTCATCGAGTCTATCATACTGTCCACCATAGATTATTTGTGGTCACACTTAGGTACCTTGAGGCTCCCGTCGAAATCTCATTTCCATGACGACGTAATATGTGCAAAGGTTTGCACCAAACCCATAGCTATAACGTTGACATAAGAATGGGTTTTCGAGGGGAACTCAAAGTACCCAGGTGTGCCAAAGGAAAAATTGTGGATCAAGTCAAGCAATTAAGGTAATTAAGATTACCTAAAGTATGATACAATTGTAGATTCTAGAAAAGAGTGAGTATTAGGACTCGTGTTAAATGGGATAATGAAGGAGTGTGGCCTGTCATGAACAATACACACTATATCATTATTGCAATCAACACACCTCAATTATCATGACCCATCTATCTAACGATGTAGATGGATTCCATTGCTTAATTTGAACACCATCCCTAGTACCATCAAGCAATGGAACCCATCTACAGACGACATTCAAATTAATCAATGGAACATATCTACATCGTTAGATAGATGTGCCCTGATTATTGAGGTTTTCGAGCTGAAGCTCAATGTATGAAGGTGTGTGATACTGTGGGTTCGGGGTCCAAAGACTTCTGTTAATACAAATAAACCATAAAAACGTTTATTTATATTTTACGATCTTCTAATGTTTTGTCGATAACAAAAGTAAAATTATTTTGACAAAACAAATAAAATACGTAAAAGCTTTGAGCCAATAGTTTATTAACATACTTTTACTAAACATATTAAAAACGTCAAAACATGTTTAGTAAATAAGTTATAAAACCAAAGACATTTTTATAAAACACTAACAAATAATATTGTTTACATCTTATACAAATGTGTATGTATAACAACTAGTGTTTACATTTGATAGAAATGTATATGTACTTTGTATATGTTGTAATGGGTAAGTAATGGGTAAAAACCAAAGTCCATAACCCATGATCCATTGACTAGGTACAGTGAATGTTGTTGGGTAAAAACCAAAGTCCATAACCCATACCCATGGAGCATGATCCATAACCCATGACCCATTGCATGGCATCATGCATGAAATCATGTTGGATATTATCCATGATCCGTGACCCAAAGTCCATGACCCATGACCCAATATCCATAACCAAATGACTAGGTACATTGCTTCTTGTTGGGTATCCATAATCCAATACCCATAACCCATGGTCCATAACCCATAACCCATAACCTGGTTTGCAACCCGAAATCCAGACTTAACTGACCCAGTAGCCGGATCCCAGGATTTGCACTAGCCGGATCCCTCTAGTCAGGGATCCGCGGGAACCATGGGACAATAGACATGTTTTGTCTATAAATAGTGAGCCATTTCTCTCTTGCTTACTAACACACTTAAATATACTTTCTCTTAGTATTCTAACCTCACTAACCACAGATCCAAAGGATCATTCCATGTAGTTTTATGTTTTTGTGATTCTCTAGGTTCCTCCTAAAGGCGAGATCACCACCTCTTGAAGACGTGCAAGCTCAAGGTCATGATTTGCTAAGATTCGTCATCATCAAGACCACTAAAGTGCATATTTTTTATAGTTCTTTCCTCCCTCCATAGAAGTGTAGTGCTGAAGGCATTAGTGAAAGGTGCCGAAGTGTAGTGTTGAAGGCATTAGTGAATGGTACCGAAGTTGTGCATTATATATGATGCTTCGATGTACAAGTTGTGTAGTTTGGGTTAAATGATGTTTATATCCTTCTAGTGTTGTAACAAGGAGTGTGTCTCCTTTGGGGTAGTTGTGTTGTGGTGTAGTTCCTCCTTTGTAATGGAACTCGGTATCTAGCCTTGTACCGGATAAAGTGTAGGCGACATTGTGATAGGTTTGGTTCTACCTCGTGGAAGAACTCGGTGTCTAGCCTTGTACCAGATAAAGAGTAAGCGACGTTGTGAAGGCTTCTCCGCCATATTAAGGAGCTTGTGCTGTGTAGTGCTTACAAACTCTCGAGTGGGGTACTCGGGGAGTGGAGTATGGAAAGGAAGGTATCCTTGTAGCCGAACCACTATAAATACTCATGTTGTGGTTTTGTGTTCCTTTACTCTTTATCTTTTGCACTACTTACTTATATGCTCATCTATCAATATCGAACATGTGGAAAACTAGAAGGGGGAGGGGGTTGAATAGTTTTACCGATTTAAACTTCGTTTTAAAATATTTAGATCGACTTATATCAATCTATTTAGTATGTGTGTTGGATATTGATAGATAAGCATATAAGTAAGTAATGCAAATATAAAGAGTAAAGGAACACAAAACCATGACACGAGTATTTATAGTGGTTCGGCTACAAGGACACCTTCCTTGCCTTATTCCACTCCCCGAGTACCCCACTCGAGAGTTTGTAAGCACTACACAACACAAGCTCCTTAATGTGGTGGAGAAGCCTTCACAACGTCGCCTACTCTTTATCCGGTACAAGGTTAGACACCGAGTTCTTCCACGAGGTAGAACCAAACCTATCACAACGTCCCCTACACTTTATCCGGTACAAGGCTAGATACCGAGTTCCATTACAAAAGAGGAACTACTACCCAACACTACACCACAACACAACTTACCCAAAGGAGACACACTCCTTGTTAAAACACTAAAAGGATATCAATATCCTTTAACCCAAACTATCTAACTTGTACATCGATGCACCATATCGAATGTACACCCTTGGAACCATTCACTAATTCCTTCAACACGTCCCTTCGGAACCTTTCACTAATGCCTTCAACACAATACTTCTATGGAGGGAGGAAAGAACTATCAACAAGATGCACTTGAGTGATATTGATGATGACGAAGCTTAGCAACTCATGACTTGAGCTTGCACGTCTTCAAGAGGTGGTGATCTCGCCTTTAAGAGGAACCTAGAGAAGTACACAAACATAGAACTACATAGAATGATCCTTTGGATCAGTGGTTAGAGATGTTAGAATACTGGAGAAGTATATCTAAGAGTTGTAGTGAGCAAGAGAGAAATGGCTCACTATTTATAGACAAGTTATGTCTACTGTCCCATGGTGCCCACAGATCCCTCCCTAGAGGGATCCGGCTACTGGGTTAGTTTAGTCCAGATTTCGGGTTCAAACCGGGTTATGGGTTATGAACCATGGGTTATGGGTAATGGATTGGATACCCAACAAGATGAAATGTACCTAGTCATTGGGTTATAGATCTTGGGTCATTGGTCATGGAATTTGGGTCATGGATCATGGATAATACACAATACGACTTCATGCATGATGTCATGCAATGGGTCATGGGTTATGGACCATGCTCCATGGGTATGGGTTATGGACTTTGGTTATTACCCAACAACATTTATTGTACGTAATCAATGGATCATGGGTCATGGGTCATGAGTTATGGACTTTGGTTTTTACACATTACAACATATACAAAGTACGTATACATTTCTATAAAATGTAAACACTAGTTGTTATGCATATGCGTTTCTATAAGATATAAACAATATTACTTGTTAGTGTTTTATAAAAATGTCTTTGGTTTTATATAACTTATTTACTAAACATGTTTTGATATAGTTTCAATATGTTTAGTAAAAGTGTGTTAGTGAACTATTGACTCTAACCTTTTACGTATTTTATTTATTTCGTTAAAATGATTTTACGTTTGTTATAGACAAAACATTAGAAGATCGTAAAATATAAATAAATGTTTTTATGCCTTATTTGTATTAACACAACACACATACCAGATAGATTGACATAAGTCGATCTAAATACTTTAAAACGAAGTTTTAATTGGTAAAACTATTCAACCCCCTTCTAGTTTTCCACAATTGGCATCAGAGCTTCGTTACAAAGTTTCTTAGAGTATATTGTACTTTAAAAACTTAATACGATCCGTGTATGTTTGAAAACTACAAAGAAGGAAATTTCTTAAAACAATAAATTCATGTTTTGGAAATTTTTATATTTTAACAAATGTTGGATAGTGATAGATCATTCTAACCTTTTATTTTGAGAAATCTTCATGCTAGGATTCGTTCAATGACTTCGTTCTATCTAAGGAAAAATGAAGTCAACAACCAAAGAAGAATCCAAAGTATTTACAAACTTGCTTTTACAAAATACGATTAAGTATTTTAAAAGCTCATGAAGTATTTCGCGTCTATGATTCTTCAGAAATCATAAAAAGAATATATAGCAAAGGAATGTTCTCCTAATTACAATTAGTTAATCTAAAAACATGTTAATTGCTTATTAGATAAAATAATGATATATGCTTCTATTAGGTAGTATTATAATTTCTCTACATATATTTAATACTATGTAAAGACTCGTAGATTTAATGCTTAAACTTCAATGTCACGAATTCTCTAAAAAATTGTTCTTCATATTAATCATATCATCAGGAATAGTATTCTTGCTTGATTTCTCTAAATACTACTATAAACTAGTTAATACTAGGGATGGCAACGGTAGGGTTCGGGCGGGTTTTAGTGAACCCGTACCCGTATCCGTTTATAATATCCAAACCCAAACCTGGCCCAATACCCGATGGGTACCCGATTATTATTATCCATCGGGTTATTGGTTTTCCCCGCGGGTATCGGTTATCCCCAATTAAAATCATCGTTGTACAACTCAATTTAAAAAATAACCAAAACACCCTAATATATTCAAAAGTTTTTAGAAGTTAAAGAAAACGACTTCAATATTCGTAATGCTTTTAGTAGGTTTTAGAAGTTAAAGAGTTAATGTGTCATGTATTTGAGAATTAAAGCGTCAAGTGTAAGTGCTAATTTAATAGTTTGTAATTACCAAGATATATGCTATTAAGGAGTAGAGTAGAAAAAAAATTGTACAAGGTTAAGAGCTCAAAACTTATTAGGACCTTATATAAATTAGCAAAAAAAAAAGGTTACAAATTCGGGTATACGGGTACGGATACGGGTACTAGAACCCGTACCCGAAAAGAAAAGAATATATCTACCCGAACCCGTATCCAAACCCGCGAACCCGCCCCCGAACCCGACCCAACCGGTTCGGGTTTCGGTTTTGCCCATCGGTTTTGGGTGCTTTTGCCATCCCTAGTTATACACATCTTTATCATGAAAAGAAATTTTTGCTAACCAAAGTTTTTATCCATTGCTCCCCACATAGAGATATTAGTGTTGCATTAGTAATCTATATCAATGTCATCTATTCAAAATTATCTATGTCATGTTAAAATAGAATTTGACATGATTCTTTTCCTTTCTCCCGACTTATTGTTTACTCATAAAAAGGAACTTCTTCAAATGTGTTTAGTATACACGAAGACTCGTCAAAACCTTGTATCACACCTATAATAGATAAAACCTAAGATATAGAGCAAAACCATTGGCAAAAATCGAAATAAAAAACTCCCGCGTCAAAATTATCAAACCCATTAAAACTGTTTTCTTACTGAATAGCTGGATCCCTAAACTATAACTAGCCGGATCCCTTTTTCAATGGATCCATGGGAACCGGCACATCAGCAAACATAATAAGTGTTTGATAATTCACTGTGCACTTCTACTCCTCACTTTACTCTTTCATATACAAACATAAACACATCATTACTGTTCCTAAGAGCTCTTTCATCATCATTCCAAGCAATTCAATCACTTGTGTAAGTCTTATCTTCACTACATTGTGATTTCCATTCTCTAGTTCCTAGTTGTACAATTTTTACATCTTTAGAATTTTGATTCAAGTGGGTTTGTCACAATTTGCTATCACATTATCTTTAAATTAGCTATCTAAGATAACTAATCAAAGAACGAACATTGTTAATACAAATTAGAACTCATAATGAATTCAAAAGAGATGTTTTGAGCAAAAAATTTGTGATGAACCTCAAAAGGAACTATTCTCATAATTAACACCACATTGTGGTTTTATTGTTTAGGATCCATCATGCCTAGTTCCAAACAACAAGATTACCAAGACACCGCCATATATACCGATGCATCAACAGGAAAGGACGGTCTTGACCCTAAAGATCGAAAAGCTTTCAAAATGCTACAAAACGGTTTTTTCATGAAGGCCGTGTGGTTGATCAATCTTTTCTCAATAATACCGACATTCCTGAAGTTTTTTCTAGGATCAACTTTCAGTGTCTCCTCAATATCAACGAACAAATATGTCCCGTTTTTGTTCTCGAGTTTTACAAAAGCGTTTGGATCATAAGAAATGATGACGAAACCATCTCCATTGCCTTCATCATCAACGAGCACAATTACACTTTAACCCTTGCTGAGTTTGCCCGGATTCTCCGCATTTCTCACCATGGGGTGTGTATGTATTCCAATGATTGGTCACTCGCCAAGATTCATGACATGGTTGATGATCACGAGGTTTATTTCACCCCCTTCATGAACTGGCCACGGTAAGAGATGCCGTATTCATACAAAGAATCTATCAAACCCGAGTTACTAGGAACTCAAAATTCATCCACCGAGATCCCTTTCAAATGGAGCTTTTCAAGATGTTCCCTCTCTACAAAAAATGGGAACAAATTCTTAGGGAAAATGTTCTTTGCTTGGTTGGAAATAAGGATCATCCGAATGCATGTCTTGTGTACATGATTTATTGCCTTGTCAACGAAACTCCCTTAAACCTTGCATATTTCATGGTCAAAAGGATGGTTAGTGTTTTTAGGACGGACAAAATGGTTGTACCGTATGCTATGCTTCTATCTCGCCTAGCAAACTTTGTCCTTGCTTTTGAACCCTCTCCCTATACGGATGATCATTTCTTCTGAAACCAGGTGATGGTACCTCTAACCGAGGAAAGAACTTGGTTCATAGTTGGCCAAGGGAAAGACATCTGATAGCGGGGTTAGAGTGAAAGTCTTCCTTTTCTATGAGCAAGTTTTTCAACCCTCTAGGTAGTGTACCTAATCGTTGTAGTGTAGTATGGGGTAATCAGGAGATTGATTTGTTCTCTAGGGAATAGAGATGCTAGAAGGATGTATGACGAGAAGAGTAAGGTTGAGGAGGTTCTTTTTAGTCTTTTTATATTTTTGAAAGAAAGTAAATATCTGGGGTATAGGAGTAGGGTGGTACTTCTACCAATTTTAACTTCTTTTAATAACTACTAATTAAATAATTAACTAATTAACTAAGGATAGATTATGCTAATGTAGGTGTGCTCTTATGATGATTAAAAATGTGTTTACTTAGATGTTCTTACTTCCTAGTTATCTCTTATTGGTCGGTTGAATTATCACATCCTCATCTTAATTGGTGCGTTGTATTCTATTTGGTCATGGGGTTTCAATTCCTAGTTCTATAGAATTGTAACTCTCCTCTAGACTATCAGGTCCGGAAAGTACCTAAGTATCTCCTCAGAATACCACGATCAACAAGCTACAACTCACCTATAAACACAAGGCCCGGCTAGGTGCACTCCTAAACTTTTTTTGGGATTTAGGACATTCATATTTCAAATTAAAGAAGAAGCTAGTTTTTCCTCTAAGCGTCTACCAATTAAGAAGAAAGAGGCGACCTAAAAATAATTAACAACTACGTTTCATAGAACTAAGCAAACACAAGGATAATTTAGCTACTCATAGTAAACAATCAAGCATACACACATATAATTAAACATGGTGTAAGCATAATGATAATATGGATAAACAAACTTATCTTATGATGTAAAGTAGGGTATGTAACCCTAAAATACTGTCCAAGTCAGATGACAAGTAGATTAGGGTTTTCTCTCCAAAGTTCTACCTTTTAAAATATAGAAAAATCAAATTCTATATATAGATTTACAAACGTGTGAAACTTTTCTAGTGACGCGTCCAGTCACCGTCATTAGGGTTTCGTTTGGGCCGTCATTGTTGGGGAGGCGTGGGTTGGTATGTGTGATATGCGTTAGTCTTCATGAAGGACGCCATCACGAGATTGGTTCTTGAGTCGTCTGGTGTGAAAATGAGAAGGACGCCTTCGGAGTTTACGTGGCGCCATCAGTTTGTAGAACCAGAATTTCTTAAAGCCGTCAATTTGTATTCTTATCGATTTCTTTATAGGATGGATGGCATGACATGCAGATTTGGTGCAACACAGATGGCCTTTGATCTTGACTTTGCCATTTTCTTCATGTTTTCGCTCCTTTTTGTCTAAATATGCTTCATTCCAGCATTTTGCTTTCAAAAGACCTAAAATGTGAAAAGAAACGATTTTAAGTAGTAATGGATATAAAATGTGTTGATTTAGGGCTTAAATGACCCCATAAAAACGTATGTTTTAAGTCCTTATCAACCTCATCCACCAACGAACTCATCGAGGCGAAAGAAGGAAGCGTCGACAACTACCATCTCGACCCCGTGTCCTAGATTGACCAATTGTCGGACATTCTAAGTCCTTCCTAAGAGTTCTAACGAACAAAAAGAATGTTCAAATTCATTGCTCATTTTCTAATGGGGAAGAAGAAAAAGTGAGATGGAAGCTTGAGGGTGATTGGAGGTGATGTGTATGATCTTGATTTGAAACATGTGATGTATGTCGTAAACAATGTTGCTTTTATTTAGAACTCAGTAGTATGTGGTGGTATGGTGAAAAACATGAACATCTTAACTTAGAATAACATAATAGGAATTTTAAAACTTTTTGATATCGTATCAAAAATTTGGTCTTCATCCTAATTGCATGATCATATATTGCTTTTACATGCCATGCTTGCTATGCTCTACTTACATACATGAATGCTTGATGTAGGAACCACTAATTTCAAAATTCGATGCTTAGTGGAAATTCTTGAACGTGTTCTTTTAAGAAAAATGGTCCCAGATGCCGGATCCCTGGGCTATAACTAGCTGGATCCCTCACATGAAGGATCTGTGGGATCCGGGTGGACAAAAATGGAAATTTCGCATCCTCACATAAATCCAACCTTCCAGACCTTATTAGACTAGTTAAACATGATAAATTAAGATCACTTAAGCCCCATTTAGGCTCAGTTGATCTCACATTCACTCATGGATGACTTAAGATCACATTCAAAGTGTTTTTGATTTATCACCACTTCAAAACTCACCATTTTTCTGCTCCAATGTTTACACATTTTTTCTCTCATCTCAAACACCTAGTTTGATATTTCTCTCAATTTTAGCAAATTGATTTTAGTCATCTTTATCTCAAAATAGGCTAAAGACTAGTTTTTCATTTCTTGTGATTTTTAAAGAATTTTCCAAATTTTCTTTAAGTTACCATCTAATATCTAGGATCAGTTGACACTCTCAAAAATTCTTAGTATCATCCTTAACCACTCATGGGTATTCATGAAAACTCATAAAAACCATCATTAGATATCCTCACTCATTATGCTTGAACATTTAAGTCCCATACCATTTAAGACACCTTAAGGAACTTAAACACTCAAGATATATAGGTACTGGACCTTGGTAGAACATCATCACTCCTTTTCTTTGCCTTTGAGAGACGGATCCCTGGAATTCAACTAGCCGGATCCCTAATGATAGGGATCCGTGGGAACCGGCATGTACATCTGAGCCAGTTGAATTTCACTTAACTCATCAATTTTAAACTCTCTTTGATAATCTAAACACTCCACTTTGCCTTAAATGACTCCCTAGGACAGAACAAGACTGTAGTTGACTTTAGTACATGTTAAGAACCTTAGTGGTCTAAACTTTAATTCGCTAACTTAATCTCATCCTTTATAAACCAAGTATGTTTGCGTTCTCAAACCACCATTAAAACCATCATTCAAACTCAGTAGCTAAAATACTCCTTACCTCCTACTTTTCACCATGACTAGAGCATCTAGTACAACCTCATCAACCAAAGGTTCCTCCAAGAAAAATGCATGTGTTGGTCATGAAATTTCCTCAACCGAGTCATCACCCGTCAAAACTTCAAACACTAGAGTTCCTCCCCAACAAACTCAACTAACCAAAGCTAGGAGAACCGCTCGAATTAGCATCTGACCTTGTGGGTTGGAACGACATTCACCAAACACTATCATACCCTTTAAACCAAACACACCTAGCTCCACTATAGCACCTAAACCCTCATTTCTAGAACCTAGATTGTACTCTTTCACCACACCTCTTTCACATCCAAACCTTTACTCCTTAGAAGACTCACCACCTAGGACTTCTCATCCACCACCTTTCTCCTCAAATGAGGAACAACCTTCACACCAAAACCTTGATGTTGGAACATCACCAACACCTGTATTCTACTCGCCTGCTCCATCAAATAGTCCATCTTTGAATACAAGGAATCACTAATCTCAAAACCCGGACCATATGGATACTTTTTTATCTTCACCACCGACCCATATATCACCACCTTCACTCTTAGTTGAACTCCATTATACTCCATTAAACTCACCTCCATAAATCCCTTCATCTTTTGTGGAACCTCTTTCCTTCTCACCCAACGTTTCACCTCAAACTGCTCCATCTCCTAGTCATGACAATAATTGCTCTAATTGTCCACATACCCAAGAGTTAGTTCAAGAAGTACGAAATGAGTTACGTTTCATGTTCCATAACCTTCTGAACAATTGTCCACCAAATCAACAATCTACTCATCCCTAAAACTTAGGAATACAAGCACAAGTGGTGTTCTCCTCTAGTCTTAGGCACAACTTAGAAATTGTTAGGAAATTCCGACATGTTTGTATCATTTTATTAGTTTTAGAGATATGTGTATCATTTCTCTTGTTTTATTTAATGAAACTACATGTTGTATGCTATATAGTTATGAGAATATGTTTGGTGCAATAATACATAACTCATTTGGACGTTTACGTCACTACATTGCTGCCAATAGAATGCAGGTAAACGGTTCCCAGAATTTAGCCTAGACGGATCCCTCACAGGAAGGATCCGCTAGAACCGTATTACAGAAGCATATTTTTTAACTAATATGAAACTCATTTGCAGGAAACAATGCTTCATATACTTATTTTATAACCTTTGTTTTATAGATTTTCAAAATACACATGAAGACTTTGACACCCTCAACAAGGGGGAGTTTTTCGTCAAAGCAAAGCATTGCAAAAACTCTTGCAATACATTCACTTAGGTTTTCCAAATTACTTGATGACCTCATAAAAAAGGAAGCACTCGTCAAGGGGATCATTTCGTCAAAGATGAAATCATTGCAAAAATACTTGCAACACACTCGTTTAGCCTTCCTAATTACTTGACGCCCTCAATGAAGGGGAGCATCCGTCAAGGGGGAGCTAAGACGAGAATCTTTCTCTCATCTTACTACGTCCTTTTTACTTTTCTCTTTCTAACTATTTCTCATTTTGTTACTTTTCACAAGTTGTTCTCAAAACATTTTTCACAATGTGTTAGTTTCGTTTGGTGCTCTTTTTGTTTCGACAAAGGGGGAAAGAGAATCAAAACTCTAATTCAAATTTTTACAAATTTTATTGTCTTATTAAAATAATATTGTGTTTTGTCATAAAAAAAATGGGGATATTCTTAATACAAATAAACCATAAAAACGTTTATTTATATTTTACGATCTTCTAATGTTTTGTCGATAACAAACGTAAAATCATTTTGACGAAACAAATAAAATACGTAAAAGCTTTGAGCCAATAGTTTACTAACAAAATTTTACTAAACATATTAAAACCATCAAAACATGTTTAGTAAATAAGTTATAAAACCAAAGACATTTTTATAAAACACTACCAAGTAATATTGTTTACATCTTATAGAAATGTATATGTATAACAACTAGTGTTTACATTTTATAGAAATGTATATGTACTTTGTATATTTTGTAATAGGTAAGTAATGGGTAAAAACTAAAGTCCATAACCCATGACCAATGACCCATGATCCATTGACTAGGTACAATGAATGTTGTTGGGTAAAAACCAAAGTCCATAACCCATACGCATGGAGCATGATCCATAACCCATGACCCATTGCATGACATCATGCATGAAGTCATGTTGGATATTATCCATGATCCATGACCCAAAGTCCATGACCCATGACCCAAGATCCATAACCCAATGACTAAGTACATTGCATCTTGTTGGGTATCCATAATCTAATACCCATAACCCATGGTCCATAACCCGTAAGCTATAACTCGGTTTGCAACCCGAAATCCGGAGTAAACTGGCCCAGTAGCCAGATCCCTCTGGTGAGGGATCCGTGGGAACCGTGGGACAATAGACATGTTTTGTCTATAAATAGTGAGCCATTTCTCTCTTGCTTACTAACACACTTAAATATACTTTCTCTCAGTATTCTAACCTCACTAAACACAGATCCAAAGGATCATTCCATGTAGTTTTATATTTGTGTGATTCTCTAGGTTCCTATTAAAGGCGAGATCACCACCTCTTGAAGACGTGCAAGTTCAAGGTCATGAGTTGCTAAGCATCATCATCGTCAAGACCACTGAAGTGCATCTTGTTGACAGTTCTTTCCTCCCTCCATAGAAGTGTCGTGTTGAAGGCATTAGTGAAAGGTGTCGAAGTGTCGTGTTGAAGGCATTAGAAAATGGTGCAGAAGTTGTACATTCGATATGGTGCTTCGATGTACAAGTTGTGTAGTTTGGGTTAAAGGATGTTGATATCCTTCTAGTGTCGTAACAAGAAGTGTGTCTCCATTGGGGTAGTTGCGTAATGGTGTAGTGTTGGGTAGTAGTGCATCCTTTGTAATGGAACTCGATATCTAGCCTTGTACCGGATAAAGTGTAGGCAACGTTGTGATAGGTTTGGTTCTACCTCGTGAAAGAACTCGGTGTCTAGCCTTGTACCGGATAAAGAGTAGGCAAAGTTGTGAATTCTCCGCCACATTAAGGAGCTTGTGTTGTGTAGTGCTTACAAACTATCAAGTGGGGTACTCAGGGAGTGCTTGATAGGGCAAGGAATGTGTCCTTGTAGCCGAACCACTATAAATACTCGTGTTGTGGTTTTGTATTCCTTTACTCTTTATCTTTTGCATTACTTACTTATATGCTCATCTATCAATATCCAACACACATACCAAACAGATTGACATAAGTCGATCTAAATACTTTAAAACAAAGTTTTAATTGATAAAACTATTCAACCCCCCCTTCTAGTTTTCCACAATTTCCTTTTCCGCAAGCAAGCTTTATAACCCACTAGGCAATGTACCTAATCATTGCAATGTAGTATCGGCAAGCCCATGGGGTTGATCATATTCTAGGGGAATAAAGATGCTAGCAGATATGTATAATGAAAAGGTGAGGTGAGGAAGATTATTTTTAGTCTTTTATAATTTTTTATGAAAGCAAGTAAAATCTTGGGGTTTGAAGAGTGGGGGTTGGTAATTCTACCAATTAAACTACTTAACAATTTAAACTAAAGACTAATTAAAAATAAATAAAGGTAAAAAACTATGGATCGAGTGAGTGTGTTTCTTATGATAATTAAAAGCGTGTTCACTTAGATTTTCTTACTCCCTAGTTATCTTTTATTGGTCAGTTGAATTGTCACATCCTCATTCTAATTGATGCATTATATTCCATGTTAGTCATAGGGTGGTGCCTAATTCCCCAATTCTATGAATCAACTCTCCTCTAGAACACCCGGGATCGCCAAGTACCGAAGTATCTCCCCCGAATATCATATTATCCTTATGCTACAACTCACGCAATAAACACAACGATGGCCTAAGTGCACTCTCAAGCTTTTTGCTATTTAGGATGTTCAAGCTTGCAACAATTAAAGAAGAAGCCAATTTTCTTTACTCTAGCGTCTACCAATTAGAAAAAGAGACAACCTAACAATAATCAAAATAACTAGGTTTCATTAGATCTAAGCAAACACTAATTAATTTAGTTACGCATGATAGATAAGTAAGAACACAAACAAACAATCAAACATAGATGAAATATGGTGATAGATTGGATAAACAAACTTATCTTTAAGTGAAAAGAGGGTTTGAAACCCTAAAATACTGCCCAAGTCGGACCTTAAATGAACTAGGGTTTGCTATCCAAAATAATGCACACAAAATACAGAAAATTCGAAGTCTATGTATAGATTTTACACTCGCGACGGTGTCGCTTTTTGATTGTGACACAGTCTGATCGCCGTTATTAGGGTTTCATTTTGACCAAGTCATTGTTTGGACGAAGTCAGGTAGGAAGAAGTGACACCGTCTGGATTTCTTTTGGACGTCGTCTGGGTAGAGCCTTGGTCATCTGGTGTGAAAGGAAGAGTGACGACCTTCTGAGTTAAGGCGTGACGCCGTCAGGTGTTAAGACTAAAATAAGTTCTGAGCCGTCGCTTGAGAGTTTTTTGAAGACCATGTGAGCGACGGCGTCGCCCTTGGATTTGGGACACCGTCAGGCTTGTGAAATTGCCTTGTTTTCTTGACTTTGTTGTTGTTTTTCATGTTTTCGCTCCTTTTCGTCCAAATATGCTTCATTCCGGCAATTTGCTTCCAAAAGACCTAAAATGTGAAAAAGAACGATTTTAAGCAGTAACGAATATAAAATGTAACGATTTAGGGCTTAAATTACCCCCTAAAAATGTATGTTTTAAATCCTTATCAAATATCCCTACACTTGGAATTTGCTTGTCCTCAAGCAAATGTGCTTTTGGCTAATCAATTATGAGTTAGGGGTCATTTAGAATTTGTTAAAAAAATCTACAACAAGTACAAGTGCTACAATAGTCAAAAAATGCACGAAAATTATACACTAGCACCTCACAATTGGTGTTTTGATTATCTCATCTCTCGGGTGTATATGAAATATAACATTGTAAGGAAATAGAAGATAAACACTCTCTACCTGTCATAGCACATAGATTACCATAGGCTTGAGAATATATAAAACCTCCACCGTTTTGGCGTAAGCACCTAGGAATAACTATCTAAAAGGTCTTTATAAAGGGTTATAATGTTAGGCTTTGGGTAGGGAATAAAAAGGTTTTGTTGGATATGTGGAATTTTAGTGGTGGCAAGTCAAAAATTGAAGTTACATGCATGTAAAACGTGGCGTTGCTAAGTCAAGACTCGACTTACTAACACTAAATAACAATTTGAAATAAACATAAACTTAAAATATAAAGATAAAGATAGATGTAGGATGGTAGTCCGTATGTATTTATTTTTTATTTTTTTTATTATTTTTCTTACATTTTTACCCTACAATCCTCTAAGATAACATCAAAATAAAGGGATTCATAAGAGTATCCCTACACTTGAGTTTTTATTTCATTAACAATAATTGACCCGAATTGCAAAGATCAAAACACTTGGAGTACTTAATTACGTAGACAAAGGGAATTTGAATTTAACGTTCCTTCCCGTTACTCCATAAAATAATACTTTAACCCATGAGTCCCAATCGTTCCAAAACTGTGTAAAAGATATGAATCAACTTAGCAACCATGCAAGTAACTAGATAATTGAACTAAGGGTTTAAACAATAGTTAGAATAATGCACTAAAGATGAGTGAATACAAGGTGGGCTAAGGCGATTTGGGTGTAACATTTGGGGGTGGATTGTAAATAATGCTCTTCATTGATATTCTAGAAACCAGAACATCACGAGAACCGCGAAAAGATAGGCTCTGGGGGGGGGGGGGTTAACTAGGGGTATCGTGTACTAAAGATGACTACATCGCAAGGGTGTAGGGAAAATTACTCAACCGATGAGGTTGACGTAATTAAATTATAGGTTTAAAATAAGGGTTATCGTAATGCATCTTATCATTTAGTTAATCCTAACTAAACGAGTGTAGTCTCACTAGCGATCTCGGAATGCATCACAAAACAAGTTCTAGAATCTATTATACTACCGGTATACTCACTAAGCATTAAAGATGAATGCTTTTATTCCTAAAGAACTAGCAGCGAACCTTACATTTTTTCGGTGAAATTTGAGTGGTTTACGATTTTTTGTGCTAGTCATACAACTCCTGTCCATGAGACGCTTTAATAAGACAAAAGTTTTACTCGTAAATGCCATAAAATTTTTAAATTTGGTGCTAAAATTACCCTAACAAATATTTCTCATAGTTTATTACACAATTTACCAAGGACAAGGCAAAAATCAAGTGAGTAAATAGTTTCTAAGTTCCCGTTTTATTCTTCCTCCCCACACTTAAACTGAACATTGTCCCCAATGTTCCCCAAAAGTATCAAAGTTATGATAGTGAAAGGTAAAATAAAATAGAGAAACTAATACTCCCCTGATTAGCTCGGTAGGATATGTGTAGAATTACGATTAAATCCTCCTCCAAGAAGAATGAGTAAGAAATAATTGTTGCTTCCATCATGTACTTCATCTTCTTGTCTAATATAACCTGCCACTTATAAGAAAACGAAAATGAACCTTGCGTAAATCGACGGTAAAAACTATATGAAAACAAAACTACACTAGAAAGCAAGTAAATATATAATGCTTGTGAAATGGATGTTTGTAGATTTCTGAAAAAATAAAAATTAGAAATTTTAAAAATTACAATTCGACAGAAAATGAAAAATCTAGAAACTGTTTATACATTGCCTGACGTCGTCGTGTGTTAATCCCGACGCCGTCAGGTTGTCCTGACAGAGTGAGTCCGATGCGTTTTCCGAAAAAATTCTGGAAAAATTACTTCTTTAAAGACCTGAAAAAATTACTGCAAAACATCAATTGTGACTCGATACAAGCATTTGACTCAAACAAACACAAAATATATACAATTTCAATTATTGTTAATCTCATGTTCATATTAGTTCTAAAAACACATGTGATCTTCCCTACGCTTATCTTTTTTGTAAAATACCTTTATATGTAATTAAGACGAAGTTTAAAACCAAATAAAGCATTTTCACAGAATAATATAAACATGAAAATTAACCAATAATGAAAAAGATATATATATATATATATATAAACACACAATAAAAAAATGAAAAACAAACAAGCAAACAAATAAACATTAGTTGCCTCCCAAGAAGTGCTTTTCTTTATTTATGAGTCTTGTAGCTAGACTCGAAGTCATACCACTACGTGACTTCATTATCATCATTTTCTTCCTTATGATGATGTATATGGGGATTTTCCATAACATAGTTATGTCCGATTATGCATCTCTCTAGGAAATCATTATGTCCCAACTCGGTTTTATATTTCGGTCCTAGTTTCACGCATTCCTTATAGAATATGAATATCTTACTCCCCATATAGTCTACTCCTCTCCTTCTATCCTGATCATTCCTAAAGTAGACCGATAGCTTAACTTCTTTCTCATCATTGGATAGTGACAAGAATTGCTCAATCTTGAATGACATTTGGTAGGCAATCTCATTGGTCTCGTCCTTGAATATAACTATCCCTAATGATGGGTCGTAAGTCATTCCGGAGCTTTCTACGAATGGCTTTCCTATAACTACATGGGATAATCTAGGATCTATAGCCGTACTAATATCCTCCACAATCACGAAATCCGTTAGTTACGTGAAGCTTCCCACATAAACGGGAAATCCCTTAACTCTACCAAGAAAGTTACATCTTATTCTAGGATCATCGGGATCTTGCCTACTAAGGATAGGTTTTTCATCACCCAGTTATAGTATGTGCTAGTCATAAAGTTTATTGGAGAGTTGCGATCGATGTAGGCGTTTTCCACGAAGAGGTGTCCTATGCAACATGGTATTTTGAGATTCCTAGGATTTCCAAAGATGATGTGTGGATGTCTCATAGCATAAAAGGGACGAAGGTCGCGTACTAGGTGTGGGTGGTATGAAAGTTCCTCTTTCGTTGGAAATTTTTTGAAGTATTCGTCACCTATTTTGTCTACTTCTTTAGTCATTTCACCCTTAGGAGTCTTACAAACCTCAAGCATTGTCTCATGATTCTCTTCATCACTATTCCTATTTGGTCTCACTAGGTTGATGGCATTGAAAAAGTGAACGTCTTTTGATGAAGATGGGTCCCTATTCTAATTTCCTTTTTGCGAGTGAGCGAAGAATTTGCTCGGGTCCTTAATCTTTGCAATGGGAGCTTTCTCGGGAGAGTAAGTTGAGATGGCGTTAACCTTCTCAGTTGCCGTCTTATCAACATGATTGTTAATGGCTTTTAAGAGGTTATCAATTTTCCTATCCATCTCGGTTTGTTGTTGACTTAAATGATCCGAAAGCTTGGCTATTTGGGCTTCTTCGGATGTTGCAAAATTTCGCATCATCCCTTCCAAGTTACGTTGACTAGGACCATGAGGGCTTGAATCGTATTGTTGGGACCATGGGGAGTCTTTAGAAGTGAAGTCTTTGGTTTGACTCCAATTATAGTCGGGTTTGCCCTTCCATACCTCTCGGGCTTCATTGAAAGTCCTATGTCCAGGGGTTAAAGGGAACCTTTTCCCGCTCCGTTAGTGCGCGAAGATGCGTAGTCCACGAAAGCTTGTTCAGGGGGTCTTGTGCAATTATGAGTGTCATGGGGACCACTACATAACTCACATGAGGAAGTGATTTTGTTCACTTGGCGTGAAGGTCTAGGATCTTCGTAGGAATTCATGAGGAATTTGACTTGATCTTCAAGTTTGAGTATCCTACGATTGGAAGGTTGTGAGTCGATTGAAGGCAAGGATATTGCCTTGACGGTTTTGGGCAACTCACGGGGGTCATTCCAACATTCGTTGTCATAGAGGACAAGGTCCTCTATAGTGCCCCACGATTCTTCCGCGGTTAATTTACTAAGCTTACCACCGGCCGCTTGGTCAATGGTTTGCCTTGTGGGGAGATTGACATGATCATAGAATATTTGGACTTGGAGCAAAAGATCAATGTCATGGTGAGGGGCTTTGCGGAATAATTCCTTGAATCGAGTCCACACCTCATAAAGGGTTTCACCTTGACGTTGTTGGAACATCAAGATATCATTCCTAAGCTTAGTAGTTCTCCCCGGTGGAAAATTTTGGGCGAGGAAATGGGTGGTGAGATCATCCCAGCTTGAGGTGGATCCCGCGGGAAGACGCTCAAGCCAATTACTAGCTTGGTCCCGTATAGAGAATTAGAAGAGACACAATTGCGTAGTCTCCCGAGTGGTAGCATCAAGGTCAATTAAATCAACGGTTTTTAGGAAGTCCTTGAGATGCTGATTAGGATCTTCGAAACGAAGTCCATGGAATGCACATCCATTTTGCACCAACCGGATGGTGTTGGATCGCATGGCCATAGTTTGAGCTAAACGGGGAAGCTCAATGGTGTTCCTATAGCCTTGATGGTTCGGTCTAGAGTATTCACCAAGAGTACGGCCTCTTGGCGGGTCTTATGGTGGTGGTAGTGGATGTGGTGGTGGATCGTTGTTGGGTGGATTATCACCTTCCATGATAAAAAGTGACAAGGTTACGAACAAAAACATGAAGAATGGGGATAGACTACAAGATAGCTAAAAAAAGAAAAAAAAACTCACTTGATAGGAATCAAGTGAGTAAAGCTAATCGAGATAGAAACCTAACTAACTATTCTATTCCCCAGCAGCGGCACCAAAAACTTGATACCGTCGGTTCGGGGTCGAAAGACTTCCTTATCCGCGAGCAAGCTTTACAACCCACTAGGCAGTGTACCTAATCGTTGCAATGTAGTATGGGCAAGCCCAGGGGGTTTGATCATTCTCTAGGAGAATATAGATGCTAGTAGAGATGTATGACGAAAAGGTAAGATAAGGAAGATTATTTTTAGTCTTTTATAATTTTTTATGAAAGCAAGTAAAATCTCAGGGTTTGAAGAGTGGGGGTTGGTAATTCTACCAATTAAACTACTTAACAATTTAAATTAAAGACTAATTAAAAATAAATAAAGGTAAAAACTATGGATCGAGTGAGTGTGTTTCTTATGATAATTAAAAGCGTGTTACCTTAGATTTTCTTACTCCCTAATTATCTTTTATTGGTATGTTGAGTTGTCACATCCTCATTCTAATTGATGCGTTGTATTCCATGTTAGTCATAGGGGGTGCCTAATTCCCCAATTCTATGAATCGTTACTCTTCTCTAGAACACCCGGGATCGCCAAGTACCGAAGTATCTCCCCTAAATATCCTATTATCCTTAAGCTACAACTCACGCAATAAACACAACAATGGCTTAAGTGCACTCTCAAGCTTTTTGCTATTTAGGACATTCAAGCTCGCAACAATTATAGAAGAAGCCAGTTTTCCTTACTCTAGCGTCTACCAATTAGAACAAGAGACAACTTAACAATAATCAATAACTAGGTTTCATTGGATCTAAGCAAGCACTAATTAATTTAGTTATGCATGATAGATAAGTAAGAACACAAACCATCAAACATAGATGGAACATGGTGATAGATTGGATAAATAAACTTATCTTTAAGTGTAAAAGAGGGTTTGGAACCCTAAAATATTGCCCATGTCGGACCTTAAATGAATGATGCGCGTACGAAGCGCGTTCGGGGTCAAAGGAACTCCATATTCGTCGAGCTAGTTTTTCAACACCCTAGGTAGTGAACCTAATCATTGTAGTGTAGTATTTGGTAAGCCTCGGGTATTGATATCATTCTCTAGGGGAATAGAAATGCTAGTAAGAAGTGTACTACGCTAAGGTTAGGGTTGAGGATGATTCTTTTTTATCTTTTATATGTTTTTTAGAAAGCTAAGGGTAAAATCTCGGGGTAATTGGTTTGGGGGTGATACTTCTACCGATTACTTCTACTATCTATTATCTAATACTACGGGTAGCTATGTCTTTTAAATGTGTGCTCGTATGATGATTAAAAATGTGTTTACCTAGACACGATTACTCCCTAGTTATCTTTTATTGTTGGTTGAATTGTCACGTCCTTATTCTTAACGCGTTGTATTTTTTAAGGTCGTAGGGTGTGCTTTTGTCCTAACTCTTTGAGAATACCTTTAGGTTATTGCCTACGAAATCCTCTAGATTAATCATAAACTAACTTTAAGGTTATCTTTGGATGTTTAGACTACGAAATCCTCTAAGTGATTCATAAACTAATGTTCACAAAGATTACTCAAGCATTTAAACACAACGATAGCCTAGTTGCACTCCTAAGCCAATTACAATTAAGATAAGAGACAACCAATCAATAATTAACAACTAGGTTTCATAGATCTAAGTAAACACACAAGAAATTTAGCTAGACATGTTAAACAAGCAAGCATACACACAATAAATGGAAGACATAATGATACTAATGGATTAAGACATTTATCTTGATGTGTAAAATATGGTTTGGGAAACTAAGATACTATCGAAGTCGGACTACAAACGTTTAGGGTTTTTACTGCAAGAGTCTACCTCCCAAAATACAGAAAAATCGAATTCTATATATATATATTTACACTTGCGACGGCGTCGCGTTATAGGTGGGACGCCGTCAGATCGCCGTCATTAGGGTTTTCGTCTTTGCCAAGTTATTGATGGGACGCCGTCACGTTGTAGTTGTGACGCCGTCAGGCTTCAGCAGGGACGTCGTCTGATTCTTGATTTGGGCCGTCTGAGATGAAAATTCTTAGTGACCCCCTTCCTCTTCAAAGCCTGACGTCGTCAGGTGTTATGAGCAAAAATTCGACTGAGCCGTCAGGTGTATTATTTATCAAATCCGTAGAGAATGACGGTGTCACCCTTTAGTTGGGACGCCGTCAGGTTCAAGTTGAGCAGCTTGAGTGGCTTCGATCTTGACTTTGCCATTTTCTTCAAGTATTCACTCTTTTTCGTCCAAATAAGCATCATTCCAGCATTTTGCTTCCAAGAGACCTAAAAAGTGAAAAGGAACGAAATTAAGCAGTAACGGATATAAAAGTGGTCGATTAAGGGCTTAAATGACCCCTAAAAAGTGTACGTCTTAAATCCTTATCAAATATCCCTACACTTGGTATTTGCTTGTCCTCAAGAAAATGTGCTTTTGGCCAATCAATCTATAAGTTAGGGGGCATGAAGAATGGGTTTAACATAATTCACAACAAGTAAAAGCACCGCAATAGTCATAACAAGCACGGAAATTATATACTAGCACCTCACAAGGGGTGTTTGGATTCTCTCATCTCTCTGGTTTATATGAAATATAGTAAATGGAAATGGAAGATAAACACTCATTACCTGGCATAGTACATAGATTACCATAGGCTTGAGACTAGATCAAACCTCCACCGCTTTGGCGTAAGCACATAGGAAAAACTATCTAAGAGGTCGTTTCAAGGGTTGTAACATTAGGCTTACGGTAGGGAAACAAAGGGTTTGGTTGGATAGGCGATTTAGTGGTGGCAAGTGAAAAATATTATGTTACAAGCATGGCGTTGCTAAGCCAAGACTCGACTCATTAAACTCTAGATAACTTGAAAAAAACATACATAAATTTAAAGACATAAACATAAAGATAAATGTAGGATGGTAGCCCGTATGTTTTTTGTGGAAAACTAAAAAGGGGGGGGGGGTGGTTGAATAGTTTTATCGATTAAAACTGCGTTTTAAAATATTTAGATCGACTTATGTCAATCTATTTAAATGTGTATGTTGGATGTTGATAGATATGTATGTAAATATGTAATGCAAAGGTAAAGAGTAAGAAACACAAAACCATGACACGAGTGTTTATAGTGGTTCGGCTACAAGGACACCTTCCTTGCCCTACTCCACTCCCCGAGTCACCTACTCGAGAGTTCGTAATCACTACACGACACAAAACTCCTTATGGCGAAGAAGCCTTCACAACATCGCCTACTCTTTTTCCAGTACAAGGCTATACACCGGGCTCTTCCACGAGGTAGAACCAAACCTATCACAACGTCGCATACACTTTATCTGGTACAAGGCTAGATACCGAGTTCCATTACAAAGGAGGAACTACTACCCAACACTACACAACACCTATCCTAAAGGAGACTCACTCCTTATTACAACATCATCAAGGATATCAATATCCTTGGATACAACATATCTCTATTTGTACATCGATGCACCATATCGATTATACACCCTTGGCATCTTTCACTAATGCCTTTAACATGATCTTTTGGCACCTTTCACTAATGCCTTCGACTTGACCCTTTTGGCATCCTTCACTAATGCCTTTGACATGGACGTTCGGCACCTTTCACTAATGCCTTCGTCTTGACCCTTTTGGCATCCTTCACTAATGCCTTTGACACGGACGTTCGGCACCTTTCACTAATGCCTTCGTCTTGACCCTTTTGGCATCCTTCACTAATGCCTTTGACACGGACGTTCGGCACCTTTTACTAATGCCTTAGGCACAACACTTCTAACGAGGAAGAAAGAACTATCAACAAGAGAACTTCAGTAGTCTTGATGATGACGAAGCATGGCAACTCATGGACTTGAGTTTGCTCGACTTCAAGAGGTGGTGATCTCACTTTTAAGAGGAACCTAGAGAATCACACAAAAACAAAACTACATAGGAAGATCCCTTGGATATGAGGTTAGAGAGTTTACAACACTAAGAGAAAATGTGTGTGAAAGGGGTGAGTTACAATGAAGAAATGGCTCACTATTTATAGACAAAAACTTGCTACTGTTGCACGGATCTCACGGATCCCTTGCATGAGGGATCCATCCAGTGTAAACTGAGGTATCCGTGAGACGCTCCTCATTATCCACGGGTTATGGGTCATGGGTCATGGGTTATGGGTCATGGGTCCTAGACTTTGGACCATGGGTATTGATGTGTCTCGCGACTGCTAGTTTTAAATTTATAACAAGGATTACCGAATTAAGCTAAGAACACACGGGCAAGTATGACCCTTTCGTATGTAGTTAGTTTTGGTTGGTAAGCCGAGGTTGTTCACTAGGATTTGGGTGTTTTCAATTGTTAAGAATCTATGTAACAATAAGCAAGAAGCACGAAAGTGGTAAATGGTTGTCACATCCCAAATACCATAAGCAACAAGAAATACTAAAATGATGATTAAGTAAATTAAACAAGAATGCAATCAATATAATTAAAACTACTTGTTTGGAACTAGTATCAATATCAATGGAGTGAATGGAAGTATCGGGTAGAGATTAAGCAATAGCAGACAAAATCAAAGTTCATACAATTCCAATTCAATGGGTAATATCATGAAATTGTATACATCACGGTTTAAAACATCCTTTCGGCCAATGAATATAAACCGCATCATTATAAACCATCTGTTAGAAATATGATTTTACCAATTCATTCATAAGAGCCCTTTCTATCCGTACTCTTAAATCAGTCATTACAAGTCTATTTAACATGTTTATTCATAGTTGTCAATTATGAAATACCAAACTGTTGGGATATGAAAGTGCTGAAGATTGACAAAGTACTGAAGATTGATAAAGTACTGGAAAAAGTCAAAGAGTCAAAGTACTGCTAAAGATAAAGTCAAAGTACTGCATGAAAGTCAAAATACTTGCAAGAACAAAGAACTGTTATATTCGTTTATAGAAAGTATTGTAACTCTAGAATATTCTGTATTAGATTACTTGTCGTACAAGGATACAATTTATAAACCGACTAGGGTTATCCTTGAGCCTATAAAAGGACCCCTAGATTGGTATTAGACGTACGAGTTTTAGAGTTTACGAGTTCATAAGTTTTAGAGAAGTTCGATATTCTTAGAGTTATTAAAGTATCTGCATAATAAGCAGATTTAGAGTTAATAATAAAAGTTATTCTTCTTAGCTTTGTTAAGTAAATTCCGCATACTTAATAGAGTTTGTTCAGTGTTTCTTTGTTAATAACTTAGGATTTATCCGAGGTTGTTAAACCTTAAACAAGCTATTTAAGTTAGTTTGGTTAGAGTACATCGATCCAACAAGTGGTATCAGAGCTTGTGTGGAAACTCTGACTAGGAAGAAACCCTTAAACCCTACTATAACAAAACCTGAAGATGTCGCCTGAAGCTGCATCAACTCCTATCACAGAGGTATGTTCTAAGTGTCATGATTTTTATCAAAAAGTACTTAATGCTTATGTTTACGAAAGAGATAATGTTGGGATATGAAAGTGCTGAAGATTGACAAAGTACTGAAGATTGATAAAGTACTGGAAAAAGTCAAAGAGTCAAAGTACTGTGAAAGATAAAGTCAAAGTCGCACATGAAAGTCAAAGTACTGCAAGAACAAAGAACTGTTATATTCGTTTATAGAAAGTATTGTAACTCTAAAATATTCTTTATTAGATTACTTGTCGTACAAGGATACAATTTGTAAACCGACTAGGGTTATCCTTGAGCCTATAAAAGGACCCCTAGATTGGCATTAGACGTACGAGTTCATAAGTCATTATTTAGAGTTTTAGAGAAGTTCGATATTCTTAGAGTTGTTGAAGTATCTGCATAATAAGCGATTTAGAGTTAATAATAAAAGTTATTCTTCTTAGCTTTGTTAAGTAAATTCCGCATAATTAATAGAGTTTGCTCGGTGTTTCTTTGTTAATAACTTAGGATTTATCCGAGGTTGTTAAACCTTAAACAAGCTATTTAAGCTAGTTTGGTTAGAGTACATCGATCCAACAAGTGGTATCAGAGCTTGTGTGGAAACTCTGACTAGGAAAAAACCTACTACAACAAATCTAAAGATGTCAACGATTACTGTTCCACCACCTTCCATCACCTCAATGAGGATTCCTGTCATCAAGAAAGCCGAATATTATCTATGGTGTATGAAGATGAGGCAGTACATTGCCATTACTGACCGGGCTCTATGGAATGTAATTGTTAATGGTAATGAAGAAGTTCAGAACCTATTGATGTTCTGGACAACCCAAAGCACCTAAGGCGGTCTTACCAGCAGACAACCTTAAGGAATCAAGAGAAGGCACTCAACATTCTCTTGTCTGCCATTCCAGATGGTCATCTTCTAAAATTTCATGATGCTAAAGACGCAAAAGCGACTCAGGGTGCTCTCAAGACCAGATTTGGAGGAATGAAGCTTCTAAGAAGATGCACAGAAATTTCTTTGAAGCAACAGTTTGAAACTTTTACGGTTGGTGAAAGAGAGTCTTGATCTGCATATGATAGGTTTCAAAATCTCCTCAACATGTTGGAGTTATACAAGGCAGAAGTATCAGTTGAGGATGCTAATTTGAAGTTTCTACGGAGTTTGCCACCAACATGGCATGTGATTGCTACAATGATCAAAGGACAACCAGGTTTGGATGTCATGGACTTTGATGATCTCTACCATCAACTAAAGGTATATGAGCATGAGATGAATGGTCAAACCAGTTCTAAATCACACAGTATTGCTTTTCTGTCATCTGAAAAGAAGGGCAGTACTTCAACCAAAAGTACTGCTACTCCTCAAAATCTGTTTCTTAAAGTATCTGCTGTTTACCCCCATCTTTGAGCAAGCCCCACCAACTACTACTTTGCACTCAGATGAAGTTGTGTGCTCCTTCTTTGCACAACAAGCTAGTTTACCTGTCACTTATGAAGAAGATCTAGCACAAATTGAAGAAGATGCACTTGAAGAAATTGATATCAGGTGGCAAGTTGCTATGATCACTGCTAGGATTAAGAAGTATATGAAGAAGACAGGAAAAAGCATTGATTTCAAACCAAAACAGGGAATAACTTTTGACAAATCCAAAATTGAATGCTTCAATTGTCAAAAGACTGGACACTTTGCAAGAGAGTGCAAGTTTGCTAAGTATCAAGCAAACAGGACATCTGAGAAACCAAAGTTAGAGCTCAAAGAAATTCCAATTACTGAAACAAAGGCTTTGGTCGCTCAAGAGAAGTTATCGAAGTTAGTTAGGAGTGAAGAGTTTGATGATGAACCGGTGACTTACGTATGGTAGCGATGGAAGAAGTAGTGAAGAGTCAGTGGAAGAATTGGGGAACCTTGCTTTTGATGAGGATCCTGAACATGCTGATTTGGAATCCAGAGATTGTCTAGGAGAATTTGATTGGAGCATGGAAAGTGAAGATGATCCTGTTCAACTTGCAATGGTGGCTACTTCACCAAGTTCACCCCATATCTATGAGGTATGCTCAAATTGTCATGATTTTTATTACAAATTACTTGGCAGTTATGTGATTGAAAGAGATAATTGTGTTAGGGCTAGGTCTGAGGTAGCTGGTTACCAAATAACCTTAGAATCTATGGAAGCTAAAATCTTAACACATGAAAATAATGAAGTAGCTTGGGCTGAAAAATATGCACAACAGGATTATCAGTTAAAACTAAGTGAATGGAAATTAAACTGTAAAATTTATGAACTAGAGAACGACTAAGGAAATAGATGATTTGTTAGCTAAGTTTTGCTGCTTGGGGTACGTCATCACATGTTACTTATGTTCAAAAACAGAGAAGAGCTTATATTAAAACTGGCTTAGGTTTTGGAATGGACTTTGATAACATAGAAGAGAATCAAGTTGATGATGACCTAGAGGATATAACCACTAGTGATGATGAACTCATTAATTATGTAGACACATTTAGTAATGAGGATTCAATTAGTGAACCACATCACGAGCATAAGAAAGATAATGGTTATCATGCGTTCCCCATCCCACGAAAGTCATCAACCCCTTAGGCCCGATGTTTCTCGTTTTGGAGTAGACAGTCTAGAGTTTAGGAAAAAGCTACTTGGTCAATCTAGGCCTGAAACCCCCAAAGAGACTCTGAAAACAATGTTCAAAGTCAAGCGTACCTTGACTCAAAGTCTGCTCCACAAGAAGTACCTTCAGGAAAACCTTTTCAAAACAACTGCTAAACCTTTTGGGATAAATTTGGTCAAAACAAGTTTAATCATTCACCTAGAAGGCACAATAGTTTTGGTCATAGACATAGAAGAAATCACTTAGGAAGTATGGGTCAAACAGCGTGTTTTGTGTGTTTTAGTCCTACTCATTTAATCAAGGATTGTGAACATCACTCAAAATACCTTAGCGAATTTCCAAAGAACAGTCTCCAACCAGGAAACCTAGAGAGCAAAAACCAGTCTGGAATAATTCAAATAGGGTCAATCACGAAATTACTCACGGATCATAGATACCCACACCAGAGAAGACCTTTTTCAAAACCTTCATTATCTCCACAGTACTTTCCAAAGTACTGTTAATTCTGGACCAGTACTTTCTCAAAGTACTGCTCAGACAAAACAAGGTACTGATCACTCTCATTGGAATAGGTATCCTAGGAGATCTCATCACTATCAACCTAGAAGGTATTATAATTCACATAGGGTATCTAGATCACAGGAACCACGTGTTAAACCAGAATGGGTTAAGAGGGAAAGTACTGCTGAGGGACAAACAATACTTTCAACAAAAAGTGAATCAGATGTTTTTGTGCTACAAAAAAAAAAGAGAATGAACTTGTAAAAGAGAGTTGTGTTGAAAAACCAGAAAGTTTTGAAAATTCACATGCTAAAAATCAAAAGATAATTCGGGATCATGTTTTGAAAAGCGATTGGAAATTACATACTCAAAGAATTTGAGTTTGTAACTCCACAAGGAACACAAAGTCAGTAATGGCTTGGGTTCCTAAAGATCACTAACTCTTTTGTTTTTGTGCAGGGCAACCTAGAAGAGGAGCTTAAAGATCATCTGATTGTAGATAGTGGTTGCTCTGGAAGTATTACATGAGACAAAGAGATTCATGCGATTTTAGAAAATATTAGTGGAGGAAGAGTTGCATTTGGGAATGATCCCAATGGAGGAAGGATTACTGTAAAAGGAACTATCAAAAGTATTGATTTTGAGAATGTAAGATATGTGAAGGAGCTTAAGTTCAACTTATTGTCAGTCTCTCAAATCTGTGATAAAAGCATCTGTGTTATTCAGCGACACGAATGTCTCATCCTTTCCCCGACTTTAAGCTTTGTTTATGATAACTTGGTAGTTCTTAGAGTACCAAGGACAAATGATGTGTATAGCTTAGACATGAAGAGTCTACATTCTTATAGGAGAGCCACATGTTTGGTGGCTAAAGCAACAACTGAAGAGGCACACCAATGGCATAGAAGATTGGGCCATGTTAATTTCAAGAATATCAACAAAATGGTCAAAGGCAATTTAGTTAGAGGTTTACCTTCAAAGACTTACAAGAATGATCATTCATGCTTGGCATGCAAGAAGGGTAAACAACACAAAGCTTCATGCAAGAAGCTTGAGGAGAGGACTATTAGAGAACCTTTGGAGCTGTTACATATGGATTTGTTTGGACCTGTTTCTGTGGCAAGTTTAAACAAGAAAAAGTACTGCTTAGTTGTAACAGATGATTGCAGTAGATTCAGTTGGGTACTCTTTTTGGGATTTAAAGATGATACTTTTGACGCTATTAGAGATTGCTATGAGCACAGGCTCATTAATGTGGTTAAGGTTCACACAGATGATAATGTAGCTGACTTACTCACCAAAGGCTTTGATGTTTCAAGATTTAATCACTTGGTGGTAAGTATTGGCATGATTAACAAGGAGCTACATTTCAGGGAGGACTATTTAGTATTAGTATAGTCCTGTGCATTGCTTGAGGGTAGGATATTTATGTGTACTTAGCTTATATAGAGGATTTGGAAAAGTCTGTTTTTATGAAAGTACTGCTTGGAGAAAGTCTTGCTTGGGAAAATCTGCATCGTGGAAAGTACTTGTTTGTCTTATTAACGTACTGTTCCAACGGTCATATTGAGGGGTAATTAATTCTAAAGGTAACTTTGGTATTTATGGCTGTGATTTTTTAAATCTCACCTATAAATAACTACTCTCCGCTTTTCCCTCTCATATTGATACTTTAGAATATTTTCCATATTTCTCTCATCATCTCTATATTATTCGATTATATCTCTTATTGTGTTCACATATTCAACAATGGCGAATCGTACTACAGTTTCAAAGAACAATATGGTGGCTAATTTAGATAAGACTGAAGCGAATGCTCTTTTTCATGATATCATTGATTATCTTACTTGGATGCCAATCGTTATGCTCTTTTAGTGGAGCCGGATATAATTGAGCCCTGGATTCAAGACTTTTGGGCTACTGCTGGGGAAAATATGGAGAATGATGAATTTTATATTAGAGCTACAGATTCTTTAAGAACGTGAAGATTACTAGAAGCCTCTATTAGAAGACTTGTTGTTTAATGATGAAGATGGGGCTATTCGGTTTGATAAACAGTTGATTTGGGATACTTTTGGACATATTGGTTATGAAGGGTCTTTAAATGAACAAACGTTTAGGAAACAACTCTTTTGCCCTCAATGGAAGTTCTTAGTACATGTGTTGCTTCACTGTATTAGTGCAAAAAGTACTTCTTGGGAGCAATTTGGATCAAATATTGCATCTGCTATTGTGGGCTTGGCTACAGATCGTTTTTTAATTTCTCAAGACTCATTTTTGATGGAATGCTTTCCCACATCACTCATGGTTCAAAATGGCTAATGTATCCAAGATTTGTTCAAGTATTTCTCAATAAACAACTTTCTGATGTTCCTAAGCCAACAGATCTTTTACCTGTTGTGGTTCAACAAGCCAAAATTTTCACCTTTATGGCTAGGAAGAGTGATCAATTCACTAGAAGGGATACTCCCATAACTACTTCTATGATTGAAGTTGTTCAGGCTATTAGAGCTGATGCTGAAGAAGATGAAGATACTGAAGGTACTGCATCTGCAAGTACTGCACCTGCAAGTACTGCTTCTACAAGTACTGCTTCTCAAAAAGCTGCATCTCTAGAAGGTACTGCATCTCCACAAGGTACTGCTTCCGCAAGTACTGAAGTTCAAGAAGATGTTGCAGTTTCACCTTCTCCATCTCCACAAAGATATGTTCCTGCTTCTCACTCAGAGGAACATTCACCAATTCAAGGAGATGATTTACATACTATACCCCCTGAAGAATTGACATTGGATAATTATATTTTGACAAGGGAGTTGGTTAAGTTGAAAAAGACTACTGAGGCTCAAGCCAAGCAGATAAAGAAATTGAAACTCAAGTATAGAAGGCTAAAGATTTTTGTTTGGCCTTTGGTTCAACATCATCGTATATGGGTCAAATCAAAGAAGAAAGAGCAAAGGCAGTCTAAGAAAAGCAAACGCCAAAAGGTTCACAAACAATCTTCTGTCCAGTTGGGGAGGAATTTAGAAGAAGAGAATTTTGAAAGAAGATGTTAAGGAGAATGAACCTGAAGGTACTGAAGAACATGAAAATACTGAAGAACAGATCATTCAAGATACTAAAGAGCAAGTTCAAGTTCAAGTTCAAAGTACTGATGATCAAGGTACTGAAGATCAAAGTACTGCTTTTCAACAAGGATCCTACAGGCAAGAATTGTTAACACCAAGGTTGTTGGAATTTGAAGAGAAGCTGGTCCTTCAACAACTGTACATGAAGAAGTTGTTGGTCCCTCAACTGTTATACAAGAAGAGGAAGCTACACTCAAACCCATCCATTCTGCAAGTGATGATGAGTTCATTTCTGTAATTTTGCAAGATTTATCACAACCAAGGGGTGGTGTTACTATTTCGAAGTTGAGAAGAACAACCAAGAGCTTCTCAACCTACAATTGATCCTAAAGATAAAGGAAAGGGTGTTCTGGTAGAAACTAAGAAGAAAAAGCTAACATTGGCAGATCGTAGAGCAATTGAAGTTGCTAGGAATGAAGCTGCAGGTAGAAAAGTACAAGAAGAACTTAATGCTGAAGTAGTGGCTGAAGTTACTAATGAAGAGGCAATTAATGAAGAAGCAGATAGGAAAATACAAGAAGAATTGGATCTTTGAAGCTTGCTGAACCATTACAATCACCTACTCCTGTTAGATTTATGCCAAGAAGACCAAATAAAGCTAAAGACAAAAATGCTATGATGGCTTATCTTAAAAGTCAAGGGTACAAAGGATTGCAAAGGTTTAATTATTTTGAGATGAAACGATTGTATGATGCTGCTAGAGAAGCTTATAAGAAACATGTTGAAAGCATCAAAGATTTTAGAGATGAAGCTACTTGGGTAGGCCCGAGAAAGGAAGAAGAGTTTGAAAAGAAAAAGGAAAACTGAAGTTAAAGATGTTTAGTTCTCAAAGAAAGAAAAAGTTGAGTTAAGATCTGAGACTAGGGATGAACTAAGAAATTATCTCAGAGTAGTAGATTTTGAATATTCCAAAGAAGATGCTGACATGAATATGAACAGATCTCAGATTAGTGCTTTTGAAGTTGTGAAATCCAAAGAAGGAGATTATATGATATTTCATAAAGAAGATGAAAGTTTCAGAGTATTCAACAGATTATGGGATTCTTTGAAGAGTCTGGTGTTCATGTTTTAGAGCTGGAAAATGGTACAATGATATACATGTTTGCAAATAGAAGATACCCTCTTACAGTTGAGCTTATGAGGAGAATGCTAGAGAATGGAATGGAAGTAGAAGAGGATAATGAAATTGCTTGCATGGTCATTAATCTGTTTATCAACTGGACTACTATTGCTGATGAGGATGACTGACTGGTATGAATCTTATTTTAATAAATTATTTTTGATAAATCAGTACTTTATTCAAAGTACTGCTGATCAAACAGTACTTTCAACAAAGTACCGCTTGCAGCTTTTTAACCAGTTAACAACTTGCTAATAAGTTGTATGGTAATCAACTCACCATATCAGTTAATGTGAAGAGTTGGCTAGCCCACAAGAAAATGGCTTGTGGTAAAGGCTGTGGAAAAACCATTATTGGTAATTAGTTCACCATTAGATAAAAGAACTAACTAGTCCAGAAGGGTACAACTTTTGGTAAAGACAACTCAAATCTGTTGATAGCTGATGATTTGCTAAAAATCATATGGTTATCAATGTACCATGGTCTTACGCACCAAAACATTCGGCTACTCCAGAGATAATGGCTTTGGTAAAGAGATCTAAATCCATTAAATTTTCAATGATTCACCTCTCACAGGAGTTAACACACCTGGAAGTGATGAGAATCGTATGCAACTTAAACTGAATTGATGTACAAATTGTCATATGTTGCTGTGTGTGAAAATATGGAGCTTGCTGGATGATGCTGTAAAAGAATAATTCTAGAGATACTTTGACAAGCACAGACACTACAGAAATACAATCCAAAGACTAAGAAACAATTTGTCCTTAAAGATGAAGCTGTTAAAGATAAATTCACAAAGGAACTTGAAGTCAAGCTAGTAGAATTCAAGTTATGGGAGGATTGTTGCGATATTAAAGTGCTGAAGATTGACAAAGTACTGAAGATTGATAAAGTCTTGGAAAAAGTCAAAGAGTCAAAGTACTGCTAAAGATAAAGTCAAAGTACTGCACATGAAAGTCAAAGTACTGCAAGAACAAAGAACTATTATATTCGTTTATAGAAAGTATTGTAACTCTAAAATATTCTGTATTAGATTACTTGTCGTACAAGGATACAATTTGTAAACCGACTAGGGTTATCCTTGAGCCTATAAAAGGACCCCTAGATTGGCATTAGACGTACGAGTTCATAAGTCATTATTTAGAGTTTTAGATAAGTTCGATATTCTTAGAGTTGTTGAAGTATCTGCATAATAAGCGATTTAGAGTTAATAATAAAAGTTATTCTTCTTAGCTTTGTTAAGTAAATTCCGCATACTTAATAGAGTTTGCTCAGTGTTTCTTTGTTAATAACTTAGGATTTATCCGAGGTTGTTAAACCTTAAACAAGCTATTTAAGTTAGTTTGGTTAGAGTACATCGATCCAACAGATAATTGTGTTAGGGCTAGGTCTGAGGTAGCTGGTTACCAAATAACCTTAGAATCTAAGGAAGCTAAAATCTTAACACATGAAAATAATGAAGTAGCTTGGGCTGAAAAATATGCACAAAGATTATCGATTAAAACTAAGTGAATGGAAATTAAACTGTAAAATTTCTGAAATAGAGAAATTGAATAAGGAAAGAGATGATTTGTTAGCTAAGTTTGTTGCTTGGGGTGAGTCTGGTCTGTCACATGTTACTTATGTTCAAAAACAGAGAAGAGCTTATATTAAAACTGGCTTAGGTTTTGGAATGGACTTTGATAACATAGAAGAGAATCAAGCTGATGATGACCTAGAGGATATAACCACTAGTGATGATGAACTCATTAATTATGTAGACACATCTAGTAATGAGGATTCAATTAGTGAACCACCTCCTGAGCATAAGAAAGATAATGGTTATCATGCAGTTCCTCATCCCACTGGAAGTCATCAACCCCCTAGGCCTGATGTTTCTCGTTTTGGAGTAGACAATCTAGAGTTTAGGAAAAAGCTACTTGGTCAATGTAGGTCTGAAACCCCCAAAGAAACTGTTGAAAACAGTGTTCAAAATCAAGCAGTACCTTCAACTCAAAGTACTGCTCCACAAGCAGTACCTTCAGGAAAACCTTTTCAAAACAGTACTGCTAAACCTTTTTGGGATAAGTTTGGTCAAAACAATTTTAATCATTCACCTAGAAGGCACAATAGTTTTGGTCATAGACATAGAAGAAATCACTTTGGAAGTATGGGTCAAAAATTGTGTTTTGTGTGTTTTAGTCCTACTCATTTAATCAAGGATTGTGAACATCACTCAAAATACCTTAGCAAATTTCCAAAGAACTGGTCTGCCAACCAGAAACCTAGAGAGCACAAACCAGTCTAGAATAATTCAAATAGGGTCAATCACAGAAATTTCTCATCAGATCATAGATACCCACACCAGAGAAGACCTTTTTCAAAACCTTCAGTATCTCACAGTACTTTCCGAAGTACTGTTAATTCTGGACCAGTACTTTCTCAAAGTACTGCTCAGCCAAAACAAGGTACTGATCACACTCTTTGGAATAGGACCCCTAGGAGATCTCATCACTATCAACCTAGAAGGTATTATAATTCACATAGGGGATCTAGATCACAGGAACCATGCGTTAAAACAGAATGGGTTAAGAGGGAAAGTACTGCTGAGGGACAAACAGTACTTTCAACAAAAAGTGAATCAGATGTTTTTGTGATACAAGAAAAAGGGAATGAACTTGTAAAAGAGAGTTGTCTTGAAAAACCATAAAGTTTTGAAAATCCACATGCTAAAAATCAAAAGATAATTCTGGATCATGTTTTGAAAAACAGTGGAAATTACATACTCAAAGAATTTGAGTTTGTAACTCCACAAGGGGAACACAAGTCAGTAATGGCTTGGGTTCCTAAAGATCACTAACTCTTTTGTTTTTGTTCAGGGCAACCCAAAAGAGGAGCTTAAAGATCATCTGATTGTAGATAGTGGTTGCTCTGGAAGTATGACAGGAGACAAAGAGATTCTGTCTGATTTTAGATCTATTAGTGGAGGAAGAGTTGCATTTGGGAATGATCCCAATTGAGGAAGGATTACTGGAAAAGGAACTATCAAGTCTCACCCAAGATCTCTCACATGAATGCAGTGAAGAGAATTTTCTGTTATTTGAAACAACAACCTAAGTTGGGGTTGTGGTATCCAAAAGAGTCACCTTTTCACTTAGAAGCTTTTTCAGATAGTGATTATGCAGGTGATAACTATGATATAAGATCAACAACTGGTGGATTCCAATATCTTGGAAGAAGATTAGTTTCATGGCAATGTAAGAAACAAACAATTGCAGCAACATCCTCTACTGAAGCTGAATATGTAGCTGCTGCAAGCTGTTGTGGACAAGTTTTGTGGATGCAGAATCAACTCTTGGACTATGGGTTCAATTTCAAGAATACTCCTATCAATATTGATAATGAGAGTACCATTTGTATTGTGAAGAATCCAGTCTATCATTCCAAGACCAAGTACATACAGATTAGGCATCACTTTATTAGAGATTGCTATGAGCACAGGCTCATTAATGTAGTTAAGGTACACATAGATGATAATGTAGCTGACTTACTCACCAAAGGCTTTGATGTTTCAAGATTCAATCACTTGGTGGTGAGCATTGGCATGATTAACTACTGAGCTACATTTAAGGGGAGGACTATTTAGTATTAGTATAGTCCTGTGCATTGCTTGTTAGCTTATACAGAGGAATTTGGACAAGTACTGTTATTTATGAAAGTACTGCTTGGAAAGTACTGCATATGTGGATAGTACTGTTTGTCTTATTAACGTACTGTTCCAACAGTAATATTGAGGGGTAATTAATTCTAATGGTAACTTTGGTATTTATGGCTGTGATTTTTTAAATCTCACCTATAAATAACTACTCTCCGATTTTCCCTCTCATATTGATACTTTAGAATCTTTTCCATATTTCTCTCATCACCTCTATATTATTCGCTTATATCTCTTATTGTGCTCACATACTCAACAATGGCGAATCGTCCTACAGTTTCAAAGCACAATATGGTGGCTAATTTAGATAAGACTGAAGCGAATGCACTTTTTCATGATATCATTGATTATCTTACTGGATCGCCAATTAGTTATGCTCTTTTAGTAGAGCCGGATATAATTGAGCCCTGGATTCAAGAATTTTGGGCTATGCTGGGGAAAATATGGAGAATGATGAATTTTATATTAGAGCTACAGTTGCTGGAAGAACTGTGAAGATTACTGAAGCCTCCATTAGAGAAGACTTGTTGTTTAATGATGAAGATGGGGCTTTTCGGTTTGATAAACAGTTGATTTGGGATACTTTTGGACATATTGGTTATGAAGGGTCTTTAAATGAACAAACATTTAGGAAACAACTCTTTTGCCCTCAATGGAAGTTTTTAGTACATGTGTTGCTTCACTGTATTAGTGCAAAAAGTACTTCTTGGGAACAATTTGGATCAAATATAGCATCTGCTATTGTGGGTTGGCTACAGACCGTGTTTTTAATTTCTCAAGGTTCATTCTTGATGGAATGCTTTCCCACATCACTCATGGTTCAAAATGGCTAATGTATCCAAGGTTTGTTAAAGTATTCCTCAATAAACAACTTTCTGATGTTCCTAAGCCAACAGATTTTTTACCTGTTGTGGTTCAACAAGCCAAAATTTTCACCTTTATGGCCAGGAAGAGTGATCAATTCACTAGAAGGGTTACTCCCTTAACTACTTCTATGATGGAAGTTGTTCAGGCTGTTAGAGCTGATGCTGAAGAAGATGAAGCTACTGAAGGTACTGCATCTGCAAGTACTGCATCTGCAAGTACTGCTTCTCAAAGTGCTGCATTTCAAGAAGGTACTGCATCTCCACAAGGTACTGCTTCCCCAAGTAATGAAGTTCAAGAAGATGTTGCAGTTTCACCTTCTCCATCTCCACAAAGATCTGTTCCTGCTTCTCAATCAGAGGAACATTCACCAATTCAAGGAGCTGATTCACATACTATACCCCTAAAGAAATGACATTGGATAATTATGTTTTGACAAAGGCGTTGGTTAAATTGAAAAAGACTACTGAAGCTCAAGCTAAGCATATTAAGAAATTGAAGCTCAAGTTTAGACGGCTAAAGAATTTTGTTTGGCCTTTGGTTCAACATCATCGTATTTGGGTCAAATCAAAGAAGAAAGAGCAAAGGCAGTCTAAGAAAAGCAAACGCCAAAAGGTTCACCAACAATGTCCAATTGGGGAGGAATTTAGAAGAAGAGAATTTGAAAGAAGATGTTGTTAAGGAGAATGAACCTGAAAGTACTGAAGAACATGAAAAGACTGAAGAACAGATCATTCAAGATACTGAAGAGCAAGTTCAAGTTCAAGTTCAAAGTACTGATGATCAAGGTACTGAAGATCAAAGTACTGCTTTTCAACAAGGATCCTACAGGCAAGAATTGTTAACACCAAGGTTGTTGGACTTTGAAGAGGAAGCTGGTCCTTCAACAACTGTACATGAAGAAGTTTTTGATCCCTCAACTGTTATACAAGAAAAGGAAGCTACACTCAAACCCATCCATACTGCAAGTGATGATGAGTTCATTGCTGTAATTTTGCAAGATTTATCACAACTAAGGGGTGGTGTTACTATTTCTAAAGTTGCAGAGGAACAACCAAGAGCTTCTCAACCTAAAATTGATCCTAAAGATAAAGGAAAGGGTGTTCTGGTAGAAACTAAGAAGAAAAAGCTAACTTTGGCAGATCTTAGAGCAATTGAAGTTGCTAGGAATGAAGCTGCAGCTAGAAAAGTACAAGAAGAACTTAATGCTGAAGTAGTGGCTGAAGTTACTAATGAAGAGGCAATTAATGAAGAAGCAGCTAGGAAAATACAAGAAGAATTGGATGCTGAAGCTTCTGAACCATTACAGTCACCTATTCCTGTTAGATTTCTACCAAGAAGGCCAAATAAAGCTAAAGACAGAAATGCTATGATGGCTTATCTTAAAAGTCAAGGGTATAAAGGATTGCAAAGGTTTAATTATTTTGAGATGAAAAGATTGTATGATGCTGCTAGGGAAGCTTATAAGAAACATGTTGAAAGCATCAAAGATTTTAGAGATGAAGCTACTTGGACTGAAGCAGAAAGGAAGAAGAGTTTAAAAAGAAAAAGGAAAACTGAAGTTAAAGATGTTCAGTTCTCAAAGAAAGAAAAAGTTGAGTTAAGATCTGAGACTAGGGATGAACTAAGAAATTATCTCAGAGTAGTAGATTTTGAATATTCCAAAGAAGATGCTGACATGAAGATGAACAGATCTCAGATTAGTGCTTTTGAAGTTGTGAAATCCAAAGAAGGAGATTATCTGATATTTCATAAAGAAGATGAAAGTTTTAGAGTATTCAACAGATTATGGGATTTATTGCACATTATAGATAGAGTGGATCTATTCTATTTATATCATGTGGTGAAAGCTTACTTTAAACATAATCCATTAGAAGGGATTGGTTTAGTTTTACTTGGAGATCTCACAACTGCATGGGAAACTGAAGAGAAAATGATGTAGACTAAATAACGAGATAACAAAAATTGGACCTGTTGATTCACACGAATACCAGGAACGATCCTACCAATAATCGTTGATTCACCCGAATGCCGATTATAGGGAATTCTTAGCAAAGCTGCCAAAAATAGACTTTTGGTATTTCATAAAACTGATCATCCCACATTACAAAGGAACTATTAAATAGGAATACAAAACAGAAATGGGCCTTAAAAGACAAACGGGCCGAAAGTTATTGCATAAACAAAGTCCAAAAAAAACCCGAAAAAGCACTAAAATGCAAATAACTCATAAAATAGAGTGTTTCGGGGCTCAAAAGTTCTGGAAACCGACGAAGTCTGTTTCCCACCACGTTCTCCTCGTTCCAAGCTTCGATTTGACTGGTAATTCGCCTAAAACGGAGCCCCGTAGCCCAAGTTATGCCCATTTTACTGAGGCCCCTTTTGTCACACGATCTTGGGCCTCCAGAAACATCATAGCCTGCTCATCAACACTTGGGCCCACATCATTCCCCCCTGGGTAGACAAAATTCGTCCTCGAATTCACATCAAGATCATCATCAGAAGAATCTCCAAAGTAAGGCAACAAGTGTTTCACATTAAACACATCTGAACATCGGATATGGCTCGGTAACTTCAAACGGTAAGCATTGGAGTTAATTTTGTCAACAATTTCCAATGGGCCAATTTTCTTAGCGGACAATTTATTATACTCACCAACCGAGAAACGATCCTTAGTTAAAACAGCCCATACAAAGTCACCTACTTCAAAATCCACATGCCTCCGCTTTTGATCAGCATCTTGCTTGTACTTTGAGTTAGCTCGAACCAAGTTGTCATGAACAGCTTTATGAACTTCATGTAACCCTTCAACAAAATCCTGCACTTTCTTTGGAATAGAACCAGAAATAGGAAGAGACATTAAATCAAGAGGTCCACGTGGTTGAGCAGAATAAACCACCTGGAACGGACTAAACCCAGTGCTCCGATTAACAGCATGATTATGAGCAAACTCAGCTTGACATAACTTCTGATCCCATGCCTTCACATGATCACCTACTAAACATCTCAACAGATTACCAAGAGATCGGTTAACAACTTCAGTCTGCCCATCAGTTTGGGGATGATAAGCACTACTAAAATTGAGTTGAGTATTCACCATCTTCCACAAACTACGCCAAAAATGACTTAGAAATCGAGTGTCACGATCGGAAACAATAGATGAAGGCAAACCATGTAAACGATAAACATCACGAAAGAAAAGTTGGGCCACATTAACTGCATCTGTTGTCTTCTTGCATGCAATAAAGTGTACCATCTTAGAGAAACGATCAACAACAACAAATATTGAATCATTACCCCTTTGAGTACGAGGTAACCCCAACACAAAATCCATGCTGATATCAACCCATGGCTGCAAAGGAACCGGTAAAGGCATATAGAGTCCCGCATTAGTAGCTGTACCCTTTGAAACTTGGCAAATACGACACCGTTTGACATAATGTTCCACTTCTTTCCTCATAGTAGGCCAGAAATAAGAAGCTTGCACCAACTGTAAAGTGCGATCACGACCAACATGTCCCTCGCCATGTAATTCCTTAATAATTTTCAAGCGAAGGCTAGAATTAGGAATACATAGTTGATTCCCTTTGAAAAGAAAACCATCATGTAGAAGGAAATCTGGTTTTTGGCCAGATTGCACACCCTGCATAACAACAGAAAAATATGGGTCAAGGGTTAACTGCTCGCGAATGACATCCAGTCCTGGTACATCAACTCTCATAGATACAAGCAGATTACTCCTCCTGCTTAAGGCATCAGCGACCCGATTCCTAACACCAGTCTTGTGTTTGACCACAAAAGTAAACTTTTCAAGAAATGCCAACCAACGCCCATGCTTATGTGACACCTTATCTTGAGTGCGAATATGCCTTAAAGAATCATGATCAGTGAACAAAACAAACTCCTTATGAAACAGATAATGGCGCCAATGCTTTATAGCTTGAACAATAGCATAAAACTCCAAGTCATAAGTAGTGTACCTAGACTTTGGCTCTGTCAATTTCTCACTAAAGTAGGCAACAGGTCGACCACCTTGACTGAGAACCCCGCCAATTGCAACCTTTGAGGCATCAGTATGAAGCTCAAAAACTTGAGAAAAATCAGGCAATACCAGAATTGGTGCTGTAGTGAGCTTTTCTTTGATAATCTGAAAAGCGAATTCTGCCTCCTCCGTCCACACAAATGACTTTCCCTTCATGCAATCTGTCAATGGAGCCATAATGGAACTAAAATTTGGGATGAACCGCCTATAAAAGGAAGCAAGCCCATGAAAACTACGAACTTCAGTGATGGTAGTTGGAGTTGGCCACCCTTGAACAGCTGCTACTTTAGACTCATCCACTTGTATTCCATCACCAGAAATAACATACCCCAAGAACAGAACCTTAGGGGTCATGAAAACACATTTCTTTGTGGCTGCATAGAAACTATCCTTGCGAAGTAAAGTCAAGACCTGCTTCACATGGATGAGATGCTCACTGAAAGAAGTACTATAAATGAGAATATCATCAAAATAAACAACCACAAACTTCCCAATAAAAGGCCTGAGCAATTGGTTCATCACACGCATAAACGTACTAGGTGCGTTTGACAAACCAAAAGGCATCACCAACCATTCATACAACCCTTCACGAGTCTTAAAGGCAGTCTTCCATTCATCACCAGGTCTAAGACGGATCTGGTAATACCCACTCTTCAAATCCAACTTTGTGAAAATAGTGGCACCACTGATCTGGTCAAGCAAATCATCAAGCTGAGGGATAGGAAACCTGTACCTCACAGTAATCTTGTTGATGGCTCGACTATCAACACACATACGCCATGTTCCATCCTTCTTCGGAGTCAATAGGGCAGGAACAGCACAAGGACTCATGCTCTCTCGAACGTGACCCTTAGAAACAAGTTCCTCCACCTGCCGTCGCAATTCCTCATGCTCTACCGGACTCATCCTATAATGTGGCCTGTTAGGCAATTATGAACCAGGCTGTAAATCAATATGATGTTGGATGTCACGCAACGGGGGCAAACCGTCAGGCAAATCATCAGGAAAAACATCAGAAAATTCCTTGAGTAAAGGAATCATAGCCTCGGGAATTTCGCTATGTTCAACTACCTCCTTCCCTATTAGCACAAAGACTTCATCTCCCTGCTCCAACTCGTCCTCAAACTGGGAAAGGGTTAGTAAAGTACCAGTGGGCTTGTTAACTAGTTCTTTGGGCTTATTCGGCATCAATGTTATCTTCACACCATCAAATAGGAAACTATAAGTATTAGTTCGCCCATTATGATTTGTGTTGCGATCATACTCCCAAGGTCTACCTAGTAATAAGTGACAAGCATCCATGGGCACCACATCACACCAAACATTATCTTTGTAGGTTGTCCCAACAGAAAATAGAACAAGGACACGTTTGGAAACAGTAACCTCACCACCTTTCTTAAGCCACTGTAACTTGTAAGGTTTGGAACGGGTCTCTGTCTTCAGTCCCAACTTCTGAACTGCCTCTTCAGAAATCAAATTATCACAACTACCCGGGTCAACCACAAAGGTGCACACCTTACCCGAGATAGTACAGGTCGAGTGAAAGATGTTGTGCCTGAGCCAATCATCGCCAACAGCTTTTGGTGTTAAGCAAGAGCGCCTTACCACCAAAGCTACCCCCACATCTCCATTCACAACTTCCTCTTCATACTCAACAGCTTCATCAAATGTTGGGCCTTCTTCATAACCCTCATCAGCCACGTCATCAACTTCCCAAGTATACATATTGCCATCGGGATCAGCAAATAGGTGCCTTTTCCCTGCCTTCTTACATTCTGACTGTCGGTGACCGGGTTCACCACAGTTAAAACACTTCAAGCTACTACTTCCAACCCCTTTAGAAACCGGTCCAGTATTGCTACCACCCTGTCTCGCCTGATTAGGAACAAAACGTGATGTTATGTTACCCGAACTGGAACTTCCTCCTGTTATAGCAGAATAAGAGGAACCCCCTACACGTCGGTTCTGTTATTCAAAAGATAATGCACGTTGATATGCATCTGAAAGTGTCACCGGATCAAACATGTTAACAGAATCCATGATCTGGACTCTTAAACCACCAATGTAACGGGAGACTAGTTGTTCATCAGTCTCTTGAATATCATTCCTTGCAATTAATTGGTAAAATTCGGTTGTGTAATCTTCAACAGTTTTGGCCCCCTGTTTCAGATTCTGTAACCGCTGGTACATCAACCGTTGGTAATTATGAGGAATAAAGTTGGCTCTCATGCACTTTTTCATCTTCCTCCAAGTCGTGACTCTTGGCTTTCCAACTCTCTCCCGCGTCAGTTTCAATTGCTGCCACCATGCAGATGCTCTACCACGTAGCCTGGTAGCGATCAGTGAAACCTTCTTGTTTTCAGGAATCTCTTTGAATTCAAACACTTCTTCGACCGCAACAAGCCAATCAATGAACCCCTCAGGATTCAAAGTATCCCCATCAAACTCAGGAATATTGACCCTCAGTCCAGATTCCCAACGCCTATTATCCTCCCTTTCATTTTGCCTTGGTCGCCTTTCTTGTTGTTCATCAGAAGATGAACCGTCACCCTCACCGAACGGGTTTTCTGACTGTTCGTCTTCACTTTCCCGACGGTTACGATTACGAGGCCTTCTTTGATTCATTAAGTCAGCCATCTGATCAGTTAATTGATCAACAAACTGACCCATTCGCTCCTCCATTCTTGCCATAAGACGCTGCTCAAAATCTTGTTCATAGGCGTCATTAGTATTCCTATTCCTCCTTGGAGGCATAATGATTAGGAACTTTTAGCTCTGAAACCAACTGATGTAGACTAAATAACGAGATAACAAAAATCGGACCTGTTGATTCACACGAATACCAGGAACGATCCTACCAATAATCGTTGATTCACCCGAATGCCGATTATAGGGAATTCTTAGCAAAGCTGCCAAAAATAGACTTTTGGTATTTCATAAAACTGATTATCCCACATTACAAAGGAACTATTAAATAGGAATACAAAACAGAAACGGGCCCTAAAAGACAAACGGGCCGAAAGTTATTGCATAAACAAAGTCCAAAAAAACCCGAAAAAACACTAAAATGCAAATAACTCATAAAATAGAGTGTTTCGGGGCTCAAAAGTTCTGGAAACCGACGAAGTCTGTTTCCCACCACGTGCTCCTCGTTCCAAGCTTCGATTTGACTGGTAATTCGCCTAAAACGGAGCCCCGTAGCCCAAGTTATGCCCATTTTAGTGAGGCCCTTTTTGTCACACGATCTTGGGCCTCCAGAAACATCATAGCCTGCTCATCAACACTTGGGCCCACATCAGAAAAGCACTGATGATATTTGGAAGAATCAAGAGAATTGGGAAATTGTCTGCTGGAGATTCTTTGAAGAGTCTGGTGTTCATGTTTTAGAGCTGGAAAATGGTACAATGATACACATGTTTGCAAATAGAAGATATCCTCTTACTATTGAGCTTATGAGAAGGATGCTAGAGCATGGAATGGAAGTAGAAGAGGATAATGAAATTGCTTGCATGGTCATTAATCTTTTTATCAACTGGACTACTATTGCTGATGAGGATGAATGACTGGTATGAATCTTATTTGAATAAATTATTTTTGATAAATCAGTACTTTATTTAAAGTACTGCTGATCAAACAGTACTTTCATCAAAGTACTGCTTGCAGCTTTTTAACCAGTTAAGTGATTTTAGTAAGAAACCTTTTTGTTAAGTAACAAATATTTTGAAACAAAGGTTGAATAAAATAAATGGTTTTTGAGATGGAAACATTGATAGGTCATCAATCCACCATGGTTACAAAAGGATTGGCTAATCCATGAGCAAACTACTCTGGTAAAGATATTTCAAATCCGTTTTTAGTTGACAACTTGCTAATAAGTTGTCTGGTAATCAACTCACCATAACAGTTAATGTGAAGAGTTGACTAGCCCACAAGAAAATGGCTTGTGGTAAAGGCTGTGGAAAAACCATTATATGGTAATTAGTTCACCATTAGATAAAAGAACTAACTAGTCCAGAAGGTTACAACTTTTGGTAAAGACAACTCAAATATGTTGATAGCTGATGATTTGCTAAAAATCATATGGTTATCAATGTACCATGGTCTTACACACCAAAACATTTGGCTACTCTAGAGTTAATGGCTTTGGTAAAGAGATATAAATCCATTAAATTTTCAATGATTCACCTCTCACAGGAGTTAACACACCTGGAAGTGATGAGAATAGTATGCAACTTAAACTGAATTAATGTACAAATTGTCATATGTTGCTGTGTTGCTGAAAAGATGGAGCATGCTGGATGATGCTGTAAAAGAATAATTCTAGAGATACTTTGACAAGCACAAACACTACAGAGATACAATCCAAAGACTAAGAGACAATATGTTCTTAAAGATGAAGCTGTTAAAGATATATTCACAAAGGAACTTGAAGTCAAGCTAGTAGAATTCAAGTTAGGGGAGGATTGTTTGGATATGAAAGTGCTGAAGATTGACAAAGTACTGAAGATTGATAAAGTACTAGAAAAAGTCAAAGAGTCAAAGTACTGCTAAAGATAAAGTCAAAGTACTGCACATGAAATTCAAAGTACTGCAAGAACAAAGAACTGTTATATTCATTTATAGAAAGTATTGTAACTCTAGAATATTCTGTATTAGATTACTTGTCGTACAAGGATACAATTTGTAAACCAACTAGGTTTATCCTTGAGCCTATAAAAGGACCCCTAGATTGGCATTAGACGTACGAGTTTTAGATTTTACGAGTTCATAAGTTTTAGAGAAGTTCGATATTCTTAGAGTTGTTAAAGTATCTGCATAATAAGCAGATTTAGAGTTAATAATAAAAGTTATTCTTCTTAGCTTTGTTAAGTAAAGTCCGCATACTTAATAGAGTTTGTTCAGTGTTTCTTTGTTAATAACTTAGGATTTATCCGAGGTTGTTAAACCTTAAACAAGCTATTTAAGTTAGTTTTCGTACGAGTTTTAGAGTTTACGAGTTCATAAGTTTTAGAGAAGTTCGATATTCTTAGAGTTGTTAAAGTATCTTCATAATAAGCAGATTTAGAGTTAATAATAAAAGTTATTCTTCTTAGCTTTGTTAAGTAAATTCCTTATACTTAATATAGTTTGTTCAGTGTTTCTTTGTTAATAACTTAGGATTTATCCGAGGTTGTTAAACCTTAAACAAGCTATTTAAGTTAGTTTAGTTAGAGTGCATCGATCCAACACAAACATATATGCGCATTAACATTTAGAACAAATCCGGTTATGATTCATCAACTAATTATTTAGACATGTTATAATTCAAACAAACTCATAAGCAAAATCATATAACTATATTGCAAATACTAAACACTCCATATCAATATCTACATCATTCCAAACAAGTATAACCAAACTACTCCATAACAATATCCATGATCAAACACAAAGGCAATTTCAGTTCTTAAACATTGAGGGTATGGGATCTTTGATATGTACTCCATAAGTGACGGGAATACATTTGATTATTTTGGTTTGACCAAGTGAAAGTCCCTCTTCGTTATCTTGAACGTTTGGTCAATTTCATTAGAAATGAGGACAGGTGGCGAATCTTTTTGATTTTTCAGAGGGTCATTGGACTTTCCACTCCCAGTGAATATGGCATCCACATTCTCAAGGTGAGCTGTAGGAGGTGGCTTAGTCCTACCGTTTTAATTTAAAGAAACTGGATTTTGTGGCTCAAACCATTTGTCTATCTTTCTTTCCAATTCTACATTCCAGTTTCCATTGGTTTTGTTGAACTTCTCATCACCAACATGATTTGGAAATACACTGTGTTTAGAACCTTTTAATTGAGTGGTTGGGATATGCACGGTGCAATCCTCAAGAAAAGGTGACATGGTTGGTGAGTTAGACATGGTTTGGTTCGGATTTGGCGTGGTTGGAATATGCTCGGTCTCGTCCTCTTCGATAAATTCTACATTACCCTTATCGTTCTCGTTTCGAATTGAGGGTGGTTTATAGACAAATTCATGTCTCGAGTTGGTTTCTGTGGTGTAAGGAAGAGATTCAACATGATGGACTTCATGCTCCTCACTTAATGTTTCTACCCTCCTCTCCAAGTCTTGGATTATCGCTTGTTGGTTCCTTCTTCCTTGATCGACTTTACGTTCCAATTCAACCAACAGGTTCGTCATATTCTCATTGGCTTTCGCTTGATTGGCCATCCACTCTCTCATCATCGCCTCCGGTGAGGTTTTAGGTAATTTGTAATATTGTGATGGATGTGGTATTGTATTCCATGGCTGATATCGAGGATATGTATGAGCTGGGTTGTGGTTTGGATAGGAGTACGAATTTCTGGAATTTTGGTTTTGATATCCTCCGTGATATCCTTCATGTTGGGCGTGGTTCGCTTCCATGGGATCACACATCGGCGTGTCATCCCCTGCATTGTGGTTTGAAGCGTGGTGATTATTTCGCAGCTCCATCATCTCCCTCCGTATTCTTATGAATTGGGCATCAATGTTCGTGGAGAGAGCTTCCAATTTCTCGATCAATGAGGCATGATCGGTATTGATGTTGCTTCCAACGACGGAAACAAAGACTTCCGGATTGGAATCGATCATAGAATTTACCGAGAGGTCGAGCTTAAGTTGGACCTTGTCCTCGAGGATTTTGAAAGCTTCGTTTGGAGTTTTATAGAGGAAGATTCCTCTGGCGTCGAGATTTCCTCGAGTTGGATCGTCTAAACCGTGATAGAATGTTTGAATTATCGATCCTTTGGTTAGACCGTGTACATGACAAGTGCGAAGCATATCTTTCATGCGGAGCCAAGCGTCAACGAGAGTTTCGTGATCGAGGTGGTGAAAATTGTGAATGTCATTTAGGAGACGTTTAAACTTAGCGGGAGAAAAGTATCGGCTAATAAAAGCTTCTCTCATCTCTTCCCACGTAGTAATCGTTCCTTCATTTAATTCGTTCAACCAAATCTTAGCTTCTCTAGTTAATGAGAAAGGAAAAGTCCTCAATTTAACCATTTCCTCTTGATTTTCACCATATTGGATAGGCTACTAATCTCAAGAAAATCAGCTATGTGTCGGTGAGGATCAGATCGGATTCTCCCATCAAATTGATTCTCCCGAATCATTTGCATGTGGGTACCCTTGATATGGAAATTGTTGGGAAAAGGGTGTTGAATAATAGCGGAACTAGGTGTTAGTGCAACGGTCCTAGTGCTTGACCACATGGGTTGGTCATCGAGATCAACGATGATTTTGGTTGGGGAATCAGGTGGAGTTTTGACTTTCTCTTCAAACATGTCGAGTTGGGATGTAAACTAAAAATAAACTATCTACTTTTTGAAAAATGGCACTATTATTATTACTATTAGAAGATTTTAAAAACAAACTAATCATGACAAAACTATTTTTTTTCTGTTTTTTTTTAAAAAGTTTTAAAAATAAAACACTAAACACAATTTGATTTTTTTTACGCAAAAGAGATACGAATATAAAAATATTGCTATTATTATTTATTTATTTATTACTATTACTATGGGAAAACTTTGAAAAATAAACTAGTTATGACTTTTCTTTTCCCAAGAGTTCTCGGTAGCTCCATTGAAACGCACAAAGAAGCGGAGAAGCAGGTCAGCGCAAAGCATATTAAAAACCCAACTTCTTTAGGGAATCAGGGAGACCCACCTTATACCTCTCACATAGTTTGTTTACAATGGGTGAGCCTTACTTTAGAGGGAATAAAAAAAATTATTAAATAATCTACCAAACAAACAAACAAACAAACAAGGAAAAACACAAATAGGAACAAGTTAAACAAAAATTGAAAAGAAAAAAATGATTTTTTTTTGGACAGAATGGTTCAGCCGATCCGGTTGGATTTGGTTTCGAGGTCTAGCCGAATCGGTTACGGGGCCGTACCGATCGGCTGGAAGAACTGGGTAAGAAAACGATTTTTTTTCGCAAGCAAGGGCGGCACAACGAGGTAATGATTAAAGCACATATTCAAAGCACACAAAAACACAAACAAATCTCCGACAACGGCGCCAAAAACTTGATGTGTCTCGCGACTACTAGTTTTAAATTTATAACAAGGATTACCGAATTAAGCTAAGAACACACGGGCAAGTATGACCCTTTCTTATGTAGTTAGTTTTGGTTGGTAAGCCGAGGACGTTCACTAGGATTTGGGTGTTTTCAGTTGTTAAGAATCTATGTAACAATAAGCAAGAAGCACGAAAGTGGTAAATGGTTGTCACGTTCCAAAATACCATAAGCAACAAGAAATACTAAAATGATGATTAAGTAAATTAAACAAGAATGCAATCAATATAATTAAAACTACTTGTTTGGAACTAGTATCAATATCAATGGAGTGAATGGAAGTATCGGGTAGAGATTAAGCAATAGCAGACAAAATCAAAGTTCATACAATTCTAATTCAATGGGTAATATCATGAAATTGTATACATCACGGTTTAAAACATCCTTTCGGCCAATGAATATAAACCGCATCATTATAAACCATTTGTTAGAAATATGATTTTACCAATTCATTCATAAGAGCCCTTTCAATCCGTACTCTTGAATCAATCATTACAAGTCTATTTAACATGTTTATTTTAGTTGTCAATTATGAAATACCAAACATATATGCGCATTAACATTTGGAACAAATCTAGTTATGATTCATCAACAAGTTATTTAGACATGTTATAATTCAAACAAACTCATAAGCAAAATCATATAACTATATTGCAAATACCAAACACTCCATATCAATATCTACATCATTCCAAACAAGTATAACCAAACTACTCCATAACAATATCCATGATCAAACACAAAGGCATAAACTCAGAAACATGAATGTAAGAAAACATGATTAAAGGTCTTACAATGATTGAAACAAGATTACAAATGATGTAGTAACGATGCATCAAGTATTGGTGATTACTTATTGATATTTTGACCGCCAAATGATGACTTCTTAGTCCTCCAAAGTTTTCTAGAACATTATGGATGAATTTTAGGCTTTGAGAGAGAGTAGTGGTGGTAGGAGAGGTGTGAGAGAAGTTCTCTCAAGTTGGGATGCATAGAAATGGTTGCAAATGCCTCTATTTATACTACTTCTAAGCCTAGGGGTTATAAATGCATTTCTTGGTCACTAAGGAGATTGTAAGGGACTAGAATACATGTAGGAAGGACCTAGAATCGTTTGGAACAAGTTTGGAGTCTTAGTGATGAAGAAATGGCTGTCCAGGGCTTCCCAGCCGATCGGTTTAGGCTCCAGCCGATCGGCTGGTCTTCTCGACTGACCTCCAGCCGAATCGGTTGCGGGGCCCGACCGATCGGCTAGAGCAAGTTGACAGAAAATGACAAAAACGAAAGTTGTAGATCTTTCTCTTAGCTTTCTGTGGCCGTGAACGGGGGGTCAAACGGAGTTCGTATGCAAAAGATATGGCCAAAATGGTGAAGGTGTATCAGGAACAACGAGGCTTCCAATATTTCTTCGTTTTAGCTTTTTTTTCTTCATTTCTTTCTCCACAAGTCTTGCTTTTGTTGGGAATTCTTCGTACAAGGAGAATTGTTCGTATTTTACTTCTTTTTCCGTCTTTTCCTCCACTTTCCTGTACTTGGCTACAAATGAACTAGCGTACGCACTTTTATGCGATTAAGTAACAAAAGCATATGATTATAGCCAAATAACATACATAAAAGCATGGATAACGCTACTAAAAACATGCACAATTTGAGCGTTATCAGTTATCCAAGTAGATACAATGTATCTAGAAGATGCAATGTATCTAGTCAATGGGTTATGGGTTAGCTCTATGGGTCATGGATAATACCCATTATGACTTATGCATGATGTCATGCAATGGGTCATGGGTTATGGATTATGCTCCATGGGTATGGGTCATGGACTTTGGGTTTTACCAAACTACATTTAATGTATTAAGTCAATGTATTAAATACTTAAACTTCTACCCATTCTATTACCCATTATAATACATACTAAGTATGTATATATCTACCCAATATGTAAACACTAGTTGTTATACATATGCATGAAAACACTATTACTTGTTTAGTGATTTATATGAAAATGTAAGTGTGTTAGTAAACTATTGGCTCAAACCATTTACGTATTTTATTTGTTTTGTTAAAATGATTTTACGTTTGTTATCGACAAAACATTAGAAGATCGTAAAATATAAATAAACGTTTTTACGGCTTATTTGTATTAACAATCTCCCCTTTTTGTTGATGACAAAACATAAGATTATTTTAAGGAAAAACTAAAATTCGTTAAAGTTTAAATTGGAGTTTTTACTCCCTTCTCCCTTTTTTGTCGAAACAAAAAGAGCGTCGAAAAGAAACTAACACATTTGTTTAGGATTCTCACTCTCAATTCCAATTATGCTTAGGCTTCTCACTCTCAACTTTCCACTTATTCATGTTAAGATTAACGGGCAAGGTTCCTAGGAACTCGGTTATCTTCCTAAACACTAAGGTATCCTTGAACGGGTTCACTTCAATGTCCCTAGCCAATTGTTGCTCATGGAAAGTTGATCTACTTACAAAGGTCTCTTCTAGATAGAAAGGTCGTTGAGGACCTACAAAATCTTCATTAATCCAAGGTCCATATCTAGATGATTTCCTATCCAACATGATCTCATAGGGTATTTCTTCCTCTTTGTAGTAGATATTCTTCTTGAAATCGTAAATTAACATAGCTCCCCCTTCTCCTAATTTTGGTTCTTGCTCATATTTTTTCTGTTAATGCATTATAATAAGGCGCATGAGTCAAGACTTCAAGAACCGGTTTTTCTTGGTGGAGTTCCTTGTATTCCTCTTTTAGATTAGGTTTGGGTTCTTGGTTGTTGGGTTTCTCAAGAATTGGATAGACCAATGGTTCGGGTCCTCGGTATTTCATGAGGGATCGCTTGGAACCCGTGTTGATGGCGTTGACCGAGTGAACTTTTGGGTGAGAAGGGCATGGATATGCACTCTCCCATGGTGAGCAAGAACATGAAGTCGATGAAATCGAATTTACTTTTGGGTTCTTTATAGTGTCACCCGGGAGTGCTCCAATTTCCTGGTCATTGAGGGCTTTTAAGAGGGTGTCGAGCTTGGTTGTCATCTCGCTTTGTCGTTGCTTGAAATCGGCTTCAAGCTTAGTCAATCAAGCTTCTTAAGATGACATGAACCTAGACACCATTGCCTCGAGACTAGTAGAATTCCCGGTATTTGGAGGGTTGGAACTATTGGGTGGAGTATATGAGTTTTGGCTCCACCTAAGGTTAGAGTGATTTCTCCATGAGGGGTTGTAGGAATTTCATAAGTTTTTTTGCTCGGGCTTGAAAGTGTACCACTTCTCTCTCGCTCCGTCGGTACGCGTGGAGGCGTAGTCCGCAAAAGCTTGCTTGAGGAGTCTTGTGCAATCACGAGTGTCGTGGGGACCACTACATAACTCACAAGGTAGAGTGTTTTTGCTCACTTGGTGTGAAGACTTAGGATTCTCATAGGATCTCATTAGGAATTTGACTTGATTTTCAAGTTCGAGCATCATACGATTGGAAGTTTGCAAGTCAATGGGAGGCAAGGAGATTGCCTTGACGGTTTTGGGCAACTCACGGGGGTCATTCCAAATTTCGTTGTCATAGAGGGCAAGGTCCTCTATTGTACCCCACGATTCTTCCGCGGTGAGATCACTAAGTTTGCCACCAGTCGCTTAGTCGATGGATTGCTTAGTTGAGAAGTTGACATGATCGTAAAAGATTTGGACTTGAAGCCAAAGATCGATGCCGTGATGAGGGACTTTATGGAGCAAGTCCTTGGATCGAGTCTATGCCTCGTAGTGAGATTCACCTTGACGTTGTTGGAACATCAAGATTTCATTCCTAAGTTTGGTAGTTCTCCCCGGTGTGAAAAATTGGGCAAGGAAACGAGTGGTGAGATCATCCCAACTTGAGATTTATCCGGCGGGAAGTCGCTCAAGCCAATTACTAGCTTGGTCTCGTAGAGATAATTGAAAGAGACGCAAGCGCGTGGTCTCTCGTGTGGTAGCATCAAGGTCGATGTAATAATCGATTTTAAAGAAGTCCTTGAGATGCTGATTAGGATCTTCGGAACGAAGTCCATGGAATGCACATCCGTTTTTCACCAACCGGATGGTGTCGGATCTCAGGGCCGTAGTTTGAGCTTGATCGGGGAGCTCAATGGTGTTCCTATAGCCTTGGTGGCTTGGTCTAGAGTATTCACCAAGAGTACAGCCTCTTGGTGGGTCAATTGGTGGTGGGTCGATGGGAATTGGGTGATGAGGTGGCGGGTTATCACCTTCCATGATGAAAAGTGATGAGTTTACTAACAAAGTCACGAAGAAGGGGGATAGACTACAAGGAAGCTAAAAATGAGAAAAAATCTTACTTGGTAGGAATCAAGCAAGGGAACCTAAACGAGATAGAAATCTAACTAGCTATTCTATTCCCTGGCAGCGGCGCCAAAAACTTGATACGCGTATGAAGCGCGTTCGGGGTCAAATGAACTTCCTTTTCGTCAAGCAAGTTTTTCAACACCCTAGGCAATGAACCTAATCGTTGTAGTGTAGTATTGGGTAAACCTCGGGTATTGATATCGTTCTCTAGGGGAATAGGAATGCTAGCAAGAAGTGTACTACGCTAAGGTTGGGGTTGAGGATGATTCTTTTTTATCTTTTATATGTTTGTTTAGAAAGCTAAGGGTAAAATCTCGGGGAAATTGGTTTGGGGGTGGTACTTCTACCGATTACTTCTACTATCTATTATCTAATACTACGGGTAGCTATGTCTTTTTAATGTGTGCTTGTATGATGATTAAAAATATGTTTACCTAGATACTATTACTCCCTAGTTATCTTTTATTGTTGGTTGAATTGTCACGTCCTTATTCTTAACGCGTTGTGTTTTCTAAGGTCGTAGGGTGTGCTTTTGTCCTAACTCTTTGAGAATACCTTTAGGTTATTGCCTACGAAATTCTCTAGATTAATCATAAACTAACTTTAAGGTTATCTTTGGATGTTTAGACTACGAAATCCTCTAAGTGATTCATAAACTAATGTTCACAAAGATTACTCAAGCATTTAAACACAACGATAGCCTAGTTGCACCCCCTAAGCCAATTACAATTAAGATAAGAGACAACCAATCAATAATTAACAACTAGGTTTCATAGATCTAAGTAAACACACAAGAAATTTAGCTAGACATGTTAAACAAGCAAGCATATACACAATAAATGGAAGACATAATGATACTAATGGATTAAAACACTTATCTTGATGTGTAAAATAGGGTTTGGGACCCTAAGATACTGTCCAAGTCAGACTACAAACTTTTAGGGCTTTTATTCCAAAAGTCTACCTCCCAAAATACAAAAAAATTGAATTCTATACATTGATTTACACTTGCGACGGCATCGCCTTATAGGTGGGACGCCATCAGATCGCCGTCATTAGGGTTTTCTTCTTGGCCAAGTTATCGATGGGACGGCGTCACGTTGTAGTTGTGACGCCGTCGGGCTTCAGCAGGGACGTCGTCTGATTCTAGATCTGGGCCGTCTGAGATGAAAAGTCTTAGTGACGCCCTTCCTTTTCAAAGCCTGACGCCGTCAGGTGTTATGAGCAAAAAGTCTACTAAGCCGTCAGGTGTATTATTTATCAAATCCGTAGAGAAGGACGGCGTCGCCCTTTAGTTGGGACGCCGTCAGGTTCAAGTTGAGCAGCTTGAGTGGCTTCGATCTTGACTTTGCCATTTTCTTCATGTATTCACTCCTTTTCGTCTAAATAAGGATCATTCCAGCATTTTGCTTCCAAGAGACCTAAAAAGTGAAAAGGAACGGAATTAAGCAGTAACATATATAAAAGTGGCCGATTAAGGGATTAAATGACCCCTTAAAAGTGTACGTTTTAAATCATTATCAATGAACTAGGATTTTCTCTCCAAAATAATGCACAAAAATTACAGAAAATTCGAAGTCTATACATAGATTTTACACTCGCGACGATGTCGCCTTTTGATGGTGACGTCGTTTGATCACCATCATTACGATTTTGTTTTGACCAAGTCATCGTTGGGACGGCGTCAAGTAGGAAGTAGTGACGCCGTCTGGATTGCTTATGGACGTTGTCTGGGTAGAGTCTTAGTCGTCTGGTGTGAAAGGAAGAGTGACGGCCTTCTGAATTAAGGCGTGAAGCCGTCAGGTTTTAAGACCAAAATAAGTTCTGAGCCGTCGCTTGGGAGTTTTTGGAAGACCATGTGAGCGACAGCGTCGCCCTTGGAGTTGGGACGCCGTCAGACTTGTGAAATAGCCTTATTTTCTTGACTTTGTCGTTTTCTTCATGTTTTCGCTCCTTTTCGTCCAAATATGCTTCATTCCAGCAATTTGCTTTCAAAAGACCTAAAATGTGAAAAGGAACGATTATAAGCAGTAACGGACATAAAATGTAACGATTTAGGGCTTAAATGACCCCCTAAAAACTTATGTTTTAAATCCTTATCAGTGTGTATGACCGTATTACTTGGTGGATGGATGGTTTTAGATCATGAAAATGAATGGAATTCCAAAAAATAGAACTTTATAATAGTGTTAAAGCGCACTTTCTAAATTCTAGTCTCATTTATGAAATTAAAACATTCACCCAACAAGTAATGCGGAAACCTATTACCTACCTTGATTTTTTGACTTTCTCATTTAAACACTTTTATAGAATCCATAACTATACCATATTGAACCTTAACTTTCTAAAGTAACGCCTTCACATATATAAACTCTAGTTTTTCACTAAGTGTATAACTTACTTCTTACACTACTCGCTACACAATAGTGGATACAAATTACTTCAGCTACTTTAGGCATGTTACCATAGTATCCACCAGATAAAAAAAATTGGTTCGCAAACGATATCACTACAGGTTCAAAAAAATGAAGTGTGAAACAAAAAAATATAACGTCTACTCAATACTTTTTTTTGTACAACTAAAACCAGTAAAGTGACTAACTCGGGAATATACATTTCCTTCTTGTTGGACATGACTTTTTTGAATGTGTATTAAGGTCCTTTCATAAACTATTTAATGCTTTTGTTAGCTACTATGGTAAGATGCCTAAATTATTTGAAGTACTCCTTGAAACCATTTTGTAGCAAAAGCAATATCTCTACACCAGGATATTTAATGAGTGAAAGAATTCGTCAATATAATCATAACATCATCTTGATGAATATCCCAAAAACTTCTTCAGAAACGAGAAAGTTAAACACAACAAATAAACCAAGCAACAACTAAGCTCTCAAATAGAAACAAACCAACAATTACAAACAAATTACCAACAAACCAACAAATCTCAACTTCCAAGACTGCCCAGATCCTAAACTCCTGCGACCTAGACTAAAAACCAATACTAAAAGTAAAGAAATTAAAACTCACACCCAAGACTAACTTAGCCCAAGTCAGCAGACTGTGGTTGGCCAAAGCATGTATTCACACCACTCGACGGTGGCAGATCAAGTAGTTAGCCAACCCGTTTGCGCCCACTAAACTTAAAGCTAGTTAATCCTAAAAGAAGAAACCATTACTTACAGTGGTATAGCCCACAAGCAGCGGAAGACTACCACAATACTCTAGATTCAATTATTCTAGAGATATTGTGAGCAAGAACTAACCCAAGAACAACAAAACCACAAGATCTTCAAAAACCCCTAAATTATGATCTGGCGGAGAGGCAGATGTAAAAAAAAAACACAGTTAAAAAAAACATTAAAAATAACTTAGATATACAAATAAGTCGGTACAAATGTATGAAAAAAACTTCAAAACTTGATTAATAGTAATAGATCTATTAAATAACTAAAAACAATACCTCGGACCTTTGATAACTTTTTTCGATTAGATCTCGGGTCAACTTTTCGGCGAGACGGCAGTGGTGGCGGAGATGCGCATATAACAATAGAAAATAGAGTTTTAAAAAAAATCAAAAAACTCAGATCTACAAATTAGATGTACAAGTCTATGAAAAAAAACCTTCAAAACTTGATTGAGACCTCGGCTTGTGGCAACGTCAGGTGGTTGTGAGGTTGGGTGGTGCTGAGGTCGAGTGGTAGTGAGATCCGATGATGGTGATGGTGGAAGATGATCATATTCGTGAGGCGAGAGACAGGGTTTTTTTTTACTTAGATGATGTAAAATGATATGAGAGATGGTGACTGTGGAAAATGAGTATATAGTGTGTTTATTTGTGAGGTTGGTAACAAAATTTATTATAAGTTGCCCAAATACAGTTGCTCAAAAAGTATTGATTTACTTATATAATATACCTTACATAGTTACACATACCTTACAATACATCTCACTTTTTGTCCTTTAATATTAAAAAATTTGACACGTGTCAAATTTTCGTTGAGTTGCCCTAATCTAATTTAAGAAGGTGATAAAACATTATCTAATCATGACATATTGGCATCGGGCGGCTTCCGTTTAGAGAATTTCCCTTCATTAATTCATAGTTTTGTAATACTTAAGAAAAATTGTATGAAAGTTTTAAACCTTATATAGTTATAATACTGGTAAATGCACGACTTTTTACATAATTTTTCATTATGTGTTAATACTGATTACTGGTAATATTTTGTATAGCTTTTTGTTGTATGAAAGATTTGACTTTATTTAACTGGCATGGTGTTTAGGTTGATCTTGTTTAAATTTAACTATTGATACATGTTCTAGACATTATGTGTGTTTAGCAGCACATAATGACCTTGAAAAAGTATGTGTTATTGTTATATGTAATGTCTCGTCTATTTATTTTCATCTCACATATCATGTGAGGTCGTGTTTTTATTTGGATATTTGTAGCCGTGTTAATAATTTAAAGGATTAGTGTGCAAAGAACAACGTCTTCCACAACTGCTACCCATAGAAATGCAGATAGCTCACACCGGTGCACACTAAACAGAACAAGTAAGTTGGTAATGAGAAAAAAGTGATAAAATAAAATAGAAATGAAGAGGAAATAAAAACATCACAATATTCTCATAGAGGGGTAAAATGGTGATTATCCAGGGGTTATATATTTATCTAGTATAAATACATATTTAAGTGTAAATGGCAAAACCATAATCTCGAAAGGGATATATGGATCAATCGACCCCTAGGAGGGGGAGTCTGACATCATATCAAACCTGTATACTATTGGATAATTAATTAGGGACCTCTAGTGCAATTAAGATTGTCTTTGGTTTACTGTAAATACAAAGGCAACCTAAACTAGAAATTACTTTATCCTTTATAAACCTAACCGAATCCCTCCCCCCTCCTATCCATAATTTGATCGACAACCTAAAGGACGAATCCTTAAGTCGACAAATCGAATTTATAAGTCAATTCCTATAGGGTCGACTAGACCCTAGTCGATCCTTGTGTATTCATACTCTCCAACTTTCATAGGTTTGTAGCCCTAGTTAAACTTGTGTGGTATTGATGGATACCTGAAGTGACTTACTTGGTGATACTCCCATTAAACCCTAAAGTGTTTGAACCAAGCATCAAGAAGAAAAAGAAGAACTAGGCGATTTCGTGCAAGCTATGAAGGTCTAAGAGATTACGTTACTGCATGATCAAGTAAGTAATCCATAAACACCCTTATACGTTTTATATTTTGTTTTATCATTGATTAGGATATATGTCTATTAAGGGTTTGGTCTGCATGGCCTTTATGTGTTTATTTTCCGTTGTGCATGTTTTATAGGCCATGCAGGTAACTATGAATACCTTACCATGGTATCAAAGCCGCCCTAATCATACAAAACTAGTTAGGTTCTTTGTAATTTTTTAATTTATATATTTTAGGGTTTTAGCATTTTTTATTTTGTTGAAAACTAGGGTTTATGAAAGAATTTGTATGCAAACAATACAATAACTTTCACACTTGCCTTCACATAAATGCTAAAGAGTCACAAAGGTGCACACTGAACAGAACATGCAAGCGAAAATAAGAAAAGAGTTCACGAAATGAAATGGAAATGAAGTGAAAATGAAAATTAGTAGTATTTTCATTTGGAAATGAAAATATGACAATATTATTAATAAGGGGCTAAACAGTAATTACCAAAAGTCTAATATTCATTCGAGATGAATATAGAGGGTAATTAATGACAAAAAAACGTAAACCCTAAGAGGGTTATTTGGTCTTTCGTACCTAGGGAGGGGATAAGTTTGACTTTATGTAGGTTTCCTAATCCTACTAGAACATTTCTTGGTATCCTATAAATACCAAGGGCTTTCTAGGATCCTCATTCATTCCTCATAACATCCCTAAACTAAAATCCCTCTCCCTTTTCCTTTATTTGGTCGATTTTAGGCTTCCCCAAACCTTAAATTGACTAAATCGACTTCTAGTCGATTACCCGGGTTTCATGCTCGCCTAACTTGCGTAGGTTCATAGCCCTGGTTCATGTGCAGTATTGGTGGATACATGAAGCCATCCAAGTGGAAAATCAACCCTAAAACCCTAAGCTAGCCAGAATATGTGATCAGATTGAAGAAGAGACAACAGCTAAAAGAGGGAGAATAAGGTAATATGTTTGAAAGAATTTTCTTAGCTGTATAGATGGATTTTGAGGGGTTTCACTTGGTGAAAGTGTATTGCACTATCACAACAAATGGTTATCAGTTCACCATGTCTAACTCACACAAGAACTGACTAATCCATGAGCAAATGACTCTGGTAAAGATAAATCAAATCCGTTTATGGCTAACAATTTGCCAAAACTTATATGGTGCTCAACTCACCATATCTGAGTAGATGAAGAGTTGGCTAGCCCACAAGTTCATGGCTTGTGGTAAAGGCAGTGGAAAACCATGACTAGTCCAAAAGGGTACAGCTTTTGGTAAAGACTAATCAAATTTGTTGATAGTTGTTGGTTTGCTAAAAATCATATGGTTATCAATGTACCATGGTATTATACACCAAAACATTGGCTACTCAAACAGTAATGGCTAATTGGTAAAGAGACATCAAATCCATTAAATTTTCTATGATTCACCTCTCACAGGAGTTAACACACCTAGATGTGATGAGAATAGTATGAAAATTTTATGAATTGATGTATATATAGTCACAGATGCAGTAAAGACAATGGAGTGCTGATAAGTTGCTGATATGATGTTGCACAGAACACATAATGAAGACAACTTCAAGATGCAGCTCAAAGATAATTCCAAGATCCTCAAGAAAGACAAAAGAACTTGAAGTTCACAAGTGAAGATCAAGTTAGGGGATGATTTTAGGGAATTATATTTTGTAAAACAGATTTAAGTTTGTTTAGGATTAATTTTGGTAGTGTTAGTGGTTAAGTATGGTAAGCCAGAATTAAGTCTGTTAGTGGTTAAGTCTGCCAGTACTAATGTAGTTAAGTCTGACAGAACTAATAGTTGGTAGTTAAGTCTGTTTATGATAAAAACAGAATAGTTTGTTAGAGTTATATTAGAAATAGATATGTACGTGTAGAGATATCTTAGGAAGAGATATCTTTACCCTTCTACAAGTCTTGTAGTCCATTAGGGTTTCCTTAGTGTATAAAAGGATCCCTATGGTATTAGGTTAAAGGTACGAGTTGTAAGCCTTAACCTTTGAGCAAAGTAATTAATAGAAAATACGAAGTTAGTTTATTCTTGTGTTCTTCATACCTTGTGTGTTAAGATTCCGCATTGACACATTAAGATCTTGTTAAGAGTTCTTCACATAGTGAATTTGGATTCTTTCAAGTTTACTATAAGTCATTCAAGGCTACTTAGATCCATAAACTTTTGGACCTACAAGTGGTATCAAAGCCTATAGAAGGACTTTGTTGTTGAAGATACACAAAAACAAACACTCATTCCAACCAGAAAACATTAATCATGTCTGAGAAACTAAGTGAAAAGGCAACTGAAACCTACTCTGAACATCACAGTGATGAAGAATCCAACCATGAAGAAGGAGCAGATAACTCTCAACCCAAACAACCCCAAATCACAAACACTACAAACATCTCCAACATGAAGCTTCCACCACTGAAGAAAGATGAATATGACATATGGGCTATGGAGATGGAGCATTACTTAGAATACACAGACAATGAAGTTTGGAAGGTGATACAGAAGGGAAACTCTAAAAAGAGAGTTACCAAAGGAAAAGATGGCACTTATATTGTGTTGCCACCTGTCACTACTGTTGAGATCCTTGTTGTAGAGTAGGAGAGGAAGGCCAAAAGCATCTTGCTAATGGCACTTCCCAAGGAGCATATCAGATGTTTTCATGGGATAGAGGATGCAAGGGAAATATGAGAGGCAATCAAGGTAAGATTTGGAGGAAATGCCAACTCCAAAAAGATGCAAAAGGCTGTATACAAGCAATAATTTGAGGCATTTACTGCTTCCAGTTCTGAAGGATTAAAGAAGGGCTGTAACAGGTTTCAACAACTTCTGTCATAACTGGAGGCCCATGGTGTTGGTGTTTCTGATGAGGATGCAAACCACAAATTCCTCAGGTCTTTGCCAAAAGAATGGTCAAGTCTGGCAATGACCATGAGGACCAGATCTGAAATTGACACCAAATCAATTGATGATCTGTACAACAACCTAAGGGTTTTTGAATAGGAGATCAATAATATGTCAAAACCATCCTCTTCTAGCTCTCAGAATCTTGCTTTTGTATCACATGGCAAGAATAGTACTAACCAGGTTAAGTCTGGTAGCAGTTATAGTACTTCTTCAATAAGTAATGTAGAAAGAGGGGCACCTGCTGGAGTTATTGATCAGGTTATCTACTCTCTCTTTGCTAGATCATCAGAAGAAATAGATTTGCTTAATGAAGATCTGGAGCAGATCAATGATGCAGATATTGAAGAGATGGATATTAATTGGCAGATAGCCATGATAGTTATCAGGATGAACATGTTCTTTAAGAGACATGGTAGAAGAGTCCGTTATGATCCAAAGACTCCAGTTGGCTTTGATAAAAAGAAGCTTGAGTGCTATAACTGTCATCAAACTAGGCACTTTGCAAGGGAATGTAAGGCTCCTGCTGCAACTGATAGGAAAAAGAAGGAGTCTCCTTATCTGAAAAGGGAAGCTGAGAAGAAAGAAGATCAAAAGGTTGGGCTGCTGACCATGGATGGAGGTGCTATTAATTGGGGAGAACATGTTGATAAGGAGTCTACTAGTCACTCTGCTTTCATGGCCATTGGCTCAAACAGTGAGGTATCTTTATGTTCAAAACTATGTGTTGATTCATATAATCTTATTAAAACACAAGGTGATGAGCAATTAACTCAGTTGAGAGAACAGGAAGTTCAAATTCTAGCTTATACAAATGCTGTAAAAACCTTAGAAACACAAATTTCAAACCTTCAAAAGCAAAATTCATCTCTAAATGAAAAATTAATGTTTCAAGCTAATGATAATTTTGCTAAGGATGAAAAGCTAAGAAAATATAGAAGAATAGGTATGAAAGCTCAACAGAAAAGAGATGAGTTAAAAAATAGTTAAGTCTTGAGGAGAGTCTTCAAAAAATCTACACAGATTAATTAATTCTGGCATGAGCTCCAACTGTAAATTGGTTCTAGGTCATGAGTTTAAATCAGATTGTGAGGTTTTAAGTTATGAAGAAGAGATGAAACCTGGTATTTTTGGTAGTTCAGAAGAAGACTATGTTGGTAAACCACTTTATAATAGATTTGTTAAAACTTACCACTTAATGAAGACTACACACCTAAACCTGAATAAAAGTTTGATGAGTCTTTATTTGATTACAGCAAAATGAAAAATCCTAAAACAATTGCTTCTCAATACTATTCCATTGAATTTTCTGCCTGTCAATTCCATGACAGTAATGGATTCTGTGAGAAGAGTCTTGGAACCAGTGTATCAGAAGACAAAACCAGTGAGTATTCCACCCGTCAATCTAATGACAGTAAGGGATCCACTGAAAATGTCTCTAAATGTTCTCTTGAGCTTAAGTCTGAACCCATAAAGATTTCTAAACCAGTTTTAAACAGCAAGACTTATGTGCCAAAACAAACTGAGTCTGTCAAAACTTGTGTGTCTAAACCAGAAATAGTTAAACCTAGTTGTGTCCAAACTCCTAGGCAACAGGTCAAACCTGAGACACCTAAACTAGACAGAAAGAACTGGAATGGGTTAATGCAAAGAGAATTTGGGGATGAATACTCTTTCACAAAGAAGAGTTGTTTTGTGTGTGGTAGCCTAAGTTATTTGAGAAGAGACTCTGACTGGTAATGGGTTAGTTAGACCAGTGTGTAATAATACAAATAGAATTAACCATGTAAATTAGTTTATCACAAGACCAGTACCTGTTAATACTGGTAGTACTGCTGTTAATTCTGTTAGGCTAAAAGTGGGTACTGGTGTACAAATTAATACTGGTAGGAAAAACATTAATACTGGTAACATGTCTAGGGTTAATACTGGTCGTGTTAAATCTGGTCAAGCCAAAGTTAATTCTGGGTATATGAATGTTAAATCAAAACCTATCAGTCCTTCACCCAGTCCTAAGTTTAGAAAGCCACATGTGAACCAATTCAACCAAAGACTTCATTATGGTTCATATTTACCTGTGAGAAGACCCATAGTTCATAATGCAACTCAAATGTTTCAATCTTATGCTGCAATGGGTAATTAGGGGACTGTTGTTAAGCCCTCAGCAGGTTATACTTGGAGACAGACCAAACCACACTCCAAGAATAACAGTGGACGATCTTCAACTTATACTTTGAGTTCTCATGGTCCACAAGGCAGACCCAAGCCTCTACAGGTCTGGGTCCCCAAGAGAAACTAATTTCTCTTTTTGATATGCATGAACATCCACACCAGAAGCTAGGAAGCAGAGGAATTGTTGATAGTGGATGCTCTGGGCATATGACTTGTAACAAGGATCACTTGGAGGAGTTTGAGGAAGTCTAAGGAGGTTCTGTTACTTTTGGTGGTAGCAAAGGCTACATTACTGGTATATGTAAAATTAAAGTGGGCAATTTAGAATTTGATAGTGTATCTTTTGTGAAAGAACTTGGGCACTTTAACCTTTCTCAATATTACAAATTTGTGATAAGCAGCATAAGGTTCTTTTTACTGAAATTGAATGCTTTGTGTTAACTTCTAACTTTAAGATTCTTGATGAAAATCAGATACTTCTTAAGGTCCCAAGACAACACAACTTATACAGTTTTGATATGAAGACACCTCATGCTGCCAAAGGTGGTGCCTGTTTAATTGCAAAAGCCTCACTTGATGAGTCTAAATTGTGGCACAGAAGACTTGGTCTTATCAATTTTAAAAATCTTAACAAGCTTGTGCAGGGAAACCTAGTTAGAAGACTACCTGATAAGACTTTTAAGAATGACCACACATGCGTTGCTTGCAACAAGGGAAAGCGTCATAGGGCCTCATGCAAGGCAAAATCTATTAGATCTGTTACTCACCCACTTCACACCTTGCATATGGACTTATTTGGCCCTACTTCTGTTAAAAGCATTAATCATGCTAGCTATTGTCTTGTTATCACTGATGATTGCACCAGGTTTTGTTGGGTATTCTTTATGTATACTAAGGATGAAACGTCCGAAATCCTTCAAGATTTTATTAGGCAGATAGAGAACCAGCAGAATCAAAAGGTTAGGATTATTAGATCAGACAATGGCACAAAGTTTAAGAACAGGGAAATGCTTGAATTTTGTGGAAATAAGGGCATTAAACAAGAGTATAGTGTTTCAAGAACTCCATAACAAAATGGAGTTGCTGAAAGAATGAACAGGACCCTCATTGAGGCTGTTAGGACCATGCTAACAGACTCACACTTACCAACCACATTTTGGGTTGAAGCAGTGAATTTTCTTCTTATGTTTTCAATAGGGTAAGGGTGACTAAACCTCAACTCAAGACTTCTTATGAGCTTATGTTTGGACATAACCAGTCATTTGCTATATAAGACCTTTTGGGTGCCATGTTACCATTCTAGATACTCTTAGTGTCCTTGGAAAGTTTGATGGTAAATCTGATGAAGGTTTCTTGGTAGGGTACTCACTAACCAGTAAGGCCTTTAGGGTATACAACTTAGTGACCAAAAGAGTATAAGTAACTCTCCATGTAAACTTTCTTGAGGAGAAGCCTAATGTACTAGGAATAGGACATAGATGGATGTTTGACTTGGATTATTTGTTTGATTCTATGAACTATAAACCTGTGTCCTTAGAAAATAAAGCTAACCCACATGCAGGTTCTCCAAATGAAACTAACAATGCAGGTACTCAATCTACTCTCAATGATCATAATCCTGAAGAAGAAGAAAAAGTTAAAGAGCTCATTGTTGTACCTACCTCCGTTCATCCTATTGCAACAAAGGTTGGGACAAAGAAGATATTTCCTGTGACTAAGAGGAAACAACCTACTACAGAAACTAGAATGCATGAGCAAGAGGTCCCTATATCTGAAGTCTCAGCAAGCATTAAAGCTTTTCAAAGACAATTGGATGCCATTACTCAAAGACATAGGAGTGTCGTATCTACAAATACTACTACCAGTACTAACAACATTAAGTCTGGCAGTGTATTTGGAGCAGACCCTGAACCCAACACTACCGGAACTAATCCCATTAATTCTGGTAGTCTGCATATTAATACTGGCGTGCACAATTCATCCCACTCAGATGATTGTGATGATTCAGATACGACAGAGAATGAGATCTATAACAGGCCAAAAGAGGGAATCTTTGAGGAAGCTTCTTATGATGATAATGGTGTGGTTACTGATTTCAACAATCTGCCTCTTGAAATTGATGTCAGTCCCACTCCTACTCTTAGGATTCACAAAATACACCCTAAGGATAATATAATTGGTGATCCTACATCAGCTGTTCAGATAAGAAGCAAAGTCCAGAAACTCTCAGGACCTCATGCATTAGTGGGTCATATTCAGAAGCAGCAAAGGAACAACCACAAAGATCAACAACACTGTTTGTTTTCTTGCTTCCTATCTCAAGAGGAACCCCTAATTGTTACTAAAACTTTAACTGATGAGAGTTGGATAGAAGCCATGCAAGAGGAGCTATTGCAATTTGAACTGCAAAAGATACGGGTTCTTGTAGAACTACCATATGGGGCTAAGGTAATTGGTACAAATTGGGTGTTCATGAATAAAAAAGGTGAAAGAGGTGTTGTTGTTGTTAGAAATAAGGCTAGATTGGTGGCCCAAGGGTATCGACAGGAAGAGGGGATAGACTATGATGAGGTTTTTGCTCCTGTAGCTAGAATTAAAGCCATCAGGTTATTTTTGGTCTATGCATCATATATGGGGTTTATAGTCTATCAGATGTGGATGTTAAGAGTGCATTTCTATATGGCACTATTGATGAGGAGGTTTATGTTGCTCAACCTCCTGGTTTTGTTGATCCAGCTCACCCTAGGAAAGTTTACAAAGTCATCAAATCATTATATGGACTTCATCAAGCTCCTAGAGCTTGGTATGCTACACTCTCCGCTTTCCTTGAACATAATAGATACAAAAGAGGCACCATTGACAAGACCCTGTTTATTAAAAGAAACAAGAAGGATATCATGCTTGTGCAGGTCTATCTTGATGATATCATTTTTGGCTCTACAATGAGGTCTTGGTGTGAAGACTTTGAGGTATTGATGAAGAGCAGATTTTAGATGAGTTATATAGGAGAGCTCACCTTCTTTCTTAGATTGCAAGTCAAACAGAAATCAGATGGGCTATTTATCTTTCTGGACAAGTATATTGATGATATGTTAAAGAAGTTTGATCTGGTCAATGTGAAATCTATTGTCACACCCATGGAGACCAAGGTGCCATTAACAAAAGATGAGCAGGCTGCTAATGTGGATGTCAGATTGTACAGATCCATGATAGGATCTTTGATGTATCTAACAGCCTCTAGGGCTGATATTATGTATGTTGTGTGTGTTTGTTCTCGTTTTCAGGTTACTCCAAAGACTTTACATCTTCATGCTGTAAAAAGGATTTTCAGATACCTTAAGGGAAAACCCAATTTGGGACTATGGTATCCTAGAGAGTCCTCCTTTGACCTGGAAAGCTTTTTATAATAGCGATTATCATGGGGCTAGTATGGACAGGAAATCCACAACAGGAGGTTGTTAATTTTTTGAAAGAAGGTTGATTTCCTAGCAATGCAAAAAGCAAACAATCGTGGCTACTTCAACAACTGAAGCTGAATATGTAGCTGCTGCAAATTGTTGTGGACAAGTTCTTTGGATCCAAAATCAGATGTTGGATTATGGGCTAAACTTCATGAACACCACAATCAAAATTGATAATGAAAGCACTATATGTATTGTTAAGAACCTAGTCTATCATTCTAAGACCAAACACATAGAGATTAGGCATCACTTTATAAGGGATTATTTTGAGAAGGGACTCATAAGGGTAGAAAAGATACATACAGATAATAATGTAGTTGACTTGTTGACCAAAGCATTTGATGGACCTAGGTTCAATTTTTTGGTGGTTAACATTGGTATGGTGAACCCATAGCTACATTTAAGGGGAGGTTAAATGTATAGTATATAAAGTTAGTTAGCAGACTTAATAGGATTTTATTTCTGGTAGTTTCAAAGTAAAGTCTGGTCATTAATTCTGGTCGTTAATTCTGTTACCATATTTTGCGGGGTGATAATTATCTTTCTACACTTTAAACTTATTCTTTTTCCAAAGATAAACCTTTCAAAAGATAATTGTTTATGTCTTCAAAACCCTAGCAGTATATATATTCATAACGACTTGGTTTTTGTCATAAGGGTTTCAAAAAAGAGTCAGTCTTTTCAATCTATATTCTTTGTGTCATCATGGTTTCCACGGCAGGATGTGTTACGGATGAGCATCTTAATGCATTCATGGCCTTGTGTGCTACTTTGTCCTCTAAAGTACAAGCATTGGAAGAAGATCTTGCATCGACTAAATTACTCTTGGGGTCTAAAGTACAAGCATTAGAAGAGGAAGTCCAGAACTTGAAAGTCATGCAGGATGTTTTTCTTGATGAGTCGGCTAACTATCAAGAATCTGTTCATGATGTTATTGTTGGATCGATATACTTTAATCAAACTATCTTAACTAGCTTGTTAAGGTTTAATAACCTCGGATAAATCCTAAGTTATTTACAAAGAAACACTGAGTAATCTTTATTAAGTACGCGGAATTTACTTAACAAAGCTAAGAAGAATAACCTTTTATTATAAACTCTAAATCTGCTTATTATGCAGATACTCTAATACAACTCTAAGATAATCAAACTTTTCTCTAAAACACTAATTCGTAAACTCTAAAACTCTTTTTCCGAAATCGTACCTCTAATGCCAATCTAGGAGTCCTTTTATAGGCTCAAGGATATCCTAGTCGGTTTACAATTGATAACCTTGTACGACAAGTAATCTAAACATAGAATACAATTCTTTCCATAAACAAATATAACAGTTCTTTTGTTCTTGCAGTACTTTGACTTCATATTGCAGTACTTTGACTTTGTCTTTAACAGTACTTTGAGTCTTTTACTTCTTCCAGATTTGCTGACTTACAGTACTTTCATATCTTCAAGACTTTGATATCTTCACACTTTCATATCCCAACAATCCTTCCCTAACTTGAATTCTACTTGCTTGACTTCAAGTTCCTTTGTGAATATATCTTTAACTGACTTCATCTTTTAAAAACGGATTGTTTCTTAGTCTTTAAGCTTTTATCTCTCTAACATCGTCTTGTCAAAGTATCTCTTAGAATTGTTCTCTTTACAGAGCATCCAAAAGCTCCATCTTTTGAAGAACACAGAAACATATGACAATTTGTACATTTAATTCAGTTTAAGTTGCATACTATTCTCATCACTTCCAAGTGAATCATTGAAAAATTAATGGATTTAGATCTCTTTACCAAAGCCATTATCTCTGGAGTAGCCAAATGTTTTAGTGTGTAAGACCATGGTACATTGATAACCATATGATTTTTAGCAAACCACCAACTATCAACAGATTTGTTTTGTCTTTACCAAAAGTTGTACCCTTCTGGACTAGTTAGTTCTTCTATCTAATGGTGAACTAATTACCAATAATGGTTTTTCCACGGCCTTTACCACAAGCCATTTTCTTGTGGGCTAGCCAACTCTTCATATTATCGATATGGTGAGTTGAATACCATCCAACTTATTAGCAAGTTGTCAACTAAAAACGGATTTGATATATCTTTACCCGAGCCGTTTGCTCATGGATTAGTCAATCCTTTTGTAACCATGGTGGATTGATAACCTATTGATGTTATCATCACCAAAACCATTTATTCAACCTTTAGTTCAAAATATTTATTACTTAGCAAAACGGTTTCTTCTAAAATTTATTTAATGGTTTAGTTCAAAAAGATACTTTGAAAATACTGTTGATCACAGTACTTTGAATAAAAGTAATGATATATCAAAAAGTATTTATTCAAATAAAATTCATACCAGTTATTGATCATTCCTAGCAATGGTAGTCCAGTTTATAAACAAGTTGATAACCATGCAAGCAGTTTCATTATCCTCTTCTACTTCCAATCCATGCTCTAGCATTCTTCTCGTGAGCTCAACTGTGAGAGGGTTTCTTCTTTCTGCAAACATGTGTATCATTGTTCCATTTTCCAGTTCCAAAACATGAACTCCAGATTCTTCAAAGAATATCCAGCAAACTATTTCCAAACAAATTTTCTTGATTCTTCCGGATATCATCAGTGCTCTCTTCTTCAGTTTCCCATATAGTTATGAGATCACCATGTAAAACCAAACCAATCCCTTCCAATGGATTATTTTCAAAGTAAGCCTTCACAACATGATATAAGTAGAATAGGTCTACTCTATCTATAATATGCAATAAATCCCATAGCCTTTTGAAAACTTTGAAGCTTTCATCGTCTTTATGAAAAATCATGTAATCTCCATTCTTGGATTTCACAACTTTAAAAACACCGATCTTTGATCTGTTCATCTTCATGTCATCATCTTCCTTTGTATAATCAAAATCTACCACTCTGAGATAATTCTCCAATTCATCTCTAGTCTCAGATCTTAATTCAACCTTTTCTTTCTTTGAAAACCGAACATCTGTAACTTCAGTTTTTCTTTTTCTCTTTAAGCTCTTCTTCCTTTCAGATTCAATCCAATGAGCTTCTTCTCTAAAGTCTTTAATATCAGCAACACTCTTCTTATAAGCTTCGTTTCAGACATCATAGAGTCTTTTCATATCAACATAGTTTAACTTCTGCAAACCCTTATATCCTCGACCTTTTAAATAAGCCATCATAGCATTCCTGTCCTTAGCTAAATTAGGTCTTCTAAGCATATATCTAACAGTGTAGGGGATAAAGGTTCAGAGCTTCAAAGCATCTAATTCATCTTGCACCTTTTGAGCTGCTTTTCTATTCAGAGCTTCTTGAGCTTCATGTTCTTCTCTATCTTTAGCATCTAACTCTTCTTGAACTTTTCTAGCTGCAGCTTCATTCCTAGCAACTTCAATTTCTCTAAGTTCTGCCAAAGTTAGTTTCTTTTTCTTTTTTTTTAACCAGAATACCTTTCCCTTTATCTTTTGGATCAATTCGGTTGAGATGTTCTGGGTTGTTCTCCTTCTTGTACATCTCTAATAGTAACTCCTCCTCTTGATTGTGACAAATCTAATATTGTAGCAATTAATTCATCATCACTTGCAGAATGAATAGGTTTGAATGTAGCTTCCTCCTCTTCTTCTATAACAATTGTAGAAGGACCAGTATCTTCTTCAAAATTCAATACCCTTGGTGTTATCACTTCTTGCCTAGATGTATCATGAAAAACATTACTTTGATGTTCAGTACCTTGATCATCAGTACCTTGAACTTGCACTTCTTCCTCAGAATCTGAAATAATCTTTCTGCAGATTCTACAGATTCTTTCTTCTTCGCAACATCTTCTTTCAAATTTTCCTTTTCTAAATTCCTCCCCAAGTTGAGAGAAGATGATTTAGGAACCTTCTTTCGTTTTAATTCCTTTCGAAGTTGTTTACGACGTTTGTTTTCCTCTTTAACCCATAAGTTGAAACCTTGAATATATGGTTTAATAAAATTCCTCAACCAGATATACTTACGCTTCAATTTCCTAAGCGCTTTAGCTTGAAACTCAACAGTCTTGTTCAACCTAACGAGCTCCCTTGTCAAAGCATAATTATCCAAAGTCAAACCTTCACGAGGTATAGTATGATCGTCACCTTGATGATGTGAATGTTCCTCGAAACAGAACGTAAGCGTTGTGGAGATGTAGTAGGTGTTCTTTCAATCCCTGCTTGAACCTCAGGGCTTGGAGAAACAATACCCTCAAAGATGCGCACCTTTTAATAGAAGCAAGACTTGCGGCACAAAGACCTTGTGCAAGCATTTGAAAGGCGAACTTGGAGAGGCAACACTTTGTGAAGCGGCACTACCATGTACGAATCAGACCTTCACTCTTCATCCCTCCAGCTTCATTACGCATGCTTGAACAACTTCCATCATTGTAGGAGTTAAAGGAATATCTCCACCTCTGAACAAATCACTTCGCCTAGCCATAAATGTAAAGATTTTTGCTTGTTGCACAATGAGTAACAAAGCAAAGCAGGTTTTGGAACATCACCAATTGCTTGTTTAAGAAAACCCAGACAAACCTTGGGTACATCAGCCATTTTGACCCAGAGGATATATGTGATAGCATCCCATCCAAAATAAGCTTTGAAAAATTAAACACTATGTCAGTAGCTAGTCCAACCACTGCAGATGCTATATTGGACCCAAACTGCTCCCAAGAAGTACTTTGAGAACTTATGCAATGGCAAAGACATGAATCAAGAACTTCCATTGAGGACGAATAATGCTTTCTTGAATGTTTGTTCTCATTAAAGATCCTTCATAACCAAGATTCCTAAAAGTATCCCAAATCAGTTGCTTGCCAAATCGAATAGCCCTATCTTCATCTCCAAATAATAAATCTTCTCAATAGAGGCTTGTAATCTTGATAGTCCGTCCAGCAACTATAGATCTAATATAATATTCATCCTCCTCCATGTTATCTCTAGCATTAGCCCAAAATTCTTGAATCCATGGTTCAATAATATCCGGTTCAACTAAAAGAGCATAACTAATAAGCTAATTCAAGAAGATAATCAACAATATCATAAAAGCCATATTACGCCTCGGTCTTGTCCAAATTAGCCACCATATTGTGCTTTGAAACAGTTAAACGATTCGCCATTGTTGAATAAGTGAGCACAATAAAGATTTTATCGAAGAATAAAGAGATGGTGATTGGGAGATAAGTATGGAAAAGATGTAAAGTAATAATATGAGAGGGAAAATCGGAAGTAGTTATTTATAGGTAGGATTTGAAAAATCACAACCTATAATAACAAAGTTACCGTTACTATCAATTACCCATCAATATTACCGTTGGAACAGTACTTTAATACAACAAATGTTACTTTCCACATAAGCAAGACTTTCCAAGCAAGCACTTCTCGGAAAAATAGTACTTTGCCAAATTCCTTCATATAAACTAAGTATAAACAAGCATCCTCCCCTCAAGCAATACACAGGACTATACTAACACCTTATAGTCCTCTCCTCAAACATAGCTTAGTAGCTAAATATACTCCAAAACATCGTGATTGAAACTCCTTGTCTCCTTTCATGCTCACAGAACAACCACTATCAACAATAAAATAATCTTTAAGCTCCTCTTCTGGGTTGCCCTGTCTAATAAGATGAAAAGTTAGGTTTGAGGAACCCAAGCCATTATGACTTGTGTTCCCTTGTGGAGTGACATACTCACATTCTTTGAGTACATAATCTCCACTATTTTCTAAAGCATGATCCAAGATATCTTGTTATTCAAAACATGTGGATTTTCAAAACTTTCTGGTTTTTCAACACAAATCTCTTTTTCTTGTAGCACAAAGATATCAGATTCACTTTTGGTTGAAAGTATCGTCCTCTCGCAATACTTTCCTCTTAACCCATGCTTTTTAACACTTGGTTCCTCCGATCTAAATCTCCTATGTGAATTGGAATACCTTCTAGGTTGATAGTGAGATTGCCTAGAATTTCTATACCAAGTATTGTGATCAGTACCTTGTTTTGTCCGAGCAAAGACTTTGTGAAAGTATCGGGCAGAGTTAACAAGACTTTGGAAAGTATCTTGTGAGATACCTAAGGTTTTGAAAAAGGTTTTCGCTGGTGTGGGTATTTATGAGCTGGTGAGAAATTTCTGTGATTGACCCTATTTGAATTATTCCAAACTGGTTTGTACTCTCTAGGTTTCTTGGTAGGCCCTGTTCTTTGGAAATTTTCTAAGGTATTTTGAGTGATGTTCACAATCCTTAATTAGATGAGTAGGACTGGAACACACAAAACACAGCTTCACCCATACTGCCAAAGTGACATCTTCTATGTCTATGCCCAAAATTATTTTGCCTTCTTGGTGAGTGATTAAACCTGTTTTGACTAAAATTATCCCAAAAAGGTTTAGCAGATCTGCTTTTGAAAAGGTTTTGAAGAAGGTATCGCTTGTGGAGCAAGACTTTTATTTAAAGGTACTGCTTGATTTTGAACATCGCTTTCAAGCATTCTTTGGGTTTTCGGACCTAGATTTAGCAACTAGATTTTTCCTAAACTCTATACTGTCTATTCCAAAACGAGAAACATCAGGCCTAAGGGGTTGATGAATGCATGGGATGTGGAACAAAGATGATAATCATTAGCTTTCTTATATGCCGGAGGTGAGTCACTTATTGAACCATCATTACTAGATGTATCTACATAATTAATGAGTTCTTCATCACTAGTGGTTATATCCTCATACTCACCTTCATCCCGATTACTAGATTGGTTTTCTTCTATCTTACTAAAATCCATACCAAAACCTAATCCATTTTTAAGATAGGCTCTTGTCTTGTTTTGAACATAAGAAACATGTGACGTACTTCACCCTAAGCAAGACAAACTTAGCTAACAAATCATCTCTTTCCTTAGTTAATTTCTCAATTTCAGAATTTTACAGCTTTAATTTCCATTCACTAAGCTTTAACGGTAATCCTGTTGTGCATATTTTTCAAATTTCAAGCTACTTCATTAGTTTCATGTGCTAAGATTTTGGCTTCCATAGATTCTAAGGTTATTTGATAACCCGCTATCTCACCCTAGCCTTAACACAATTATCTCTCTCAATCACATAACTTCGAAGTAATTTATGATAAAAATCATGACACTTAGAACATACCTCTGTGATAGGAGTTGATGCACTTCAATGACATCTTGAATATTGTTGAAGTAGGGTTTCTTCCTAGTCAGAGTTTCCACACAAGCTTTGTTACCACTTGTTGGATCGATATACTTTAATCAAACTATCTTAACTAGCTTGTTAAGGTTTAATAACCTCGGATAAATCCTAAGTTATTAACAAAGAAACACCGAGTAATCTTTATTAAGTACGCTGAATTTACTTAACAAAGCTAAGAAGAATAACCTTTTATTATAAACTCTAAATCTGCTTATTATGCGGATACTCTAATACAACTCTAAGATAATCAAACTTTTCTCTAAAACACTAATTCATAAACTCTAAAACTCTTTTTCAAATCGCACTCTAATGCCAATCTAGGAGTCCTTTTATAGGCTCAAGGATATCCTAGTCCGTTTACAATTGATAACCTTGTACGACAAGTAATCTAAACATAGAATACAATTCTTTCCATAAACAAATATAACAATTCTTTTGTTCTTGCAAGATTTTGACTTCATATTGCAGTACTTTGACTTTGTCTTTAACAGTACTTTGAGTCTTTGACTTCTTCCAGTACTTTGCAGCTTACAGTACTTTCATATCTTCATTACTTTGATATCTTCAAAGACTTTCATATCCCAACAGTTATTGATTTGAAAAATTCTTCCAAACAGGGGAGGAACACAGAGTCACACTCAAAGAAGATAGTGATTCAGAATCTTGATCCAATAGTAGATTGGGAGATCTACAAGGATAATTTCGGAAAAGCTTGGAAGGTAATCAAATTTAGTGGAAAGTTAGCTATGTACAAGAATCTTGAAGATCTGATAAAATCTTGTAATTGACAAGACTTGGATACTCTATGGAGTTTGGTTCAACAAAAGCTCAAGATTACTAAAAAGTCAGATGTGAAGGAGTAAGAACTTTGGGCAGAACTTCAAAGATTATATGAACCAGATCCTACAGATGTATATTGGAGTTTTCCATATCAAGATTTATGTGTTTCATGGAAATTTTATGATGTGTGTGATGTTCATCACTTGTCCACAAAAGGTGGAGTTGATTTGTTCATGCTTGCAGAGGTGGAGTGATGTGCTATGTGTGTACAAGTTTTAAATTAATAAAAGACGATTTACCAAATTTACCAATAACACATACGAGCAAGTGCACTCGTCCGTTATAGCAAGATTATGAAGGTAAGTCGGGATCGTTCGCAGGGATTTGAGTGAATCTGATTAACAAGTTTAAATCAACTAAGGCAATCCAAAAGCATATAACAACGAAAATAGATATAATGAAATTCAGATGATTAAAAACTACACTTGCTTAAACTAGTTTCTTATCCTTGATTAGTATGATTGTGTTAACCTCTTAACATGTTGGTTATGATAATTAGTTGGTGTACTAATCTATTGTTCTTACAAGTTAAACCTTCATCAAGATTTTAGTTCATAAAACAAGCATTAAGTTTAACCAATCAATTCAAGATCAATTCAAGTTTCATAAGTTTATTTTCACAAACTTAAACACAAAAACATCCATTTGCTTTATCAAATTTGCTTAAGAAATGGTCAATACAAAAGGTAACCGATTATAGACAAAAGGTTACAATTGATTGTCAACAACTAATCTTACAACCATTTAGATGTTTCCAATCAATCCAACTTGATAATCAAAAAGCGTTCTTATTACAATCACACCTTAGTTCCTTTGTTTAATCAAGAATAATGGGTAAAAACAATCATCCATAGACAAAATGATTATAACTAGTTGAATAACAATAAGTTCTTTCGACCTCTACGATTGCTATCAACTAGTCAAACTTGATTAACAAATGTCACTATGAAACTTTAACACAATTGGATCTTAGAATCAACTTGAAATTGAATTAAAACATGTTAACACAATCACAATCTAATCATATGACAATCAACATCATTTAAGCAAGTGTATAAAAAAACTAGCCACTCATAGCAAACATAAACATAAACTCATAACTTTGAACATTAGAAAACATGATTAAGAGTCTTACAATGCTTGGAATAAGATTACAAATGGTGAAGTAATGATTCCCAAAGTATTGGGGTAAACTCCTTGGGGTTTTGGCCTCCAAATGTGGTACTTCTGGAACTCCAAACTTTCCTGGACTTCTAAGGATGAATTTGAGAGCTTAAGAGCTTTGTTTGATGAGTAGAGAGAGGTGTATTGAAGTGTGTATCTCATATGCTCACAAGAGGTCTCTATTTATACTAGTTCCAAGGCCTAGGGTATTAATTGCTGAACTTGGCCTCCAAGGAGTTAGGAAGGGACTAGAATACACCAATGGAAGGACCTAGAATCGTTTGGATACAAAGAGGAAACTTAATGATGAAGATTTGGCAGAAACAGTCCTCCAACCGATCGGTCACATGACCAACCGATCCGTTGGTCTTCTACTAGTGTTCCAGAACCGCATCGGTTGCGAGGCAACCGATCGGTTAGACCGCTTCATAGGCACCTTTGACTTCACCCAACCGACCGTTAGGTTGCAACCGATGCGGTTGGTCTTCCTGAGTGACGAAAAATCGACCTTTACTTTTTTCTGACTTGTAGAGCTTGGTTCTTCAATCATCTTGGTCTTCTATGGTACTTGAAACACTGATTTGTGCTTGACATGCTTCACTAAAACGGGAATCTTCCATTTTTTGAACATTCTTTTACTTTTCCTTCCGTTTCTATGCACTTGGTTATAAACACTAGACAAACATCTTTTGATGCGATTAAGCACTGAAATCATACAAATATAACCAAATAACATATACAAAAGTACACATAATGCTACTGAAAACAAGTACAATCTGAGCGTTATCATGGAGTATCCATTATGTGATGAAGTACTTCAAGTAATGATACTCTCAAAGCTTCAATATGAAAAAGAATCTGAAGTAGTTGAAAATCTCATTCAAAGGATATGTAATCAACTGCTAGCTAGAATATGTGATCAGATTGAAGAAGAGACAACAGCTAAAAGAGGGAGAATAAGGTAATATGTTTGAAATAATTTTCTTAGCTGTATAGATGGATTTTGAGGGGTTTCACTTGGTGAAAGTGTATTGCACTATCACAATAAATGGTTATCAGTTCACCATGTCTAACTCACACAAGAACTGACTAATCCATGAGCAAATGACTCTGGTAAAGATAAATCAAATCCGTTTATGGCTAACAATTTGCCAAAACTTATATGGTGCTCAACTCACCATATCTGAGTAGATGAAGAGTTGGCTAGCCCACAAGTTCATGGCTTGTGGTAAAGGCAGTGGAAAACCATGACTAGTCCAAAAGGGTACAACTTTTGGTAAAGACTAATCAAATTTGTTGATAGTTGTTGGTTTGCTAAAAATCATATGGTTATCAATGTACCATGGTCTTATACACCAAAACATTGGCTACTCAAACAGTAATGGCTAATTGGTAAAGAGACATCAAATCCATTAAATTTTCTATGATTCACCTCACAGAGTTAACACACCTAGATGTGATGAGAATAGTATGAAAATTTTATGAATTGATGTATATATAGTCACGTATGAAAGACAATGGAGCCGATAAGTTGTGATATGATGCTGTACGAACACATAATGAAGACAACTTCAAGATGCAGCTCAAAGATAATTCCAAGATCCTCAAGAAAGACAAAAGAACTTGAAGTTCACAAGTGAAGATCAAGTTAGGGGATGATTTTAGGGAATTATATTTTGTAAAACAGATTTAAGTTTGTTTAGGATTAATTTTGGTAGTGTTAGTGGTTAAGTATGGTAAGCCAGAATTAAGTCTGTTAGTGGTTAAGTCTGCCAGTACTAATGTAGTTAAGTCCTACGTAACTAATAGTTGGTAGTTAAGTCTGTTTATGATAAAAACAGAATAGTTTGTTAGAGTTATATTAGAAATAGATATGTACGCGTAGAGATATCTTAGGAAGAGATATCTTTACCCTTCTACAAGTCTTGTAGTCAATTAGGGTTTCCTTAGTGTATAAAAGGATCCCTAATGTATTAGGTTAAAGGTACGAGTTGTAAGCCTTAACCTTTAAGGAAAGTAATTAATAGAAAATACGAAGTTAGTTTATTCTTGTGTTCTTTATACTTTGTGTGTTAAGATTTCGCATTGACACATTAAGATCTTGTTAAGAGTTCTTCACATAGTGAATTTGGATTTATTCAAGTTTATTATAAGTCATTCAAGGCTGCTTAGATCCATAAACTTTTGGACCTACACTAACTCAGACCAAAACCCTAATCGTAATCCGAGAACACGGAACAAACAAGTTTCATACACGAATCGTTTATACTATAATTGAATAACAAAAAGGCTAGGATAGATTTAGGTTATTAGGTTTTGCATATCGTCAATCTCCAAATTCGCCACTGGTTGGGAGGTTTTTATTTTTAGCAATTGATGAATATCATGCTGAATGCGGAACGCATTTCAACCTTCAACATGCATAGAGAATTTTAAAGGACTGTGTGGAAAACTAGAAGGGGGGTTGAATAGTTTTACCAATTTAAAACTTCCTTTTAAATATTTAGATTGACTTATGTCAATCTATTTGGTTGTTTATGTTGGACGTTGATAGATAGATATATAAACGTGTAATGAAAGATAAAGAGTAAGAAGCACATCACCACGATACAAGTATTTATAGTGGTTTGGCTACAAGGACACCTTCCTTGCCTCCTACTCCACTCCCCGAGTCACCTACTCGAGAGTTCGTAAACACTACACCAATCTCCTTATGGCGGAGAAGCCTTCACAACGCCGCTTAACCTTTTTCCGGTACAAAGCTAAATACCGAGTTCCTGCACACCAAGGCGAACCACACCTAACACAATGTCGCCTACCCTTTATATAGTGCTAGGCTAACCACCGAGTTCTTTCACACCAAGGAGAACTAATCCTATCACAACGTCGCCTACCCTTTATTAGGTACTAGGCTAAGCACCTAGTTCCATTATAATGGAGGAACTACTGCGCTTTACAACACAACACCTAATATCAAGGAGATCAACTCCTTGTTACACCATCATCAAGGATATCACCATCCTTGGAAATAAATAAATACTTATATGTATAACGATGCACCTCATCGATTATAATGCACCTATGCATTCTTCCCAAATGCGACTTGATTTGATTCTTCGCATCCTTCACTAATGCCTTTGACACAACGCTTGGCACCCTTCACTAATGCCTTCGCCTTGACACCTTTAGCATTCTTCACTTAATGCTTTGACACGGATGATGAGCACCTTTCACTAATGCTTTCATCTTGACACTTTCAACATTCTTCACTAATGCCTTCAACCCAACATCTATGGAGAAAGGAAGAACTATCAACAAGAGAACCTTTGTTGTCTTGATGATGACGAAGCATGACAACTCATGGACTTGAGCTTGCAAGTCTTCAAGAAGTGGTGATCTCGCCTTTAGAGAGAACCTAGAAGATCACATAAAAACAAAGACAAACTACATAGCTCACGGATATGAGGTTAGAGGGTTATAATACTTGGGGAAGTATGTGTGTAAAGTGATGAATAGAAAGGAAGAAATGGCTCTCCATTTATAGAGAAAATTTCATCGCTCCGGATCCCACGGATCCTTCCAGCTGGGATCCGCTAGCACAAAGCTAGGGATCCGTGGAACGCCCTCTCGCCCATGGGTATTTTTGGTTATGGGTCATGGGTCATGGGTTATGGGTTGATCCATGGTTTTCTTTCTAGATACAATGAACTTGGTTAAGTGGTATATATAAAACCATGGGTTATGGGTCAATACCATTTGCTAGTTTTTACCCATTTAGTATATACTTGTTTTTACCCATTTAGTATATACTTGTTTTTACCCATTTTAGTATACTTAGTTTAAGTATATGCTAACCCAATATGTAAACACTAGTTGTTGTACATATGTATCTAAATAATAAAATCACTTATACTTGTTTTAGTGTTTTATGTAAATACGTAAGTGTGTTAGGAGACTATTGACTCAAACTATTTACGTATTTTATTTGTTTCGTTAAAATGATTTTACGTTTGTTATCGACAAAATATTAGAAGATCGTAAAATATAAATAAACGTTTTTACGGCTTATTTGTATTAACAGACTGTAAAAATGGCAGGATGTGAAAATTCCGGTATTTGAGAAAAACCGCGCAAAAAGTAAAAGTAAATGGTCAAAGACGTCCGAGTCAACCTTATTCAACATTAGAGTCAGCACAAGGTGGTTTTAATCTCAACAACGAATTGGATGAAGATGGATATGAAGAGGAAGAGGAAGAAGCTCGACCGATGGGTAAGGACAAAGCCAAGAAGAAATCAACATCATCGGCATCCTCGTCAGGCGGTGGGGATGAAAGTTCTGTGAAAATGTCGGTGAAAGAAGTGAAAATGTTGGTGAAAGAATGGGTAAACGTCACTACTTCTCTTTTTCAACCAAACAAACAAAAAGTGACGCGTCTGTCGACATGAAGCAAAATACGTATGAACTACAATAGCATATGACTTCCAACAAGAAAAACAAAAAAAATATGATATAACGTTCTATCTTTCTCCTGATGATCATGTGACTAGAATTAAATGCAACAAATTGTTGGAGCTATAGCAGAAAATTAAGGAGATGTATAATTTAAATTATTAGTTTATGTTTTAATTTCCCAAGAGTTTTTTAGTTTTTAGTATTTATTAAATCTGTAAAAAAAAATGAGTTTACTGGTTAGTTATGTGGTAAATATTACGTTTGAAAAGTGAATGTAAAGTGATACGGTGAAAATCTGATGTGGCGAGATAGAGCTTAAAAACATTAGAAAAGCAGATGGGCAGATAAATACGCCAGCGAAAGAAAAGAATACCAACGATGCCATTACCATACCATCTAACATGCCATTTGTGAGGCAAAAATTGTTTGAGTTGGTTAAGTGCTCAAGCAAAAGGTGAAATAGGACAAATTTTTACTATTTTTTTTTTATATTTTTTTTGTGTATTGTGAGTTGGGAGTATTTTTAGTGCAAGATTTATAATCCCAATACATGTATTTCAGATATTAGGTATGCTTGAGTTATTGGTGAGCTATCGGTATGCCAGGATGTGACGATGGCGCAAGATACCAATAACGCTAGTTATTAAGATCCATGATACTCAATTGTTAACAAATATGCCAATCATATTATGCTGCCGGCTATCAAGAATTATCATAGAAATATAATAGATTAAAAAAATATTCATGTTTATTGTCGATCACGATAGACACAGTTGTGCATAAATACAAACATAAATGAATTCTTGATTCCAACAAGCAACAATGTCTTAAGTTTCACGCGTTCTTGGAAATGATCAATAGAAAGCAAGAGACAGTTGCTCATCCATGAATTTTTCTATTTGTCATTAATTCTTTTTAATGTAAATGTCGAATATGTGTTTTATTTCAGAATGATACCATTATTCTTTTTAATTTTGTATACCATCATATTCTAGTTTTTGACTTTTTTGATAGGAATATACATTTTGGCGCTCTTATAAAATATTAATTTGACATTCAAAGTCAAATGTTCGACAATTAGAAGATAATGAATATCATTAATGTTTCTGCATATTTCACTTAATCTCAAGTGTCGTTGCAAACATCAAAAATACCTGTTCATATATCATTTATCTATAAAGTTGAACTGTGAAATTTTATGTGATTTATTAAAAAAAATCTTAGTCTGGTACGTACAAATATATTTTTTTACTATCACATTTATATGTGTTACAATGTATAACGGATATAAATTAAACAAAAAATATATACTGATTTTGGGGTTCACGTATAACATATTTGGCTATTTGCCATTTAAGAAAAAATAATAATATTTAGAGTAAATTACATGGATGGTCCCTGTGGTATGTCAAAAGTAACAACTTTCGTCCCTGAAAATTTGAAGTTGCACTGGTAGTCCCTAAGTTGGTAAACAAATAACACCACCGATCCTTTGGTTTAACACAAGTATAAGTTCGCTATAATTTACATCGCTAAATTTCCTTTGGTTAAAGATCGCTTCATACGTCATCCTAAATAATAATCTACTGCTTATAATTTAACGCTTTCATATGTTTTATCGGGCTACTTTTCATTTTTTATCCGAACGTTTAACGCTTTCTTTTGTCGACGTTTTGTTCCTATCAAGTTTTTGCATTTTTTCGATTGTTGAAATTTTGCGTTTTTGAGCGGTCCTGCATTTTATGATTTTTTATGCCGACGTTCATTTTCTTATTTTCCCGCGTGATTCAAAGCGTTGCCGATTCAAATGATTGTCCAAAGACGTTGCCACACGATATCGATCCTGCGCTTTTTATTTTCCACGATTACGTTTTTACATTTTCACCGCTTCCGGCCGCTTTTCATTCCTCGACGCTTATTTCCGCTTCACGTTAATTCTACGTTTACGCTTATCATTTCATTTTCATTAGTTTTCATGTTTTTCATTTTAGTCGCTTTTGTCCAAATGAAGAAAAACCATACAATTAATGACGAAAACGATGAAGATGGATAAAAAACGAAGACGTGATAAAACGGAAGAAAACAGATAAAAACGTAAGAATATGGGAGAAAAATGGATAAACAAAAAGGGATTGGATAAAATGAAGAAACGGATAAAATAAGGATGGATAAAACGATGAACGGATAAATGAAAAATGGATGAACGATGGAAGGAGGAATGGAATGAGGAATGGAAGGAATGAAAAGGAAACGTATGGAAATGGAAATGCGAAGGAAGGAATGGAATGGAATGGGAATGGAATGGAATAAAATGAAGAATGGAAGACTGGATGGATGGAATGGAATGATAAAAAAGGATCGGTAGTGTTATTTGTTTACCAACTTAGGGACTACCAGTGCAACTTCAAACTTCCAGGGACGAAAGTTGTTACTTTTGACATACCACAGGGACCATCCATGTAATTTACTCTAATATTTATTTATAAACATTTCAAGTCTTGAGCATGTAAATCCGTTGCAACAAAAAAAAATTAAAAAAAAATATTCTTGTTTTAAAGTTATACAGCAACAAATATAAATTTTGAAAAAAGTATTACGCATTATTGTGCAAGAATATAATAAAGCTAGATTGAAACCCTAGCTACCGTTTATTATATTTTGACTAAAATACACCGTTGATCCCTAAACTTGTTCATGTGCATCACGATGGGACAAACTTGGGCGTTATCATCGCTGGAGGTAAAAAACATGGGGTTTATATGCCAAACTCGTCCCTTGACCACTAACGCCGAGGTCAACGTCTAATTTATGTTAGTTAGTCGAGGGTATTATAGTCCATACACATTTATACCACACCTTAGTTAAACTAGAGAAAAGCTCAGATACCATCTTGACAAGCTTCCTCCGATCACACAACCCTCACATACACTTTAACAATGGTAGACAAGGACCTTACTTTACACAGTGAATGATGAGATGGTAAAATATGTGAAGGCAAAATATGAGGATACTTGGTTACAAGAAGATGAAATGTCTGATGAAATGTTTGAAGATTTATGCAAATTTGCGAAAGAAGCTGAAGTGATGAAAGGTTAGTCGGTTTTTTGTATTTGTGGATTGGCATTTTAAGGGATGAGCATAAATAATCTCTATTTTATTTGACAGAACCGAAGCAAAGGTCGATCCGCCAAAAAAGAATTCTAGCAAGCTAAAGGTATCTCGACGATATGATTGAGTATGCCATGGCTACTATAGGAATAAGTGGGATATAGGAGATGACATCACGATGCGATACTTGAAGACTTGGGAAAAATATGGGAATAAGGAGTTTGAAAAAGGTTAGAGTTAATGTTTGCAAGCTAAGAAAGTTGTAATGGGTGAACTCGATTTTCTTGCTTTGTCTATCTTTCCATATACTAACTTGAAAGGAAATGAAGTTGATGTCATCATTATTTCGCACACATCGATGATGAGTGGGATCATGTCTTCTAAGAGTACTACTTTGAAAGGTTCCACTTCCCAAGTTTCCAAGGCTTCCGCTCCCAATGTTGTACTTGATCTTGTGAAGGGTGGGATGCTCCAACAAGAAATAGAAATGAGTGGTATGTGCATCCCCTAAGGAGCCAAGTCTCCCCCCATGAATATCAAGTCTCTCATCGAAGTTCAACTGTTATTTTAGTTGTTGATTTAATGAAAATGTATATTTTTGGTTGATGATGGTTACTAAAAATATACTTGTTAACATGTATATTTTGCTTGATATAGTGTAATTCGGTGGTGGTGTATGTATATTTTGGATTTCTTGTTTTCATTTTGTAGGTTGCAATTGCTTATGTAGTTTAGGTGGGTGTTTGGGAAAACCCATTTTGACTTATAAGGTCAACATAAACCATAATATTAGATGAACCACACCGAATTGTTTTAGTCTTTAAAATCTCTTTTGTTTGACTTATAACGTCAACAGATGCAAATTGTAACCAAAATTCAATTCTTATAAAAAAAAAAGAAGCACACATACATCGCGGTTACGCTTTAGACGAAGACAATATAGCATTTCTTGCGTGTAATTCATCACAAGTAATGACTAGTATGTGATCCATTTGGTCTTTCAGTTGCAGTTTCTTCAAGTGGTGTTTGTCTTGGGCATTCTCCATTTGGTCTTTTAGTTGCAGGTGTGATTCGTTGTTTTGTGAGTGTGGTGAAAATCACAATATCAATATATCAAATTAATCGTGAAATTCAACAAATTAACCTTTTAGGAAAAGGGTTAACGTGCCAAATCTCACGAATGTGATAAAAGTGATACCGGGAAAGTGATTTCCCCGGGTCGTGTCCCAACGAGGTGTGAAATTGACGGTTTCGTTGAGTTTTGTGATTAGGACTTGAAGTGGTTTAACGAAATCGGATTTTAGTTACGCTATTGTACAAAATAAAGAACGGGAATGAAAATGAAGTACTTAAAACAAAGTAAACTCTAAATAAACTACTACTAATCCTAAGAAACAATAAAACGATGCTAAACTACATCCTAGAGTGCTAAAATGCAAAAATTAAAACCCAGCTAATCCCGAAGCCCGAAAGTGAAAAATATGAAATTTAAGTCCTACGAGTGCAAAACTAATTTTCCTACATTCTAAATGACTAAAAATAATTTTAGGAAAAAGCCGGGAATTTTTTTGACTTTTATTTTATTTATTACTTAATTAAAACTATTTTTCTGAAAACTAATTATTAAAATAGTAAATAAAAATGGAAAAATACCAAAATTCATGAAAAGTATATTTTGAAATATGAATAAGTGAAAATTAAAACAATAAGCTAGCTAAACCCATAAGGCTTATAAGCTACAAGAGGTCGAAAGGGAAAAAGGAGAAAGTGCCTTAAATGAGTTAAAGGTGTAACTTATGACACGAAACACGATATGACCGGATGGTTATGGTGTGTTGTGTAGGGCGTTCTAAAGAGTGCACGAGGTCGTGGGTTCAATTCCCACCTCCTCTTTTTTCACTTATTATTTTGATTTTTCTTTTAAAACTTGTATGTTGGACTAAATTAAGAACTTTGGGGAAAAACATAACTTATGGAAAGCTTCTAATAAGCTTTGAGAAGCTAATCCCAACAGCCAAAACACTTGAATGGTCTGTTTGGTTAGGGACTACTAAGGGACAATAAAAGCTACAAGAAGCTTACTAAAAGCTACCAATAAGGAGGCTAGAAGTTATGATCTAATTTAGTACATGAAAAGCTAACGCTTTACTTAATTAAGCAAAAGATAAGAAGCAAACCGCTTGTCACATTGTTTGGACAACCTCCAAACAAACACCCCGACGCTTTTTTGGCATACTAACTTTATACAATAAGCAACAACAAGAGCAACAAGATGAAAAACTAATATTCAGTATCAAAAATAAGCTATTGAACTACAAATGTTAACTAACAATGGGGACAAAAAAGCAGTTGGACAGTAGTTTATCTAAGGTGATCCTAAGTGACTAAAGGGACGTAACAAGCAATAAAAAGACTATGAGTAAGGAAACTAGGCTAAAATGAGTCTATTCTATCCTAAGCATACTAGAGAGCAAGAAAGAAAATCATCAAATAGTTGAATTGGAACCCGATAAGCACTTAAGAAGGATGAGAAGCACCAAGCAGTGGGTACTGATCTAGTCACTGATGCATAGCCTCAAAAACGACCCAACCATGTGACTTCAAACTTAAGAATAAGCTATCTATTGCTATCGAAATTGCAAAATAAGTCAAAAGCTTCATGTTCATCTATATAACTTGTCAGAAACTAAAATTCAACTCCTAACTTCAATCAGTAACCTAACTAATTTCAAACTCAAAAATTGGACAAATGGGCTATGCTATCGTAACATGAAACAGTAGAGAAAACCTTTTTTAAACTTAATTCCTACATAAACTTTCAAAATAAACTGTAACTTTGTAAAGGCGATTAATGAACTATATGAGTTTGACTTCAAAAGTCAAACGGGTTAAAGTTAATTTTTTACCATTTTAAAAGCATAAGCCAAACACCCCTTTTAGGAATGTAACTCATAAAATCGATTTGAAACAAAATAAAATTTGGTTCTACTTGATGAGACTAAATTTAATACTGAAAAAGATACTTTAGAATACAATTAAAACTTAACACAACCAATGAGCAGTTAATCACTATTGAGAGGTAATTGAAAAAAAAACTTTTCATTAAGAAGAAGAAAATACTACAATTAAATTTTGAAGGACGTAGAAATGAATTAAAATAAACTAGGGTGCCTCATAACAACGGCTACATGTTCCTATTTATACTAAATGAGTTGGTCTTCAAATCTTCTCATGTGTTTTTTCCGGAAGGGAAAAGGGACTGGATCACTTTGGCTTTCATTGATCATCTCAGCCATCCAAATGCCTTGGAGAAGTATCCACTGATCATAGCCATTAACATCTATGAGCTCCAATAAGATAGTAGAGGATTGCCAAGGTGTCTTGGTGATCTTGTGACTCTTCCTGGGGAGGGAGTTAGTGTGTTGGGAGTCTGTGACTCCAGAGAGATGAGGAGGGAAATCTTACGCCATTTTTCTGGGTTTGTGTGAGATCTTGGTTTTTTTGTTTTGTTTTCTGGGATTAAAAGAATGGGAAGGGTAAATAGATGGGGTTAAATGGGGAAGGTAAAAGGGTGAAAGGTTAATTTAGTTATTTTGTTTTAAAAAGAGTTTAAAGGAAAAATCTTTTTTTTTTCTTTTTGGAAAAGCAAAATTGGGTTTAAGAAAAATTATGAGTTTTAAAAAAATTGGTTTTTAGGTGAAATGGGATTTTTGGATTTTTGGGGAAAGGGTAATTAGGAAATTATGTGTTTCGGGGAAGGTTTTAAGACGGTTTTCCCAAACCCACTCTAAAAACGTGATCGGGTCTTCAATTGATCAACAATCGTAGAAAATCACATCCCGACACCGGCTTCTCAGCACTTTTATAATTTTGGCTCGATTTTTGCTTGTTTCCGCCCTGTTTTCAATCCTTTTGTACCTGCAAGACATAAAACACACTCCGAGGATATTTTTGACATATTTTGATTGTATTTGGGTGTTTTTAGTCGTTTTTGAGGTCTTAGGTGGGTAAAAACGATGAGTGAATAAGCACTCATCAAGATGTTTCACGTGGTGTTTGGCTTGGGCGCTCTCCACTTGCTATTTCAGCTGTAGGTGGTTAACTTTCTTCTTCATCAACGCCCAAGTAAGCACCAACACTAGTAGGTGCAGAAATATGTAGAGCCATCACATATCCACCACTATCTCCTCGTGGTTGTGTTCTCCTTGTAACACCATCTCTACCAAGATAAGATGTGTTTCCCCTTATCTCGGCACACCAATGGACAAACCACATGAAATCTCTATAAGGTGGACGTTTGCAAAAGGTCAATCCAAATTGCTTTTCCTTTCAACCCAATACCAATGCATACCATTTGACAACCATTTACTCATCCATGGTGATAATATGTTGGTATGATAAAGAATTGATGACTTAAGATGTATTATATAAGTAGATGGGAGTTGTGGTTGTTGAACAAGTAAATAGGAGTAAAGACAACATAAATTCTTAAAATCTAGTCAACATACGCAGTTTAGGGGGTGTTTTGAATAACCACTCCTGACTTATAAAGTCAACAAAAACAAATAAATTTCAAACATAATATTGTCCACATTACAAATGGCTAGAAGAGTAGAAGCCTACAACCTTCGAACACCAGCTCAACATCTTTTATCCAGCACATATGGATGACTTGGATATAACTCCTCCAATGAACACTCCATAGTAAGCTCCCTCAAACTCTGCTTCTTCAAGCCAATTTTTCCTCTTCCTTTCATCTTCAATTCTTTTGTACATTTTCTCCTCTTCCAAATAATGCTGAATGCTTCTTCATCCATCCTGACTCTCTTCATCTTCCTCCAAAATTGTGTGTTCTTCTTCTTGCTCATAAAGAGCTTCAAGAAACTCTTGTTCCATAGTCTTCCTTATATCGTCTTCATCCATCCACTGCAAAAGTAATAGATTTGCACATCAACTAGAATGTAAACACACAAGAACAATCGTTATGCAAATGACAATTAAATGAATACATGTTGCCTTCTGCCATCACAATGCCTTTTTCTACCTCGAACCTTTGTTTCCTTTGTTGGTTTTGGTACTTGATCCTTGTGACACCTAGACTTATTATGTCCAATAGTTTGACAATTGGAGCATTTAATCTATTTACGAGCTCTAGATTTACCCATTTTGATGCAATTTCACTTAATTGAGGCTTTATGTTTATGAATTCAAATTTGGGGTAAAATGTGAGAATTAAGTGCTTCCTATAACTTAATACAAATGTGAGGATGTGTAGGGACTAAACCTTAGTCCCCTATACTCTTAAATTGTTTAAGCAAGGACCATAGTTCTACCAACACCCAATACAATCAAAACCGATATAACAACTATCAAAGACGAATACAACAAATAACAACAAAATTAACAAATTATAACACTAGAACATAACATATAGATTCATTAATTTCATATTAAACATTAAATATTCAGTACATATTTTTCCAAAAAAAAGGAAAACATAACCACTTCATTTCCCTTCTCATCACTTTGTCTTCCTAAGATCATCAAGGATGTTTTTCCGCTAAACACCTGTGAGTGTGTTTTGATGATCATCCTCCTTATCTCCAAGGCCTTCAAGACATTAGCCTTTTGCTTCTTGCGAAGATCCTCAATAAACTTGTAGTTCATCACAGTAGTTCAAAGCCTTCGAGCTCAGAGATGTATTCTTGGGTTTCCTTCATACCAAGAATCAAGTCACCAAAGTCTGTTGGAGGCCATTAGCAATTTGATGTCCTTATCGCTTTCTCTCGATAAAAGAGAGAAATCGAGTCAAACATGTAGTCGACTTGCTTTGGCGAGTTTGAAGAAGGCGAAGTCACCATTCGGAGGTTGTTGAGATTTTGTGAGAATATGTTTTTTTGATTGTTGGTATGCAAATGGTATAGGTTATTAACCCATAAATAGCAAAACAACGGGACGCCCAAATTCGTGGACTAATTGTGAAGTAAGTAAAAAGAGAAATAGTCAAGTTTGTGTGAGTAAAAATACGCTGGAATTTTAAGCTAAAAAACGCTAACTCACCAAATTCAGGGACCAAGTGTGACATTTGAAACTCCTACCTCAGAACTTGACCTTTGCCTTCCTTGATACACTTATACACACTTAATGTGTTGCCAAACACCAAATAAACCCAACTAACAAGATCCGAAAACCATAAACACTATCATAATAACCCGACCCAATTAAGAAAACCAAGCTAAACCAAACCTAACATACATCCACACTCACGTACTAAAACACACATCTAGTCAAACCCATTTGTAAAAAAACAATGAAAGACAGGAGCGTCTCAACTTTTAAGGATGTGAAGGAAGAAGAAGAAGGTGAGGTCTTGTTCAGAATCCACTATAATGGGTTTTTTGATTATAGCCCACTCAGGTATGAAAGAGGTTCATTAATTAATCGTGCCTTTACCAGCTGATAGGATATATTTAATTCAAGCCTTGATAATGTATTATCTCGAGATTAATGAACAAAATGGGCATTGTTTTTCTTGTGATCCAAAGAATCCCTAGAAAATGGTTTGCATTTGATTCATAATGATGATGATGTTCATACTTTGTTTGCAATGGATGAAACACATGAGTCGTTGGTATCTTCTGCACACAAGCCCCAAAAGTTAGCACAATTTACTTAAAACATCGTTTTGAAGTTGTGGGTTGGGTATAAGATGCTAACTTTAGAATGCTTAGTCCAACACCTTTTAGGACTAGACGTAAATGGCAAGGGATAGATAAGAAAAAAAATGCAGGGGAGTGGAACCAAGACACCAACAGTCAAAGGTGGTGTTTTAATCAAAGAGGAAGAAGGGGTTGTAGCTAAAACAAAAGGAGAAAATTAAAGGAAAAGGAAAGCTAGTTGAGGAAGAGGATGTTTTTCACAAAAAAAAAAGGAAAGAAGTTGTTCAAGAAGTTAAGAGAGGTTTAGTTGGGAAGGGGAAGGCTAAAATGGTTGAGTTTGCAAGTTTTGATGTTGAGAACTTGTCTGGTTTTGATGGGAAGGGGAAGGCTAAAAGGGTTGGTGGTGCTGCTGCTGATGTTTCTAGCGGTGTTAAGACACCCTTTAGAAGCGAGGAAAGGATTACAAACTGCATCCTTAATCTCTACCAAAGGCCATCCTAGGTGATGTTTCAGTCATGAATACCATGTCATGTGTTTAATTCCTTTAAGCTGTAATAGTACAATACCTAACTTATATGTTTGTTGTTTGCATATGTTAGATATTGGATTTCACAAACACACTAAACCAATGATCAAAGAGGCATATACAAGAGGTTTTAGAGAGAGAAAGAGTTAGAGGTTTGGGAACTTAGTGAGAGAAAATGAAAGTATTATTATGAGCTCCAATTCTCTACCTTAGGAGGTAGAGAGTATTTATAGTACTTACATAAATCGCCACATACGGGTTGTGGATCAGGCATACAGTGGGTAAAGCAGTCCCACCAGTCCTCCACGTGTTACAAAACTAAATACTACTTAACATTAAATAATCTTACTCACGAGCTTTAACGATTACATATACTTGAGGTGACCGACTTTTAATGATCTGATTTTCTAAATCCTAACAATCTACCCCTAAGGGAGGTCACCTCAAAAATACATTGAATACAAACATATATTACAATAAGATTGTTCTTGGATTCTTGTTAAAGTTCTTTGGTCTCGAGCTCGTAGTCATTGATTCTTCATTTTGCATGTTTGGTTAATCCAAGTGGAGGTCTTTATCTGATCCACGTGATAATGAGTTTTGAGCCAACTTTGAGATCATCAGCAATCATAAATCTCTAACTCTTCCATTGTGGTGTTGGTATTATGTGATGTTGTGACATTTGGACCGACATGCTCACACTCTGGATCATGATTTCTTCTCATCGAGTAGCGAAGCTTTGATTCATGATATTGGCGGCATAGCGTAAGCATGGAGTGAAAATATCGAGTCATTGATGCACTTATTCATGATTCTTTAGAAATTAATGTGATGCGCGAGCATGCTGCTATGGATTGACCGCTTTTTTACGATCACCGCGAAACTTCACGCATCGCATACAACAGCTTAGCATTAAAGCGCATTTAAAGTGTCTTTGATCACTTTCGCTGAATTGGGAATACCTACCACTGCTCGCGTTGATCAACATGTAACTACCGTGATCAGGTATAATTCAAGAATTTCCTTGATGGTTTCGCATGCTTTAGCCGTTTCAAACCGAACGCCTCAAAGAAGACAACACGGAGTGAGGAACCAATAATTGAGATTCACGATTGATGAAAAGATATTTGAAAAACAATCGAGTACCGCACAATAGAAATTGTTTTGCAATACAATGAAGGTTTTAATGAAAATCAATTATCAATCATAAACACCTTTATTTTGAAATATTAGTACACAGTCGATGTGCTAAAGAAAAGAGTTTTAAGCACAACAACCGGTTTTTCAAAGGTATCCGGCCAATCGATAACTGAACCAGATTAATCAGAAATTGAATCTCCCATTGTTTTGTTCAGTTGTCACATGGTTGATCTATTGAATAGATCTCACATGCCACCCACCGTGAGCTTGTTTGATGTTGGCTCCGTAAGGCTTTCCATCTTCATTGTGAATATGTTTGCATATCACCTTTATGTTCTCGCAATACCACTAGGATAATGCGTAGGACTCATAAGATAAAATCTCTCTTTCCACATTGTGTGAAACATAGAGTCTTCAAACAGTTGTCCTAAAGAGATTTATATGATGATCTCATGGCTCTAGACTCAATAGTGCACATTTGGTTCCTATGCCGGAGACTAGGAGAGGTCTCCTACTTCAATATCAACAATCTCTAAGAGAAAGTCGATAGATTATGTAGGCTCCCCGTGAGAATGAAACAAGCCCTTTTAAGAGGAACTTGAGTAGCTTGGGAAGTTGTAGTGCAAAGCGTCCACCGGGTCCATGACGCCTTGTCTTCAATACCGATGTTACCTTGGTAACCACCAGTAGTATATGAATTGAACCGGTTTCTGCCCTAAGGTTGAATTAATGGAGGGCTATTTCTTTTCACTCTTTTCTCATTTCATTTCTTTTCATTCTTAACCCCTTCAAGGCTACCGAGACTTCATAACCGTAACCTTGTTGGGTTTATTCCAAAGATTTAGCCCGCCTCACCAAGACTCTTCCCATATCCTACTTTTCTCCTTTTTTCATCAATCGTAAGGACTCTACACTATCTAGTGAATTGTCCCTGGGTAGATTCCTCCGGGTTTTGATCATGGGAACAAATTCCTAACCTTATCATCCTTATATCACCATATATAAGGTAAATTTGGTCGGTCTATTTGGTATTGTTCATCTTCCATTAGAACCAATCGAAAACCATTTGAAAATCAATCCAGATACTTGTGATATAATATCAAAGCATTTTGTACCTGAATTGTTTTGATAATTTTAGAAAAAGAGCTCCCCTCAACATGTGCCTCATGTATTTGAAATCATTTTGGCACACGGAGGCAAGAGGAAGAATTAACTTCTTTGATTACCATTTTCAAAAAATATCAACATCACTTCCCTGATCAAATCAAGTAGATAAAGCATATTAAGGAAGGATGAGGTTTTCATAAATTTGTTCCCCCTCAATATGTGCCTCGAGGTTTGAAAGAGTTTTGCACATATTAGAAGGAATCCGCACTTAGATACAAATCAATCACGTTTCAATTCTTTGTGGTTTAAAATAGATGCTCCCCTCAACATGTGCATGGAAATTTTGAAATCGTTTGGCACATGTGGGGATGAAATCTTGCTAAACACTTACGAAGCCATTTATCAAATTATCGGCTTTAAATCCAATTTGAATCACAAATTCCCCCTCGATCACAATTTTCAAATCATTTGAGATTTGTGATCTCTGGAGATTTAAATAGATTTTGAAAGCTTTGAGAATGACTTGATTATGAAAACATTTTAACTGATAAGGATCGGATTTTGAAACTTTACACTCCATTGATTAAATATGCATGATTATCTTTTTGAAAACAATTGTATGTCGAACAACCTTTTGATTTAATTGAAATCATTCTCTCCCCATTAATGACATAAGTTATTGATCGAGAGATAGATATTTTGGCAAAAGTTAAGTCCGTATGATTTTCAAAAATAGAGTCCTGTTATTTTACAAAGCAATTAGTTTTCATTAGATAATAAATAATTGTTTATAGAATCAGAGCATGAGATTTGAAAAACAAGATAAATTATGGCTCTGTTCTTTCTTTAAAAAATGGGTTAGTGCCTGAAATAACAATAAACCATAGTTTCACTTTCTCCCAAAAATATTTTTTTATTATTTTTATTATTTTTATTTTTTTTTAAGAACATTCGAACAATATCTAAAGTCCCGTGTCATTCTTTGAATGACAACACAAATACCGTAGATATTTTTGAATTGAGAAAAACATGACAAAATGACAATATTTTTTGAAATTTTTTCAAGATTTTTCAGATTTTTATGGATTTTTTGAAAGTTTTATATTTTTCTATTTTCTTTTTGAAGGTTTTGAAATTTTGTATTTTGCTTTTAGAATAAATATTTACAAGATATGGATGAAGAAAGACCTTTACTCCTCCTCTTCCTCTTGAAGACGCTTGAGTGTTTCCGGTTGTAGACTCTTTAGACCAAGTCGTGGGAGGATAAACTCAAAACGCTCTCTAGGAAGAGCTTTGGTGAAGATGTCCGCTAACCGTATTCACCCTCACAAAATAAAGTTCCACCACAATCGCTTACTTGTCCTCGAGGAAATTATGTCGAATGTCGATGTGTTTAGCTCTTGAGTGTTGAACGTTGTTGCATGTGTTGATCCCAGTTGAGCAAACGATCTAATATAAAAACTGACTTAGAATAACAACTTATTAAGTATTATGCGGAATTTAACACTTAACCCTAAGAAGAAGAACGCTTAACATTCAACACCTCAATATTATTTATTAATACGTAATACTCTTACAAAGATAGGGTTTTTCAACCTTGAAGTGTATCGA
>OU343224.1:319252291-319309099 GCA_910596185.1 Chrysanthemum makinoi | reverse complement strand
TTGTTTAAGTTGTTTTTAACACGATTTTTTGTAATGGAATTTTTTCCATCTTTTAGGTGCAGTTTATTGATTTATTTGTATCTTTTTGGTCAAAAGATGTCTAGTAGTCAATATATTGATATCTGTCTTTGTGTCTCTTTTGGGTCAAAAACAGCATATAACATTTTATTAAACATCTTTTGTACCATATCAAACTGAAAAAAACTTGTGAATTGGCAAGTCGGTTTAAATTGGTCAAACAAGGTTAAAGCGATTTTTTATTCTTTTTTTACGGGTATATATGAAGGCGAGCGGAATTTTGGTGGGAGAAAAACTTCGCGGGAAAAATGGTCAAAGGTCAAAACCCTAAACTTAAGCGCAAGGATCCATCTGATTGCAATTGCAGCGTGGCAGTGAGATTCTGGCGTAAGAAAAAGAGATTGCTGCGTAAGGTTATTCGCTAAGCTTTATGCGTAAGACCCTGTTCGTATCGTCCTTCGCTGCGTAAGCTGACCACGCAGAAGGCTTTTGAAAGTAGTTACGCATAAGAGTTGGACTGAAAGTTACGCGTAAGAAAGTAATGAGCAGAAAAGATAAGTTACGCGTAACAATGACCACGACCACAAAGACCATATACCAAAAATACAACTCTCGACTTCAGTAACCATCATCAGTCCGACAAATTCATATCAAGAACCAAAACCTATCCTACATCTAGACTCACTTCAAGAACCCTCACATCACTCCCCAACTCTCAATCAAGACTCAAAACGAAAATAACTTTAGATCTCAGATTAGTCTCATTTTTTTTGCAATCTCTTAACGATTGTCTTACTTGAAACTATCATCATCATTGATCATATACGAAGACAAAGCTTCATGATAATATTCGAACTCTAAAGAATGACTAAAACCATCAGTTTCAATCATTCTTTCATTGATTGAAAGACAAAAATCATTTCTTTAAACAAAATAACCAGAGACCATATATAAAATGATCTTGAAGTCTTTTCTCACGATTTCTTGGTCGGTTCCATGAGCACATGAAAACAAGTCTTGGTTAGGATGTATTTTGTCATTTGAGATGACATTCGTTTATGTTGTGATTCCGTTAGGTGATATGTAGCGTTTTTTCTTGAGATCTCTTTGGGAAGAAATAATAACGTTTGAGGGCGGACATTTTGTGTGAGGAGACATATTAGGTTTAGGTTTAAGTGATATGATATGAAATGCAACCTTTTATGTATCCGGATATCACATATTGGATCGGGCCTTTAGGTGTTTAGTTGGATATGGTTATTCTTCTTATTAAATTGTGGGCTTCAAACAAATGGACTGGACTTTGACGTTGGGTTGCAAACGCAAGTATTTCTGTAACAATTGTCATCCGAATTTTTTTTACAAAATTTTTGGATACAATTTGATGCGAATGGTATTTTGGTCTTAAGTAAAATTCACGAGGTTACTATTCCACGGCTAAAGTTTTCGATGGTTTTAACGTGACCGAAGATGACTCTTTATTATTTATTTGGGTGTGGTAGACGTTTGACGGGCGAGTTTACTTATTTCGTCTTCTTTCTTTCTTCCTTTCTGCGAAGATGACTTATGCGGGCAAATATGTTGAGTGTGATGAAGACTTGCTATCTAGTTACTTTTGTGTTTCTTTCTCTCTTAACCCAGTAAGCTATCACTTTCGTGTCTCCGCAATTGAGGATCGTCAAGAGGTTTTGTACAATGGGTACACCGTTCTTTTCACAAGGATAGTACAAGCTTAAGTAACTATTCCGGGAGATTTTACTTCATCCTCAAGTTCGTCATATTGGGCTCTCCTCACATGTGGTTTTCTGACAGGCCGTTGAATTTTGATACGGGGGGTTGAAATAAGGTTAGACAATTTCAAATGGTATTGTTCATCATTTGTCACTTCTCAGGTGATTTGATTTATGATAGAATGCTTCAGGAGATAATGCTTCATGTACACAATTATATCTTGATTCGATAATCGTAACCTTCAAGAGAAATGTGTAGTACCAGTGATTTGATATATGAAAGATAACTGGAATGCATTTGGTGAGATGAAGATGTTAATAGTATGGAATGCATTTGGTGAGATGAAATGTGTACATTATGGGCTTCATTCTTGATTCACTTCAGCTCAGATTTCGTCATTTTCTTCACATGGAACTTTTCTTGCAGAATTTTAGCATGCTCCAATGTATAACCGTCTACCAAATCGGCCTTCTTCGGGGTAGGTGTTGTTAAAACAAGTAGCAAACCATTCAAATTCCTTTGTTTTATCGTATCTAGCCATGATCTGGCGTCGATGCAATCTTCTGCTTCTTCTTTTTTAGAAGGCTAGTGATGATTCGTTTCTGAACTTGTTCGGGAGAGGTGGGTTGTTGGAGCTCAGGACCTCTTCATCGTCACCTACATTATACTCAAAGTGATCATCGGTTTTGGTCGGGGTGGTAACTTCGGAATCGATTACGAGGTTTTTTGAAGAAGCAGGGAGAATTTTTTGTTGAGAGGAGGCCGTTGTGGAGGAGGTTGCATCAAAGAAGATTCACCGGCCTTCGGCGTTGGTGCGAGTCTTTATCCTTATCCTTGTCTTCGCCGTCTCACGTTTAGACTTTTCGACCTTCGATCTACAAGCTTCTTGATTGGTAGGCGATGCTTGAAACGGCTTTCCTTCATGAAGTAAATGTCCCGTCGGTGATTGTTGTGACAAGCTTGGCCACCAATTCATTATCGAAAAAACTCTTTGGATGGGTTGGATTGATTGTGACGGTTAAGAGGCGTTGATCGAATAGTTTGCTTGGCGATGCGCATAAGATTTGGATAAAGTTGTTTGGCGTGAACAACTCCTTTGTGACTTTAAGGCGTACGCTCAGAAGTACTTTTCGTAGCCGATCATTTCGATTGATTCCTCTTGACGCGTGATTTTTCATGAATTCTGAACAAACTTCCTTTCTCCTTTCATCTTTTCATGCTCGTCATCAGTCTTGTATGTCGGAAAAATTGACTTTGTTGAGCACGTTTTCTTCGACTTGTTTGTGACTTTTGGTAATCCGTTCATGAGCTTGAGAAATCCAAGATTTAGATGGTTTCTTCACGGATTTGGATGATGATTTGGTTGACTTCTTTGATGATGGTGGCGAGAGGTGAGAAGAGCGAATCGATGATGAAGAGATATGAGGAGACTCGGATCCTTGGGAGGTTAAGTTTCTTCCTTTGATCGTCGCAGGACTATCTAGAAGAGCGTATCATAATCAACATCTTTATCTTTTTCGGACTTCTCTGTTTCCGGTACCTCAAACTCATATTCAATAGTATCCTCCACAAGCTTTTGTTTTGCACAGAGTGGTGGCACAGCCTCCCTTATCGGGTTGATTAACCGCATCGGAGATGGTTTGAGTCAAGCGGCACCACTTGATCCTCGGACCACCCATTGGTCTTGCAAATTCTTGACTTTGTGTTGGTGTCTAAAAATTTGATCGTCTTCTTGTAAACATTTTCGGTGGCTCTTCATCACTCTCCGAGCTTTCATCATAAGGTACAAGTACATGAGTCTTCCCTTTTTGCAGACTTGAGGACTTGGAGGTTTTGATGCTTGAAGGATTTATGTCTTCTTGAGTTTCGAGTAGGTAATCTCTTCATCCGTGTGGTACCTGAGAGCTTTAATCCACAAGCTTTCTTTCTTGTTCATGTGTAGGAATAGGTTGAGCTTCCTTCGGAACAATCCTTTTCTGAGGAGGATTCTTTGGAAGCTTCCTATAATATCTCGTACTTGTGACACTTCGACCTTGCCTCTTACGGTCCTCAAGTAGGTGTACCGAAGATTTTTCATCAAGATGACCAACTTTGCCTTCTTTTTGACTAACCGATACCTTTTATATGTTTCAAGCTTTTTGATTTGGGTAGTTAGGAGGTGATCGAGTAATACCATACCCTGTTTCTTTGTTGGCGATTGTTTGATTGACGGATAATATGGGTTCGGTCAATATGTCGATTATCTGGTCATTGAGCCTCATGGGATATCGGGATGAAGTCCAAGTTCTCTCGGATCAACAGTTTGATTATACCGACGGGGAATCTTGGAGCCAAGCTTCTTGTGAAAGCAGCATCATGTCCTCCATGCTCGGTGCCGTTTCAATGTCCTTCTTGTTGATCAACGACGAGAAAATTTGCGTTCATGAGCTTAGGATGCTCGCCTTTATCGCGACGAGACCGATTTGGTGATGATCATGTAGAGTGTTCTCCATGGTTGAGGAATATACTTGACTCACGTGAGAGTGCTTAATGTGATTCTGAAGCTTCATCATAACCAATATCTATGAAGAATTTCGGACTATCTCTTCATTAGGGTAGCAAAGAAGTCGGTTGAAGCGATGTCGAGATATGTGAGACAGCCCAGTAAGTCGTGAGTGATAGTGACTTGTTTGTGATTAAGTGTCACATTCATTCGCACTTTGACGGTGATCCTCTCGCATAGAATCCAGATTGTTGAATGTAGACCTGGGCGTGGCGGTGTGAGAGCATGTTACGGTAGGGATGATTCACGAGAATATCCTGTGATGAGACAAAAGATTACGAGCATGTGAGGTGTGTCAAAGTCAACCCTAAGGTTGTTCTTTCAATCTGGATAACCCTCGGAAAGATATCAGCAATTGTAAGAACTTACGATGCATCCACATTCATTTGTTCGATATGCGTGATAAATAACATTAGCCAAAAGACCAACATATCGAAAGACATAGTTATTCAGTCATGAAGATCTTATTGGTTATTGAATGTGGTCAATGATTATTACAAGTCCTAAGTCTGGTCCTTGTTGGTCAATAGTTCAGCGATAGGAAATGTTTTGTGAGTTAGTTAACTTTAGGTTTTAAAGTTTATGTTATCACTTATGGTTCACATATATTAAGCGTTTAAGTTTATTAGTGACATTATTGGATTCGTGACGATATGATTAGTTTATTTACAAGTTTGTACATGTAACAATTCATTATGAAGGTCAATCCAGGCTTAAGCGTAGTTTTGGCAAAGTTAAGCGAAAGCGAGATGATATACTGGCGTGAGGCGAAAGCTTACGCGAAGGATCCTAGCTTCGGCGAAAATGTTATCGCATGGGAAAAAGGGGACCTTATGCATAGCTTCTGGCGGCAGAAGTATATATACCTTACGCGTAAGGCACAAATAGTAAGACCTCCGTGAAGTCTGTTTTACGTATATCCTCCTGGAGATCGCGTAGTCCCATTGTAGAACCCGGCGTAATGGTTATGCATAGAATTATTCTTGCGATAACTTGACTACTCAGCGTAGGGTAATCCTTATCGCGTAGAGTTTCAAATGACCTTGATTCTGAATATTATCGTAGCCAAACACAAATAATTCATCAAATCATTAACATTAACACAAAACATCATTTTATCAACAAGTTATGGCATGAACATTCATAACGTTCGTGAGAATTTATACGCGTGAAGTCAAAACCCTAGGTTTAAGACTTACGCATCATATTCTAGCCATGGGATATGCATCAAACAAATTCTGGTAGGTATAGAGTGTTGTTAGAGTCTTTAGGCGGTATTAACTAATTAGATTTGTAAATCAAAATTACCCAAAGTTATGAACTTTTAAACCCCAACTTCAAATTGTCAAACAATTAGTGTTTTTGGGTGGTTAACAACCATGGAAATCATCAATTCAACCTCATATGACCATAACCCAACAATCTTTTAGACCAAAGCACTTCACATTTGGAAAATAGAGACTCATAAACCCTAATTTTCAAAAATCATTAATAAGTGTTTGGGGTTTTAATGGTTAAAATGGTGTACTTGATGTATAAGAAAGCGTTTGACACTATCCATATAACCAAAACACACACATAATGATTATGTGTTCATAAACTATCATTAGAACACATAATCACGCAATTCACACTTTTTAGCCGTTGGATTTGCATGAGATTAAAACCCTTAGCTTAAAAACATGTTAAGATCATTAAAACACTTACAAAATGATGATCAAAACAACGGATTTCTTGGTTCAATCTTAGGCATAGGATGAATATGGTTGTGTGTATTAAATGTGAAGTAAAAAGTAGGTGGGAGGTGTTTTTATTAAAAATAACTTTAACATTTTGACAGATTTAGTCCCTCCACCTTTTCCTTTTTTCAAACAAAGCCATTTAACTTCCATTTTGGTTACCAAACAAAGTTTTTAAGAAAGGAACTTTGACGACACTCCCCCTCGACTTGAGAAATAATGAAATGTTATAAATTTAGTCAGAGGTGTCATTGTACCGAAACTTTACCACCATTTGTTAAAAGAAACAAGAGATAAGATAACATGGAAATACAGATGATTTGAAACGATTAAAGTTATATTTTTCTCCCTCGCACAAATTGTAAAATCGAATTTTGAAAGATTATAGTGTTGAAGGAAAAATGTTATGTTGAAAGATTGTAGATTAGAATAATATTTTTGTTGTCTTCTCGAGGGTTTTATATTTTTATATTTCGTTTTTGAAAAATTATTTACAAAAGAGATTTTGGTGTTTGACAGGTTTTTAAGGCTGTTTTAGGAGGTCATCCAATTCCTCTTGAGTCAAACACCTCATACCAATCCGGTGGACCAACTCATTAAACCTAGCGAGAGGCAAGGCTTTGGTGAGAAATCTACCAATTGGTATTCAGCCTGCAAAATATAATTCAACGGTACACTGTTCCGTGGTCCTTGATGAAATGATAACGAAGATCGATGTGCTTTGATTTAAGTCTTGAAGCCCCGGGTGCGAGATCATGGCACTCGATTGTCGCGTACATCAGGATTACGTCAAATCGTAACCATAGTCTTTGAGTTGTGTTCTCATCAGGATGACTTGAAGCGCGGACATGGCATAATGCCCGGTGATAGCGGCGATGTACAATCCACCTTCTTTGATTGCCAAGACCCAGTTTATCACCAAGAAATTGTAGAGCTCCCGAAGTACTTTTCCTTGAGTCTAAGCATCTGGCATTGACGTCACGAAAAAGCGATTAGTTCAAAACCGTCATGGGATACCGTCCCAAGTTAATGGTTCCCTTGATGTATGGAGGATTCTTTTAGCCTCAGAGAGGTGGGTTCGGTGGTCACGGCGATAAGAGCATAGATAAACGGAAAAGACAATATCGGTACGCTAGTATTAGATACATGAGAGACCCAATAATATTTCGGTATTTGGTAGGGTCTACTAATTTCCCTTGTAAATCAAGCGTCTAGCTTGGTATGAGCCATTGGTGTGGCATAAGTGTGTCCTGTTTTCATTCCAAATTTGTTTAACAATTCAAGGGCATTTGGTTTGATCGAGGAAAAAATACCGCGAATTGATGAACTTGTAGTCCTAGAAAGAACGTGAGTTCACACATCATGGACATTTCAAAATTTTTCTTCATTAGTTTTGCAAAAGCGATTGAAAACTTTTTATGTGTAGACCCAAAAATGATGTCATCCACGTAAATTTGAACAATTAAGATATGTGCCCCGTGATATTGTATAAAAAGAGTTGGGTCAACCGAACATTTGGTGAAATTATTAGCAATGAGGAAGGATGATAGCTTATCGTACCATGCTCGAGGAACTTGTTTGAGACCATCTCTGAGCTTTGTTGAGTTTGTAAGCGTGATTGGGAAACTTCGGATCAGAATCCATCCGGTTGGTCGACATAAACCGTTTCTTTAAGTTGTCCATTGAAAGCGTTTTGACATCCCGATAGGCCGTCATATTCATGAGCATGACGCTAGAAATATCCGAACGACCTCAAGACGAACAGCAGGAGCAAATTCTTCAAAGTCAATACCTCTTCGGCGATAACCCTTAGCCACGGGCGTGACTTATTCGGATAACATTTCCTTGACATCAATTTGTTTTTCCAAATCCATTTTAGACCAATGGCGATGACTCTGTTGGTCTTTCACCCGGTCACATACTTCAAGGCGTTTGAATTGGTTGAGTTCTTCTTGCATGGATTCAATCCAGTTGTCTTTTGTCATTCCGTCTTTGATGTTTTTAGGTTCGTTGGCGGTGAAAGTGCATAAATGCAATGTTCACCGTATGTGTGAAGAGCGTTGTCTAACGGCCGGTTGATTCGGGTTGCCAATAATGTTTTTTCCGGAGGATGGTCTTTCGTCCATCTATGTGTGGAGGGTTGATGTTGATATACATTGTCGGTCGAGGATTCAAATGGTTTGTTGAAGATTCGACATCACGTGCGGCGATCCTCATTAGCAAGCGGGTTGAAGAACGCATTTGGATCAAAATCGCATGTGGGGTACTACATTCGAATATCATCAGCAACTTCATCATTGTTGGAAGCGGTTTGTTCAATTTGTTGTGGTGGAGTCAGCTGGTAGGGTGCATCTAGCGATGATTGTTGTACTTAGGTGTATCGAGTATAAGAGTATTATCGAGGTTGAGCGGCGGAAACGCGGATACACACAGCACATTCATCAAGATCGTCACGTGACGGAGCAAATAACCTTTCCATTTGTTGACGAGTAAGGCAGGGCTTTGTTCAGTGATGATGGGGTTTGGGGAAGTTTAAGCGGTTGTGTCGGGTTCCAAGTGTAATACTCGAAGCCATTGTGAAGAAGTTTCAGTTAGCTTCCCCAAGTGACATTTGTCTTTAGGATTTAAAACTTTGATGAAGTCTACATTTCCTCTAACTTTTGAAGGTTTCGATTATCAGTGGAATTTGTAGATGAGCATGAAACCATACAAAGAAAATCGACTAATTATTTGAAGATCCGTTCGAGGGTAGCGTGCGTAAATCAACAAGATCTTCTCAATGTTTGAGTAACTTCACACAAGATCTTGAGTTGTAAATACTCATCATTTTTGGTCAATCTGAAGCGCAAAAGCGGCTTAAAATGCTCCATCAAAATACGAAAATATCTCAAAATTGCATTTTATATGTTTCGGTCAAAATGTTTAAAATCGGATGAAAAATGAGCAAAGTTTGCATAATTGGCGCTTCAGTCCCCAGTTTCTAAAATTGTCAAAATAGTCCACGAGTCCTAATTTCAAAAGAAAAATCACCAAAGGTCCTTATAAAATCATAAGTTGTCAAATTTAGTCCTTTATATATATATAAAAGTTTGAGAAAATTACAAGTTTGGTCCTCCAAGTTTCAAAATTGGCAAAATGGCCCTGGAAAATTGGAAAATGGCAAGTTGGTCCTTGTACTTTTTGAGATTGTCACTTTTATCCCTTGGAACAACTTTTGAAATTGGCGACCTAGGTCCTTGAGTTTAAATTACAAAAGAGTCCTTGTTGATTTAAACCCTTTTAAACCTTTGACCCTATCACAAACAAGTGACCCTATGTCATCCCCATTTGGACCCCCCTTGATATTTAACACCAGTCAAACTTTGGTTTAACCACCCTTGGCGCCAAAGTCCTCCTCTTCACCTGCTTCCCCTGAAATCACTCAATCCCATCCCCCCCAGCTCCTCTTCCTCCTCCATGTCCCTCCCTCCCTTCAACAACAAATACAATTAATGCCCTCCTCACCTCACTCAACCCCTCAACTGCTAATACCACTTTTTGGCCAAAATGCATCAACGGCCATGATCACTCCAAGCTATCCAATGGCTCAGAATTTAAGTGGGAATTGATCAGAAACAAGTGGGAAGAAGTTTGGAATATAAATAGAGGTTGAAGAGAGAAGAAAGAGTAGTAGTTAGTCTTATAAATTTTCCTTATGTCGTTTTTTTAAATCAATGTCTTAGTTTAATTAAAATGTTGTTATTTCTGTTTATTTGTATCTAACTTAAGTTAAAGTTTCATTGTGAGGTGCTTTTGAGTTCCAATCCAAGTTTTTATTTAAATTCCAAGTTTAATGTTTATTGTGGTATAAGTCAGTTTCAATTTCTCGATTGCAAGCTTAGTTCAAATTTCAAATTCTCAAATAAGCTTATTCAGGCTTATGATAGCTTTCTATAAACTCTCAATCAAGTTTCAACGATTTTGGTCCATGGTCAACAAAATCAAACGGGGCCAGAATGGAAATGGTGATGATATTTGGGTGATGCAGGCGGTTGGATGGGTTAAAATGGATTAGGTTAGTATAAGATTGGGTTTGGTTTAGCCTGAGAACTAGCTGGACACATGTGAGTGAGTTTCTCAGTTTCAATTTTCAAGTCTAATTTGCATATTTTGCTTGTTTGTGTATCTGTGGTCACCACTGTTTTTAGGTGTTTATTTAGTTGTATTTAGGATGTAATAACTTAGTTTGATCAATATCACATGTTGGTTCAGCAGTTTGTTCAATTTATAGTTCAAAACAGTCTTAATAGGGTGTTTGGATTAGCTACATTAATTATCTTAGAGGTGTATCCAGTGATTAAGATTTGTTGGTTCAAGTTTGGTTAGCTCATATGTGATCACATCTGTCTTTAATTTGAGCTTGCAAAGCTCAAAAGTCAAAAATCCATTAAATCTGTCTCAACAGCTTAGCTGTTGAGCTTTTATAAAACCAAAAGCTCATTTTATGTTTAAATAACTTAGATATAGCTTGCCTTAGATCTATTTCATCAATATACATCATTCTCAGTCCACAAAGTTGGATCAAAGTTCAAATTAGTCAACTTTTCGTTTGTTAGAAGTCAAACTTGCCAAAACTCGTTTGAGCTCAACTAGGAAGATTTTAGTGGACTCATCTCTCGGGTCAAAATCGGTAAGACTTGGTGCTTTAAAAAGTTCACTTGGTCTAGTTTATGGTTGCCATTTTTACATATTTTTGTGATTTTTCTTTAAGCTCCAAATGAGCTTAGCAACAGGGGCTTATATCTTGCAGTGCACACTAAATGATAGCGGTAATGCGACATTTTGAGAGCTACTTGCAACAAGCTCATTTTAGCTTGTCCAAGTCTCGGTGTGGATTTGGACCCAACAGGTCTATATTTAGTTCCAACTTTTGTTTTCCACTCTCTGCTTATCAAGTAGCCTGTGTATAAGCTCTAAAGTAGCATCTGAAAACTGATTTAGCACATTTACTCAAAACATTAAATCTGTTAATCTGGCAAATCAGAGGTCAAGGCTTGTTGTTTCTTGTTGCTTTTAGGTTCTTTTAGCATATTTTAGCCTTTGTAACAGTTTGGTGCTTGTTTTGTCCCTTTAGCTTATCCAAGTGCTTGTTTCATAAGCACTTTGCACCTCAGTTTCAATTTCTTGCACATAACCTCCTGTTTTTCCATTTTTCCTAGATTCCTAATATTATTTTAAGTTTTTCTTGAAATTTTCATATTTTTCCAAGCTTGTTTGCTATTTTTCTTAATTTAAATTAGTTTTTAAGCATTTTTAATTAGCATTTAATGCAAAAAATTAAGAAAAGGTTCAAAAAAATAATTTTTCATTTTTCTTAAGTTAAGATAAATATAAAAAGCCAAAAAAATATTTTTCTAGATTTTCCTTAGTTAAATTTGTATTTTTAAATAATTTAAGTAGTGTTAAATAGTTTTTAATTCATAAAAAAATAGAAAAATAATCAGAAAATTACAAAAATAGTTTTGAAAATTCTCTTTTGTTATTTTAGATTTTTCCAAGTCATAATTTTATTTTTCTAGCTTTATTTCATATTCTCTTGTATTTTAGGTTATTATTAAATAGTTAAAAATAGTTTTTAATTAATAAGAATTAGATAAATAGTTTTAAAAATAATTTTCTTTTCTACTAATTTATTTTTTTATCATTAGGTTTGTAAAAATGTCATTTTCATATTTTTAGGACTTTCATTTCTTAGATCTCACTTTTTATTTTGTACGTTTACGTAATTTTATTTTAAACGTAAGTTTTAAGTTTTAAGTTTTAAACGTTCATCATTTTAAATATAGTGATAGCATTTATTTAATATATTTTAACTTTTTAATTTTCTTAATTTGCATTTAAGTCGCTTTAATTTATAAACTTTTTCAGTAGTGTAATTATCCATCCAATCCTTTTAGATCCTATCCTTAGTGATCATTCTATCCTTTGAGTTTGTTTTGACACACCATTGAGTCTCCGTGGGACTTAACGACCCGGTAATTCATTATATTCTCTGATCTTCATTGAGTTTGTGCTTGAACTGTTTTAAGTTTGTTACGTGACCATTCCTGAAGTGGCCGCGGTGATAAAGCTTGGCGGTTTAGCCAGAGATCAAATTGGCCGTACGAGGCTTTAAGCGTGTGTTAGCCATTTTGAGACCCATTCTTGCACATACCCCATCATTTGTAAAAAGTTTTTTTGTAAAGTTATCAAAATTCCAAAAAGTTCATTAACACTTTTCCTAAAGTGTTAAAAAGCGCTAAAATATTTTCATTCTTTGTTTTATCATAATGTTTTTCAAAAATACCAAAATATTCCTCTTTACCCTCTTACCTTTTTGATTCTTCATTTCTTACCCTCTAAAACCTTTTGATTCTTTCTATGTCTTATCCTCACCCTCTTGGTTGTCAATGGTGTGGTGGTCCTTATAATGGTGGCAATTGCCCCAGTTTTAGCATGGTGGAATCGAGGAAGCGGGTCCGTCTAACCAGATCCCTATTCCTACCATAACACAAGCTGATTTATTCCATCGACTACCGCCTTTGTGAGACTCAGCAGTTTCTTGTGTGAGTCTGTGTGGTGGTTCACATTCCGATTCGATTGTCAATCAGAAACACGCTTGTCTATGAGCGGGTTCGATAACAATTATGACTACAACACATACCACTCACACCACATCAGTTTTCTTTATTGTGATAGTGTAGGTCCTCACTCTAGCTCGGATTGTCAAACAAGGAATCCATTTCCTTGTAGCAATCGGCTCTTAGTATCATGACCAACCTCTACAATTACCGGCTGGTACTTCCTCAAAATCTTCTCCTTGATCTTTTGGATTTAGTGAAAGATTTGAAGGAATGTAAACACTCCCAAGATAATCCAAATGAGAAATTCATGGAAGTTTTGTTAGTGAAAGAAGCTGAAATTAGATTCCCAAATTGCCTTTGAACAATCTATTAGGGAATCAATTGCAAAAGCGGCCAAATCTAGCTCTCGATTCCGTTTCATTCCTGATGACGATGATGATGAAGATATCCTTGATATCCTACAATTTTATCACGGTTCATCAAGTTCATCGGTTGAAATTCCTTCCATGAAAAATCAGGGAGAAAAGACTATGATGGAATTACTAGCGAGAAAGAACAAATGGAAAGTATAAAACATATGTATGCTAGTCCTTCTAAACTCCTCATCTGTTGTTATCACACGATATTCCCACTCTCTCTCGAACATGGGGGCGAGCATCTTGGCCCAAAAAAGGAATCGGGCAATTCATAAAGTCTAGTGTTGAGAACCTTGTCCCAATCCCAGAGAGTCACGGGGAACTTCGACCATATGTGTGATTCTCTTTCCCTCTTGAGTGTTCAAATGATCATTTGGAAACTTTCTCGATGTTGGCGGCGATTATACTTCTTATGAAAACATCAGAGTCGTTGAGGCATCAACTGTCGTCGTCCCTTCTTGAGGAGTTCTCCGTGAACTCACTCACATCAATCCACCTTTTGATTTGGCCGTCACGGGAGAAAAATCTCACCGATAATGATCGATCACTCACTTCTCACCCTAAGATTCAATCGAGAATGTTGATCACTTTGTTCCTGAAACATTCAAAGCTACTTTCACTAATCCTCTATTTGAATTACTCTGAATTCACAATTTAATTTCCAGAATCCACTCTTTTTCGGATGAGGATAGTGATGAGCCCACAATGGAACAAGAGTTCACAAATTCACCTCATGTGAATGATTCTCTTCATGAAGAGTTCTCCGGTGAATTCTCTCATGACATATCTCTCAGGAACATGATCATTTCTATTTTGATCTTGAGGATGATATTAGCTCGAAGGAAGGTGTACTCTATCATACGAGTTTGCTTATTGATGATACTACCTTCACCCTTCCTCCCGATACGTCTACATTTGAGGATGAAGAATGGATCTTGATTGTTATCAAAATCTTTCTTCCTTTCCTCAAATATCTTGTGATTTCTCTTCATCTTCACTCCTTCGGAAATGAAGACACTATCTTTGACCATTTTCATTTATTATTTGTAGTCGGATCTCTATATCTCATCGATTGTGGAACTTTCCACATGCAATGTTTATCCAAACATCTTGAATGAGTCGATGGAGATTGTCTCTTCCACTTACTTCCCCATGAACAAATTAATGCGGGGTCGAAATAAGCTAGCGACTTCGGGAATCAAAAATAGTAGCAAAACCATATGGGTTTTCACCCATATTTCACTTTCTTACTTTCTACCACTAGTGTGTGGGGGGTTGCCCATATGTTGTGTATATATGCAAGTTTCAAAAAAAAAAAAAAAAACTTTCAGCGGTATTTCCCTTTTACGTTCTTTGTTTTGGCATAACCGGTACTTTGAATATTGAGGCAATATTCATTTCTAAGTGTGGGATTCTCTGAATTTTATCATGTATTATCCACTCAATTCCCCCGTTTTTGGCCAAAATTTTTTTTTGGAGTAAGTGTTTTGCACTTACTCACTTGGTTATCAATCGCCATGTCTAATAGACAAAAGTTGGCTAATCGAGAGCAAACGGCTCTTGGTAAAGATTTCTCAAATCCGTTTATATGGCTTGCAATTTGCCCAAAATTGTATGGTATTCAGCTCACCATATCCTAAAAGTGAAGAGTTGGCTAGCCCGCAAGTTTATGGCTTGTGGTAAAGGCAGTGGAAAATTCATAATTGGTAATCACTCACCAATAATATTGATAATTTATCTAAGAGTTGGCTAGTCGAAGCAAACGGCTTCGGTAAAGACAAATCAAATCCGTTGGAAGTGGTGGTTTGCTCAAAATCACATGGTTATCGATTGTACCATGGTTTTACTTGAACTGAAACATTTGGCTACTCCAGAAGTAATGGCTTTTGGTAAAGAGATGCAAATCCATTAATTTTTTCTCAAAAGATTGCTAGGGACTAGCAATAGTTTAGTGTGGGGATTGATGAGTGTGTAAATACTCATCATTTTTAGTCAATCACGAGCTAAAGCGCAAAATGCCGAGAAATGCATCAAAATCTTGAAAATATCTCAAAATTGCATTTTATATGTTTCAGATGCAAAATGTTTAAAATCGGATGAAAAATGAGCTAAGTTTGCATAATTGGCGGTTCAGTCCCCAGTTTCTAAAATTGTCAAAAATAGTCCATGAGTCCTAATTTCAAAAGAAAAATCACCAAAGGTCCTTTTTAAATCATAAGTTGTCAAATTTAGTCCTTTGGTGATATATATAAAAAGTTTGAGAAAATTACAAGTTTGGTCCTCCAAGTTTCAAAATTGGCAAAAATGGCCCCTGGAAAATTGGAAAATGGCAAGTTGGTCCTTGTAATTTTTGAGATTGTCACTTTTAGCCCTTGGAACAACTTTTCGAATGGCGGCCTAGGTCCTTGAGTTTTCGAAATTACAAAAGAGTCCTTGTTGATTTAAACCCTTTTAAACCTTTGGACCCTATCACAAAGCCAACGACCCACAGTATTAACCACATTTGGACCCCTTGATATTTAACAGGTCAAACTTTGGTTTAACCACCCTTGGCGCAAAGTCCTCTCTTCTTTGCTTCCCACAAATCACTCAATCCCATCCCAGTACTTTCTTCCTCCATCCCTCCCTCACCTAAACAACAAAATACAATTAATTCCCCCTCTCTCACCTCTCAACCTCAACTGCTAATACCACTTTTTGGCAAAAATGCATCAAACGCGACCGATCACTCCAAGCTATCCAATGGCTCAGAATTTAAGTGGGAATTGATCAGAAACAAGTGGGAAGAAGTTTGGAATATAAATAGAGGTTGAAGAGAGAAGAAAGAGTAGTAGTTAGTCTTATAAATTTTCCTTATGTCGTTTTTTTAAATCAATGTCTTAGTTTAATTAAAATGTTGTAATTTCTGTTTATTTGTATCAAACTTAAGTTAAAGTTTCATTGTGAGGTGCTTTTGAGTTCCAATCCAAGTTTTTATTTAAATTCCAAGTTTAATGTTTATTGTGGTATAAGTCAGTTTCAATTTCTCAGTTGCAAGCTTTCAAAAGTTCAAATTCATTCTCAAATAAGCTTATTCAGGCTTATGATAGCTTTCTATAAACTCTCAATCAAGTTTCAAACAGTTTTGGTCCATGGTCAACAAAAATCAAACTGGGCCAAGAATGGAAATGGTGATGATATTTGGGTGATGCAGAGCAGTTGGATGGGTTAAAATGGATTAGGTTAGTATAAGATTGGTTTGGTTTAGCACGAGAACTACGGACACATGAGTGAGTTTCTGTTTCAATTTTCAAGTCTAATTTGCATATTTTGCTTGTTTGTGTATCTGTGGTCACCACTGTTTTTAGGTGTTTATTTAGTTGTATTTAGGATGTAATAACTTAGTTTGATCAATATCACATGTTGGTTCAGTAGTTTGTTCAATTTATAGTTCAAAACAGTCTTAACAGGTGTGTTTGGATTAGCTGCATTAATTGTCTTAGAGGTGTGTCCAGTGATTAAGATTTGTTGGTTCAAGTTTGGTTAGCTCATATGTGATCACATCATCTTTAATTTGAGCTTGCAGCTCAAAAGTCAAAAATCCATTAAATCTATCTCAGTAACATTTGTTGTTTTATAAAACCAAAAGCTCATTTTATGTTTAAATAACTTAGATATAGCTTGCCTTAGATCTATTTCATCAATATACATCATTCTCAGTCCACAAAGTTGGATCAAAGTTCAAATTAGTCAACTTTTAGGTTTTGTTAAGACAAAACTTGCCAAAACTCGATTTTGAGCTCAACTAGGAAGATTTTAGTGGACTCATCTCGGGTCAAAATCGGAAGACTTGGTGCTTTAAAAAGTTCACTTGGTCTAGTTTATGGTTGCCATTTTTACATATTTTTGTGATTTTTCTTTAAGCTCCAAATGAGCTTGGCAACAGGGCTTATACCTGTCTGTACTCGATGTCTTGAGTGTCTTGGTATTTTATGAGCTTGCAACAAGCTCATTTTAGCTTGTCCAAGTCTCACGTGGATTTCGAGATAGCCAACCGGTCTATATTAGTTCCAACTTTTGTTTTCCCTCTCTGCTTATCAAGTAGCTTTGTATAAGCTCTAAAGTAGCTTATCAACTTGATTTAACATTTACTCAAAACATTAAATCTGTTAATCTGGCAAATCAGAGGTCAAGGCTTGTTGTTTCTTGTTGCTTTTAGGTTCTTTTAGCATATTTTAGCCTTTGTAACAGTTTGGTGCTTGTTTTGTCCCTTTAGCTTATCCAAGTGCTTGTTTCATAAGCACTTTGCACCTCAGTTTCAATTTCTTGCACATAACCTCCTGTTTTTCCATTTTTCCTAGATTCCTAATATTATTTTAAGTTTTTCCTGAAATTTTCATATTTTTCCAAGCTTGTTTGCTATTTTTCTTAATTTAAATTAGTTTTTAAGCATTTTTAATTAGCATTTAATACAAAAAATTAAGAAAAGGTTCAAAAAAATAATTTTTCATTTTTCTTAAGTTAAGATAAATATAAAAATCCAAAAAAATATTTTTCTAGATTTTCCTTAGTTAAATTTGTATTTTTAAATAATTTAAGTAGTGTTAAATAGTTTTTAATTCATAAAAAAATAGAAAATAATCAGAAAATTACAAAAATAGTTTTGAAAATTCTCTTTTGTTATTTTAGATTTTTCCAAGTCATAATTTTATTTTTCTAGCTTTATTTCATATTCTCTTGTATTTTAGGTTATTATTAAATAGTTAAAAATAGTTTTTAATTAATAAGAATTAGATAAATAGTTTTAAAAATAATTTTCTTTTCCTATAAATTTTCTTTTATCATTAGGTTTGTAAAAATGTCATTTTCATATTTTTAGGACTTTTATTTCTTAGATCTCACTTTTATTTTGTGCGTTTACGTAATTTTATTTTAAACGTAAGTTTTAAGTTTTAAGTTTTAAACGTTCATCATTTTAAATATAGTGATAGCATTTATTTAATATATTTTAACTTTTTAATTTTCTTAATTTGCATTTAAGTCGCTGTTATTTATAAACTTTTTTTGATAGTGTAATTATCCATCCAATCTTCCGATCACTATCCTTTGATCATTCTATCCTCCGAGTTTGTTTTGACACGAGTCTCGTGGGACTTAACGACCCAGGAATTCATTATATTCTCTGATCTTCGTTGAGTTTGTGCTTGAACTGTTTTAAGTTTGTTACGGTCGGCCATTCACAAGTGGTAGGCTTGAGTGATAAAGCGGCGGTTTAGCACAGATCAATCACTCGTGAAATTGAGACGATAAAACCAAAGTGAGACGTTTGAGCCACATATCGTCTTATTTCTTCCCTCTAATTGAAGAAAATCAAGAAGGCATTGGGTTTTCGCAAAGAAGCATGTAGAAGAACAAGGAAGCAATGACCACCTACACACTCTCTCCCCTTGATGTTTTCAATGATTGAATCATACACCCGCATATGTTGATGATGAATTGAAGCAATGGCCATGTATAAGGAGACAATGAAACCATGTATGTCCATTGACCGAACAAGTGTGAAGTACCAAAAATATTTCGAGAGAGTCAATCTAGCGATAAAACATCTCTCATTATGTTGATCATCACCGTGTATTGTTGTTGAAGCGGTTTGATCTTCACTTATAGAAGATTCGGTTGTTGTTGTAGATTCAGTGTATCCGAAATTAGAGTATTATCGGTTGTGCGTGGAATTCGATACATCCAGCGACTTTTGGCGGAATCTTTAACCGGAGGAGCAAGCAATGTTTCCAATTCATGACGATTAAGTACAATGGTGGAACGGCTGATGGATCATGATATTTTGCTGAGAAAGCGGGTCCTACGGCGTTTTGCGGTAGAGCCATTCTTTGTTATACCTACATAGAAAAATAGGATGGGGGCAAGGAAGAAAAACATGGATCCCCAAGTGTAGCGGGTTCGGATGTTAAAGCATAAAGATGTAGTGTCAATTATCTTTGACACAGAACATGATATTTTGATGATTTCCTTTCCTGCTTCAGGGATGGATGTAGAGGGTTTCACACTTGTTATGGTGCAACTACTTAATATCTTGCCTGTAGGAATCCACCTAAGACCAACAGTGTTGAAAACTCTACCCGTTGGTATCCATCTAAGGTTAGATCTAAGGGGTGTTGAAACTTCTTTTGGGGAAGAATTTCGTCCTATATTGATCCACCTATTAGGTTTCTGAAATTTTACGTTTAGATCAACGGGTTTATTTCTTACTGTTTGAGTTAACTTAGGTTTTGGTTTGCTACAAGCGTGTTAAGAATACACTCGAAGGTGATACACTAGGTTGTGAACCTAAGATTCCATCCTTTTGGAGTAGTGTCCTTTTCCTAGCCTTTTCTAGGTCATAGTTCTTGTATGCGTCATTTGAATCATATGAATTTTTACGTTTAATGCTCGGTTTAGACAGTGTTGAACAAATCCTAGATTGGCGAAACATGCTTGTACCGGGTATAACGAAAGAGTTTAAGAAACATGTTTAATAGAAATAAGCATTATTCATTGGCCGAATGTGGAGTGGTGGTTTTGACAAATGATTATTCTCAACAACTTGGGAGGCAAACCGTGGTTTTGAAGATTTAGAATGTTCAGATTTAAATTCAGTTGGTTGTCTAACTTGATTGATTTAGATTGGTTGAAGAGCGATTTCCCAAGATTGTTGGTTTTGTAAACTTAGTATCCACACTCTTGCCAGTTAATCTTCTCAGTTTGTTTTGTAAAGCAACATGTGCAACCCCTTTGCTTGAATTTGAGCCTTTAAATGCTCATTTTCTTTTACTAATAAATCCACACGATTAATTTGTTCATTTGAATCTGTGCATTTATTGTTTCGAGGAAAAAGATTTGTTTTGTAATTTAAGTTCAAAAGAGATGCAATGTGCCTCTAGTTTTGAAAAATCTTTATGAAACTTGGCAATGGTCTTATTGAGAAGAATGATTTCAGATTCAAGAGTTTGATTTTTCGGTTGAATTGTTAACAAGTAAGGGCTCGGACATGAGATAGTTGTTCGGACATTGTGCACAACACCTGGTCAACCTCTCCTTCATTACTAAATTCAGGTTGCTCGGTATGTTGTGTCGCATTTTGATCGAATATGATCAATGTAGATTGTACCCTCGACCATCGTTGCGTATGGAGTGTCATAGGTGGGTAAGATATCTTCCTCAACCATTTCTTTGTCACTGTTGGGCTCGGTGTAAGTAGTTAAGTATGATATCTTCTCAGGATCCGCTGCCGTCATCTGCTTTTCAATGCTACAACCTCATTGTCCGCATTACCCAAGCGATTCTTGATAATCACAACATTCTCAACGTCCATTTGAGCATTCCTGTACATCAACTCTTTCACCTTGCACATTGCGGATATCGAATTTGATGATGTTTGACGCTTCAATGCGAGCAGCCATGTATCCTTCTTCCAATGCCACAAATGGATCTTTATGATCGAATCCATTTCACCCCACTGTGAAGAATCAAAGAAAGAAGGTGCAAAGTCGATATAACACGAGAAGGTCGATATAGTGAATCTCGGTTCCCTCCAAAATAATTTTGAAAAAATTTTGACTCTCAAAATTTGAAATTCACTATAAAATCCAATTCTAAGGTTGAAAGAAAAATTTGAGTTATGACAATTTTGGCTTAAATTTGACCCGAAAAATTCAAATTTGGGCCCTAAAATTTGAATTTTTGACCAAAATTTTCACATTTAAACCATAATTTGAATCTCAGTAAATTGAACGTTTAGTCTCCCGAAAAATTAAATTTTACTCAAATTTTCCTTAATTTTTTTTTTTGATAACTTGTGTTGATGGATCTTTGTAGAGATGAAGCTGTGGTGATGAAGTGTCCTTAGGCGTAGAAATCACAATAACCAAGTAGCACTTAAGCGTCAAAACACCAAAGTTACGTAACAATGAAAGGAGTTAGCGTAGTTTTAGCTTACGCGTGTGAGGAGGAAAAAGACTAAAGTATGCGTAAACGATAGGTTATCGTAGAAAACTTAGGCGAGGATTATCTTATGCGTAAGACGGGCTTAGGCGTGAGGATGAATCTTATGCGTGGGATTTTCTCTTGCGTAAGCTTTATGTTATCGTAAGTTTGAGTTTTATCAAATGATCTTTTACACTATCACAGTGCAAAAGATATCCAAAGTCGACGTACTTTCAGGCTTATCCAAGCAAGAAAACACGGAGTAAACCACGGAATCGAAGATCAAACCAAGGATAAAGTTACGCGTAGAATTAGGGTTTTGATACGCGTAGTTCTACTGTAAATGACTTTTGCCCAAAGATGTTTCTAAACCAGATTTTTGTGATAAATAGCTTCAATATCACCAAAATAACACAAAAGTGTGAAACTTGATGATCTAAAGCTTCTAAAACAGGTTACGGCGTAGGAAAACACCCTCGTACAAAAACTAGCTTAAAAACGATTCTACACACATAAAGTTTCAAACTTTTTGCCAAAAACTTAAACTTTAACACCCAATAACCTTTAAAGTACAAGAATCTTGGATTGAAAAGTGTAAAAATGAGTTTTTAAGCGTGAGAAAGGTTAAAAAACGTGAACCTTACGAGTAGATAAAAACAAACCGTTCACCCAACTAGATGGCGATTGATACCCTTTGTTAGGTCACTAGTTTTACAACACAAGCATCAAGAGAAGAGATAGAGAGGAGAAGAGAGGCGGATGAACAATCTACACTCACACACACACGTATAAATGAAGAAGGGTTAGGCGTAGAGTGAGTGAAAGAGTAAATTGAACAACCAACCCTCAAGTGAGGGTTATTACAAAGTATTTATAGGCAAGGATCTAGGGCAACACTCCTCTTCCTTCCACTCTCTATGGGCTTGGGCCTAAGCTCATGGGCCTTCTACATAAGCTTAAGGCTAATAACAAACATAAAGGCCATAATAAGCTAACTATTACATATGTGTAACTAACACTTGAATAAGGTTTAGGAGTGATTCCAACAATAGCCCTACATGAAGCTACCAAAGGCGTGTTGGACCAAAATAAATTCAAATAAACTGGTAACCACCTACACCAAATAAATCGAGAAAAGATGATATGGTCACCATGGTTGCAAGTCTAATAACCTGCCCCGGCAAGATGTGGACCATCCCACCTTGAATCCCCTTACCCCGTAGACTTATCGTAGCCTCTTGTAATCAATATCACCATCATTCTTATGCCGTTAATCACCAACATCGAGAAAGCAAGCAACATCAAACAAACCGTAAGTTATTGGCACTATAAGCATAAACAAAGTGTGGCGTAAACGCATTCCATGGTCGCAAATCTAATGACTTGCCCCACCATAGATGAAAACATCAAAGGTTCGTTTTGAGAATGCAATAAGTAATGAAGCTTTAATAACGAACCTTGCCATTTAATGGCTCAGATTTGCAAGTCCCGAACGGATAAAAGAACGTCCAGGCCATGCCATGGTACGCAAACACAAAGTCGTGATGCCCCGCCAATGCGGGTAAAACTTTCACCCATAAGGTCAACAAACAAATCTCAGAGGCCCAAAATAAGCCGGGATAATAAGCCAATTCAATCACTCCTAAGAAAACAACGAAGTAATCAATGGTCGCACTAATAATGCAAACGTAATCTAATTGTAGGTTTCACAAATCCAACTGAATGAAAGACAACACTGGAAGTTAATGTTAAGCTAATAAGCCATAACACGAAAATCCAAATGCTCTTTTGTAAGTAACAAAATAAGAAAATGTTAGGAATTGGTAATTTTTAGGATTATCGCTTATATTAGCATTCTAAAGCACTCAATTAAGAGTTTAATCCACCGTTTTTAACTAAGACATTTCTTGAAACAACTTATATGCATATTTGCAAATCCTAATCGCTTAAGTAAATAATTAGAAGAACAGTCATAACACAATCCCGACAACAAAATCAAGTCATAGTTAACCCTAAAATAGTAATCCTAAGTAATCAAGTCATCTTAATTTGTATTTGTTAAAGTATCCATCTCCAAACAAAGAACCTTAACCAAGAAACTAACATTCCCACTAAACCATAAGAACAATTAATCCTCAACCACAACTAATCTTCAATCAAGTCTTAATCGATAAACTTATATTTGTAGTTGTTAAAGTATCCATCTCCAAACAATAACCTTAACTAACAAACTAAAGTTCCCACTAAATCATAACAACAATTAATCCTGAATCACAAAACGCTGATGACAGCCTTAAATTTCTTCTTATATACTAAAAAGCGTACACTTTTACACACAACATTGTTTGCATTGCAAGCATTAATTTCAAACTTTCCCAACTTGGCAGAAATAGTCCTCCTCGCTTAAGCTTATTTGTGGCTCAAATCCAGACCCTTCTTCTCTAGACCCTTCTTCTCAACCCTTCTCTAGACCCTTCTTCTCAACCACCAACATCAACCAAGCGCACCCTAAATTGTCGACTCTATTCAACCACCGACACAAACACACACAAAAATACAAACACAACTCAGAAACCAGTTTCGTTTTTATTAAAACAACCAAGAAACATGAAGGCAATCCGTAGATTTTACTGCCACGATCGTTTGAGATCCTCTTCTGTTAATCTCGATCACCTCACAGAAACCGTAAGCACATTCTTTGTAATAACTATTTCAATCTTAATTAATAAAATCAAATGTTAATATTTATCAATTTGCATTTTAATATGTCGTTTTATATGACATATTTGGCACGGTGGCCTGATTATTTTCATGTGGTTGACTCGGGAAATAGAGTTATGGGATAAAGTAAGTTAATTGATTCTTATATCACGTGTTACAAAATATTTTCTTCTTCTTATTATTATTATTTTGATAATAATAATAAGTGTAAACGCTGAAAATAAATTCGATTTATGCGGTGGATGCGTTTTAGTTTCCTTTGTTTGGCAATTTTAAGAGGTTTCTTAGTGTTTGTGGCGTTTTAAGAGTAATGATTTTTTTTTAGTATAGTTAAAGATTGGATTTTAATGTTTTAGGTGTTGGGGTGGATACTGAGTTTATGAATAAGTTTATGAACAAGTTTAATGTTTTAGTGGATAAAGGATGATGTTTTAAGTACATTCCTTTGGATTTTTAATGTTTTAGGTGTTAGGGGTGGATAAAGGTTTATGAATAAGTTTAATGTTTTAGTGAAGCTTGGTAGCTCATTCCCTTAATTTGGTTTTGTGACCACAGGCTATTGGTCATTGGTTATATGGGGTTGTGACAAATCTGCAACCCATCGATTGAAGGTGTGATTGTTCACGCCCTGGCAAGGCAAACCGTTCGGTTTGCAGCCATGGCGGATATATCCACTTTCTTTGATTCTTACCATCATGATGATATTGTTTATAGGAGGCTATGATGAATCTAAAATTGGTTGACTAAAGTTGTGATCTTTTGCTTCATGGCGTGGCAAATCATCGAGTTTGCGACCATGGTAAACGATTGACTTTTTAGATTACCGCTCTCCCATTATATCCTATATCAATAGGGGTTTTTTGTGGCGGGAGATTGGATTTTAATGTTTTTGGTGTTAGATAGATAAATGTTTATGCAGAAGTTGTTTAGGTGGTCATTTTAGTAGCCATTGTTCACGGCATTCTTGAAATGGAGGTTGAGTTTTCTTGGTACATCTGATCTATTTTTTTGGGTATGAAAGTGATGGCAGTGAAGCTTGGTAGTTCATTCCCTTAATTTGGTTTTGTGACCATAGGCTGTTGGTGATTGGTTATATCGGGTTGTGACAAATCTGCATCCCATCGATTGAAGGTGTGATTGTTCGCGCCTTGGCAAGGCAACCCGTTAGGTTTGCAGCCATGCCAGATATATCCACTTTCTTTGATTCTTACCATCATCGTGATATTGATTATAGGAGGCTATGATGAATCTAAATTAGTGACTTAAGTTGTGACCGTTTGCTTCATGGTGTGGCAAATCATCGAGGTTTCGCACCACGGTAAGCGTAGTGGCCTATCGAACCTCATACACAAACGGAAGGTTAATAAGGTCTTCTTGATATTTCACGCGTGATTCGTGTGGATTCGCTAGCGTTTGGCTTCTTTGCGTTAAAGCACGAGCTTAATAAGGTTGATGTTTACGTGCTTTTCTGAATGTTGGTTGACTAATTGTGGCATCATGGCGGTGTGGTGGCACGGTCGGAAAACATCAAAGGAAAGGTAATTTTGATTTTAAATGTTTTTTTTTTTTTCTATATTTTGGAATTAATTTTTTTCCTATGAAACTTCACAATTTTCCTAAGTTTTTTTAAAAACATTCTCTATTTTTAGAAAAATAATTGTACCCTAATTTGGAAACGTTATAAACATGTATATACCGATATTTGTTTGTGATGCATTGTGTTATATGATTATTTGATTGCATATGGTCACATTATGTTTGGGTAACGAGTGGATGAAGTGTGAAACCGTCGTTTGTATGTTGGCGGTACCACATCATTAGTTCTGCGGCGGTGGTCTGATCGTAAGTTTTTAGGTTTATAGGTATGTTGGGTTAATTATTATTTTTGTGTGCTCGAATAACGTATAGAGTCAAGGCGATGACGATACTTTCATGCATGTATGTTAGTGGTAAGCGTGGTCTATCAATTCCGTATCTTGGCGAAGCGTCACATTCATGTGGTTGCGTAAAGTCGGGTCTTTAGAACCGCTTCAATACCCTCACTTACATAATCCCTTATCCAGGTATCTTGGCGGCAATGTGACTTAAATTGGATTGCGACCATGGCGGTATTCTATATTGGATTTTACGGTGCATATCGAGCCTTTTACAAATTTTAAAAACATTTCCCACAATATTCATTTAGGATTTCGCGGAAGCCATAGTGGTGGGTAACTTTCAAGCTGGTCAACACCACAACCAAAGGGTTTACACTTGCAATCTGTGAAACTCTCAACTATCATACTTATACTATAGGCCATCTTTTCATCGATGTTCTTCCTCTTTTCTTTTTGTTTAGCTCAAAGCCATAGCATGGATGTACTGACCGGTCTTACGTGAACGGTTGCCACCAATGTTCGAATCTTTGTTTGTATCATTTACGTGGCTATAAAGCGGCGGATTAAAAAAAGTTTATTTTTTTAGTTTATTAATGGCGATATGGATTTGCGGTTCTGAATGTAAAATGTTACTTGACTAATTGTTATGCCGATCGCTGTGCGAGCAGGGCGGAAACACGGACTTAACGATGAGTTTTTCTTTTTAATGTTCTTTTTCTGTTCTATTTTTCGAAATTTATTTATTTTCTATTAAACTTCAGAATTTTGGTAACCTTCTTTTTACGTAATTCTTTCTTTTTTTAAATAGAAACGTACTCTGATTAGGTAACACTATAAACATGTATATATCAATCTTTGTTTGTGATGGGTTGTGTTATATGATTAGTTTATTGTATATGTTTATGTTCTGTTTCGGATAACCATGGATCAGGCGGCATCGTCACATTTGTTCTTTGAATTGCGCGACACATCGCCGCGACCACGGTCGTGATTTGTGAAGTTTCTAACTTTGTAGCTCCGTTAGGTTAATCCTTATTTTTTCAAAAAAAAGGAAAAAAAAAAAAAAAAGGAATGAAGGAAAATGTAACTCAGGATCCACAATATAGAAGAGAGTGTGTTTAAAGGGTGGGTTCAGGGGATGCGTTCACTTGGTCCGTTCACTTTAAATGTCGCTTTTTGTTATATGGACCACACCTATTACTCTCAGGTGCTTGGTTCGAGAATTTTGTTCCTTGGATTGCATTCATATTACTCCTAAAAAGAATTACTACCTCCGTCCCAAAATATAAGTCCACTTTTGACTTTTCAAAGTCTTTCTCTTTCATATTTGACCATAATTATTTTTTTTCGTGTTATATAATAATTGATGCAACATATTTAAACGGATTCGTGTCTCAAATGTATTTTCATTGATATACTTTTCATCAAGTATCATATAGCACGAAAAATTATAATTACGGTCAAAGTCAGAAAACAAAAACTTTGAAAAGTCAATTATGGACTTAGTCCTTAAGGTTTAAGTATCGTTACAAAGTAAGTCCTTTGAAGCCAATCCCGCTGCATCGCGCGGGTTTCCACACTCGTTTCAAACAATAACCGTAACTAATTAACTTGTTTCTACCAAAACATAAGAATAACTAATCATGAATCCTGAAAAAGAAAACTTACAATAGATGGTAACCGAATACACGCCGATCAAGGTCGCCACAGACCAAAACCAATGGTGATCTTTTGTGCGTAGTGTATGTGTGTATGATGGCAAAGAACAAATATCACATAAGGAAAACAGATGGCGGTCATAACGGGTTGGAAGATAGAATCATCGATAAGCGGGAGGTGGAATGCTTGAGGAGGTGGAGATACTTGCCATCTCTTGTTCATCATCCGCGGATCGTCGCGGACATCAACAAACCCGAACGATATAAGGAAGATCGGATGGTTATAAGTGCCGACCTAAAGTGGTTGTCGAGTCGAGGGTCGGGCAATTGCTAAATGTATTTTAGTAGAAAAGAAATGACACCATTCTATCTCTTTCAAAGATGATTTTTGTGGATGTCATTTGATAGTTAACAAGTATCAAGCGATAATGCAAACAGTTGAATGGAAACAAGTGCAAACAAAAAAGAATGAAAAAAAAGAAAAAAAGATGTCATTTGTCCATGTTTTCCTAATTTCACTGTAATGCATTTAAGTCTATATTAAAATGCAGATTCTTCAGTATGCTCTCTTCTTTGGATAGATGTGCAATCATTTAACTCTAATCTAGTTGTTAACTAAACAGATGTCTTTTTCAACTTTTACAAAAGTTTTTATGAGCACTTATTTTATGGCAAAACTAAATTGGTTAGTTACAAACGAGTGTAGAAACCCGCGTGATGCAGCGGGATTGCTTTTGTAGACGTGAATTTGGAACTGATGAATGACCGGAAAATTTGTTTGTCTATTTTCGTGGCTACAAAGGACTTACTTTGCTTGCCACTTATACCTTAGGGACTATTTTTGCCAAATTGCTATAGATAGCAATTAATGCTAAAGGACTTACTCTGTATTGTCCTTAAAAACTCGGGGCTATTTTTGCCAACTTGCGAAAGTTAGCAATTAATTTTTTGACACATGGCATGTGAAGAGAGCATGTCTTGCTCTATAGTATATCTGGTGTAAAGTAACCACTTGTAGTGCGGCGGGAGTATGGTGCACAAATATCACATACGATTTGAGCAATAAAGAACCTAGATAGAAAGACCAACTGAAAATATATATGACATCTGATCCAAACAACGTAGTTTATCCAGAAAATTAATAATCAAATTCTTAAAAGTGCAGCATGCTCCATAATTCCAATTCATAGTAACCACTTAAAGACCAAAATATCAAACTCACATTGTATAAGCCAAACAAACAATAACAATGAATAAGTGTGAAAAAAATGTAACGTCTTATCATCTTCATTGTCCTCCTTTTGAGCTTCAAGGTTGACATCATCTCAAGCTCTTCTCCACATCCAAATGGTGTAACCATTCCTAAACCTACAAAATATGAAAAATTGATCTCAAGACTCAAAACACTAAAAAGTTGTTTTGATTGCCTAGTTTACATGATCAACAACTTTCCTTTTCAATATAAAAGGCGTAGCCCCAAGCACACTAATAGTTGCCACCATTATCTTGCACTCCGAAAATCAAGTTATTTTTCTTGGTAACACTACAAACTTACAACAGGTGGGTAGCCTATAAAATAAAGAAAATGCAATTGCATTTTTCAAAATAAAATCTCTAGTAATCTTGGTAACAGACCTTGATTTACATAATTTTGCCTTTTTAAGTTGTCTAAAAGAACAGTGGTCCAATATCCTTGTAGCTACGCAATACCTCAACCATACTTTCAACCACCGTCTTTAATAACGTAATCGTATCTATCAAATACCGACCCGATCTGGTAAAAAATCCTTGCTACTACCTTTTTGTCTTTGTTCTAAAAGTTTTGATTTGTGAAACAATCAAAATTTGTGCGTTGGTTCTTTACAAATTCAAACTAAAAATCGATCGAGTCGAAGACCAATTCTTAGCTTACTAGGTTCCAAAACCAAGTTAATCATTATTAAACAAATTCAATATGTACTTACATAGGAGGCGGATTTAAGAGATGCATGCCATGTATCCATCGTTACACTTAATGAGATATCATCCATGGTTTGAACATCAACTCATCAAAATAATCGGTAACCAATGCTAGGTCAATCAAAACCATAAATCAAGAAGACTACCAATTTAGATGGAAACTAAGCATAATTGTAGTTTAAAATGTTGGTTCAAACTTATCGAAATTAGGGCCTGCTGATAATTTTCTCTAAATGCCTTTTGTCTTGATTTCGTGCATTAGTGCAAGAATCGCAAGAAAATAGTAAAACATATAATGAAAAACCAAAACTTAAATTGAAATACCCTTGAAAATATAAGACTGTCGAAATTAAATCACAAATCTTATACCTAAGTGTGCTCATTTATAGCGCGGTTTGCAATTAACTCTCTTATTCTTGAGATTAAATATATTTTAAATCAAACCATTTGTTAAAATTGTTAAAAACTATACTTGTGTATAAAAAGATCAATAATTACCAAAAAAAAAAAAAAAAAAATTGCATGATTTCCGCATATGAAGGGATTTGTAATTTCTCCCAAAAGCTGAAATATTCCAAAGTGTTGGTATTTTGGGTGAACAAAATAGTTTTACTTGTGTTTAAAACAAATCCATTTTGTTACTCAATTTACTTTTTTCCTCTATTTCTGTCACACAATTGGGTTAACATAAAGAAAAAAAACAAAGCGAATGATGAAGGTATTATCAACGAGGAAGGCGTTCACCAAAATTAGTTGTCCATCCCCGAAGATCATCATCGGTCTACCTTGAATCCAAGTTATTACCTGAGAAAGTTACTTAACCCAAGACAAAATTCTAAATAAGCATATATGATTTTGTATGAGTTCCATGGTTCACATATTTAGAGGGTGTATGTTTAACTTTACGTTTGGGCTTATGACCTTATTTGACTCGGCTTATGAAAATTGTTAGGTCGGTTCCATTATCGTCTAAATCATTTTCAAAGTAGAGCAAATAGGAAAGGTTTAATAAACATATTTCCTAAATATCTAGGAGAGGTTTGGTAAACATATCTCCTAAATACATGTCAATGGATACTAAGATTGGCACATTACCGTGAAGACTTGATTGAAATACTATCAATGATAACGATGAGCTTCAAACAGTCTTATACAGCGTCTTGAAGACCTGATTAATACATGACATATGAACAAAACCCAAGTAGGCCGATGAGCAAAGCAAAAGCAACTTGCACCAAAATGTTATGGTAGCTTCCGCATAAACTACCTAAGTAATTTTCAATATGTCTTTTTTTAGTCGTCGTACTTTCTTTTAAAGTTGAAATCATTAAAAGATGGTTTCGTGTCCCATCTGATATACCCTTCAACATGTATTTCAGTTTACTTTAAATACAACATCGTCAACGTTATATACAAACTTTTATCAAAGTGCGTACATCTAAAATGGTCTGTGTAATAAATTTTAGTTAACATCACTTAAGCAACATTTGTTGGTGACAAAAATAATTTTAATTTTTGTTACATAAATTGATTTGAATGGTTAAAAAAAAAAAAAAAAAAAAAAGCTGAATAGAACTTTAAAAGAAGTTTGACTCCGCTGAAAATAACACGTAACCCAACCAAGCATTTACATTACACAATAATGAAATTACCTGGACAATTAAACCGTAAAGATGATAGTGGATGAATATGTGCATCTTCAAGGAGCCTCTAGTTCTTTCCTATTGTAAAGTTGGTACCTACTACCTACCCTCCAAATGTGTTGAAATTCATTACAGATAAAACTTTAAAGAAGTTTGACTCGTTGAAAATAACACGTAACCCAACCAAGCATTTACATTACACAATAATGAAATTACCTGGACAATTGAACCGTAAAGATGATAGTGGATGAATATGTGCATCTTCAAGGAGCCTCTAGTTCTTTCCTATTGTAAAGTTGGTACCTACTACCTACCCTCCAAATGTGTTGAAATTATGTTCACCCTCTGACACAAGCGAAAAAATCAAGAAAAATATAGATATCCATTATGGCCAATATATGATTTTAACACAATAACTTGTAGTGTAATAATGTATCACTACATCATCAATATTTTTCTTTTATAGTTCCGATGTTCCAAAGGAACCAACCCTCTACTGTAGCAACTTTTGACAAACTTGGACATATTTATCTTTTAGCGAAGTGGATAGCATCGGTCATGAAGCTCCACACGCAAAAAGCGATACCGTGTAACTTCTCGAAGCTAAATATACCAACTAATAAGTGGTACCAAACTCATTTGCCCCTATCAGATACCAAAGATGCCACAGACTTTCACCGCAAGTGCGATTTAATCAACTCAAATATGTATCAAGAGTTTGAAAAATGAGGAAAAAGAGTGGGCAATAGTATATTGATAATACGGTATGCATTTGAGTTGACCCAATGACCCCATATATTCAGCAAAACAAAAATGTAACCACGCATAACACAAATCGGACACTACACCATAGCTATTTCAACACACCGGTGCCAATAAAAATTAAAATGGACCACATAACACAAATCAGTACACCACCTTTCTTATTGGGTCAATCAGTCATTCCATAAGTTTAATGAGTACCCGATGTCACGATCCGAGATCATTGGATCACTATTGTCGTGAGTAGAGAAAAAAAAAGGGCAAACAATTTTTTGTTGACTTGTTGTTCTTTGCATCTTTCATAATGAAGCTTCGAATCAATTTAATCATTGTTGTTGCAAACCCCGTCAATCATTCTACAATTTGTGTAATTGTGAATCACCTCCTCTAGTTTCCTAACCTCTTGGCCCATCCATACTTTTCCCCGCAACTACTAATAACAACAATTATTAATAAACCAAAAATTATCAAATACATTAACCTCATTGACGTAAGTTGTGTGTCATAAGAAGCCTGATCCAAACACCCTTACGACACCTTAAAATACATATTTTTTAACAAAGCACTACTACAATTTAGTTTTAATAAAAATTGATAGCGTTAATAAAAAAAAAGTTATTAAGGGCTGTTTCGATGATATACACATTGCACATAGTCAAAATATTGCATCCTAAGCAAAAAACACAACAACATGATAAGCTCAAAATCAAACATTAAAAAAACACTACATCCTAATGTTACCATGATATATTGGAGCACCATTTGTCGATACTTGCCATGCTTATGACTTATCGTCACCACAATCCATTTGATCCTCGCACAAAGACCTGAAGAAGCAATTTCCACCCGCTTTCAATTTTATTGTTTTCAAGGCAATGAAGGCAACAATTCTATGTTACCATATCGATTAATGAGAGTCTAGTAAGTCGATTAACTCACGACTATCGTCGGAAAAATTTATATTGGATTTGGTCTTTATTGTTTCAGTGACAACATTCATATTATCTTGAAGAACATCTTCGTGTTATCCTCTAATCCCAAATAACCTATCATCCATGGAAAAGAGCATATGAAGGCCAACCTTACCACCGTTTCTAACTTCCTATGGCTCATATGTTTATTGTAGAGTAAATATGCAGTTTTGAGTAAGCATGTTGATGACTGATGTTTTAAGATGAAATTAAATTTCTAAAGAGCCTAATTTTATCATTACTCACACCTGAAGGTTACGATTGGGCGTTGTCCCACTCACATCTGTAATCATTGCTACTACATCTTTTCTTTACTACCACAGAACCTTATCCTACCGGTTTAGTTAGTAAATACTCAAGAACGATTACAAATCTATATCGGCACCTAAATATATTATGCAAGCGTCGCGGCTATCAATGCGACGGTTCCGTCTGCGGGCACGCAAAGCATAGTCGATCATACAATTAGACCCGAAAACCCATATTCTTAATTTAAAACTTCGTCAAACAATCATTAAATTCCAAAACTAATACTTAAGAAGATTAGGAAAAGGAAGTCTTTCATAATGTATATCCACCGAGAATCAAAACAAAATAGCAAATTTGAAAATATGAAACCACTAATAAGCAAAACTAATACATACCCAATTAAAAAAAAAACACAAAAAGCTTGCATCTTGCAAGATAATTACAAATACTGATACATCAAACAAACTGCAAATTGCAGCAAATCAATCTCTCGACTCTTCTTCCAAAGACAGTATTTTATGTTCTAACTAACTGATTTCTTTTTTTTCTCAAATGTTTAAACATCTATTTACTTTTGTGATTATTAATCTAACATATATTAGAGATTTAAAAAATGAAAATCTACATATTCTAAAAACATATAATCTAATATCAATCAATTATTCCATAAGTTTGATTAGTACCGAAGAGATCGCCAGTCTCGGGCTGTCGGTGATGGATGGAGTGTGGGTAAAAAGTTTTGTTACTGACGTCTTGTTGATGCGTCTTTCATAATGAAGCTTCCAAATTGAAGATGGAAATCTAAAGGGGTTTTGGTTGTTTGTTCCCGTTGAGGAGTACACCATTTGATTAGGGTTTATGTTATTTGTGCATCTTTGAGATTCGTGATCTGATGTGTGTGAAGTGATTTGGTGGGAATAAGAGTCGAGAGATTGATGAAAAGGTGTGTGTTTAGAAGATTGAGAGACATAGATGAAAAAGGATAGTGGCGGTGTAGTAGAGCACATATGGAGAAGATGAATGATAAGAGATTGGATTTTTTTGTTGCATTAAATCGCCACCATTTATATGCAGAACGCGTCCGCAGTTGCATTAAATGCGCCCATTTATATCAGACAGCGTCACCGTGAAAACAAATTTGAGAAAACTTCAGCGGCTTAGTATATATAGATAATGATAATGCTAAAGGACATACTACGCGACGACGCTTAAACCTCAGAGGCTATTTTTGCCAACTTACGAAAGTTAGCAATTAATGTTTTGACACATGGCATGTGAAGAGAGCATGTCTTGCTCTATAGTATATATGATAACTAGCTAAAAGACCCGTGAAATTCACGGGTATTTTAAAGAAAATATGAAAAAGGTAGTTAATGATATTGTGTATTATGAAGTTAAACCGTAAAATATATAGCTGCTAATAATGAATCACATGTTATATTAAACACAATAGTCAAATAATCAAAAAAGAACATAAACATTTTCAATCATTTCTTTCTATTCACACGACGGCATATATCCGTGATCACATATTGTGTAGCATTTATTTGTAGACCATGTTGGTTGTGATCTTCGTGAGGTTTCCATCTTTTTCACAAATAACAATCTTTTACCCCCCCCCCCCCCCAACCCACAAAAGTGAGATATGGCTACCTATAACTGGCCATTTGTAAGAGATTTTCCGTGATTCTTGTTGACCGTCATCATATCGTGAAAGATACGGACACGGGGAACTACTCCCTTGCTATCTTTTAATGAAAACCGTTTATGAGACAATGATATTTTCATCCCCACGATAAACATTGTTTTACTAATGCTTTTCGTTCATTGTTGTGCCTCAATGCAAGTTCTCATCAACCGAGCCACACGAAATCTTGTTCCACTGCACAACCCAGTGGCTTGACCAATGTTACGTAACAACATTACCAAAACACACACTTTCTTGTGTGATTTTATTGAATTGACCTCATATATATACAGAGATCATCACAAACGTATTAATTGCATTTGTCAAATTTTAGTATTCTTAAAACAATTACAATTACATGCCATTAGAGAGGGAGATGTGTTATTATCTTACTTTTCGAGTATGATTAAAAAAGAATAGTAAATATGACAGTCATTCTGTAATTAGCAAATCTGTGATATTTACAAAACAAAAATGCTTAAAGTGAAAACTGAAAAGTCAAAAAAGTGAAATGTTGAAAAAATTAAAAACGAAATATTGAAACAATTAATTATGAGCAAATGAAAAGATGAAACTAAAAAAATGTTGAGAACATATGTTTCAAAAGAAAACTATTACGGAGTAATACACATCGAAAACCTGGTTGACCCCGGACGCTTCAAACCTGACGGGTTGAGCCGATTTAATTTGACCCGTTTTTCGACCCAACCCGTCGAGCTAACACGATTTAAATTGCCCCATTTTTGAACTGGAACGGTTCAACCGGTTGAATCACTCGAGTCGAACGGGGTTTCAAAAATTATGTTTAATCCCCAAATCCTCAAACTTTCTATTTTTCGTCTATAACCATAAACTTATTTTTATCACTAAAACTATATGCCGCTATAAATTCCGTTGTTGTCATGCAGATCTGTCCCAATAATAAGAATATGCCAAAATAAGGTCACTTAAGGAACAAAATTAAAATTAATGCTACAATCAATGTTGCAAAAATCGGTCAAATCGGACTAATCCGTAAAAAATCGGACTAATCGGTCTAATCAGACTAATCGGTCAACTTTTTTTAAAAAAAAAGTGAAAGCCTTGCAAAAAAAAAAGAGTAGCGTCCATTTTCATTAAACACTATTCTTTTTTTTTATACATAAAAAGATACCCAACAAATTTTTTTGGCGGATTTGGGTTTTTTTTTATTAATGTTCGTTAACTCACTTTGTTACTAAATTACATGTTTGGTTCTCGAACTCGTACAATCATTTCATGCAATATCCAAAAACATTTTCGAAATTTTCTTTTTACATGTTTGGTCCTTGAAAAAAAAATTCAAAAATAAATTACATGTTTGGTCCTCGAAATTTTTTTAAAATTCGAAAAAAATTTCCAAAAAGTTCGAAATTTTTTTAAAAATTCAAAAAATTTTGTAAATTTTTCGAAAATCCTTTTCGATTTCGTATAATTATTTTTGAAAATTTCAAAATTTTAAAAACATTTCGAAAATTTTTCAAAAATTCTTTTTAAATTCGTATATTTAGTTTTGAAAATTCAAAATTTTTTGAAAATTCTTTTCGAATTTGTATAATCATTTTTGAAAATTCTTTTTTAAAAATTTGAAAAATTTTTAAAATTCTTTTCGAAAATTTTGAACTTTTTTATAATAAAGTTTGAAAAAAAAAAAAATTATTTTTGAAAATGTTCAAAAAGAATTTTCAAAAAAAAATTTCAAACTTTGTTAAAAAAAATTCAAAATTTCTGAAAATTTTCAAAAATGATTATACGAGTTCGAAAAGAATTTTCGAAAATTTTTCAAAATTTTTCGAACTTTCATTTTTTTTTAATTTCCAAAACTAATTGTACGAATTTGAAAAGGATTTTCGAAAAAAATTCAAAATTTTTCAAAATTTTTAAAAAAAATCGAGGACCAAACGTGTAATTTTTATTTTTGAATTTTTTTTTCGAGGACCAAACATGTAAAAAAAATTCAAAAATGTTTTTGGATGTTGCATGAAATGATTGTTCGAATTCGAGGACCAAACATAATTTTCTAACAAAGTGAGTTATGACGTTTATATAAAAACCCAAATCTCAAAAAATTTGTTGGGTACCTTTTTATGCAAGAACAAAAGAATAGTACCTTAATTGGAAATGAACCCTGATACCTTTTTGTGCCATTTGCCCTTTAAAAAAATAATAATTTTGGGATTCTACTTAATTCAGTGATCATTTATTTCACCTATATGATGGAAACCATGTCAATTTGGCCTTTTTTTTATTGAGGTTTGGGCTTATAATAGAGGCATGTCGGTTAGATCTTTAGTTTGGTCTAAAATCACAAAACTACGTGGAAATGCCAATCCGATTAATCACCGATTAATCCCACCTTAACTGATTATTCATTGCAGGGTGGTCGACCGTCCGACTACCAATTCACGATTTTTGCAACATAGGCTACAATATCATGTTTGTAATTAGCGTATTGAACTTAAAAGTTTATTGGTTAATTATTAATTGTACAAACTTAATATGGAAGTGTAACAGTTTTAAAAAGTTCAAAAATACATCGTTAATGAGAAATTATAAACACGTAGTGACCGGTTTTTATAAGTTCACTTGTGAACGGATGGTTAATTTGTTTTATAAGTTAGGTTAAAAATTTTGAGGATAGTTATCCGTGAATTTGAAAACATTCTTATTACAAAGTTTACCATAGAGTTGGTGTTTCAATATCGGGACAAAGTGACCATCCTTACGGTTGCTTTGATTTTCTTGAACTCAAACAATGTACACAGAGAAATTAAATTAGAAGACATATAGTTGTCACATTACTATCAAACACGTAATATTTGACATCCTACAAAAATGTTGCAAGTTGAGCAATAAAATCATGCATATGTATTTGGTTGAATACATGTTCTTCAAATAATAATCTTTTCAAAGTTGATTACCATGACTGCATGTTTAAAAAATATACGCGTTATATATTTACGCATGATTTGATGAACATATCAAATTAAAGAGTATTTAAGAATGTTATGTGTTTAAGAAGGATATATATCGGTCCATTTATAAATGACCCTTTTCAATCTATTCCGTAATAATAGATGAACGAATTTAAATCTTAACAAACTTATCAATATTAACTAAAATAAAACGCGCAAATGATTTAATACATTTAATATTCATAAACTTATTCTCGGTTGCCTAAATGAAATTGATCATATAATAGATTGTTTTTCTTGCATGCATGTTGCCTGAATATATACCACAACTATTAAATGAAAATTAACTCATTTATTTAAGGAAAAACACAACAACCATCTCTTCGTAGTTAATGCACGATTTTAAGTTAATATTAGCTGACCTTTTTCAAAATTTCACTAAACAAAATGCTACGCCACGTGTCAAGCTGACAATGTTAGTTATTTTTAGAAAAACTTTAATAGGGTGCTAGTCAAAAACTCTATTTTATTAGTTAAGTCTTGGTAAAGGTAAGTGAAATTCACGGGTATTTTAAAGATAAGTATAAAAAATAGTTTTTAAATTACACAATAAGTCTGTAAGATTGAAACATATAAGTATAGGTAATTGAAAAACGAAACATTGCACAAACAAAACATGTGTGGCAATCAAACAAATAGTTAAATAATCAAAAAGGAACATAAAGTTGTATAAGAACATATTGTAGCTATTGTTGGGAGGGTAAATGCATGTTGATTCACTTGCCGAATACTTTAACTCGTCTTTAATAACAATATCTACATTTAAGTTTCTTCCAACCATTATACATGTATATCATATATTCAAAACCAATAAATAAATGTGTTTGATTGAAAAAATGATTGTTTATATGTATTTGTTTTGGATAAGTCTGATTACTTATAATCACATGTTTTTAGCATTTTTCTTTGTAGACAACGTTTATCGTGATATTCGTAAGAAAACCATTTTTGTTGCAAATAACAATCTTCAATTCTCTTAACTACTTAACGGCAGATAATAAAGGTAGTTTGTGATGTGACTACCAGAAACATATTATTGTACCTAAGAATAAAAAGTTTGACATCATAATTCATTAAATAAAAATTAAATTTATTTAAGGTAGTTTTTGGATTTTGTTAATGTTTATAAACAACATAACTTTTTGATTAAAAAAAATAAAATATGTCTTCACTACATACATTATATCACGTGTCTACCGGATACATGTTGATAAAATGTTTAAACTCAAAGGTAAATAGTGTATCATTAATCGAGCGCCCCACCACTTTATTGCAATGATTCCTTTCGTTAGTGAAACTTGTCATATAAGGAGAGGATCTTTTATGCTAACATATGTGACCAAAAATATACTATATAATTGCTTATATAGGGCATATGTTACCAAAAATCTAAAATTTAGTTACTTTAAATTTATGTAACTTACAATGTTTTGTGTACATCTGTGAAATATGTTGCTGAGTTCGAACAGAAAAGATAGTTTATGTACATTGATTAGATAAGTAAACAAAAAGTTACATATAACATGACCATACTTGGTTTAGGCTATAAAAAATAGTCATCTTCAGCTTGTCATGTCCCTTAGAAATGTCAAGAGAATAAAGATCTTTAAGAATTTTATTCTGAGACTTTTGCATTAATAATCCCCAATATATACATTTTTTAGTTTTTTTTTACCTTATATGTTTTTGTTTTATACCATGTCATCTTTTTTTACCTATGTGGCATCGACTTCATCTATTTAAAGTGAATTAATAGTTGACTGTAGCAAGGTATGTTAGTATTTTTTTTGGACCTTAGTTTGTTAACCATAATATGTGATTATGATTTCATATTTACTATACTTAAGATTTGCTAGAAATAATAAAGTTTTTGTTTGATGCGGTTAATAGTTAAATATATATGGATGCCATATAATACAAAAAGAATGACACGAATGGTAAAAAGGAATAAAAACGAAATGTATGGGGGTAAAAAAGGTTACCTTGTGCATATTAGGATATAATTTGAAAGTATGTAACATAAGTCGTTTTTTTAGCTCATGTACCTAAGAAGACATCTTTGGTATACATTGACTATTTTATGCCCTAAACTCGTTGGTTATTGTCCAAGTTTAATACTTTGAATTGTTTCGAAACACATTTTTTTAACTATGGATATATAAAAGCTCGTTGCATGTTGTCAAAGTTAATCGGGTCTCTTGTTACAATATATATAACAACATCCGAATGTCATACCGTATCACAAAAACACGAAAATAAAAGTTGGTCACTTCATGGAACTATTATAGCAAAAAGAGGCAAATTAATGCAATGATCACCTAAAAGTATCTATATATGCTTCGGAAAATGTTATTCTATATCAAAATTGACATAGAAACACATTTGACTACTCAAAGTAATTGTTCATATATTGCGCCATGTTAATGACATGTTCAAGTGTATATTGCTACTCAAGGTTGCTAAAATAACTGCGTGTGTTAATAAGTGATATCATAGCTGTGTAAAATTAAAACCATTTTCAAAACGCTTTTCACGTAGCATGCTTAGATGCTTAGGTATTCTAGAAAAAAAATTATTAGATGGTTAAAAAATTGTGGTAATTATATAAAATAGATAGATTGATAGTTAGATAAAAACACAAATTTCGCTCACAAATTAATGCTATTATGCGTCGTCGCCGTTGTGTGTGAGTAATCATCTAGTATGTCAAAAATATTTATGTGGTATATTCTATTTATGGAAATGTTATAAATTTAAACTTAATCACATTATGAATGTAATATCAGACCAATAATGTGATACGCGCCACACAATTGTAAAGACCGAAAAAACTGCATGCATGTTGTTAAATGATATGAGGAGAGATCATTTATTTACTAAAATATTATAGCATATCAAATGACAGATTTTAGCAACTTAATTTGTTTTTATAATGTTATATCTGCAAAGAGTTTACAAAATAGTACGCACACTATGACTTGACAATGATTGTGGTCAATTATTTCATTATAAATACTCTTTCTTTTTTATTATCCTCCGCATTTAGTTGCTAACTCATTGTGTCAATGTTATTTTGTAAATATTTGTGGATTTAGCATTGCCTTTTTTTAAAAGAAAAAATAGAGGATTACTTAATATTTTAATTACAAATTCAATTACACCTGTTTTTCTGTAATTTAATATCTCATGGACCGTTAATCGTTGAAAAAAACAAATTATATCGTCATTACAATTTTTATTTTACGTTTTTTTTTTCAGTATTAAAAATTCGCATGACATATCACGTGTAATTTAACACTAATATAATAGTTCGAACACTAAACAACTGTACTAAAATTGGCATAAGTATTTATGTATAAATCAAAGACTTTCCTCCTTTTTGCAATGCAAAACACCCATTCATGATTTTTCAACCATATATTACACGCGATGTTTGAGTTATAGATTATGTCAGTTCATTTATGAAACTTCTATAATCACACGTGATTGAGATCACGTCTCGTAAAAATTACATGTGATTTTACGTGTTTTTATCTAACTTGACAATTAACGCACTAATCTACAATACTGAAAATATAGTGTTGTATATGGTTGAAAAGTTATGAATGTCTAGTTTCCCGAATAAAAAAAAGGTAAAACTTTTAAAATTTTGTAGAAAAGGTTGTGTTCATTTTACTACATGTTTAAATATTCAATTGTGTTGAATCACAGGTAATTTCTAATGGAAAATTTAACAACAAAAAAAATACGAAAAATTGTGAAAAAGGTGACAAAGAAAAGTTTGTCGAAAGTATATCAAAGTGTCCGTCTGTTGAATGATAATTGATTGCTTGTCGTAATAGTGTAATTATTTTCGCTTAACGATTAACGGTTTAAGAAATATTAAATTTTGAATAAAAAGTGGTAAATTTAGGCGGAAATATTAAGGCACTCTTTTAGAGTCTTTTTCTAATTTTTTTCTTGCACATAAAGGCACTCAACTTTCTTCTAGCGGATTTAGATTTTTTTTAACTTCCGTTAACCCACTTCATTAGTAGTTACATGTTTGGTCCTTGAGTTTATATAATAGTTTCATGCACCGTCCATCACCACCCAAAAAATAAATAAATAAAAAGTTTTTGAAAAAAAAAATCGGTAAAAAAAGTTTCCAATAAAAAAAAAAAAAAATCGAAAAGAAAAAAAAATCAAAGATTCAAAAATATTCAAAAACAAAATCAAAAATTCAAAAAGATTCAAAAAAAATTTAAAAAGTTTCCCAAAAAAATTCAAAAATCTTTTCGAAAATTTTTTCGAATTTTTTTTGAAAACTTTTTTTTACCGAAATTTTTATTTTCCAAAACCTTTTTTTTGAATTTTTTTTTTCTAAATTTTTTAAAATATTTTTTTTCGGTGATTGCGTAATGATTATACTTAAGGACCAAACACATAACAACAACAGGTTAACGAAAGTTAAAAAAACGTAAATCTTAAAAAAATGCGCCTTTATGTGAAAGAAAAAAAGTATGATACCTTGATTGGAAATAGACTTTAAGTTGAAGCCTTTTTGTGTCATTTGCCCTTTATTTAAAATAAAAGATGAGTAGCTAAAATTGAGCATTTGGTATGTTAAATTTTTTTAGTACGTAAATGATCTCTCCTCAAAACATAATTAAAATTTTGTCAATTTTCACATAAATTTCATGATCTGTTCAACACGACATGGTCTACTTCTAAAAAATTTTGATATAAATGCATTGTTTAAAGTAAGCAAATCCATACAAAAATATGAAGCTATCCTAAATAAACGTATTGGTCAAAAGCTTAAAAAAATCCTTGTTAAAAAAAAAGCTTAAAAAATCTAAACCATCTAAAATATGACATAGTCTTATATAAAGAAGGATTTGATTAAAATATATATACATTACAACAAAAATTAATACAGAGTATGAAATTATAATATGCAGGTCAAAAGATTGTTAATGTGTTTATAAACTTTTGTAGCTAGAACGTATAAAGATATGTATGGCAAATTGTAAAACTAAAATGCATCATTGAATTTGTTACGTTTAATTAAATGTTTTGTGTATTTACTATAAATGCATAGTTTTATGATAATCAGACAATGTTAATTTCATTTTTAAAGTCGATAAGTTTGAATGATACTTTAATTAAGGTTTTTTCAAAGTAGATTATTCAAGAAAAAGCCCTGACACTTGTCGCAATGATAGGCCATAGTATTTTTAGAAAACATTAATTAGAGGATGCCAGAAAACTGTGTTTTATTATTTTAGATAGATAGATTTACAATTAAAAGATAATTTTATTTTATAAAATGACTTTACAATAAAAGGTCTCAACTCAAGTTATATATTTTATAAAGACCACTTGTTACAACCAAACTAAAGAGTATAGAGACGTATACCTAACTAACAATGATAATGTGCAGATCCAACCATCATCAGTTAACAAAATGGTTTCAGAATACAAACAAGTGTATAACATAAAACATCAAAACATAATACATTGCCTTTCCCAAATGTTTGCAGGTTACACACGATGCATAACTGAATACACACACAGACAGACTTAAAAACACGTAGGTTTTTAATTTATTTAGTTTAAACAAGAAGTAAAATATACGATGGAGCAAACACGTCTGGAAGAGATGTTTGTTGGTCCATCATATGATATGCATTAAGGCTATTTAGCATCTCTAAACAATTCCCAAACGCTACAAACCGTATTTGTAGGAGCAACTGAGGTTAGAGACACAGCCTTAACACAAAAGCCAAGGATGATTTGCCTAGCCAAACAGCGGAATGACCCTGACCCGCTTTGACTAACACCTGTTGGGGTCTGATGTGCATGACCCCAAGTGCCTGAGACTGCTAGGTTGCAGGCTGTCACCACCGGCGCTGCTGCACAATGTTGCATGCCAAAGCCGTTGATGGCATTGCCTGATGGCGTCATCATGTCTGAAATAGACATGCCTGAAAGATTCCCAACCGGAATGTGATTGAGGTCTCCCATGAAGAACATGCTTGTCACCTCTGATCCTGACCTGTAAGACCTGCCACCGTTTATTTCATAATCCGACTGCAAAACCTCAGACCTTTGAGAGCCTGTTTGATGATCACTCGGTTTGGAATTCAGATTTCCCATTTTAGCATTTTCCATTTCTTTCGTGTTTAAGAAACGCCCCCCACACCCTCGTGGCCTGCGTTTTGCATGGAGATGGCGTGACAGGTGCAGATATGGCTGTGTATACGACCAAATGAATATCAATTATTTTGAAAGTGGGAGAGTTTGAAAGTGTTAAAAGGTCAAATCACGTTATCAACATACCTTTTTTTGAGACCTTTTAGCCATTTCTGCCTTGGCACGCGATCGCCTGCGTCTGATTATTCCGTGATACTGCTTTGCGTTCACATATATAGGTCCATCATCAGTGCTCAAGTTCAAAGGCAGCATAACCCGACCCTGAATCATTACAAGATTATCATCCAAAAAGAGCCAGGTTAAAGAGTGCAACAAACAAAATGTAAGCGGTTTACATTTGACTGGCATTAGATTAGCAATGATAATTGCTAATTATATTTGATTAATTTTAATTTACCAAAATGTAGAATACACACTTAATAATCAAAGAAAAACAAACAATTTTTTTAGCCATCGCGCTTGTACTGATAATGCAAACTAAAAAATGTGTTTCCAACATTTTTTCCTTTTTCTATAAATAACTAGCGGTGTTATTTATGATTACTGAAAACAACATTATAAGAATAATAATCTAAATATAAATGTTTAAAAAAATGAATTACTAGGATGTATGCTTTAAAAGTAGACATTTTGTGACGTGGCAGTTTGCCTGACCCATTTGGCCCGTTCCCCTCTGAATTGACCCATTTGAGATAAAACACAACTCAAATTGACTCATTTATAAGTAAATGGGTCAAAGTTTCCATCACTAAGTTTAACATTGTACTTGCTAAAATAAAACACTAGCATGTTACATTTCCTTGCAAAGTAACAATCTGCCTAAAAAGGCTACTTGTGTTTTGCATTTTAGCATGTACATTTGTTACTTTGCACCAAAATACAAGTAAATTGTTTAGTTCAAAGAGAGAACACACCGCAATTTGAGGTCCATAAGCAGCAGAGAGCACACCATAATATTGATCCCCGTAAGGATACTTGCCACATATCTTTTGTAATCATCAAAAGCCAAATAAATGTATTAGTACCAATTACAACGATTATGATCAAAATCAAAAAATACTGATAATATTATTACCAAAGCATTTGACATCCAAGCTCAAGATGACCTCCAAACTCCTGTGGAGCAGATTGCATAGTAAAAGCAGGCTGAATTTGAATTGGTTTTTGCCCGTTTGGCGAACTCTTGCAGTCACCTGAATCAATTTAAAGTTCAAGTAAAATTTTCTAACAAGGTTTATGGTATGCTTCTAATATGGATTTCTTAGAGACAACACAATAGATTTCATGCCAAAATTTTAACCGTTTAACTTAAATCTTAGCCTTAAACATGTAACACTAAGTTCCAATACCGGATATTGCATGTTTATCCTTAACTTGTCCTACAACAATGTCATGACACCAGAACCTTGAACGGGGATATTTGGCATTGCGGTTTCAGAGTGATGATGTGATATGGAACAATCATAATCAAATAATCAGCTTTAACAAAGCGGGTTGCAAGAGATAGTGTTTGAGTGTGTTTGTAATGAATTGTTGTTCAAGTGTTTGGCAAATTGTGATTCTTTAAGGATTTACATGTAATATGAGTCTTACATAATCAGATAACGAGAATCGCATATATTCAGCTACTCCCAACCCAAACTGACCCCTAAATAATCTGATAGTCAGTTTTGCCAAATTAACACTAGATACTTATTATCCGCTACTTAGAAAACACCATAATCAGATAATCTGAACAAAATTCAATAACATACACATATTAACAGTTTACAGCATAACATATATAAACCAAAACTTAAAGTTATAACTTCAAACTTTACCAGGAAATACATTGAAATGACTCATATTCCTTTTCACCGTCTCATGATCCATAGCACAAGGAGACGGTTTAGGAGCAATAGCAATGAGTTGCTCACCACAGTTTCCAATATTCGAACCCTTCATTCGACTCACAGACTCATCAAAGGTGGAATGAGTCACAAGTCCACTCCTGGACCTGAACCTGAACAATGACCCGCCTGATTCGAACTAATCCCATCACCATTTTCCTTATAGTAGACAGAATTCATCCTTATAACAAACTTTCTTTCCTTACCAAATAACAAACTGAACACCACCTACAAGTCCAAATAGTAATTCACAACCATTAGATATGTAGATTCCCACTATAAATAAACTAAGATAAAGTGTGCACAACTACAGGAGCTACTTGCACTATATTAAAATCTTTCCATCAATATTCAAACTAAGATTGAATTTTGACTGCAACCAACTTGAGCTAAAGCAAAAGCAATACAAATTAACACATAAAGATAGCAAGATCATGATTCTTGATATGATAAACAAAAATACAGTTATAAAAAGTCAAAGGAGTATATTCAGTTGGTATCCTATAAGATGGTGAGTTGGTGACAATAACAAGAGAAAACATATAACATAGTAACAAACCTAGTAGATAAATATGAAGTGAGTTTAATGTTTGAATTCTAAACTGAATAACTAGTTGACAAGTGCCATGTTGGTTGATGAAAGAGAAATGAAGAAAAAGAAAGAGACAAGTGAAGGAAATAGAATGAATGGAGAGTTAATGTGTTAATAGATGTAGTTGTTGTGGCTAATGACATATGGCCTTTATCTATTCACTCTACACTAAATTTATGCTTTTTCACATTTGATCATTTAAGTACTATAGAATATTTGATAAGCACTTTTTTCCATTCTATAGAGCTATAGATTATCAACATTTCATTGAATATATGAATTTTTTTGAATTATACTCCCTTTATCCAAACTACTTGAACATGCTACTATCTTAAGTTGTTCCAACTTATTTGTCAACTATTTGATCAAAGTTTGCTAAAAAAGCCTCTAGAAAAATCAAATATAAAACTTAAATAAGTAAATTTGAAATAAAAAAGTTATTTTACAAAAAGACATTATACTACCCATATTTTATTAGATAGTAGTATATTTTGTGTGAGCTGATATTTATTTTGAGACAATGAAGACAAATCGAGTCAAACTTTTCTACTCCTTCGGTCACAAAGTAATTATTCATCAAAAAAATAAAATAAAAAATACACAGTTTATAAAAACATAATCACTACTTTTTTTTTTTCTTCTTTTGCAGAATAAAGTTTATCTTTAACTAATTATTTAATGATTCTTATAAAGTTTGTAAATAACTTCAAATGATAAATTAAACTGGGACAACTAAAAAGACATGAAAAATAAATTGGGAACAGAAATGTATTGTTTACCAATTAAACATAGCTATCTTCTAAGAAAGATACTTGCATTATAAATTCAAATAATCGTCGTTAAATACTTGCGTGGTTATTCATTCCATTCAATCATCATACTCATCTTTCACCACCCACCAAATAATATCATTCCTTCTCACCTCATACATACTCAATGCATAAATACTTTTTGGCATAATTCCATACCTCACTTTTTTATTAATTAGCAAAGGTCCAATTTTGAAAACACCAACCTCCTTCCATACCATTTAAATAGATTGCCAAGCATACCGATTTGATACTCTCAATGTGGCGGTGTTCTTAGATCGGTTTATATCATAGAGAGGCAGTGCTTGTTGCCATCACCCTTAGAATAGTAATATTAGTAAAATAATGTCTTACAAGAATTTTGATATCATAAATTACTATACTAATCTGACATAGTAAGTTAAACGAGGGCTTTAATATTGGGACTTGGAAGTTGTTAAATTACGTAGTAGTACTTAATAATGAGATTCAACCACCAATAAATTAAAGCTATAGTAATAATAGGTTTGGTTAAATATGAATTGTTTATAAACTTTAATAAAATGTCAAAAATCATTTTTCTACTGTTTGATTTTAAACAAAAATGTAAAAATCATATTCTGAATTTTTTACAAAATGTGATAGAATGTATTTAATCATTTAGAACTTTCTTCATAATGCATTTAAGCTGGAATAAATAAATAAATATGTAAATTTGTGCATCATTTGTGATCCCTTTATTCATTTTTTTTTTAAACTTTTACTGTAGGTTTTAAAGTTATTTGCACTCATATCTTTTAGACCAAATATCCGTACAATCCAAAATATCTTTCTTCATATAGACATAGCTCATGCAATTTGCCAAATGCTCAAGATTATATAGATTCAAAAGTATAATAAGCTACAAAAAAGCTAGTCTTAAATGTGTTTTTTTTGGAAAGGCAACAAATTTTATAAAACACCGAAAAGAACAAAATCAAACATCCCACCTCAAATAATCAAGTTAATAAAGGAGGATGATAGGTTTGTCCTACGAAATATGGTATGAGTTTCCGACAATGTCATATCAGCAATACATCACTTTCTTTTCTTTACCACTTCCTCACATATATCACTTTTACATCATAGATCATAGATCACTTTTACATCATTTCAAACAATAAGAACAAAAAACATATCGCTATCGCGCCACAGCGTTAATGAAGTGTTGTCGCTGCTTGACGTCTAGCAACACTGACAAAGGGTATGGACTCACTCTTCGATCTTGGCTTTAACATAAGCTCATGTTAATATTGCCATGAACCACACCTTATGTAGTTATCATCTAATAGTGTAATTCGCATACAATAAATTATTTATGTATGATAAAACATTGTCATAAAATATAGTATGTGGTTAACATTGGATGCTTCTAAAGTGGCAATCTATTACTTCAATTTAAATTTACAACTTTTAATAATATTTTTATTAGTACTTATTAAAAATGCATTACATATTTTATTCACAACAAGTCAACTGCGTTTATACAAGAAAAACCTGAAAGTCAATCACATGTATAACACAAACCAACTCAATATCATTTCTAGGTTGACATTTCTAATTTAATACTATATCTCATATATTATATTTTATATCTATCTACTTTACATATATTTGTAACTTAGAAATGCGTGGCAATACATATCTCATATCTACATCACCCACCAATAATATCATTTCATCTCATTTCATACCTAACCATAGATTTTAGTGGCAATCATCATGCCTACCCCATACTCATCTAATTTTACTTTTTATATTTATAATTATATTAAACAATTTGTTTTGGGAAAAGGGCAAACCCAGACAAATATATTAACTACTAACAAAAAACAAGCAACTTATATGGACATACCCACATAAGAGAGTTCAAATGACCTTCCCAAAATATGCTTTGGAAACATCACAAGGAAAAATAAGACTCTACAATAATTAGAGTTATTACATAGCAAATAACAAATAGGACTATAAAACATCCAACAACACTCCAAACAAGGCACCAAGGAGAAAGAACATTTCAACAAGTGATTGTCTCCTTAAAAACCTTTCCACGTAAAACCCAATGGGAAAAACCACGGATAAGGAAAAAGAGTACAACTCTCACTTGTGACTCCTATAACAAGAATCAAACAATATCAAAGAACCATTTCACAACCATAATCTTCAAAGAACTTCTGTTGACCATTGATAGCCTCTACAAAAACATTCATCAATGAGAGGACTATGAACCATAATCCAATAGGATCCCAACCAATGACAATTCCGCACCACCATCACAATCAGCAGCATTAGAAGTCCAAGCCCAGTTACCAAAAACTTTAGAGCATATCCTATTTAACTTCTTTTTCTTAACTCTTGTTTCCAAAATCCCACAAAAACTATAACCACCATTTCTAATAAGATTACTAACCTGAACTTGACTAGTACTATTATTCAAGCCCCTCACGTTCCAAGAAAAAGCTTTAAGATTCATTAATACAATTTTTAAGGTTTGTCCTATCATACTCGCCATGGGACTAGTATCTTCAAATTCTCGAGGCTTCATCAAGTCCGCCATACCACCATTATCAGATTCCACTTCCTCATCATCAGCATAAGGCTCCATACCAAACTTAGAACAATTCTTATAAAAGTAATCAAGTTGGGAAAGAGACCAATTAGATTTCACATCCAAGGATGGATAAATACCAGACTTCATAACTTCATCAACTTCTAATTTCAAATTAGGCCAAACAACATTATTAAATTCCTCATCAACATTATTAAGGAACTCCTCATCCTTATCGTATGATCATCCAAAGCTTGAAAAGAGTTCCGAAGGAATATTTTCAACTTTAGCATTACCGTAAACATCATTTGATCCGGATCCCTCACTAAAACTTTAGGCTTAAACCCTTCATTATATCTAGAAGCCAAAGGAGGTTTATGAACCAAGCCACTTTTAACATTGCCAACCTCACCGTTTCTTACGACGAGTAACCATCTGATTTACAACATGTTTCCAACCACCTGAATACCCATTAGTACCTTTAGCATAAGAATTACCCTGTTGCTTGACATTACTATTTTTATTCTGCAAATTAGGACCAGACCTACCACCACTTTGTCTTACATTCCCAGAGACATGCCTATTGTTAAAAAAACCGCCCTTACTCTGAACATTTTTACCATGAATATCATTCAAAGGAGCATTACCTAGATGAGAAAAACATAATCCACTACCTTATTCTTCTTCCCAACAGTTACAAAACCATCATCACCTCCTACCTCTGTATTATTCTTCTCATTTCTTGTACCAATAGACTCTGCAGCTACCTTTTTATTCATAACTTCAATCTCAGCATCAGACCTTGGTCTAACTTTACAAGACACAATAGAATGACCAAAGGTATTACAATGTGTACATTGAGGAGGTTGCCATTGGTATTTAACTTCCAGTTTACCAACCTTAGCCGGCCTATTACCAATTTGAGGATATTCAATTTCTAAAGAATGGGGGAGAATATCATCAGCAGAAACTTTCACCAAAACTCTAGCAAAATCTAACTTACCAGAATTCTTTAAGCATCTCTCCTTAGTCATTACGTCCATTAACATAGGTTTACCAATTCCGCTAAAGATCTTACCCATACCATTCCCATTACACAATTCCAAAGGAATACCATACACATAAACCCAAATAGGAATAGTAGAAGGCTCCACCTTCTCGGGCCAAATCCACGGTTCCCAAACATTCAACACCAACGGAATATTATTCACCATCCAAGGCCCACTTCTAAAAATGACTTTCATCCCTTCCTCGCTCTTAAATTTAAAATAGAATAAACCAAAGACTAGTTTTAGGTAATAGAATCCATGAACCAAATTAGCATTCACAACCTGTAGTCTATAGATGTCCCAACAAAATAACCGTGAAAGTTGAGAACAAGCTTCACTTCCCTTCTTGATATCTTCAATAGATATAGAAATCCTCTTGGCACCATCACAAGTTTTAGATATGGAGAGAGATTCATATGAAGTTCTCTATCTCCAACACCTTTTTATCTTCTCAGAAAAAGATTCAATGTTAATAGAACCAACCGATTTGAATCGACTTCGGCAGAATACATACATTAGATTTAAAAACATGCTAGGACCAAACTGCACAGACAAACCAACAGGGGTTTCTTAAAACACCATTAGAACTATGACGATTTCCAAACACAAATTCGAAATCACCTTTATCACACCCTCCACAACCTTGTTAGCAAATCATATTGTTTTCAACCTCCATGCTCTACTCCGTACATTAATCTTACTAATACCATTACAATCAAAACTAGTACCATCAGCACCCTTCTTAGATTCCATTCCACAATTATTAATCAACCCCTCAGACTTAGGAGCATCCAAAGGGATATTAATAAAAGAACCATCATTCTCAGCCACCAAACAATCACTATTAACCTTAGAATTCATACCACCATTAGAATTGCTATCACTACACCCTCCCTAAAACCATCGCCTAGATATATCTCTACCAACAACAATCCTTTCTAAAACTTTAGAAAGAGCATCATCAATAGGAGAACTATTAGAGTTAGACTGCCACCACCACCAACCAGGAGAAGACTCACTCGATTTCTACCTTTGCCACCATCTTCTAATGCCTAAGCCTCTTAAGAATAGCTCCCGAAGACAAAGCAGATGGAGACTTCACTTTAATAAATTTAGGCGATTCTTCACACCTTTAGGTCTTCCTAGATCTAGGGACATCACCCTCGAGACGGACCACAAGGTTTGTGTCAGTAAACCTTCCTCCGCCATCCCAAAGAAGTACAAAATGTTAATACAAATAAGCCGTGGTTTATTTATATTTTACTATCTTCTAGTGTTTTGTCGATAACAAACGTAAAATCATTTTAACGAAACAAATAAAATACGTAAATAGTTTGATTCAATAGTTTTCTAACATACTAACGTTTTCACATAAAACACTAAAACAAGTATAAGTGTTTTTATGATTTAGATACATATGTACAACAACTAGTGTTTACATATTGGGCTAACATATACTTAACTAAGTTTATACTAAAATGGGTGAAAACAAGTATATACTAAATGGGTAAAATCTTGCAAATGGTATTGACCCATAACCCATGGTTAAACCACTTAGCCAAGTTCAATGTACTCTAGAGATACATTGTATCTAGAAAGAAACCCATGGATCAACCCATAACCCATGACCCATGACCCATAACTAAAAATACCCATGGGCGAGGGCGCCCCAGGATCCCAAGCTTCTACGCTAGGGATCCTTGTGGGAGGATCTCAGGATCGGAACAAGAACAATTTCCTCTATAAATAGTGAGCCATTTATTCCTTTTTGCTCACCACTTTAACACATACTTTCTCCAAGTATTATATCTCAACCCGAGATCCAAGAGATCTATGTAGTTTGTCTTTTGTTTTGTGTGATTCTCTAGGTTCCTCTTAAAGGCGAGATCACCACTTCTTGAAGTCGAGCAAGCTCAAGCCAATGAGTTGCCATGCTTGTCATCATCAACCGAGGTTATCTTGTTGATAGTTCTTTCTTCCTCCGTAGATGTTGTGTTGAAGGCATTAGTGAAGGATGCCGAAAGTGTCAAGACGAATGCATTAGTGAAAGATGCTTATCGTCCGTGTCAAAGCATTAGTGAAGAATGCTAAAGGTGTCAAGGCGAAGGCATTAGTGAAGGGTGCCAAGTGTTGTGTCAAAGGCATTAGTGAAGGATGCCTAAGAATCAAATCAAGTGGCATTAGGAAGACTAGGTCGTATAATCGATGAGGTGCATCGTTATACATATAAGTATTTGTTTATTTCAAGGATGGTGATATCCTTGATGATGTTGTAACAAGGAGTGGATCTCCTTGAGATTTGGTGTTGTGTTGTGATGGGTAGTAGTTCCTCCATAGTAATGGAACTAGGTGCTTAGCCTAGTTAATAAAAGGGTATGTGATGTTGTGATAGGATTAGTTCTCCTTGGTGTAAAGAACTTCGGTGGTTAGCCTATAGTATAAAGGGTAGGTGACGTTGTGTTGGTAGGTGTGGTTCATGAAAGAACTTCGGTATTTAGCTTTGTCTGGAAAAAGGTGTAGCGGCGTTGTGAAGGCTTCTACATAAGGAGATTGGTGTAGTGTTTACGAACTCTCAAGTAGGTGACTCGGGGAGTGGAGTAGCGCAAGGAAGGTGTCCTTAGCCAACCACTATAAATACTTGTGTCGGTGATGTGCTACTCTTTATCTTTCATTACACGTTTATATATCTATCTATCAACGCCCAACATAAACAACCAAATAGATTGACATAACTTCGATCTAAATATTTAAAAGGAAGTTTTAAATTGGTAAAACTATTCAACCCCCTTCTAGTTTTCCACAATTGGCATCAGAGCTTCGTTACCAAGTTTCTAAGAGTATGTTGTACTTAAAAACTTGATAAATTGTATATTTGAAAACTACAAAGAAGGATTTTTCAAAGTCATGTTTTCTTTTAAATCATTTTGTTGGACATTGATAGATCATTCTAACAATTTTTGTTTCAAGAAATCTTCATGCTAGGATCTCTCCAAAACCTTCATTTCTATTCAAAGAATAATGAAGTCAACATTCAATGAAGAATCTAAAAGTACTACAACTTACTTACACCAAGTACAAAGGATTACTTTAAAAGCTCATGAAGTATTTTTGGAATTATACCAAACCAAGAAATAGTACTTTTCATTAGATAGCTTACATGAGTTTATTTATATCATAGTTCTTTTTGTTTAATAATTGCTAGCATCTTTAAAAGTCTCTTTCGTCACTTTTCCGCCTTATTCATCATCGGGAATAGTATTCCTTTTGATTCATCAAACTAACGCCGCCGCCACATATGAACCCTCGATATGTTATTCATCAAAACCGCTGTCAAAACAATCTTTCATCGATACCTCCAAACATTTTTTAGTAAGCCGCTTATAAGCCTACTACAAAATAATGCCAAACAACCCTCTTCGTCCTGATGTAGGATCCCCTAGTTGTACTAGCGGATCCCAATTACAAGGATGCGGGGAACCGTGGAGCATAACTCACTATACGCTTTCAAAAACACCACCGATCTTTTCCCACTACTCACATAACACAAAAAGCGACTAAACCGATTCCATCTTCATTGGATTCCATACTCTCAAGTATTCCTCTCTAGAACATCATTGCAAGTAATTACACTAACTTGTTCTAATCTTCATCATCCTCATCCTAGGGTTTTTGGTTACACAAATCTCTAATCAATTACTTTAATTAGGGTTTTCAAAATTAATCATGAAAAGGAGCTTTTAACATAATTAAGCTCACATTGTGTTCACAACATTGTTAATACAAATCAAAACCATAAACCCATCTCAACTAATTTTACCTAATTGGAAAATTTGTGTTTCTAGGACCAACCATGCCTAAAGCCACTCAACAAGATCATCATGATACAGTCCATTACCTTACTCATTACTATCGAAATGAGGAACTCTCAAAAACTGACCACAAGGTCTTCAAAAGCTCGACGACTTATCCACGAGGTCGTGTAATCAAGAATGTTTCCTTGAGGATACCGACATTTGTCAAGTCTTCGGCGATCAATTTTGATTGTCTTCTTGACATTGATGAACAAATTTGTCCGGTCTTCATATTTGAGTTTTATAATTAGGATCATTCAAAGCCGATAGCATTTGATAAATCTTTCATCATCAATAAACGAAACTTCACTCTCACCCTCAACACCTTTGCTCAAATTCTTCGCATTCATTGTGAAGGAATTTTTATGTACTCTCAAGATTGGGCTATTAACACCCAAAACCTTGCACTTGATTCTAAACCAATGTACCATACTCCTCTTGAACCCAAACCCACCATCCGAGACACCATTTTCAAAATAAGAGCGACCAATCGTTTCAACCTAAAAAGCTCATTCACCGTAATCCTTTCAAATGGAACTTTTGAAATGCATCCCATGTTTAGAAAATGGGAAGAAATCCTTAGGCGTCATTTAGCCTAGTTGGTAACAAAGATCATCCAAATGCATGCCTTGTGCAAATGATCTATTGTCTTACCCACCAAAAGCCATTTAACCTACTATTACATGGTAAGGAGAATGGTCTGGTATTCAAAGCTTCCAACATGGTACTTAGATGCTATGCTCTAACACGACTTTGTAAGTATGTTAGTGCATTGCAACCATCTCCTATCAACAATGATCATTTCTTTGCCGATCATGTAATGGTACCTCTTACCAAAATACCCTCTAAACGATTCATGGTCAATGGGAAGAAACCTTAAGTTCTCTCGACTCCTCGGAAGGAGAAGAAGAAGAAAATGAGGAAGAAGAAGATGTCGACCCCATAGCCAACGTTGAATTGGAACCCTTCGTTACTCTAACAACTTCCAACCATTCCAAAGGAATTCAAACAATTGAGGGGCATGATTCAAAATCTTGCTTACAACCTCACAAAGTCGTAAAAAGGAAAAAAAGAATTGACGAAAGAGACAATAGGAAAATACTTATTTTTAACTTAACTTATGTGTGGATGTTTATGTTTTAGCACTTTGGTTTGTGGTAAATTTGGATATTGTTACTTTTATCATTATTAATGAGTGTTGCTTCGTGAAAACATGCTTGTACTTGTTGTTTAGTTTAACGGTTTATTAGTGTGCAAAATCTGCACATCATTCTATGGGGATTTTGATCTGAATGCTGGGATCCCTAGTATTAGCCTAAACGGATCCCTCCTTGAGAGGCGTGGGATGTGACATCAGATCGAATCAAAGATTCCTTGCATCAAGATAGCTTACTAGAATACATCACATTAGCTAAACATAAGATGTTAGAACTTAACTAAGTCTATTTCAAGGATGAGAAAGGGTTAGACTCACTTAAGCTTACACAAAAGATCTTAGTCAAAATATCTCTTGATTTATCAACAAATCAAAACTCACCATATTTCCGCTTCAATACTCACAAATTATCTTTCATCTTTCAAAACACTTAGGTGGACTTATTGAACAAATTTTAGGAAATTGTTTCTAGTCATCTTTATCTCAAAGTGGGTCAAAAATTAGTTTTTCAATTCTTGTGACTTTTAAGGATTTTTCAAATTTCACCTCAAGCTAAAATCCGATCTCTAGGATCATTTATTATGACTTGACACCACCAAAACTCTTAGTGTTATCCTTGAACATCCATTGGTAGTCATCTAGTCCCATTTTCCTTCCATAAAAAGTAATCATTTGCTATAACACTCATTACTTTTGATCATTCAAGTGTCCCTCATCTTAGGAACTTAGGAGGACTGAAATACTTAAGATGATATAGGATTTAAGCTCTTAGAAACTTCATTTCTAAAAAATCTCATCTTGAGAGCCGGATCCCTAGAATTAGTTAGCGGGATCCCTCATAGAGGAACAGGATCCGGTTGGCATTGAAGTCTAACTCTAGCTAAAACAATCATTTCAAGCTCATCTTGCTCACTCAAACACTCCATCTCATCTTAAATGAGTTCCTAGATCAGTGAAACTCTGAACTTCAACCTTGTGCATGTTAATCATCACATCTCTAAGAATCTTAGTGGCTTAAGTCTTAAATGCATTTGCCAAATTCTTTCCTTTATAAGCCATATTGCTAGAACACTTTAGTCATCAAAACACAAACACAATTATCAGCAATTACAACCATCCTCCTTAGTAATTTCATCATGATAAAGGCTCCTAGTGCTAACTCATCCACCCA
>OU343224.1:319155720-319252191 GCA_910596185.1 Chrysanthemum makinoi | reverse complement strand
GATCACATTCATTGGTGTCAGTCGAGGCAAAAATAATATCATCAACATATATTTTAACGTGAATTAAATGTTTTCCTGACTTTTTGGTGAACAATGTCGGATCAACTGCTCCTTTGTTGAATCCAGTAGATAGAAGAAACTTTGATAGGGTATCATACCATGTCCTTGGAGCTTGCTTCAAGCCGTAAAGAGCCTTCTTCAAATGATAGACGTGAGTAGGATGCTTTGGATTCACAAAGCCTTCAGGTTGGCTGACATATACGACTTCTTTCAGATCTCCGTTAAGAAAAGCCGTCTTTACATCCATCTGATAGACTACCATGTTCTTACTTGCAGCATTAGCCAAAAAGATTCTGATTGCCTCGATACGAGCAACAGGAGCAAATGATTCTTCAAAGTCAATATCCTCCTCTTGACGGTATCCTTTTGCAACCAATTGAGCCTTGTTCTTTAAAACATCACCATGCTCATCAAGTTTCACTTTGAAGATCCACTTTAGAGCAATGATCATAGCACAATCTGGAGCAGGTACTAATTCCCATACATCAAGTCGATCAAACTCATGAATTTCTTCTTGCATGGCATTGAACCAACTGTCTTCATTCATGGCAGTTTTAACATCTTTTGGTTCGACCTTAGAGAGTACGGAGTTGAAGAAGCACCATAAGGCATCGGTTGCAAGTTGTTTCCGTGTGGATACTGGACGAGAGGGGTTTCCAATGATGTTGTCCAAGGGATGATCATGTGTCCATTTTCTAAGGTATTCGTGTGGTTGTTGTTGAGGAACTGAAGTAGCAGAGTCGATTTCTCCTGATGAAGATGGTTCTGATGATGATTCAGGAGCAAATATGTTTTCAAATGGTGCATCTTCAGGAGTAGCAAAGGGATTCTCTCCATCAAGGGTGCTAGAAACATTTCCATGATGTACACTCGATGATTGATGATTTGTTGATGAGACAGAGTGATCAGCAGCAGGCGCTTCTTGACTTAGCGTCATAGAAACTGAAGGGTTAACTTCATTGACAGGGATAGTAGCAGCCTCTGATGATGGAATTGACAGATCATTAGCAGTTGGCTCATAGTGTTCATCAAACATTGGATCAAACAGTTTCTTCAAGTCATCTTCTGAAGGAGGTACATAAGGAGTTGCAGGCGAAGAATCGTAAACAAGAGTAGAACTGATGGGACTACATGAAGATGCGGGTACAGAACTGGGTTGTCCTGGAGCCATTGGACTGGTCAGCTCATCGAACGTAACGTGAATTGTTTCCATAATATTTCGGGTTCTTTTGTTGTAGATTCGGTATCCCTTTTTGTTTGGTGCATATCCTACAAATACTCCAATGTCCGCTTTAGCTTTAAGTTTGCCTAAGTCTTGGCCCTCATTAGTTGGATAACACAATGCACCAAACACACGAAGGAATGAGAGATTAGGTTTTCTATTGTGGACAAGTTCATATGGAGTTTTTTCATGAGCAGTGTGAATTAGGGATCGATTTTGAGTGTAGCATGCAGTGGCAATGGCTTCAGCCCAGAGAAACATTGGAACCTTTGAGTAAATCAAAATTGTTCTTGCGGCTTCCACAAGAGTTCGATTTCGTCTTTCAACTACACCGTTCTGTTGAGGAGTTCGTGGAACACTTCTTTGATGACTGATTTCAACACTTTCATAAAACTCACTAAGTTGCTTATTAACAAACTCAGTTCCATTGTCTGTTCGGATGATTTTGACAGTTTTGTTAAGTCGAACCTGCAGTTGTTTGATAAGTTTGATGATGATATCTGGAGTTTCATCCTTTGTCCTTAAGAACTTAACCCAGGTGAATCGAGAGTAATCATCAACCACAACTAACACATATTTCTTCCCAAAGATATTCTGCACTCTCATGGGTCCACATAAATCCATGTGAATTGTATGAAGAACTTCTGTAACTGAGTTTGTAGGTTTGGGTTTGTGGGCATACTTCTTGCTTTTTCCCAATTGGCATGCTGAACAAAGATGATCCTTTTCATACTTTAGTCTAGGTAAACCTACAACTAAGTCCTTTCTGGAGAGATCATTGATGGTGCCGAAGTTCAAGTGATTGAGACGACGATGCCATAACCATGACTTTGTTTTCGAAGCCTTTGACAACAAGAAAATTGGAGAAGACTTCATCATATCTTCGATAGAGATGGTGTATAGATTTGAACCACGTGTTCCTCTTAAAAGTTATTTACCATCAAGTTCTCTAACGAAACAAGTATGTTTTCTGAAAGCCACTTCTAGATCAGAATCACAGAATTGACCGACAGAGAATAAGTTATGACCAAGACCTTCTACGTAATATACCCTGGAGATAACACTATCACCGACAACATAATCTCCATAACCCATAATTGCACCGAAATGATCGTTCCCGAATCTAACAGTCCCGATGAATTTACTCACGAAGTTCATGAGCCGCGCCCGGTCTCCAGTCATATGCTTGGAACAACCTGAGTCCAGGTACCACCGAACGATTTGAACGATCTGCAGTTGAACACATACAAGAATGGATAACTGGATAATTGGGAACCCCATGCAATAATGGGTTCCACTTGGTTAGTAACAGTGATTGGAACACCCACATCAGAGGTAGAAACAATGGACTCATTAGAAATAGATGCAGTGCTAGTGTCCGTATTTGACCTATTCAAAGTATGTTCGCTTCTTAAGGGAATAGTTCTACCAGTAGGCATCCATTTTCTAGTGGGCATTGATTTAGCAACTTTAGGGCAAAGCTCATTAATCTTACGGCCAGTAGGTATCCATTGATAACCTATATTACTAAATTTCCTTCCTGTGGGTTTCCACTGTTTTCTAACTTTCTTTCGCCTTTGCCTTTTAGCCTTCTTAGCTTGAATTTTAACATTAACAGTTTTATCAGGGCATTTGACAGCATTAGACAAAACATTCACACCACATTCATGATTAGTAACAGAAATCAAGCAGTCATCATTACATGGTTTACGAATAGTAGCAGAATTCGAATTAATTACAGTACGCTTATAGCTAATACTAGAATCAACACGATTCGTTTTATTCAACTCAAACTTAATATTCCTAGGGTGATCTTCTACTCTCTTCCAATGCACATTCTTAGCTTGCGAGGTCCTATCTTGCTTGGTATTGCCTGGAGGCTTTGACCCGCTTGCTTTTATGTCACTGATTACTCCTGTAGAGGGAATTATGGGAACATTAGTTGGTTGATCTACTTTTTGCATTCCTGAACTAGACGTGCAGGGATCTGAACTACTTGAAGGCACATTAGTGTTCACTTTCCTAACACTGGGCATAGAATGGTTTGTATGCTTGGCACTAGGCATAGAACAAGGCATCACAGCTTGACCTTTCGCACCTAAGGATTTAGGACATGTTGCAATTAAACATTCTAGCAGCTTCTGAGATCGTTTGGCCTGAATGCAAGCAAACATAATTTCTCTATCAAGAGGCTTATTTATGAAATCCTCTTCCACAATCTCACGGAGACATTCTAGACTATCCTTAAGGTGAGCACAATAGTTATGAAACACAAGTTCATTATTCCTAAGATGAGGAGGGATGTATTTAACAGTCATAGTATATTTTCAGTCTGAGGATGACTTTGATGCAACATTCTCATTAAAGACAAGTGGCAGTTTCCCTTTTTCCTGACTCCTCAGATTCTCAATTTCTTTTTGTAAAGACGTTATTTTTTCTTTGTTTTTGTCACGAGTAACTTTCATTGAATCATATAACTCTTTAAAGTGTCGTTTAACTTTTTCATTTTCTTCTAGAAAACTCTCGTTTTTCTTTTGTAAAACATTAACCAAGTTTTGAAGATGAAAAGTTTGAGAATACTGAGAATATAAAGGAGGAGGCATTTGGGAGCCAGTCACATTGTTCTTTTCACACTTTAATTGAGAAATTTGGGCTTTCAACTTTCTGATCGTGTTACAATGAGCTTGAATCGTTCGTCACGTTTGTGTATTTCAAAAACTGCATCAAACTCTGGAACATTTGAGGATGTCTTGATATTTGAGGTTTTGACATTTTCTTTAAGATGTTGATATTTTAGTTGTAAATCAAAATGTTCAACTTCTAGTTTAGAAAGATGTTTACCAAATTATCGTGATCATCCTGATCAATTTTCTCATTTAGTTTAGAATTAGTCTTTTCAAGCTCAATGACACGATCATGGGAGACTTTCAGAGCAACAGATAATTCATGAAATTGAGAAGCATTAATGGAACAATTCGTAGCAGTGTAAAACACATCTTGAGTAATACATTCAGAAATAAGATTCTCATTCAATGTATGCAAGTTCTTCCTCTCAATCTCATTATATTTTAATTCTCGCTCATAGTCACTAACCTCAACTATCATTGCATCAAATTCCTTTTCCATTTCTTTAATATCTGAATCCATCCCCTTTTTAAGACTCTCAAATTGATCTTTTAGTTGTTTAAAGAAAGGCATGACCTCAGTTAAATAGCATTCTTTAGTTTGCTCAAAACCCCTTTCCCCTTCAGTTATCCCAGTGGGTGTGATCCTTTTCTTACAAGTTTTCTCAAAATCAACAAATAATTGAAAAATAACATATTGACTGATTAAGGTCTTGCTTTTAGTGGCAATAGTTCTAGGAACTAAATGCATTGGTGTATTTGGAGGATACACAGTCGCTGAAGGCATTTTCCTAAGGGAGGGTTTGTTACAACAAGATTCTCTGCCTTTTGCTTATCTAAAACCTTTTTCCAGAACACTTGTGTGGGTGTTAACAAAGTTTGAGGCTTGAACTTGTTCAAGGAAATCCAATTTTCCTTTTTGTAATCATGGGGTTTGATGGTTATGTTATTCTCTTTACATTCAGGATCTTCTAGCTTCTTATTCATTTTCTCCCTAGATGCATCATCTAATTTTCTATCTTCCTCGGTGCACTCAACGCAACTAGGTTTCTGTCTAGGTTTAAGAATCTCATTACCATCATAGATTACATTATGAGCAGCTCTAGCCTTTTTAACAACCTCAGGATTAGGTTCCACAACAAGGGGAATGCTATGCTTATCGCTTAAGACTCTATGCTTAGTGATCAAGTGAGCAGTTTGAATGGTATTCCCTTGTATGTATAACTTATTTTCAAGCTTGTTTTTCAAAGTTTTTAGATTGGAAAAATCATTCAAAAGTTTTGATTCCTTAGCATTGAATTCTTGCTTAAGCATTTTAACATTTTCTTGAAGTTCTTGTTTTTGCTTAGCAGTTTTAGAAAGCTTTTCTTGTAAGGAGTTTAACTCTTGTTTTAATACTTCTTCTCTAAAATTACTTTTTCTAATAATTGTACGCATTTGGTCATCCATTTCCTGCTCACGGGTGGTCAACTCAAACTTAGCACGTTGTTCATAAATAGCAACTTGTTCTTTATAGGCATTCAGTTCAGAGATAACAGAATCATCAGGGGCACATGCAGTGTATTCATCAAAGACATAGTCATCATTGACTGCGGAAGATGCATTACTTGGTACAACCTCACTTTCACTTTGCTTCACATATTGATCATATGGGACAATATTGCTATTACCCTCATCTTCAATATCTGATTTATAAGTTTCAAGAGATTGTACTTTATTATGCATCTTTTGCTCATCAACATCATCATATAGTTTTAATACCTCTGAAATGATTTTTTCTTTGGATGGACCAGCTTGTTGTGGTGGAGAGACCTTTGGAGAGACCATAGGTGAGATGCTAGCCATGAAGATTGTTTGGGCAGTAGGTTCATCATCGACGTCAGAGTCAAATGCATCACAGTCAGCTACTTGAAAAGCATTTTGATGATTATGACCTATCTCCTGAATTGGCTGTTCATCAACATCAGCATCATAGGTTCAGGCATTTCCCTCAACAAGAAACAACAACTCCTCTTCATCCAAAGCGGCTCCATTGTCCTGAGCTTGCACAAGCAACATCTTGTCTCTGAAGTAATCTGCATTCTGTGGACGCTTTGGAGATGTGCAGTAACTAGCAATATGTCCCTCACCACCACAGTTGTAGCACTTAATTGGATTTGCTTGAACCTGATTTCCATTCCTTCCCCTATTTTGATTTACCACATATCCTCTACCAACTCCTCCTCTTCCCTGTTCATACTGCCTTTCTTGAACTGGTTGCACCATAACCTTCCCATCTCTGATAGTTGCTTGATTGTGGGGATTGGATGCTGTTCTGAGGTTATTGTTGGTGTGTGGAAGAGAGTTCATGTTATGACTGACCATGAGAGACAGTTGATTGATGAAGTTTTCCATGAATGTGTTTGGGTCTGGAGGCTTATATGCTGAATCAGGGATGAGTTTGTAATTACCATTACCCATGGGTATGACTTGAGAAGCTTTGGTAGTAATACCAACATTTATGTAAAAGGCTGTTGAGTCATTTGAGGAACTTGTTTCTCCCTTGTTGGTTTTGAATTGTTCTAGAATCCTTTTCTCAAACATAGCATGTCTCTCATTCTGAAGAAGAAAAGCATACAGTTGCTCATAGTTTGTATTCTTCAATCCTTTGGTTAGCTTCATAGCGGTGACAAATTTGTGCCATTCGGGATTCATGTTGTTCACAAACTTTGAGTTATGTTTGGCATGGTCATTTTGATGTTCCTCATATCATTTACAAGCTTGTGGAATCTCACGTAATACTCATAGATACTCCCATCTGGTTTCATCTTGAAGTGCTCAAACTCATCATACAGTTGTGATTCTCTGTCTTCCTTTGTTAATTCAGAACCTGAGAGAAGCATCTTGACATTATCCCAAACTGCCTTGGCTTCAGTGTTGTGATTGATAAGCTTGTAGATGTCTTTTGGAAGACCCTGTAATATGATGTTTGAGGCCCTGATATCAGCATCGAATCTCTTTTTCTCCTTATCACTGAGCTCATCATACGTCTTTGTGTCCGTCCAATCCAAAGATCCTGGTTCCATCTGCAGCAGTATCAATTATGTCTCTTGTAGTCTCAATCTGATACGGTCCTTCATCAATTGATTTGAGAATGTTGACCCCATTTTCCTTTCCAAGACACTACAATCTGATTCGTTGAGCCCAAGAGTCGTAGTCAGTTCTGTCAAGCACGGGTGGACGAGTATCTGAACCAGCTGCTTGAACATCCTCAGCAACAGTGGAGATGATTGTAGGTACGTTGGTAGACATGTTAACAGATTACACGGGATTTTATAACTCTATGATTAACCCGGGAAATAGATTCTTTCACGGGATTTTACTAAATCAAGAGAAAACCGTATTACATACAGAAATCAACCAAGTCGCTAAGAGTTATTGAACCAAGTCGCTAAGCCCAAGTCGCTAAGACCCAATTCGCTGGACACAAGTCGCTAAAGCACCAAGTCGCTACACAGTCAAGTCGCTAAAGAGCACTCACTAAGGTCCAAGTCGCTAACACCAAGTCGCTAAGAATTATGACAACAAATCGCTAAGCACCAAGTCGCTAGACACAGTTAAGTTGCTAAAGAACAACTCGCTAAAATCCAAGTCGCTAGTATCAAGTCGCTAACAATTTACACTACAACTCGCTAACAATTTGAAGCAAGTCGCTAACCTCACAAGTTCGAGCCGTAGTGGAGAATCCACTAACTTGTACTATTTGTCGGCTTGTCTCAATAGACAATTCGCTAGGCTCAAGTCACTAACAACTAACACTGTAACTCGCTAACTTTCACTGAAGCAAGTAGCTACGATGAAAATCACAACGAGAACCAAGTCGCTAGCAAGAAAAACTTCAAAAAACACACTTTTCAATCCAAAACAAGCTCAACCACAGTGATTCAAGCTTTCCATATCAAAACCCAAACACTTACAATGATTCTAAACATAAAAGTACACCCAAGATACAAACTTTAACACTAGAAATGATCCAAATGATGCAAAAACCACTAAACTTTTTCAAACTCAAAAACCACCTAAAACCACTAGAAATCCAAGGATATGTAAGAGAGATGATCAAACCATGGCTCTTGATACCAATTGTTAGATATTGGATCACAAACACCTAAACCAATGATCAAAGAGGCGTATACAAGAGGTTTTAGAGAGAGAAACAGTTAGAGGTTTGGGAACTTAGTGAGAGAAAATGAAAGTATTATTATGAGCTCCAACTCTCTACCTTGGGAGGTAGAGAGTATTTATAGTACTTACATAAATCGCCACCTACGGGCTGTGGATCAGGCATACAGTGGGTAAAGACCCGTCCGTCCTCCACGGTGTTACAAAACTAAATACTACTTAACATTAAATAATCTACGACTACGAGCTTTCTAACGATTACATATATTTCAGGTGACCGACTCTTTAATGACTGGATTTTCTAAATCCTTACAGCATCCTTGTTTTTGCAGACAATGTAGCAGTAGCATCATCAATTTAAGGTTCATGTTTTGTGGGTTTATCAATTTATGGATATCGATCAGAGATGTGTAGATCATTTGAAGGTTCAGCAGTTGAACGTTTTGAAGTGGGAACTGCATCGTCTTTTATATTTTGTGTAATGTCAGTATAACCATGTATCAGACAATGACTCGGTAGTATCAGTTATTTTCCAGTTTCATCAAACATTGAACATATAGTTAACTATTATAAGTCAACTTGCTAAGTAGTTGGTTATGTATAAATTTGTTTGTTTGTCTTGGGTTAAATTCTGTTAGATCATACATTGTTTAACAGCTGACTTTTATAAAGTCATACTTAACATGTCAGGTATAACGGTATAATTCGCTCAAACAATCACCCCTTTATGTGTTGGTGGAATAGTCTTGGGTTAGAATTAACTAAGGTGTGGTATAAATGTGTATGGACTATAATACCCTCGACTAACTAACATAAACTAGACGTTGACCTCGGCGTTAGTGGTCAAGGAACAAGTTTAGCATATAAACCCCATGTTTTGGACCTCCAGCGATGATAACGCTCAAGTTTGTCCCATCGCGATGCGCAGGAACAAGTTTAGGGACCAACGATGTATTTTAGTCTTATATTTTTTAATGTATACAATCTTTAAACTAATACTAGCAAGGTACCCGCGCGATGCGGCGGCGGGTACCCTGAAATAAAAATTTTCAATGAACATGCTTTATAATCTAAAACGTTTTATGTGACGATAAATTTGCGGATGCCAAAAGTATCATGTCGCATATTTCAACTTTTTAGAATATTATAGTAGGGTACCCGCGCGTTGCGACGGCGGGTATCAAGTAATAAAATTTTCGGCAAAAAAAGTTTTCAATTTTATGTTTTCTCTTACAATAACTTTACCAATAGCGAAAACATAATGAGTTTGAGTAACTTTTAAAAAAATGATGTATAATATCAAACTAATTCATATAAAAACAATTGAAAGTGGTGTGATTTTACATTGCGGTAGTCAATAATGTTATGGGGTTATGGTCAAATTAGTTGATAGTGGTCCGTAGTCACAAGTAAGTAGAAATATTTTTTTTATGAAATATATATGTAATAATCAACACCTCGTAATAAGTAAATAAAATATATTTTTGAACATGTGTGTATCATTAATATTGTTTATTACACTTGTCATATATAGATAAAAGATATAAATAAAAAAATGCTTATAATGTATACATCTTGTAAAGTATATATTTATGAAAATGTTTGAATCATTAATATTGTTTATACACTTTTCCTATATATATAGAAGATATAAATAAAAGAATGCTTATAATGTAAAGAAAAACTTACATGTTTAAGCAATCATTTAAAGTTATCCATTAAAATTATAATAATTAATATACTAATATATTAATCATTGAATTAGCACTTAACACTTTGCACATTTGCATCATTTGTCTTTAAAAAATTGTCATGGCTTTTACAAAAAACAATTTTTTACTTTCGTGGTAAATTTTATTTAAAATAATTGTTAATACAAATAAGCCGTAAAAACGTTTATTTATATTTTACGATCTTCTAATGTTTTGTCGATAACAAACGTAAAATCATATTAACGAAACAAATAAAATACGTAAATGGTTTTAATTAATAGTTTCTAACATATTCACATTTTCACATAAAACACTAAAACAAGTATAAGTGATTTTATGATTTAGTATTACATATGTACAACAACTAGTGTTTACATATTTGGGTAAATATACACATAACTAGTATGTAGTATATTGGGTAATATAAATGGGTAGAAACTTAAGTATTTGACCCATTGACCAAATACATTGAATGTAGTTGGGTAAAAACAAGTATATACTAAATGGGTAAAAACTAGCAAATGATATTGACCCATAACCCATGGTTTTATATATACCACTTGACCAAGTTCATTGTATACTAGCAAATGGTATTGACCCATAACCCATGGTTTTATATATACCACTTGACCAAGTTCATTGTATACTAGCAAATGGTATTGACCCATAACCCATGGTTTTATATATACCACTTGACCAAGTTTATTGTATCATTAAGATACATTGTATCTAGAAAGAAAATCATGGACCAACCCATAACCCATGACCCATAACCAAAAAACCCATGGGCAAAGAGGAGCGTTCCACGGATCCCTAGCTTTGTGCTAGCCGGATCCCAAGTGGAAGGGATCCGTGGGATAAATTAGTAGTTTTGCAACACTCTTACGATATAATAATAGTTTTGAAACTTTGTAGTTTTGCATGCATTTTAAAATTATATTCATTTATAATTGCATTTTTGCATTAAAACTAAACTAATTCAAAAATAAATAATAAATAAAGCATTAAAATGTTGTGGAAGATAAATTAGTAAACATATGTATTTTGTACATTATGCATTAAAATTGTAATGCTTACAAAACAGTGAAACACATAAATGACATACTAAAAAAATAGGAGAGAGGATGCTAAATGTTTTATAAGTAGTATATATATGTGTAATATGTATAAAATCAAATAAATTATCACTTGTGAATTACATCTTTGCATCATTTATCTTAAAAAAAATTGTCCCGACTTTTATAAAAAACCATTTTTTTAATTTTGTTGTTAATTTTATTTAAAACAATTCAAAATTTATTTAGATTGGTTCTCGAAACACTCTTACGATATAATAATAGTTTTGGAACTTTGTAGTTTTGTATACATTTTAAAATCATATTCATTTATATGTGCATTTTTGCATTAAAACTAAACTAATTCAAAAATAAATAATAAATGAAGCATTAAAATGTTGTGGAAGATAAATTAGTAAAAGCTATGTATTGTGTACATTATGTATTAAAAATTGTAATGCTTAAAAAACACATTATTGACATCTTAAAAAAATTTAGGAGAGAGGGTGCTAAATGCTTTATAAGTAGTATAGATATGTGTAATATGTATAAAATCAAATAAACTATCACTTGTAAATTTACATCTTTGCATCATTTGTCATAAAAAAATTGTCCCGACTTTTAAAAACAAAACCGTTTTTTTACTTTTGTGGTTAATTTTATTTAAAATAATTCAAAATTTATTTAGATTGGTTCTCGAACACTCTTACGATATAATAATAGTTTGGAACTTTGTAGTTGCTATGCATTAAATCATATTCATTTATATGTGGCATTTTTGCATTAAAAACTAAAACTAATTCAGAATGAAATAATAAATGAAGATTAAAATTGTGTGAAAGATAAAATTAGTAAAAGTATAGTTGGGTGTTACATATAATGCACTTAAAATTGTAATGCTTTAAAAACACACATAGAATCTTAAAAAAATTTGAGGAGCAGAGGGGACTAAAATGCTTTAGAAGTAGTAATATAGTTGTAATAGTATAAAATCAAATAAATTTTATCACTTGTAAATTTTATAATTAGTATTCAATGGTATTATAAACAAATTGTAAATTTTCTTTGATTTGTTACAAAAAAACAACCGTTTTTTACTTTCGGTTAATTTTATTTAAAAATTTCAAAATTTATTTAGATAGGTTCTCGAAACACTCGATAATATAATAATAGTTTTGGAATTTGGTGTTTGCATGCATTTAAAAAATCATATTCAATGGATATGTGCATTTTTGCATTAAAAATATAACCTAATTCAAAAAATAAATAATAAATGAGCATTAAACTGTGGTTGTGGAAAAATATAATTATGTAAAAACGATATATGTGTAATATGACAAATAAATTATATGAATTTAAAAATTGTAATGACTTTTACAAAAACCATTTTACTTTTATGGTTAATTTTTAAATAATTAAATTTAAATAGGACACCGATATAATAATAGGGGAATTTTGTTGTTTTGTGCATTTTAAAAAATCATTTATATATGTGCAGTTAAAACTAAACTAATTCAAAAATAAATAATAAATGAAGCATTAAAATGTTGTGGAAAATAAATTAGTAAAAACTATGTATTGTGTACGTTATTGTAATGGCGGCGGAGAGCGGTGCGAGTAGGTCCTATAGCGGGTAACTTAATCGGTTAGGAGGGGTGAGTAGGGGGATTAATCGGGGATTAATTGGATTATAATTTTTATGCACAAAATTGTAATTTTAGATATCGTATTATATTATATATATGAGATAAGCATGGTGCATCAAAGTTCAAATATTTCAAGTGTTCAAATATAAACATAATACATAATTATTCAAAGTTCAAAGTGAAACATTGATATTTCTCCGATTTTTGACCATTTTTAAGCGAGTTTGACCGATTTTGTTCGACTAATCGGTTTGTTGACTGATTTTTAAGTGGTTTTGTCTGATTTTAAGCGATTTTATTTACCGATTTTTAAACGGTTTTGTCCGATTAGACCGATTTTGTTCGATTTTGTCCGATTAATCGGTTTGTTGACTGATTTTTAAGTGATCTTTGACAAAACCGATTAAATTGGCCGATTATGATAAATCAAGGCGCTTACTGACCGATCAACGATTATACGGAGATTAATCGGCCGCCTGGACCGATTTTTACAACAGAGAATACGACGTTGTAAGTTGTAACCTTCCTTAGGTGATGCCTGTGTTAATTCTCTTATACTCTATTGTTTCAGAAATAATTTATTATAGGTGCAGGGAAAATTTTTATTTTCTTACAACCATGTCTGTTTTGATATGTCTAAATTAATTAAAACTAGACGAATACTCGTGTATCTTAATGTGATTTTAAAGCGGCAAGCTTTTATAGTTGTGTAATTTTTCATTTTCATCAACTATGAACTAACAGAATAATAAAAAAAGAAGTTGTAATATGGTATTATATATAATATAGTTTGTGGATATATTTTTAAGAATTATTAGTGTTGATGTGATTACATAAAAAAAATACTTTTTTTTTAGAAACTAGATTAAAAAAAAGGTTATGCATTTTTTTTTGAAATTTTGAGTGAGAATTTTAATACAACTAGAGTATTTTATTAGGGAAACATTGTTTAAATTTTTATGTGTGAATTTAAGTTTTAAAAGGTTTTTTTGCGATTAAACATTACTCATTTTTAAGTTTTTTGAGTTTTAAAGAAAAAACATGCATGCTTTATATGTAATATAGATATATAACACATTCTAAGTTAGACACTCAGACATTGATGAGTTATTATTAGGGCACGACTAATCATTTTCGTTTTTTATGCTAAATAAAGATTAACTTGAAAAAGGTACATTTAGCAGCGAGCATGTAAGAGCGTTTTGAAACAACCATCAACCAACGTTTAACGCTTGGTATACATATGTTTTTTGGCAACAAGCCACTAGTAGTCCTAATTTTTCTAAACGCTCAAAATCAAAATGTTACTAAAAAAGAATTTACTAGCAACTAGCGTTTTCGTGTAGTAATTATAGCCATAAAGTTATGCTACCAAACGCTTTATTAAAACAAACTATTACTTCCTGCTATTTCTTACTGTGCTAGTCTTATTTTCACAAAACATATCCAAAATATAATTTATATACACAAAGGGTCGTTGGTTAGATTCTTGACAAGCAATCAAATAGATTATACAAGAACTTTTTAAGGAAACAACCTTTGACACAAAAGCACAATAGTCTATGACATGTTCACTATGCAAAACCAGACTTATTAATCAATAGGGATTAGTTATTCTTACGGTGGCTATGTTTTTATTCATACGGGGGCTATTTTTTTTTTTTTTTTTTTAAATTTTTTTTTATTTTTTTTTTATTTTTATAATTTTGTTTATATCAAAAAGCTATAAACCTGAAAATGCGGACTGTAAATAAAAGTTTAATAAGTCAAACGCTTAAAACTGTCAAAAATACGAAACAGAAACTGACAAAAAATTGTGTTGTACTGAAAAAAGCGGGGGGACAAAGGGGACAAAAGTGGCAGGGGCTATGGGTAGCCCCCGTAGCAATAGTGTATCCCAATCAATAATACTTATATACATGATTATGACATTGACTTTTATCGTTTATTTCTTTAGCACAATAATGGGCTTACAAAACTTATGTTGAGTTTCAACTAATTAAACTCCTGTGGTTACATAGCAAGTTATTTACCAGTTATCTAAATTTGCATGGTAGTGTAGTTAGTGTTTATTTTAAAAGGATAACAAATTTTCTTTAATTAGATAAACAACATTATGATACTTTTATATAATTTATATAATTCTTCTTCATGGACATAAAAATTACAGACAGTCCTCAAAAAAGGAACCATAAGTTTTAGTTTTTCACCTAAAAAAAAAAAATTGTGTTAACAACTACTCCGTATTTTACGAGATTTAGTTATGAAGAAGTGTAACATATATCAATGGTGTCATATTATGTGTGTAAAATGCATTTAATGTAATTAGGCGAGTGTTCACACATAGCAGCGAAAATTTAAAAAAGTAAATATTTATATTTGCGAAATTGTGCGTAAGTGTTTCGTGTATAAAATGATTAAGATTGGGGTTAAACGTTTAACTTATAAGGGGAGTGGCAGTAGGTTCGGGGTGGCCATTGGTATGACCCAAACCGATCGGTAACACCAATGCCACCTATTCGGTGTGGTGTGGGTGTGCTTGAAATCGGTAATGTTCACCGAATTGGTGTGGGAGAGGGATTCCAAAAGATAGCCGTTGAACGGCTAAAATTTTTTACCTATTTAAACACCACCTATTTAACATTATTTCACAAACAAAAACATCTCTATTTTTACTCAAACAAAAAACATCTCTATTTCTCAAACAAAATGGCTTCATCTTCATCTTCTTCATCCGAGGACGAGTTAGTTTTTCCCTCCGACTCTTCCGAACTATTGTTTTCCACAGATTCTACCCTGTCAACCTTTTTAGCCGTGTGTGATGCCATTGAAGACACGGCAAGCTCAACCGATACCCGAGAGTATGTTACCCGTTTTCGTGAAAAAGCTCTTCAAACTCTAATGAATGACTATTTCGTCGAAGAAAACCCAAAGTTTCCCCCCCATGTTTTTCGTGAAAGATTTCGTATGAATAAAAGCTTGTTTCTAAAAATGTTGGTGATATTGAAGCGAATTTCGAATGGTTTCAAGAGGGCGTAGACGCGAGGGGGAAAAAAGTTTCACGGCGTTATAAAAATGCACATCGGCCATTCGACAACTCGCAACGGGTGGACCTCCGGATAGATATGATGACTACTTAAACATGGCACGAAGAACGTCAGGTTATTTTTTCGTTTTTTATAATTTGGTATTTTTTATAATTCGGTATTTTTTATAATGTTTTCGTTTTTTATAATTCGGTATATTTTTATAATGTTTTCGTTATTTTTTAACTTTGTAGGTGAATGCCTTGATCATTTTTGTGATGCGGAAATCCAATTATATAGGAAAGAGTTCTTACGTAGGCCGACAACCCACGACGTTGCACGCTTATTCGAGGCACATGAAGAACAACATCACATTCCTGGAATGCTTGGTAGCATTGATTGTACACATTTCGTTTGGCGAAATTGTCCTAGGCATTTGAGAGGCCAATATAAGAGAGGTGATCACCAATACCCGACTATTATGCTTGAAGCCGTCGCTTCAAATGATTTATGGTTTTGGCATTCGTTTTTTGGTCCTTCCGGTGTAAATAACGACATCAATGTTTTGAATCAATCTCCGTTGTATCTTACTGAGCGAAATGGAACGGCGCCAAACAATTCATTTACTCTAAATGGACGGCTTTACAAACGTGGATATTATCTCACCGATGGAATCTATCCTACGTATTCAACGTTTGTTAAAGCATATCCTTATCCAACTGACCCAAAAGAAAAGAGATTCAAGAAGCTACAAGAGTCTGCACGAAAGGATGTCGAACGAGCTTTTGGTCATCTTAAAGGAAAATAGATTATTCTCAGTCATTCTCTCCGGGCTATGTCCGTCGAAAAGATTCGAAAAATCGTTCATACGTGTGTTATATTACACAATATGATTTTAAAAGACGACGGGAGGGCAATATCACCGGTTCATATAATGGATCAGCCGGTCACAACAGTTTATGACCCGAATGTACTACCGGAGTTACTCGACGAAAATATCCATCACCGTCTCCGATATGATCTTACGGAGCATGTAGCGGCTCAAGACTTACCATACGTTGATGACTAGTGTGTTTTTTTTAATAAGTATTATGTAATTTTCTTTTAAGTATTAATAAAATATTATGTTTTTATTAAATTGTTTAATATAAAACTTTTTTCTCTCCTCTCCGTGGGCGATTTAGGCGATTTCGTCTCCTTCAATCAACTATTCAATCCTGGCAATTTAGGTTTCTTAGTTATGCTTCTTTTTCTGTTATTCCTCTTGATTTATTTCATCTTTTTGTTTTATTGCTATGCCACTTGATCCTCCCAAACCTCCAGATTAAATCCTTGAAGAGTTTTGTGTGGAAAACTAGAAGGGGGGGGGGGAGGTTGAATAGTTTTACCAATTTAAAACTTCCTTTTAAATATTTAGATCGATTTATGTCAATCTATTTGGTTGTTTATGTTGGACGTTGATAGATAGATATATAAACGTGTAATGAAAGATAAAGAGTAAGAAGCACATCACCACGACACAAGTATTTATAGTGGTTCAGCTACAAGGACACCTTCCTTGCCCTACTCCACTCCCCGAGTCACCTACTCGAGAGTTCGTAAACACTACACCAATCTCCTTATGGCGGAGAAGCCTTCACAACGTCGCTTACACCTTTTTCCGGTACAAAGCTAAATACCGAGTTCTTTAACACCAAGGCGAACCACACCTAACACAACATCGCCTACCCTTTATACGGTGCTAGGCTAACCACCGAGTTCTTTCACACCAAGGAGAACTAATCCTATCACAACGTTACCTACCCTTTATTAGGTACTAGGCTAAGCACCTAGTTCCATTACTATGGAGGAACTACTACCCATCACAACACAACACCAAATCTCAAGGAGATCCACTCCTTGTTACAACATCATCAAGGATATCACCATCCTTGGAAATAAACAAATACTTATATGTATAACGATGCACCTCATCGATTATACGACCTAGGCATTCTTCCCTAATGCCACTTGATTTGATTCTTAGGCATCCTTCACTAATGCCTTTGACACAACGCTTGGCACCCTTCACTAATGCCTTCGTCTTGACACCTTTAGCATTCTTCACTAATGCTTTGACACGGACGATAAGCACCTTTCACTAATGCTTTCGTCTTGACACTTTCGGCATCCTTCACTAATGCCTTCAACACAACATCTACGGAGGAAGAAAGAACTATCAACAAGAGAACCTCAGTTGTCTTGATGATGACGAAGCATGGCAACTCATGGACTTGAGCTTGCTCGACTTCAAGAAGTGGTGATCTCGCCTTTAAGAGGAACCTAGAGAATCACACAAAAACAAAATACAAACTACATATATCTCTTGGATCTGAGGTTAGAGAGATATAATACTTGGAGAAAGTATGTGTCAAAGTGGTGAGCAAAAAGGAAGAAATGGCTCACTATTTATAGAGGAAATTTTCTACTGTTCCCCGGATCCCGCGGATCCCTCCCACAAGGGATCCGGCTAGCGTAAGGCTAGGGATCCGTGGGACGCTCCTCTTTGCCCATGGGTATTTTTGGTTATGGGTCATGGGTTATGGGTTGATCCATGGGTTTCTTTCTAGATACAATGTATCTCTAGAGTACATTGAACTTGGCTTAGTGGTTTGGACAAAACCATGGGTTATGGGTCAATACCATTTGCTAGTTTTTACCCATTTAGTATATACTTGTTTTCACCCATTTTAGTATAAACTTGTTTTTACCCATTTTAGTATATACTTAGTTAAGTATATGTTAGCCCAATATGTAAACACTAGTTGTTGTACATACGTATCTAAATTATAAAAACACTTATACTTGTTTTAGTGTTTTATGTGAAAACGTTAGTATGTTAGAAAACTATTGAATCAAATTATTTACGTATTTTATTTGTTTCGTTAAAATGATTTTACGTTTGTTATCGACAAAACATTAGAAGATAGTAAAATATAAATAAACGTTTTTACGGCTTATTTGTATTAACAATCTCCCCCTTTTTGTTGATGACAAAACATAAAATTATTTTAAGGAAAAACTAAAATTCGTAGCAAATTTGAATTAGTAGTTTTTACTTTCTTCTCCCCCTTTTTGTCGAAACAAAAAGTGTTAAAAGAAACTAACACAATTTTTGTAAGAAAACTATGTACAAGAAAATGTAATGAGAGCAAGTGACGGGAATGGTACTCGTCTTAACTCCCCCTTGAGGAGTCCATCCCTTTGAGAGGGCGTAAAGTACATAACGTAAATAAACTAATGTGTTTGCAAATATGTTTGCAAATGGTTCGTCTAAGTGACGAAAACGTGCTCCCCCTTGAATATTGCAAAGTTGCAATGGGGTGTCATGAAGTATAATCCAAAAGCGGATTAAGTTGCAAGTGATATTGCAATATCGTTTGACACAAAGCTCCCCTAGCTTTATGGTGTCAAAGTTTTCATGTGTACTTTGAAAATCTACAAAGTAAAGGTTAGAAAACAAGAGTATAGTGCATAATTTCCTGCAAATAAAACTCAAGTTAGTAGTATTTTGTGCTTCTGGACCACGGATCCCACGGTTCCCTTTATGGAGGGATCCGTCTAGGCCATTTCTAGGGTTCCGGCTGTCTGGTGACAGTTTCTTCAGCAATGAGGATATATCAAACAATGCTAATGAAGAGGTTAAATATGTATATGTTATAACAAGCACAACACATATAATAATCATGGCATGTAAGTATACATTCAATAAAAACAAGAGATAATCAATCAGATCTATAAAACTAAGAGAATGAACTTAGCCATGCAAGTACTACTAATGCTAATGAATTACCCGAACTCAAGATTCAACTAAAAGCTTAATGATGATCAAGGATGAGATAAGGTTCCTAAACGTTCTAAGTTTGAGCTTGTAACTAAGATGCTCATTGTTGTTTAGGCTTGTTGACCTCTTCGAAACGTTCGAGGAGGTGATAAAACATGAAACGTTGCTCTTCACGTAGTTCATGTATCAACCTTTCAACATGTTGACAATGATAGCAATCCTTGTCATGGTATTGAACTTCTTTAAGTGGTGGTTCAAGTGAAGTGGGTTGAGGATCTTCAAATGAAGGAAGAATTGGTGGAGGCTCATTAAGAGATGGCTCTACAATGTTTGAGGGTGGAGGTAAAGAAGCATCAACTTCCATGTGGTCGGGTGGTTGACTTTGATGTCTTCTCATAATCCAAAATGGACTATTGGGGGGAATAAGAGAGGTTGAAATTGGAGCAAGTGTTGATTCAACACTTTGATTTTGTTTCCCAACCTTTTCAAGTGAATTTGTTGGTAGTGGTGGACGGTGAGATGGCCAAGGAGGTAAGTCTTCTAAATTGTGAGAATGTGGAGATGATTGTGAGGTGGCTCTAAGCACTAATGATGTTGGTTGAGTTGTGGAAGGTATGTTTGGTTTAGTAGAGTTTGGTGATGATATCCTTGTGGGAACAATCCTCTTTAGTTCGATTGGTTTCTTTGGTGTAGGGGAAATCCTAGCATTTTTTGACTTAACCGGAGATGATTCGGTTAGGAAACTTCGTGTATGATCCTAGCAAGTTTCTTGGGTGGTTCTTGGGTGTATGAGTTAGCACTAGGAGCCTTTCTCATGATGAAATTACTAAGGAGGATGGTTGTAATTGCTGATAATTGTGTTTGTGTTTTGATGACTAAAGTGTTCTAGCAATATGGCTTATAAAGGGAAGAATTTGGCAAGTGCATTTAAGACTTAAGCCACTAAGATTCTTAGAGATGTGATGATTAACATGCACAAGGTTGAAGTTCAGAGTTTCACTGATCTAGGAACTCATTTAAGATGAGATGGAGTGTTTGAGTGAGCAAAATGAGCTTGAAATGATTGTTTTAGCTAGAGTTAGACTTAATCTGTCAACCGGATCCCGCGGTTCCCTCCTATGAGGGATCCGGCTAGGCTAATTCTAGGGATCCGGCTCTCAGCAGTTATGAGATTTTTAGAAATGAAGTTTCTAAGAGCTTAAATCCTATATCATCTTAAGTATTTCAGTCCTCCTAAGTTCCTAAGATGAGGGACACTTGAATGATCAAAAGTAATGAGTGTTATAGCAAATGATTACTTTTTATGGAAGGAAAATGGGACTAGATGACTACCAATGGATGTTCAAGGATAACACTAAGAGTTTTGGTGGTGTCAAGTCATAATAAATGATCCTAGAGATCAGATTTTAGCTTGAGGTGAAATTTGAAAAATCCTTAAAAGTCACAAGAATTGAAAAACTGATTTTTGACCGACTTTGAGATAAAGATGACTAGAAACAATTTCCTAAAATTTGTTCAATAAGTCCACCTAAGTGTTTTGAAAGATGAAAGATAATTCGTGAGTATTGAAGCGGAAATATGGTGAGTTTTCATTTGTTGATAAATCAAGAGATATTTTGACTAAGATCTTTGTGTAAGCTATAAGTGAGTCTAACCCTTTCTCATCCTTGAAATAGACTTAGTTAAGTTCTAACATCTTATGTTTAGCTAATGTGATGTATTCTAGTAAGCTATCTTGATGCAAGGAATGCTGTATTGCTGATCTGATGTCACAGATCCCACGGTTCCCTCAAGGGAGGGATCCGTTTAGGCTAATACTAGGGATCCGGCATCTGCAGATCAAAATCCCCATAGAATGATGTGCGGATTTTGAACACTAATAAACCGTTAAACTAAACAACAAGTACAAGCATGTTTTCACGAAGCAACACTCATTAATAATGATAAAAGTAACAATATCCAAATTTACCACAAACCAAAGTGCTAAAACATAAACATCCACACATAAGTTAAGTTAAAAATAAGTATTTTCCTATTGTCTCTTTCGTCAATTCTTTTTTTTCCTTTTTGACGACTTTGTGAGGTTGTAAGCAAGATTTTGAATCATGCCCCTCAATTGTTTGAATTCCTCGGTTTCGTTTGGAATGGTTGGAAGTTGTTCGTAGTAATCGAAGGGTTCCAATTCAATGTTGGCTATGGGGTCGACATCTTCTTCTTCCTCATTTTCTTCTTCTTCTCCTTCCGAGGAGTCCGAGAGAGCTTAAGGTTTCTTCCCATTGACCATGAAGCGTTCAGAGGGTATTTTGGTAAGAGGTACCATTACATGATCGGCAAAGAAATGATCATTGTTGATAGGAGATGGTTGCAATGCACTAACATACTTACAAAGTCGTGTTGGGAGCATACCATACGGAAGTACCATGTTGGAAGCTTTGAATACCCCGACCATTCTCCTTACCATGTAATAGGCGAGGTTAAATGGCTTTTGGTGGGTAAGACAATAGATCATTTGCACAAGGCATGCATTTGGATGATCTTTGTTACCAACTACGCTAATGACGTTTTCCCTAAGGATTTCTTCCCATTTTCTAAACATGGGATGGATTTCGAAAAGTTCCATTTGAAAAGGATTACGGTGAATGAGCTTCTTGTTTCGGTTGAAACGGGATTGGTCGGCTCTTATTTTGAAAATGGTGTCTCGGATGGTTTCTGGTTCATCAAGAGGAGTATGGTACATTGGTTTAGAATCAAGTGCAAGGTTTTGGGTGTTAATAGCCCAATCTTGAGAGTACATACAAATTCCTTCACAAGGAATGCGAAGAATTTGAGCAAAGGTGTTGAGGGTGAGAGTGAAGTTTCGTTTATTGATGATGAAAGCGATTGAAATGCTATCATCGGCGTTTCGAATGATCCTAATGTTTTTATAAAACTCAAAGATGAAAACCGGACAAATTTGTTCATCAATGTCAAGAAGACAATCAAAATTGATTGCCGAGAAGACTTGACAAATGTCGGTATCCTCAAGGAAACATTCCTTGATTACACGACCTTCGTGGATAAGTCGTTTTCCGAGCTTTTTGAAGACTCTGCGGTCAGTTTTTGAGAGTTCCTCATTTCGATAGTAATGAGTAAGGTAATGGACGGTATCATGATGATCTTGTTGAGTGGGTTTAGGCATGGTTGGTCCTAGAAACACAAATTTTCCAATTAGGTAAAATTAGTTGAAATGGGTTTATGGTTTTGATTTGTATTAACAATGTTGTGAACACGATGTGATCTTAATTATGTTAAAAGCTCCTTTTCATGATTAATTTTGAAAACCCTAATTAAAGTAATTGATTAGAGATTTGTGTAACCAAAAACCCTAGGATGAGGATGATGAAGATTAGAACAAGTTAGTGTAATTACTTGCAATGATGTTCTAGAGAGGAATACTTGAGAGTATGGAATCCAATGAAGATGGAATCAGTGGTTTAGTCGTTTTTGTGTTATGTGAGTAGTGGGAAAAAGATCAGTGGTGTTTTTTGAAAGCGTATAGCTGAGTTATGTTCCACGGTTCCCCCGGATCCCTTGTAATTGGGATCCGGCTAGTACAACTAGGGGGATCCGGCTACTGTGGACAGAAAGAGGGTTGTTTGGCATTATTTTTGTAGTAGGCTTATAAGCTGGCTTACTAAAAAAATGTTTGGAGGTATCAGATGAAAGATTGTTTTTGGACGACGGTTTTTGATGAATAACATATCGAGGGTTCATATGTGACGACGGCGTTAGTTTGACGAATCAAAAGGAATACTATTCCCCGATGATGAATAAGACGGAAAAGTGATGAAAGAGACTTTTAAAGATGCTAGCAATTATTAAACAAAAAGGACTATGATATAAATAAACTCATGTAAGCTATCTAATGAAAAGTAAAACATACCTCTATGCTTCTTGTTTTGGTATAATACCAAAAATACTTCATGAGCTTTTAAAGTAATCCTTTGTACTTGGTGTAAGTAAGTTGTGAGTACTTTTAGATTCTTCCTTGAATGTTGACTTCATTATTCTTTGAATAGAAATGAAGGTTTTGGAGAGATCCTAGCATGAAGATCTCTTGAAACAAAAATTGTTAGAATGATCTATCAATGTCCAACAAAATGATTTAAAAGAAAACATGACTTTGAAAAATCCTTCTTTGTAGTTTTCAAATATACACGGATCGTATCAAGTTTTTAAAGTACAACATACTCTAAAAAACTTGGTAACGAAGCTCTGATGCCAATTGTGGAAAACTAGAAGGGGGGTTGAATAGTTTTACCAATTTAAAACTTCCTTTTAAATATTTAGATCGAGTTATGTCAATCTATTTGGTTGTTTATGTTGGACGTTGATAGATAGATATATAAACGTGTAATGAAAGATAAAGAGTAAGAAGCACATCACCACGACACAAGTATTTATAGTGGTTCGGCTACAAGGACACCTTCCTTGTCCTACTCCACTCCCCGAGTCACCTACTCGAGAGTTCGTAAACACTACACCAATCTCCTTATGGCGGAGAAGCCTTCACAACGTCGCTTACACCTTTTTCCGGTACAAAGCTAAATACCGAGTTCTTTCACACCAAGGTGAACCACACCTAACACAACGTCACCTACCCTTTATACGGTGCTAGGCTAACCACCGAGTTCTTTTACACCAAGGAGAACTAATCCTATCACAACATCACATACCCTTTATTAGGTACTAGGCTAAGCACCTAGTTCCATTACTATGGAGGAACTACTACCCATCACAACACAACACCAAATCTCAAGGAGATCCACTCCTTGTTACAACATCATCAAGGATATCACCATCCTTGGAAATAAACAAATACTTATATGTATAACGATGCACCTCATCGATTATACGACCTAGGCATTCTTCCCTAATGCCACTTGATTTGATTCTTAGGCATCCTTCACTAATGCCTTTGACACAACACTTGGCACCCTTCACTAATGCCTTCGTCTTGACACCTTTAGCATTCTTCACTAATGCTTTGACACGGACGATAAGCATCTTTCACTAATGCATTCGTCTTGACACTTTCGGCATCCTTCACTAATGCCTTCAACACAACATCTACGGAGGAAGAAAGAACTATCAACAAGATAACCTCAGTTGTCTTGATGATGACGAAGCATGGCAACTCATGGACTTGAGCTTGCTCGACTTCAAGAAGTGGTGATCTCGCCTTTAAGAGGAACCTAGAGAATCACACAAAAACAAAAGACAAAGTACATAGATCTCTTGGATCTGAGGTTAGAGAGATATAATACTTGGAGAAAGTATGTGTCAAAGTGGTGAGCAAAAAGGAAGAAATGGCTCACTATTTATAGAGGAAATTTTCTACTGTTCCCCGGATCCCGCAGATCCCTCCCACAAGGGATCCGGCTAGCGTAAGGCTAGGGATCCGTGGGACGCTCCTCTTTGCCCATGGGTATTTTTGGTTATGGGTCATAGGTCATGGGTTATGGGTTGATCCATGGGTTTCTTTCTAGATACAATGTATCTCTAGAGTACATTGAACTTGGCTAAGTGGTTTGGACAAAACCATGGGTTATGGGTCAATACCATTTGCTAGTTTTTACCCATTTAGTATATACTTGTTTTCACCCATTTTAGTATAAACTTAGTTAAGTATATGTTAGCCCAATATGTAAACACTAGTTGTTGTACATATGTATCTAAATCATAAAAACACTTATACTTGTTTTAGTGTTTTATGTGAAAACGTTAGTATGTTAGAAAACTATTGAATCAAACTATTTACGTATTTTATTTGTTTCGTTAAAATGATTTTACGTTTGTTATCGACAAAACACTAGAAGATAGTAAAATATAAATAAACGTTTTTACGGCTTATTTGTATTAACATTTTGTACTCTTACTGGGATGGCGGAGGAAGGTTTACAGCACAAACCTTGTGGTCCGTCTGAGGGTGATGTCCCTAGATCTAGAGGAAGACCTAAAGGTGTGAAGAATCGTCCTAAGATTATTATAGTGAAGTCTCCAGGTTCTGCTTCTGCTGGGTCAGGAGCTATTCTTAAGAGGCTTAGGCATTCGAAGATGGCTGGTAAAGGTCGAAATCGTAGTGAGTCTTCTCCGTTGGTTGGTGGTGGTAAGCGTTCTAACTCTAATAGTATTCCTATTGATGATGTTCTTTCTAAAGTTTTAGATAGGATTGCTGTTGGTAGAGATATTTCTAGGCAGATGGTTTTTAGGGAGGGATGTTGTGATAGCAATTCTAATGGGGGTATGAATTATATGGTTAATAGTGATTGTTTGGTGGCTAAGAATGATGGTTCTTTTATTAATACCCCTTTAGATGTTTCTAAGTCTGAGGGGTTGATTAATGATTGTGGAATGGAATCTAAGAAAGGTATTGATGATACTAGTTTTGATTGCAATGGTATTAGTAAGATTAATGGGGCTGGAGTAGAGCATATGGAGGTTGAAAACAATATGTCTGCTAACAAGGTTGTGGAGGGATGTGAAAAAGGTGATTCTGAATTTGTGTTTGGAAATGGTCATAGTTCTAATGGTGTTCTTAAGAAACCCCCTGTTGGTTTGTCTAGTGTGCAGTTTGGTCCTAGCATGTTTTTCAAATATAATGTTTGGTCTGCTCGTAAGCCTGGTTTCAAATCAGATGGTTCTATTAACATTGAATCCTTTGCTGAGAAGATGAAGAAAGGTGTTGAAGATAGAGAACTCCATATGAATTTCTCTCTCGAGTGTGTATCTAAAACTTGTGATGGTTCCAAGAGGATTTCTATATCTATTGAAGATATCAAAAAGGGAAGTGAAGCTTGTTCTCTTCAGCTTTACGGTTATTTTGTTGGGACATCTATAGACTACAGGGTTGTGAATGCTAATTTAAGTAAAATGTGGAGGGTTCATGGGATTTCTGACATTACTAAAACTAATGCTGGTTTATTCTATTTTAAGTTTAAGAGTGAGGAAGGGATGAAAGCAGTTTTAGAAAGTGGGCCTTGGATGGTGAATAATATTCCGTTGGTGTTGAATGTTTGGGAACCAGGGATTTGGCCTGAGAAGGTGGAGCCATCTACTATTCCTATTTGGGTTTGTGTGTATGGTATCCCTTTGGAATTGTGTAATGGGAATGGTATGGGTAAGATCTTTAGCGGAATTGGTAAACCTATGCTAATGGACAGAATGACTAAGGAGACATGCTTAAAGAAGTCTGGTAAGTTAGATTTTGCTAGAGTTTTGGTGGAAGTTTCTGCTGATGATATTCTTCCCCATTCTTTAGAAATTGAATATCCTCAAATTGGTAATAGGCCGGCTAAGGTTGGTAAACTGGAAGTTAAATACCAATGGCAACCTCCTCAATGTACACATTGTAATGCCTTTGGTCATTCTACTTTGGCTTGCAAAATTAGGCCAAGGTCTGATGCTGAGATTGAGGTTATGAATAAAAAGGTTGTTGCAGAGTCTATTAGTACTAGAAATGAGAAGAATAATACAGAGGTGTGAGGTGATGATGGTTTTGTAACTGTTGGGAAGAAGAATAAGGTTGTGGATTCTGTTTTCTCTCGTCTTGGTAATGCTCCTTTGAATGATATTCATGGTAAAAATGTTCAGAGTAAGGGTGTTTATTTGAACAATAGGCATGTCTCTGGGAATGTTAGACAAAGTGGTGTTAGGTCTGATCCAAATCAGCAAAATAAAAATAGTAATGTCAAGCAACAGAGTAATTCTAATGCTAAGGGTACTAGTGGGTATTCAGGTGGTTGGAAACATGTTAATAAGGGGGGTAAAGCTGTTGATGGTTCTATTCAGAAGAATGCTGGTGAGGCTAGAAAGGTTAATAGTGGCTTGGTTCATAAACCTCCTTTGGCTTCTAGATATAATGAAGGGTTTAAGCCTAAAGTTTTAGTGAGGGGGTCTGGTTCTAATGATAGTTCTGGTAAGGCCAAAGGTGAAAATATTCCTTTGCAAAACTCTTTTCAAGCTTTGGATGATCATATTATGCCTGATAAGGATGAGGAGTTCCTTAATAATGTTGATGAGGAATTTAATAATGTTGTTTGGCCTAATTTGAAATTAGAAGTTGATGAAGTTATGAAGTCTGGTATTTATCCATCCTTGGATGTGAAATCTAATTGGTCTCTTTCCCAACTTGATTACTTTTATAAGAATTGTTCTAAGTTTGGTATGGAGCCTTATGCTGATGATGAGGAAGTGGAATCTGATAATGGTGGTATGGCGGACTTGATGAAGCCTGAGAATGCTGAAGATACTAGTCCTGTAACTGAGTATGATAGGACAAACCTTAAAAATTGTATTAATGAATCTTAAAGCTTTTTCTTGGAACGTGAGGGGCTTGAATAATAGTACTAGTCAAGTTCAGGTTAGTAATCTTATTAGAAATGGTGGTTTTAGTTTTTGTGGGATTTTGGAAACTAGAGTTAAGAAAAAGAAGTTAAATAGGATATGCTCTAAAGTTTTTGGTAACTGGGCCTGGACTTCTAATGTTGCTGATTGTGATGGTGGTACTGGAATTGTCATTGGTTGGGATCCTAATTCTGTTAGAATTATGGTTCATAGTCAGTCCTCTCAATTGATGAATCTTTTTGTAGAGGCTATCAACGGTCAACAGAAGTTCTTTGAAGATTATGGTTGTGAAATGGTTGCTGATATTGCTGATTCTTGTTATAGGAGTCACAAGTGAGAGTTGTACTCTTTTTCCTTATCCGTGGTTTTTCCCATTGGGTTTTACGTGGAAAGGTTTTTTAAGGAGACAATCTCACTTGTTGAAATGCTCCTTTCTCCTCTCCTTGGTGCCTTGTTTGGAGTGTTGTTGGATGTTTTATAGTCCTATTTGTTATTTGCTATGTAATAACTCTAATTATTGTAGAGTCTTATTTTTCCTTGTGATGTTTCCAAAGCATATTTTGGGAAGGTCATTTGAACTCTCTTATGTGGGTATGTCCATATAAGTTGCTTGTTTTTTGTTAGTAGTTAATATATTTGTCGGGGTTTGCCCCTTTTTCCCAAAACAAATTGTTTAATATAATTATAAATATAAAAAAATAAAAGTAAAATTAGATGAGGTATGGGTTAGGCATGATTGCCACTAAAAATCTATGGTTAGGTATGAGATGAGATGAAATGATATTATTGGTGGGTGATTAGGTATGAGATATGTATGGTGGCATGACTGCCACCGCCCTAAGCACAAATATATGTAAAGTAGATAGATATAAAATATAATATATGAGATATAGTATTAAATTAGAAATGTCAACCTAGAAATGATATTGAGTTGGTTTGTGTTATACATGTGATTGACTTTCAGGTTTTTCTTGTATAAACGCAGTTGACTTGTTGTGAATAAAATATGTAATGCATTTTTAATAAGTACTAATAAAAATATTATTAAAAGTTGTAAATTTAAATTGAAGTAATAGATTGCCACTTTAGAAGCATCCAATGTTAACCACATACTATATTTTATGACAATGTTTTATCATACATAAATAATTTATTGTATGCGAATTACACTATTAGATGATAACTACATAAGGTGTGGTTCATGGCAATATTAACATGAGCTTATGTTAAAGCCAAGATCGCGAGTCGGAGTCCATACCCTTTGTCCAGTGTTGCTAGACGTCAAGCATTGGTACACACACGCCCATTAATGTGCGTGTGCGCGATATGTTTTTTGTTCTTATTGTTTGAAATGATGTAAAAGTGATCTATGATCACGTTGTAATCAAAAGAGGCACGATATATGTGAGGAAGTGGTAAAGAAAAGAAAGTGATGTATTGCTGATATGACATTTGGGTCAGAAACTCATACCATATGCTCGTTTAGGACAAACCTACCATCCTCCTTTATTAACTTGATTATTTGAGGTGAGATGTTTTCTTGTTGTATTTTGTTCTTTTCAGTGTTTTATAAAATTTGTTGCCTTTCCAAAAAAAACACATTTAAGACTAGCTTTTTTGTAGCTTATTATACTTTTGAATCTATATAATCTTGAGCATTTGGCAAATTGCATGAGCTATGTCTATATGAAGAAAGATATTTTGGATTGTACGGATATTTGGTCTAAAAGATATGAGTGCAAATAACTTTAAAACCTACAGTAAAAGTTTAAAAAAAAAATGAATAAAGGGATCACAAATGATACACAAATTTACATATTTATTTATTTATTCCAGCTTAAATGCATTATGAAGAAAGTTCTAAATGATTAAATACATTCTATCACATTTTGTAAAAAATTCAGAATATGATTTTTACATTTTTGTTTAAAATCAAACAGTAGAAAAATGATTTTTGACATTTTATTAAAGTTTATAAACAATTCATATTTAACCAAACCTATTATTACTATAGCTTTAATTTATTGGTGGTTGAATCTCATTATTAAGTAGTACTAATTTAACAACTTCCAAGTCCCAATATTAAAGCCCTCGTTTAACTTACTATGTCAGATTAGTATAGTAATTTATGATATCAAAATTCTTGTAAGACATTATTTTACTAATATTACTATTCTAAGGGTGATGGCAATGGGGCACGGTATCCCTTGATATGAAGTCAAACCGATCGGCAACACCGTTGCCACCATTGAGGTATCAATCGGTATGGAAGACTTTCGGCAATCTTTGCCGAAATGGTATGGAAGAAGCGTGTGTTTGTGTTTCAAAAATTGGACCGTTGCTAATTAATAAAATTAAGTGAGGTATGGAATTATGGTTGCCACTAAAAAAGTATGGTGAGGTATGAGTGAGGTATGAGATTAGGTGGAATGATATTATTGGTGGGTGGTGAAGTATGAGTGAGGTATGGATGACATGAATGACACCACCCTAAGAAGTATTTAACGACGATTATTTGAATTTATAATGCAAGTATCTTTCTTAGAAGATAGCTATGTTTAATTGGTAAACAATACATTTCTGTTCCCAATTTATTTTTCATGTCTTTTTAGTTGTCCCAGTTTAGTTTATCATTTGAAGTTATTTACAAACTTTATAAGAATCATTAAATAATTAGTTAAAGATAAAACTTTATTCTGCAAAAGAAGAAAAAAAAAAGTAGTGATTATGTTTTTATAAACTGTGTATTTTTTATTTTATTTTTTTGATGAATAATTACTTTGTGACCGAAGGAGTAGAAAAGTTTGACTCGATTTGTCTTCATTGTCTCAAAATAAATATCAGCTCACACAAAATATACTACTATCTAATAAAATATGGGTAGTATAATGTCTTTTTGTAAAATAACTTTTTTATTTCAAATTTACTTATTTAAGTTTTATATTTGATTTTTCTAGAGGCGTTTTTAGCAAACTTTGATCAAATAGTTGACAAATAAGTTGGAACAACTTAAGATAGTAGCATGTTCAAGTAGTTTGGATAAAGGGAGTATAATTCAAAAAAATTCATATATTCAATGAAATGTTGATAATCTATAGCTCTATAGAATGGAAAAAAGTGCTTATCAAATATTCTATAGTACTTAAGTGATCAAATGTGAAAAAGCATAAATTTAGTGTAGAGTGAATAGATAAAGGCCATATGTCATTAGCCACAACAACTACATCTATTAACACATTTAACTCTCCATTCATTCTATTTCCTTCACTTGTCTCTTTCTTTGTCTCTTCATTTCTCTTTCATCAACCAACATGGCACTTGTCAACTAGTTATTCAGTTTAGAATTCAAACATTAAACTCACTTCATATTTATCTACTAGGTTTGTTACTATGTTATATGTTTTCTCTTGTTATTGTCACCAACTCACCATCTTATAGGATACCAACTGAATATACTCCTTTGACTTTTTATAACTGTATTTTTGTTTATCATATCAAGAATCATGATCTTGCTATCTTTATGTGTTAATTTGTATTGCTTTTGCTTTAGCTCAAGTTGGTTGCAGTCAAAATTCAATCTTAGTTTGAATATTGATGGAAAGATTTTAATATAGTGCAAGTAGCTCCTGTAGTTGTGCACACTTTATCTTAGTTTATTTATAGTGGGAATCTACATATCTAATGGTTGTGAATTACTATTTGGACTTGTAGGTGGTGTTCAGTTTGTTATTTGGTAAGGAAAGAAAGTTTGTTATAAGGATGAATTCTGTCTACTATAAGGAAAATGGTGATGGGATTAGTTCGAATCAGGCGGGTTCATTGTCATGTGGTTCAGGTCCTTGGTGGAGTGGACTTGTGACTCATTCCACCTTTGATGAGTCTGTGAGTCGAATGAAGGGTTCGAATATTGGAAACTGTGGTGAGCAACTCATTGCTATTGCTCCTAAACCGTCTCCTTGTGCTATGGATCATGAGACGGCGAAAAGGAATATGAGTCATTTCAATGTATTTCCTGGTAAAGTTTGAAGTTATAAATTTGAATTTTGGTTTATATATGTTATGCTGGAAACCATGCTTTGGTGTTAACTGTTAATATGTGTATGTTATTGATTTTTGTACTGATTATCTGATTATGGTGTTTTTTAAGTGGCGGATAATAAGTATCTAGTGTTTATTTGGCGAAACTGACTATCTGATTATTTAGGGATCAGTTTGGGAGTAGCTGAATATATGTGATTCTCATTATCTGATTATGCAAGACTCATATTACATGAAAATCCTTAAAGAATCACAATTTGCCAAACACTTGAACAACAATTCATCATAAACACACTCAAACACCATCTCTTGCAACCCGCTTTGTTGAAGCTGATTATTTTATTATGATTATTCCATATCACATCATCACTCTGAAACCGCAATGCCAAATATCCCTGGATCAAGGTTCTGATGTTATAACATTGTTTTAGGACAAGCTAAGGATAAACATGCAATATCCGATATTGGAACTTAGTGTTACATTTTTAAGGCTAATATTTAAAACTTTTGGCATGAAATCTGTTGTGTTTGTATCTAAGAAGTCCGTATTAAATTGATTCAGGTGACTCCAAGAGTTCGCCAAACGGTCAAAAACCAATGCAATTTCAGACTGCTTTTACTATGCAATCTGCTCCACAGGAGTTTGGAGGTCATCTTGAGCTTGGATGCGGTCAGCCGGCTTTGGTAATAATAATTATGTTTTTTAGTTGATTTTGATCATAATTGTTGTAATTGGTACTGATACATTTATTTGGCTTTTGATGAATCACAAAGATATGTGGCAAGTATCCTTACGGGGATCAGTATTATGGTGTGCTCTCTGCTGCTTATGGACCTCAAATCACGGTGTGTTCTCTCTTTGAGCTAAACGATTTACTTGTATTTTGGTGCAAAGTAACCAATGTACATGCTAAAATGCAAAACGCAAGTAGCCTTTTTAGGCAGACTGTTACTTTGCAAGGAACTGTAACATGCTAGTGTTTTATTTTAGCAAGTACAATGTTAAACTTAGTGATGGAAACTTTGATCCATTTACTTATAAATGAGTCAATTTGAGTTGTGTTTTATCTCAAATGGGTCAATTCAGAGGGGAACGGGCCAAATGGGTCAGGCAAGTCCTGCACGTCACAAAATGTCTACTTTTAAAGCATACATCCTAGTAATTCATTTTTTTAAACATTTATATTTAGATTATTATTCTTATAATGTTGTTTTTCGTAATCATAAATAACACCGCTAGATATTTATAGAAAAAGGGAAAAAAATGCGTTGGAAACACATTTTTTTAGTTTGCATTATCAGTACAAGCGCGATGGCTAAAAAAATTGTTTGTTTTTCTTTGATTATTAAGTGTGTATTCTACATTTTGGTAAATTAAAATTAATCAAATATAATTAGCAATTATCATTGCTAATCTAATGCCAGTCAAATGTAAACCGCTTTTTACATTTTTGTTTGTTGCACTTTTTAACCTGGCTCTTTTTGGATGATAATCTTGTAATGATTCAGGGTCGGGTTATGCTGCCTTTGAACTTGAGCACTGATGATGGACCTATATATGTGAACGCAAAGCAGTATCACGGAATAATCAGACGCAGGCGATCGCGTGCCAAGGCAGAAATGGCTAAAAAGGTCTCAAAAAGCCGTAAGGTATGTTGATAACGTGATTTGACCTTTTAAAACTTTCAAACTCTCCCACTTTCAAAATAATTGATATTCATTTGGTCGTATACACAGCCATATCTGCACCTGTCACGCCATCTCCATGCAAAACGCAGGCCACGAGGGTGTGGGGGGCGTTTCTTAAACACGAAAGAAATGGAAAATGCTAAAATGGGAAATCTGAATTCCAAACCGAGTGATCATCAAACAGGCTCTCAAAGGTCTGAGGTTTTGCAGTCGGATTATGAAATAAACGGTGGCAGGTCTTACAGGTCAGGATCAGAGGTGACAAGCATGTTCTTCATGGGAGACCTCAATCACATTCCGGTTGGGAATCTTTCAGGCATGTCTATTTCAGACATGATGACGCCATCAGGCAATGCCATCAACGGCTTTGGCATGGGCAACACATGGGTTGCAGCGGCTGCCGGTGGTGACAGCCGCTGCAACCTAGCAGTCTAACAGGCACTTGGGGTCATGATGTGTTCCCACATCAGACCCCAACATGTGTTAGTCAAACGGGTCAGGGTCATTCCGCTGTTTGGCTAGGCAAATCATCCTTGGCTTTTGTGTTAAGGCTGTGTCTCTAACCTCAGTTGCCCCTACAAATACGGTTTGTAGCGTTTGGGAATTGTTTAGAGATGCTAAATAGCCTTAATGCATATCAGATGGACCAACAAACATCTCTTCCAGACGTGTTTGCTCCATCGTATATTTTACTTCTTGTTTAAACTAAATAAATTAAAAACCTACGTGTTTTTAAGGTCTGTATCATGTGTATATTCGAGTTATGCATCGTGTGTTTTTTTTTAACCTGCAAACATTTGGGAAAGGCAATGTATTATGTTTTGATGTTTTATGTTATACACTTGTTTGTATTCTGAAACCATTTTGTTAACTGATGATGGTTAGATCTGCACATTATGATTGTTAGTTAGGTATACGTCTCTATACTCTTTAGTTTGGTTGTAACAAGTGGTCTTTATAAAATATATAACTTGAGTTGAGACCTTTTATTGTAAAGTCATTTTATAAAACTAGACGAGTACCCGCGCCTAGCGGCAGCTGTTCCTAGCGGCAGATAATTAACAATTGCGATATTCTGGTAAGTGTTTCGTAACATGCGATAATTCAACTGAAGAAAAAATTCTTAACATGTATCAAAGAACAAATGAAACTGAAAATGAAACATTACATCAATTATGAGATAACTAACAATGCACGTTACTCGTCATGTAAAATTTCTTATTACACGGCATATGAGGTGTTGAATCCTCTTTGACCGAACTCTTTGATTGGCTTCACTTTGTAGTTATCATCCATCAAGACATGGTATTTGACCCAATCAAACCTAAGAAACTTAACAAAAATATATACACCGGTTGTATAATGTATTTTGACCAAATTATTTCAGAAAACTTTGTATACCTTTGAAATTAATGCTTGGAACAATCAACGATTAAAACACCAATCAATCACCATCATTATAGCAATATTTGGAACACAAATTTATATTTAACGTATTTAATGCGCAAGAACGAGAACAAAAAAAATGAACCCCGTGACTATATAATAAATCGATACAATGTTTTGTGATTGTAAACATTCAAGTTATTCACAACAATATCTCTGCAATTTCAACTATATATAAATGTCAAAACAATATTTTTAAAAATCATATGGTCATCAGTACACATTTCAATATTTAATAACCGAGATCGCATATGATACACACACTATAAAGTAACATAACAATAAATAATAAGTATTAATATGGTGCCTTATAAATTAAAAGATATTGATAAACTTTTAGAAATTATTAGTGTTAAGATTAAATAAATTAAAAAATATATACTTTTTTGGGAAAATTACAATAGTAAAAGTTGTCAAAATTTGTCATACATTTCTTTCAAATTTTAGGTGTGAATTGTTATGGTAGCTATTTCATTAAGGGCAAATTCTTTGAATTTTTATGTAGAAATTTTAGTTTTAAAGGAATTTTAGAAATTTAACATTACTCACTTTTTAAGTTTCAAAAACATGGATACATGCTTTCTATGTATAATATAATAAAATAAAAAAAAACTTGTATTGACTTTCCAACATTGAATATGCCAAATCAGTTTTCATTTAATATTAGTTTGAATTTTTAATGGTAATTATATATACATATAGTTAAAGACGAAGTACTACGTGTATAGCAACGAGATTTTATAGCGACAGATCGTTTAGTGATAAAAATGTTTATGGTTATAAACGAAAAATAATAAAAGTTTAAAGATTTGGGTATTAAACATAATGTTCGAAACCCGGTGACCGGGTGGTTCAACTGGTTGAACCGTTCCGGTCGAAAAACGGGTCGATTTAAACCGGGTCAACCCGACGGGTTGGGTTGAACACGGGTGAAATTAAACTGGGTCAACCCGTCGGGTTTGAAGCGTCCCGTGTTAACCCGGTTTTCGATGTGTATTAATAGTTTTCTTTTGAAATATATGTTTTCAAAGTTTCTATTTTTAGTTTCAACATTTCACTTTTTGTGTTTTCCTTTATATATAGTATACGGGGTACTGTGACGATTAACCTGGAGAAACAGATTTTGATGAGGCCTGATTTACTGGAGTTTGTATCGGTTTCAACGGGTCCTCTCTGGTTCATTTTTTGGATGACTTTTATCGGTTAGTCGAACGATTGGGCTCGAAACCGGTTCCCGATTGAACCTGTTGGTCCCGTCTGGTCCAGTTTTCAAAATTATATGTACCATCAACTTGTTAGCTTGTATGAAACTTTGTGTGTTTTATTAATTTGTATAATGTGTATAATAGCATGTACTTTTCATTTTAGGGTGTTTTAAAAATAACAAATTAGTGTGTGTAATTATTTTATATTCTGGATTTTGTTGAAACTTGTTTAAATTGTATATTGTGAAAATTGTATTGTACTTTTTAGTATGAGGTGTTTTAATTGTTTGTATTTAATTTGGTGGATATGCTTTTAGTTGGTTGTACAATATGAATAAATCAATGTACTTTTAAGTAATTGGGTGTTTTAATAAGAGTATTAATTACATTATACACTTCTCTCACCTTTGACTTTCAACTTTCAACTTTCAATTTTCACTTTTACCTTTGACCATTTTTCTATTTTATGTAGTAAAGATAAAATTATCTTTTAATTGTAAATTATCATTATCATATATACTATAGAGCAAGACATGCTCTCTTCGCATGTCATGTGTCAAAACATTAATTGCTAACTTTCGCAAGTTGGCAAAAATAGCCCCTGAGGTTTAAGTGTCGTCGCGTAGTAAGTCCTTTAGCATTATCATTATCTATATATACTAAAAGGCATGAGGCGTTTTTCTCACAAATTTGTTCGTTGGTGACGTGTCTGCATATAAATGGTGGCGCATTTAATGCAATTGTGACGTGTCTGCATATAAATGGTGGCGCATTTAATGCAACAAAATAAATCCACCGCCTCTCTCATTCATCTTCTCCATATGTGCTCTACTACACCAGTCACTATCCTTTTTCATCTATGTCTCTCTCGAATCTTCTAAACACACACCCTTTTCATCAATCTCTCGACTCTTATTCCCACCAAATCACTTAACACACACCAGATCACGAATCTCAAAGATGCACAAATAACATAAACCCTTATCAAATGGTGTACTCCTCAACGGAAACAAACAACCAAAACCCCTTTAGATTTCCATCTTCAATTTGGAAGCTTCATTATGAAAGACGCATCAACAAGATGTCGTAACAAAACTTTTACCCACACTCCATCCACGCCGAAGTTAGTGACCTGGCGATCTCGGTTCAGGTACTAATCAAACTTATGGAATAATTGATTGATATTAGATTATATGTTTTTAGAATATGTAGATTTTCATTTTTTAAATCTCTAATATAGGTTAGATTAATAATCACAAAAGTAAATAGATGTTTAAACATTTGAGAAAAAAAGAAATCGTTAGTTAGAACATAAAATACTGTCTTTGGAAGAAGAGTCGAGAGATTGATTTGCTGCAATTTGCAGTTTGTTTGATGTATCAGTATTTGTAATTATCTTGCAAGATGCAAGCTTTTTGTGTTTTTTTTTAATTGGGTATGTATTAGTTTTGCTTATCATTGGTTTCATATTTTCAAATTTGCCATATTTTGTTTGGATTTTCAGGCTGATATACATTATGAAAGACTTCATTTTTCCTAATCTTCTTCTAAAGTATTAGTTTTGGAATTTAATGATTGGTTTGACGAGTTTCTAAATTAAGAATATGGGTATTTGGTCTAATTGTATGATGACTATGCTTTTGCAGGCCGGCTGACGGAACCGTCGCATTGATAGCGCACGCGTTGCATAATATATTTAGGTGCCGATATAGATTTGTAATCGGTGTTCTTGAGTTATCTTACTAACGAAACTGGTAGGATAAGGTTCGTGGGTAGTAAAGAAAAGATGTAGTAGCAGTGATTACAGATGTGAGTGGGACAACGCTTTTCCCAATCGTAACCTCTTCAGTGTGAGTAATGATAAAATTAGGCTTTTTAGAAATTTAATTTCATCTTAAAACATCAGTCATCAACATGCTTACTCAAAACTGCATATTTACTCTGCAATAAACATATGAGCCATAGGAAGTTAGAAACGGTGGTAAGGTTGGCCTTCATATGCTCTTTTCCGCGGATGATAGGTTATTTGGGATTAGGGGAGGATAACACTGAAGATGTTCTTCAAGATAATATGAATGTTGTCGCTGAAACAATAAAGACCAAATCCAATATTAAATTTTCCGACGATAGTCAGTGAGTTAATCAGCTTACTAGACTCTCATTAATCGATATGGTAACATAGAATTGTTGCCTTCATTGCCTTGAAAACAATAAAATTGAAAGCGGGTGGAAATTGCTTCTTCAGGTCTTTGTGCGAGGATCAAATGGATTGTGGTGACGATAAGTCATAAGCATGGCAAGTATCGACAAATGGTGCTCCAATATATCATGGTAACATTAGGATGTAGTGTTTTTTTAATGTTTGATTTTGAGCTTATCATGTTGTTGTGTTTTTTGCTTAGGATGCAATATTTTGACTATGTGCAATGTGTATATCATCGAAACAGCCCTTAATAACTTTTTTTTTATTAACGCTATCAATTTTTATTAAAACTAAATTGTAGTAGTGCTTTGTTAAAAAAATATGTATTTTACAGGTCAGGTAAGGGGTGTTTGGATCAGTCTTCTTATGACACACAACTTACAGTCAATGAGGTTAATGTATTTGATATTTTTTGGTTTATTAATAATTGTTGTTATTAGTAGTTGCGGGGAAAAAGTATGGATGGGCCACAGAGGTTAGGAAACTAGAGGAGGTGATTCAGCAATTACACAACGGATTGTAGAATGATTGACGGGGGTTTGCAACAACAATGATTAAATTCCGATTCGAAGCTTCATTATGAAAGATGCACAACAAGTCAACAAAAAATTGTTTGCCCTTTATTTTTTTCTCTACTCTGCCGACGCTTCCGAGTGATCCAATGATCTCGGATCGGGACATCGTACTCATTAAACTTATGGAATGACTGATTGACCCATAAATATAAGAAAGGTGGTGTCTTGATTTGTGTTATGTGTGGTCCAATTTTAATTTTTATTGGCCTGAAGGTGTGTTGAAATAGCTATGGTGTAGTGTCCTGATTTGTGTTATGCGTGGTTACATTTTTTGTTTTGCCTGAATATATGGGGTCATTGGGTCAACTCAAATGCATACCGTATTATCAATATACTATTGCCCACTCTTTTTCCTCATTTTTCAAACTCTTGATACATATTTGAGTTGATTAAATCTGCACTTGCAGGTGAAAGTCTGTGGCATCTTTGGTATCTGATAGGGGCAAATGAGTTTGGTACCACTTATTAGTTGGTATATTTAGCTTCTGAGAAGTTACCTGGGTACTGCTTTCTTGCGTGTGGAGCTTCATGACCGATGCTATCCACTCACAGTTAAAAGATAAATATGTCCAAGTTTGTCAAAAGTTGCTACGAGTAGAGGAAAAGGAATTGGTTCCTGCTGGAATATCGGAACTATAAAAGAAAAATATTGATGACAGTAAGTGATACATTATTACACTACAAGCTATTGTGTTAAAATCATATATTGGCCATAATGGATATCTATATTTTTCTTGACATTTTTTCGTTTGTGTCGTAGGGTGAACAGAATTTCAACACATTTGGAGGGTAGGTAGTAGGTACCAACTTTACAATAGGAAAGAACTAGAGGCTCCTTGAAGATGCACATATTCATCCACTATCATCTTTACGGTTCAATTGTCCAGGTAATTTCATTATTGTGTAATGTAAATGCTTAGTTGGGTTACGTGTTATTTTCAAACGAGTCAAACTTCTTTTAAAGTTTTATTCAGAACAGAATTTCAACACATTTGGAGGGTAGGTAGTAGGTACCAACTTTACAATAGGAAAGAACTAGAGGCTCCTTGAAGATGCACATATTCATCCACTATCATCTTTACGGTTCAATTGTCCAGGTAATTTCATTATTGTGTAATGTAAATGCTTGGTTGGGTTAGGTGTTATTTTCAGCGGAGTCAAACTTCTTTTAAAGTTCTATTCAGTTTTTTTTTTAACCATTCAAATCAATTTATGTAACAAAAATTAAAATTATTTTTGTCACCAACAAATGTTGCTTAAGTGATGTTAACTAAAATTTATTACACAGACCATTTTAGATGTACGCACTTTAATAAAAGTTTGTATATAACGTTGACGATGTTGTATTTAAAGTAAACTGAAATACATGTTGAAGGGTATATCAGATGGGACACGAAACCATCTTTTAATGATTTCAACTTTAAAAGAAAGTACGACGACTAAAAAAAGACATATTGAAAATTACTTAGGTAGTTTATGCGGAAGCTACCATAACATTTTGGTGCAAGTTGCTTTTGCTTTGCTCATCGGCCTACTTGGGTTTTGTTCATATGTCATGTATTAATCAGGTCTTCAAGGACGCTGTGCATCAGCACTGTTTGAAGCCTACTGTTATCATTGATAGTATTTCAATCAAGTCTTCGACCAGGTAATGTGCCAATCTTAGTATCCATTGACATGTATTTAGGAGATATGTTTACCAAACCTCTCCTAGATATTTAGGAAATATGTTTATTAAACCTTTCCTATTTGCTCTACTTTGAAAATGATTTAGACGAATAATGGAACTGACCGACAATTTTCATAAGCCGAGTCAAATAAGGTCATAAGCCCAAACGTAAAGTTAAACATACACCCTCTAAATATGTGAACCATGGAACTCATACAAAATCATATATGCTTATTTAGAATTTTGTCTTGCAGGTTAGTGGCCCTTCTGTGCAAATAACTTGGATTCAAGGTAGACCAATGATGATCTTCGGGGATGGACAACTAATTTTGGTGAACGCCTTCCTGTTGATACCTTCATCTACTCGGTTTTTTTTTTTCCTTTTCTTTATGTTAACCCAATTGTGTGACAGCAAATAGAGGGAAAAAAGTAAATTGAGTAACAAAATGGATTTGTTTTAAACACAAGTAAAACTATTTTGTTCACCCAAAATACCAACACTTTGGAATATTTCAGCTTTTGGGAGAAATTACAAATCCCTTCATATGCGGAAATCATGCAATTTTTTTTTTTTTTTTGGTAATTATTGATCTTTTTATACACAAGTATAGTTTTTAACAATTTTAACAAATGGTTTGATTTAAAATATATTTAATCTCAAGAATAAGAGAGTGTTAATTTGAAAGCTAGCGTTGGAAATGGAGCACACTTAGGTATAAGATTTGTGATTTAATTCTCGATTTTCAGTCTTATATTTTCAAGGGTATTTCAATTTAAGTTTTGGTTTTTCATTATATGTTTTACTATTTTCTTGGCAGATTCTTGCACTAATGCACGAAATCAAGACAAAAGGCATTTAGAGAAAATTATCAAAGGCGCCCTAATTTCGATAAGTTTGAACCAACATTTTAAACTACAATTATGCTTAGTTTCCATCTAAATTGGTAGTCTTCTTGATTTATGGTTTTGATTGACCTAGCATTGGTTACACAGATTATTTTGATGAGTTGATGTTCAAACCATGGATGATATCTCATTAAGTGTAACGATAGATACATGGCATGCATCTCTTAAATCCCGTCTCCTATGTAAGTACATATTGAATTTGTTTAATAATGATTAACTTGGTTTTTGGAACTGTAAGCAATAAGAATTGGTCTTCGACTGACGATTTTTTTAAAGTTTGAATTTGTAAAAGAACCACACGCACAAATTTTGATCTGTTTCACAAATCAAAACTTTTAGAACAAAGACAAAAAAGGTAGTAGCAGTGGATCTTTTACCAGATCGGGTCGGTATTTGATAGATACGATTACTTTATTAAAGACGGTGGTTGAAAGTATGGTTGAGGTATTGCGTAGCTACAAGGATATTGGACCACTGTTCTTTTAGACAACTTAAAAAGGCAAAATTATGTAAATCAAGGTCTGTTACCAAGATTACTAGAGATTTTATTTTGAAAAATGCAATTGCATTTTCTTTATTCTATAGGCTACCCACCTGTTGTAAGTTTGTAGTGTTACCAAGAAAAATAACTTGATTTTCGGAAGTGCAAGATAATGGCTGGCAACTATTAGTGTGCGTTTGGGATTGCTTTCTGCTTTCCCTTTTATATTGAAAATGAAAGTTGTTGATCATGTAAAACTAGGCAATCAAAACAACTTTTTTAGTGTTTTGAGTCTTGAGATCAATTTTCTTTTTCATATTTTGTAGGTTTAGGAATGGTTACACCATTTGGATGTGGAGTAGAAGAGCTTGAGACTGATGTCGACCTTGAAGCTCAAAAGGAGGACAATGAAGATGACGAAGACATTTACATTTTTTTCACACTTATTCATTGTTATTGTTTGTTTGGCTTATACAATGTGAGTTTGATATTTTGGTCTTTAAGTGGTTACTATGAATTGGAATTATGGAGCATGCTGCACTTTTAAGAATTTGATTATTAATTTTCTGGATAAACTACGTTGTTTGGATCGTATGTCATATATATTTTCAGTTGGTCTTTCTATCTAGGTTCTTTATTGCTCGAATCGTATGTGATATTTGTGCACCATACTCCCACGCAGCAGTTCTATTTACCTCGTATATATCTTATAGAGCAAGACATGCTCTCTTCACATGCCATGTGTCAAAACATTAATTGCTAACTTTCGCAGTTGGCAAAAATACCGAGGTTTAAGTTATTAGTCGTGTAGTAAGTCCTTTAGCATTAATTGCTATCTATAGCAATTTGGCAAAAATAGTCCCTAAGGTATAAGTGTCGTTGCAAAGTAAGTCCTTTGTAGCCACGAAAATAGACAAACAAATTTTCCGGTCATTCATCAGTTCCAAATTCACGTCTATTAAAGAATCATTTGCACTGTCGCGGTTTCTACACTCGTTTGTAACTAACCAATTTAGTTTTGCCATAAAATAAGTGCTCATAAAAACTTTTGTAAAAGTTGAAAAAGACATCTGTTTAGTTAACAACTAGATTAGAGTTAAATGATTGCACATCTATCCAGCAAGAGAGCATACAGAAGAATTTGCAGATTTTAATATATACTTAAATGCATTTACAGGAATTTAGGAAAATATGGACAAATGACCATTTTTTTTTGTCATTCTTTTGTTTGCACTTGTTTCCATTCAGCTGTTTGCATTATCAGTTGATGTTACTTGTTAACTATCAAATGACATCCACAAAAATCATCTTTGAAAGAGATAGAATGGTGTCATTTCTTTTCTACTAAAATACATTTAGCAATTGCCCCGACCCCCTCGACCCGACAACCACTTTAGGTCCGGCACTTATAACCATCCGATCTTCCTTATATCGTCGTGGTTTGTTGATGTCCGCACGATCCCGGCTGATGAACAGTAGAATGTACAGTGCTCTCCACCTCCTGCTTATCGATGATTCTATCTTCCAACCCGTTGCATGACTGCCATCTGTTTTCCTTATGTGATATTTGTTCTTGCTTTCACCGTTTACACACATACACTACACGAAACAGATCGACCATTGGGTTTTTGGTCTGTGGCGACTCTGATCGGCGTGTATTCGGTTACCATCTATTGTAAGTTTTCTTTTTCAGGATTCATGATTAGTTATTCTTATGTTTTGGTAGAAACAAGTTAATTAGTTACGGTTATTGTTTGAAATTTAAGGCTGTCATCAGCGTTTTGTGATTCAGGATTAATTGTTGTTATGATTTAGTGGGAACTTTAGTTTGTTAGTTAAGGTTATTGTTTGGAGATGGATACTTTAACAACTACAAATATAAGTTTATCAGTTAAGATTACTGATTGAAGATTAGTTGTGATTGAGGATTAATTGTTCTTATGGTTTAGTGGGAATGTTAGTTTCTTGGTTAAGGTTGCTGTTTGGAGATGGATACTTTAACAAATACAAATTAAGATGACTTGATTACTTAGGATTACTATTTTAGGGTTAACTATGACTTGATTTTGTTGTCGGGATTGTGTTATGACTGTTCTTCTAATTATTTACTTAACTGATTAGGATTTGCAAATATGCATATAATTTTTTTCAAGAAATGTCTTAGTTAAAAACGGTGGATTAAACTCTTAATTTGAGTCTGGTTAGGCTGCCTAATATAAGCAGATAATCTGAAAAATTACCAATTCCTAACATTTTCTTATTTTGTTACTTGCAACAGTAGCATTTGGATTTTTGTGTTATGGCTTATTAGCTTAACATTAACTTCCAGTGTTGTCTTTCATTCAGTTGGATTTGTGAAACCTACAATTAGATTACGTTTGCATTATTGTGTGCAACCATTGATTACTTCTGTTGTTTTCTTAGGGAGTGATTGAATTGGCTTATTATCCCAGCTTATTTTGGGCCTCGGAGATTTTTTTTGTTGACCTTATGGCGGCTGGAAGCGACCCGTATCTTGGCGGGGCATCACGACTTTGTGTTTGCAGCCATGGCGGGTCGGACGTTCTTTTATCCGTTTCAGGACTTGCAAATCTGAGCCATTAAATGGCAAGGTTCGTTCGTTACAAAGCTTCATTACTTATTGCATTCTCAAAACGAACCTTTGATGTTTTCATCTATGGTGGGGCAAGTCATTAGATTTGCAGCCATGGAATGCGTTTACGCCACACTTTGTTTATGCTTATAGTGCCAATAACTTACGGTTTGTTCGATGTTGCTTGCTTTCCTGATGTTGGGCTGATTAACGGCATAAGAATGATGGTGATATTGATTACAAGAGGCTACGATAAGTCTACAGGGTAAGGGGATTCAAGGTGGGATGGTCCACATCTTGCCGGGGCAGGTTATTAGACTTGCAACCATGGTGACCATATCATCTTTTCTCGATTTATTTGGTGTAGGTGGTTACCAGTTTATTTGAATTTATTTTGGTCCAACACGCCTTTGGTAGCTTCATGTAGGGCTATGATGATTAACAGCTATTTTCTGAGACAAATGAAGTGGGTCGTTGAAGATTGGATTTGTAACTTGGCGGGGCAAGGACCGGATAGCATCATTATGCAACCGAGTTTCCTTGCAGCCATGGCGGACTCTAGATCTTTTTGACCCTATTTGGTTTAAAAATCTGAGCCTAATAAAGAAATGGTTTGTCATGTTGAAACCACCTCTATAAAATTTTGTTAATGACAGTTTCTTTAGTTACTTTAGATCTTGAGGAGGTGGGATAATGTTAGAAGCAGTTGAAGCTTTGCGTTTTATACATGTTGTACTAATGATTTTGAACCTCATATTATGAATTGAAAATCAATAACAGATTCTTGATTATATGGGTGGGTCACAACATATTCAGGTATTATTGTGTGTGTTTCAGTGGGTACGTTTAGGGTGTGTCATCTGGGAGTTAATCCAGTTATTGGGTCGAATGTTTGGGTTCATTCGGTGTGTTCATGGGACGTGTGCAACGAATATGTTCACGGGCTGTGTTCAGCTGTTGTGTACAAGTAACCATCAATTAAGGGACCTATTGTTAGGTAGGTATGACTTTGATTTTAAAAATCCGAGCTTCATAAACAAAAATCAACGACAAATTCTTGATTATATGGATGGCTCACAACATATTCAGGTATTATTGTGTGTGTTTCAGTGGGTGTGTGATCTGGGGGTTAATCCAATTATGGGGTCAAACGTCTGGGTTCATTGGGTGTGTTCACGGGACGTGTGCAGACGGTGTATTCATGGGGTGTGTTCAGCTGGGTGTGATTGCAGCCACGTCAGGTTTTTGGTAGTTCAATGACAGCAGTTCTGAAAACCTGCTGCAGAGTACACTTTTGTTGAGCAACCAACTTTGGTGCTACAAGGAATACCATAAAAAAAATGGCAAGAATTGAAACAGTCAAATGCTTCTTCAAAGGTTTGTTTTTATTTACTTTATGCTAAATTTTTAGATCTCGGCTTGATTTAGGTTGGCATTACGGTTGTTTGGGGCTGCTTAACTGAAGCCCATCATAATTTGCCAATATTTTAATGCCATTATCGGCCGCAGAAACAACCTAGAGATCACCATCTTTTTCATTTGAACTGAAGTAGATTACATATTTTATGTGTGTCAAAATTCTTACGGTAGATTATGTTTGATGCAGGAAACTGCACAGGGGCTGCCAATATCTTTAACAAGAAATAATCATGGATTACAGTTTCTTAGCCGGTGTTAGCATTCGAGAAAGCATTCAGTGGTGACAACAGCAACACAACTCGGTAAGGTAACAACAAACCACACAAACCGAAGATGCTGAAATGGTTAACATTCTATAGACGGTTTTACTTTGTATAATATTAAATAAGTTTTGTTTGCATTTACAATTACGGGTTCTATGGATTTGCTATAGGTTTCCTGCACACGAGTGAAGAGTTGCAGATTTACTGGGATTTTTTAGTACGGCTTTTAACGAGTATATATTTTTTAACGCAGGAAAGTCGATTTGGGAATGAAAAGCAAAACGCCTGATGTGAAAAATGAAGTTACGCAATATAATCCGAAATATGTTTGCCCTTTGTAAGTTATTAGTTGTATGTGAAAAACGAGTTATTAGTTGTATGTGACTCTGTTTGCGATGTTTTAGTATTCATATGTTTGCCCTTTGTAAGTTATCATCATCTTTGTTCTAACCAGATACTCGGAATCAGCAATCGGCTTGCTCTCCCTTATATTTATTCTTTCGGTCTTCTCAGTAACTTCAGCTCCCACTTCCATGCTCAATGTTACTGGAAACGACTTCCAGCTAGGGGTCAACTATTATGTCATACCAGCGACAAGAAAAATCTGCAAAATTTCTACCGCCCCAACTATATTTGGTAAGTGTTTTCTTTCTTCAACAACTTATATCTATGAATCAGCTCACTTTGGATTTCGAATTATAATGTAGATTCACATGATAATGCGTCTAGTCTCATTGTTTCATAAATCCTTTAAGTCCTAACGGAAGCAACTAAACGATATAGATGGAACTTTTAATTTTCGAGGCAAGGTGAATTTTTTTGAAAATGTCGGCTGAAGTTCATAGGTATACATATAATCCCTTTTTAATGTTTTTATTTATTAGGTCCATTATGTGAGTTTGATTGGAGTTCACCGTCATAAGAAACAAGCTATGAAAAATCCTTAATAACTTCTAACACGTATATGACATTAGGTTTCAAATTGATAATGTGATATGGAATAAAAATTTGATCATTTTCAAAACGCAATACCAGACACATCTTAGTCTGTAAGGACTGCGGTTGCTCTGTATTATTTATGGGGTCTCTCGGTGCGGTAATATGGGGTTTCAGGTGTTTTTGACGGGTGCTCCAGGCTGCTGTCAAACAGCAGAAGCAAAGGTTACCCAAGGTAATTGATCATTTGCAACTTCACAATAAAATAATCTTTGAAACACTCATAAACCGTTATGCCAAACATCCTTAACTTTTAGCTACATGCATTCTCTCAGTGCATTTACTTTAAACATCGATGCAGTTCTTTTCTTTTTCTAAAAGATGTATTAAATTACAGAAGTAACCGCGTTCAATATTGGTTGCCTGAGGATCGGGTTGGCGGCTGCAAAAGAGGTGAAAAGTAGAACGCATGTGTTAAAAAGAATGCCACTAAGGGTGGACCACCTAAGTTATAGCAAACGTAACATAATATATCTTTAATGCTCTTATGCCCAGGTGATTTTTGTTCTCAAGGCCTAATTTATCTCAACTGTTAGACACTACTGGTGCTTACTTTTTAATTTTTAATTGTTGGTTCCTAGATATGTGTTGCTATGTATGGATCTACCTACTGATAATGTAATTGAGGTCAGATTCTTATATTATAAGTGTTTACTAAATGTACATTGCGATTCTGAGTATATATTGCAACAATGAAACCTCAATATGTTATGCAGTTCCGCTGTCTACATTACAATTGTCACATAACACCCCGCAGCGAAGCGCGGGCTATAAACCTCGTATCTTACATAGAAGAAGCTTATATTACCGAGTTCATTAAGATGTTGATGGAAACATGTCTTCCAAAAAAAGATGTTTACGGAAACATGAAAGAAACGTTATCGTATCAGTAACAAAGTACCTGTAGCAAGGGGACTTTTATATTTTTAGTTGTATTAAAGATTCCAAAGGTCTACTAATCAGATTTACATAAAGATATATACTATACATTAACCGGTATAATCGCAACAGGGGATAATATGTTGGAGTATTTCTAGAAAATAGTTTGGCTAAAGACTGCCTCATGTCATATATCTAGTGATAACATCCAATGCCAAGAACTATAACAAACCGACTTTGTAACTTATTCTAAACACCCCTAAAACTGAATTCACATAGCGAGTTTTCTATTTATTTTCTATCATGCATGAGTAATGTATAGTTATTTTTACCAAACATTTTATAGAACAAAAAAAAACTTCTTGTAGCTACCGTCACCACCAACAGTTATTGGCTTACAAGTATAAAACATTTTTATAGTTTTTTTTATGCAAAGGTGAATTATATTACTTTCAAACTTTGTACAACATAAGAATAGAACACATATTTGGACACTCCCCAAATCTTGATACAACTAACCAACCATACAACTGATGTCTGATGCACATATCAGACAAAACAAGACTTATACAATACTCACTTGCTATATACAGTCTTGCAATGCTACTGATCCTGACTTTCTTATGAATTCACCTTTTATGCACTACCATCTAGCTACATTTCCAATTCCCTTTCCCACCAAATCACTCAACCAACATCCACATTGATATAGGTAGGAGAAGGTGTTGACATCACTAGGAACCCTTAACCCTTCCACTCAAGAGCTATACCAATCAACTTACATTTCCATCTTTTAAGAATGGATTTAGTTGAATTGGGAACACATACTTTGAGTGAAGACCAACCATTCCTACTGTGGTGATGTATTGGGTGGACCAAAAAGGTTCATCTTTCACACCTCTCTATTCCACCTACCATACACCACCCACCCAAGCTACTTACCCTTCACATTGATCATTCCTCTATTAGGGCACATCTACTATGAATTAGACCTCCTTTCACACCATAAACTCACCAATTCCCTCCCAAGGCCAAAAAGGGAGCTTATGGATCTAGAATAGGTACATTCACACCATTTGAGACTCCAAATACAAGGAATGATCCCCTGTAGTAGCCTGCAATAATCTGCCATTAGGATTTGACTATCCCAAACACTCCTTTAAGAGGAATTCCCTTATAGCAAAGGTACTAATGCCACAATACAACAATTTGCAGTCCACACTTGCTCTTACATACTCCAAGATGCCCCTCATGTTATCATGGATACTGTTACATTGCTTCCTCTTTCCACATAATTTCCCATATTTTCTGCACATTAGAGGTAGCCTTGGTCTTTTTCACCTTAAGACTCATTAGCCTTAATCTGACTGTTTCACATATCATATTGTACACCTCTGTCACATTTCTCTTAACATCCCTGAACAGCCTGGAATTCCTCTCTTGCCAAATAAAATAGATACTTGCAGCTAGGCATAGACTTCTAACAGTGCTATCAATATTCTTTCCCTTAAAACTATCAGCAAACTTCCTTACAATATCATCCCATTCTAGTTGAACTACACAGTTTAACTATAGTTTATTCAGAATCTTGGCCCATATTTCCTTAGCATAAATGCAATTGAAGAATAGATGCTGATGAGAATCCATATCCTTATAGCATAAAGGGCACACCATAAGGTCATAAGATCCCCATTGCTTCAGTTTGTCCTGTGTAGTGAGTCTATTTTGAGCAGCCATCCACAAGATAAATGAGTGTTTAGGAATATTTTGAGAATACCATGCAATCTTACTCCATAAAACATCATCATCTTCTGTCTGCGGATCTTTATATACTTGACTTACAGAGAATTTCCAAAACTTCCTATTACTAGTCTTCCGCATTAGAGTATCTTCTTGCATTGTCTTCAAAATAGGAGGTATTAACTGAGCAACCTCAGGGAAACTTTGATGTCATTCCTCTGGCCAATTCCACACACCATTGTTCATTAACTTAACAATCTCAAGGTCAAGACTGAGTCTAGCATTGTATAAATCTCTGTAATACAAGTGGTTGCTTAAAGCACCAATGGGACTCCAATTATCAAACCATACAGATGTATTCCTTCCATCCCCTATCTTCATAACCATGAATTGTTGTACTTCATTCTTTTACTTTAGGATATTCCGCCATCCCCAACTGTCATTGCCTTCCTCACTAACTTCCCATATACTTTTTCCTTTAAGCTTCACAGTATTAACCCATTTGACCCATAGAGAGTTCTTGTCAACAGCTACATGCCACAGATGTTTTGTAATCAAGGCTTTGTTCCAAATTCTTAAATCCTTACTCTTTGGCTTGAAGATATTCTTCCAACTCACCTTAGCTTTTCCTTTGGACTCCTCATTCTGATTCCATAGAAAGTTCTTAAGCAACTTGTTGATATCTTTAATAGTAGTTTGAGGTAATAGAAACACAGAGGCCCAATACACATGAACTGATTCCAATACTGATGCAATTAACTGAAGTCTCCCAGCATATGAAAAGCATTTATTTTTCCAATTGCTAACCTTGCTTTTGATTCTATCAATGACACACTTACAGTCCTTCACCCCCAATCTTTTAGAAATAAGAGGCACTCCAAGGTATCTAACATGTAGCTTTTCAACCTTGAAAGGCATAATTTCCAAAATATTATTTTGCTCTTCAACATTCAGACTTCCAAAAATGATTGTGCTTTTACTGTAATTGGGAGTTAATCCAGAATATGAACCAAATTCCTCAATGGCATTCTTCATCACTTCCACAGACTTAGTATCACCATGACAGAAGAGAAGCAGGTCATCTGCAAAGCACAGATGAGTTATTTTTAAGGTTTTACATCCAAAGTGGTACTTGAAGTCATTAGAACTCTCCACTTTCTTATTCATTACTAGGGTTAGAATTTCCATGACCAAAGTAAACAAATAAGGGGACACTGGATCTCCTTGCCTCAAGCCCCTACCTCCTTTGAAATACCCAAACCTTTCCCCATTTACACACACTGAAAAAGTTGTTGTAGTCATACACTTCATGATCCAATTCACCATTCTCTCATGAAAACCATAACCAACCATAATATCTTCTAAAAACTGCCAATTCACTGTGTCATAGGCTTTTTGAATATCCACTTTCAATGCAACTCTTTTTGGACCTCCTTTCCTATCATAACCCTTTAGAAGTTCTTGAGAAAGTAAAATATTATCTTGGATCTGTCTATTTGGGATGAAAGCACTCTAATTTGACTTACAAGCTTCCCAAGAGCACCCTTTATTCTCTCTGTTATGATCTTACTAATGCACTTAAACAAGACATTGCAGCATGCAATAGGTCTGAAGTCAGATACTTTTGCAGGAGTTTGGATTTTAGGAACAAGACTGATAAGACTTGAGTTAATTTCCTTTAGAATCCTTCCAGTATAAAAAAATTCCTTTATGTCAGAACACACATCCTTGCCTACAACTCCCCAAGCCTTTTTGAAAAATAGAGAAGTGAAACCATCTGGTCCAGGGGCCTTATTTGCATCAATCATGAACATAGCATTCTTGATTTCTTCATAACTGATCTCTCTCACCATACACAAAGCTTCATTATCAGATAGCTTGGTTTAGATAAGGGTATCCATGTTATTGATCTTAACTGTAGGAACATTAACACCAAGGATTTTTTGAAAGTGACAAACAAACTGATTAGCAACTTCATTACCTTCAAATCTGTTTCCCAACTCATCATTGATAGCATCAATTCTATTTCTGTGTTGTCTACTTTTAAGAGTTTTATGGAAGTAAGCATTGTTCCTATCACCCACATTTAACCACTTCACCTTAGCCTTCTAATACAAAAGCTTTTCCTCCTCTTTCATAGCTTCCATGTAAGACTTTAGAACTTCACTTTCCTCCTTCCTCAACTCTTTATTAGTAGGGTCTTTGTCAATTTTAATTTGCACAGTCTTTAGAGCTTCTCTAAGATGAATCACATTCTCAAAAATGTCTCCATTAGCCCATGCTAGCTTCTTGAGATGGCTCTTTATTCCTTTAAGCTTCTTAACAGTTCTGAACATTTGGCATCCATCAATCTCCACCTTCCAATACTTGTCAATAGTCTGAACAAATTCCTTTTTATCAGCAACAAAATTAGAGAATCTAAATGCTTTTTTCCTTTTGTGAACTGCATTAGGAATTATCAACACAGTAGGACAATGATCAGAGAATAGATATGGTAAAAATAGAGCATGTTCTTGAGAATGCAAACCAATAAACTCTTCATTTCCCATGATTCTATCCAATTTCTTAAGAATTCCTGTATAATCACCAGCCTTAGCTTTTTGTAGGTTCCTAGTCCATGTATAGAAGAGCCCATAACTTGTAATATCTTCTACTTCAATGTTGTTGATGCAGTCTTGAAACTCTCCCATATCAGTGGTCATTCTAGAACCTCCTGTAGTATGTTCATTAGGATTAAGTGTGACATTAAAATCCCCTAATAGCACCCATGGATCCTTCCCTACAATTCTTCTGTATATACTAAAATCCTTCCATAATTCTCTTCTATCCTTCCCACAATTATCAGCATACACCAATGTACAAAAAATCTTCATATTACCAGAAACAGATTCAATTCTACATAGAATTGATTGTCTAGCCATGTGAACCATACTAACATTTACAATATCAGAATTCCACCCCACCCAACCATTATCCTGCAACCTTTATCACAATGCCCTATGTTTGAAATCCAATCCCAATTACCAAAAATGCCATCACCAATCTTTTGAAGCTTTTTATTCTTAATGTGAGTCTCTAATACTGCACAAACATTTAATTTCTCATCACTGATGAATTTCTTCACCTCATTTTGTTTATCAGAAGTACTCAGACCTCTGATGTTCCATGATCCAATTTTGCACTCCATTATCAAATATTACTATCCCCTAACACCCCTTTATCCATACCTTTCACCTCATTCTCATTTATACTTTTGCCAATTCCAGAATCATCACTAAATACATCTTCTTTCACATCTGTACATGCTGCTTCCATACTAACTTTTGTCTTACTCTTGCCTTTATCCCCTACTTTGCCCAATACACTTTCATTCTCCTCTCTCTCCAACTCCAGACCAGCAAACTCGTTGGATGTCTTTTTCAGTGCTTCTAGAATTACCTTGTTGACACTCTACATTTTTGGAGATTTAGGAGAATTACTATTGCATGTTGCATTGCTAGATTCCTCTATATCCTTCCTCTTCTCATAGATTGTACTCTCCCTTTGTTGACCATTAGCCTTCCCCTCAGTTGGCTCCTTGGCCTTAGGTTGAAACTCAAATCTAGCATGTGGCCTGTTTGATTGATTATTAATCCTTGTACCAATAGCCTTGTTCTTCTTATATCTAACTTCCTTAAACCCATCATCAGCTTTTGGTGCCTCAGACTGTACTGAAAAGACTTTTATAGTTATTATTTTGTAAATGTCAAACTTAAACTCATAAGTCTCAAAGTTAAAAATAGTGTTGCAGTTAGAATTGTGGAAAAGGATTGGGCCATTGTATGTAAGAAGTCTTAAAATGAGAGCTTTGATAAGTGCATTTTAAGGGTGGTATAGAGCAAATGGCTTGTATCATGGAACCATAAGGAAGTTTCCTGCTTGGAGTTGTCTTTTAACTGAATTTACCACTTGTTTCAGCTAGTGATTATGGGATGATGGTATAGGGATGTTTGATGCTTCTTAGCAACTCCCATGGTATATGCAGGATGATTTTCATGTGTGCCTGCAAATTTGATGGTTTTTACCATATAGATTGAGATATTCCTTTCTAGATCTTGATGTCTATAATAAAAAGCTACTAGTTATTAGTTTGTAGTTATCAACTATCAGCTTACATCTATATTTAACTCTTTTATCCATTTGCAGATCTATTTTTTCTTATGGGGATGCATCTATATTTAACTCTTTTATCCATTCCACCGGCTTGATAGACCTTCCTTTGGGTGGTCGAAATTTTACTTGGGTGAATAAGGTCGGCTCTAAGATGAGTAAGTTAGACCGTTTTCTTATTTCGGATGACGTCCTACATATGAATCCGGATTTGAAGGTTGTCGCTCTTGACAGATTATGGTCGGATCATAGCCCCATCCTCCTCCATTGTAAAAATAATGATTTTGGTCCGATCCCTTTTAAAATCTTTAATTCCTGGTTTGATCGCATAGATTTTGAAGATTTTGTTAAAGAAAAGTGGGCTGCTTTGAATTGTATTGATTCAGATTCGTTCAAACCTCTTCATACCAAACTCAAAGAGTTAAAAATGCATCTCAAATTGTGGTATACTAACACTAAAGAGGTTAAACTTAGCAGAAAAAATAATGTTATGGAAACGTTAAAGGTGTTAGACAAGAAAATAGATGATGGTCACTCTTCTGATATGGATAGGGCCAATCGCATTAACAAGATGCAAGAGCTTGAAAATCTTGAGAAACTGGAATCGATGGACCTGGTGCAAAAATCGAGAATTAAATGGGAGGTGGAGGGAGATGAAAATTCGAAATTCTTTCATGGCCTCATTAACTCTAGGAGAAAATCTCAAATGGTTCAAGGAATCATGCTAGAGGGTGTTTGGACTTTTGATCCGAAAGAAATTAAATCAGCTTTCCTTGACTTCTACAATGACAAATTTAGTTGTCAAGACTCCCCGATTTCCTTTCCTCCTATGGTTCCTGCACGTCGGCTCAGTTCTCATGATCGGGATTCTCTTGAAACAATGGTTTCTATGGATGAAATCAAAGCGGAAGTTTGGGATTGCGGTAGTCAAAAAGCTCCGGGCCCGGATGGTTACTCTTTCATGTTTATTAAAAAGTTTTGGGAGATGTTGAAGCATGATATACACACGTTTGTGGTTAATTTTTTCTCTACTTGTACGCTCCCTCAAGGTTCTAACTCTGCTTTCATTACGCTTATTCCAAAGGTGTCTAATCCTTTATTTATCAAAGATTTTAGACATGTTTCTCTTATTGGTCTTCATTACAAGATCGTGGCAAAAATTCTTGCAAATAGGCTTACTAAGGTCATCGATTCTATTATTAGTCCCGAGCAAACTGCCTTTATTTCAGGCCGGCAAATCCTTGATGGTTCTCTTATTCTTAGTGAGATTATTGATTGGTACAAGAAACGTAAAAAGAAGATGTTGCTTTTCAAAGTTGATTTTGAAAAGGCCTTTGATTCCGTGAGCTGGAGGTACCTTGACTACGTTCTTGATAAATTGGGTTTTGGATCTAAATGGAGGACTGGATTAAAGCTGGTCTTGTGTCGGCTACGACTTCTATCCTGGTGAATGGGAGTCCTACTCCGGAATTTTCTTTAAAGCGAGGCTTGAGGCAAGGAGATCCACTTTCACCTTTCTTATTTGTTATTGTTATGGAAGGTCTTCATATGGCTCTAAATGATGGTTTAGCTGCTAATTTATTTCATGGCATCAAGGCTAGTTCCCCAGGTATTCATCTTTCTCATTTGTTTTACGCAGACGATGTTATCATCCTTTCTGAATGGAATCAAATCGATATGGAAAATATTTCCCGAATTCTCAACATATTTTACATAGCTTCTGGACTTAAGATTAATCTCCATAAGTTGAATGTATATGGAGTTGGGGTTTCGTCAAATGGGATCGAGACTATGGCCTCTTACGTGGGATGTGAAGCTGGTTCTCTCCCTTTCACTTATCTAGGTTTGCCCATTGGTTCGAATATGAATCGTCTAGCAAATTGGCAGGTTCTCATTGATCGTTTCAAGGCTAGATTGTCGGGTTGGAAGGCCAACCTCCTCTCCATTGGTGGTTGCCTTACTCTTATCAAGTCTGTGCTTGGTAGCCTGGGTATTTATTATTTGTCTATCTTCAAAGTTCCTGAAACGGTCGTTAAATCTCTTGAAAGTCTTCGTGCTTCTTTCTTTTGGGGTGGTACTGAGGATTCTAAGAAACTTGCTTGGGTTAAGTGGTCGAACATCCTTTCTTCCATGGATAAAGGCGGGTTGGGCGTTGGTAGTCTTAAAGCTTTTAATATGTCTCTTTTATTGAAATGGAGATGGCGTCTTTTCCAAAACCCGAATGCTTTATGGGTTCACGTGGTTAAGGCTATTCATGGTGACGAAGCATGTATTGATCTTAACAGTTGCAATAATAACGGGGTTTGGGCGGGCATTGTTGGTTCGATAAATCACTTACACTCGAGTGGTATTGTTCCTCTAAACTCCATTAGATTCAAGGTTGGTGATGGCTCCTCCATTCGTTTTTGGAAAGACACCTGGTTAGGCGACGCGCCCCTCTACATTAGATATAATAGATTGTATCATCTGGATAATAACAAAGATTGCTTGATTCAACATCGTATTGCTAATAGTTCTTGGGCTTGGGATTGGAGTAGGCCGGTTAACGCGGGTAGGACCAAAGATGAGTTTGATGCTCTTATTTTTGATATTGCTACTATAGAGCCTGATGATCTTGGTGTTCATGATTCTTGCATTTGGAGTCTTTCTCATGAAGATTCTTTTTCGGTGAATGCGGTTAGGAAGCACATATACAAGCTCACTCTTCCTACCTTATCCCCTAGCACTCGGTGGTGTAAGGCTATTCCTAAAAAGGTGAACATCTTTATGTGGCGGTTGTTTTTAAATAGGCTTCCAACTCGGTTAAACTTATCTTCCAGAGGTTTAGAAGTTGACTCAATTACTTGCCCAGTATGCATCATTTCTGTGGAATCAGATGTTCATTCATTTTTCACCTGTGACACAACTTCTGCTGTTTGGCGCCTTGTGCGTACCTGGACTGGCTCTACTTTCCCATCCTTTTCCTCTTGTGGTGAGTGGGATTCTTGGTTTCAGTCATGGCACACATCTAAGGAAAAGAAGGATCGCGCTTACGCCATTTTTGCAGCTTCTTGTTGGACCATTTGGCGTTATAGAAATAGTATCACATTCAACTCTCATTCTATGAGGAAATGTGATATTTTCGATTATATATGTCTTTTTTCCTTTTCTTGGATTAAGTTTAGAGGTAATTTTTGTATTACTTGGAACGATTGGTTGCAATCGCCTTTGTAATTTTCTAGCGCTTTGCTAGTTCTTTTTAATAATATATCGCCGTTAAAAAAAATAGTTTAACTTTGCGGCTAGCTTTCGGGCGCCTATTCTTCCGGCGCAAACATCTTTGTGCCCATGAAATAACTAAACATTATTCGAAGTTAGTCCTTGAGGAAAGATAAGTCGATTATCACAAGTGTACAAGGTGAGTTTTCTATGCTCATTTTCGCCTTTTAAGAGAAAAAAATGTTCTAGTATAAGAGGGCACGATGTTGTGGCTTATAAGTGCCATGTTATAGGCGTCATGGTCCTATAACGGCGTCATAGTTGCACCATCTCTTGTGTTATACGTGCCAATCATATTGAGTTAATGAGCTTTATCCAAATTTTTTATTTTTTTAATGTAAAACAGATGTGAGCTACGTTTTTTAGTGACGTTATAAAAATGTGTGTTTTTGGTTTTGTTATAAAAATGTCATAAAGTAAAAGTTAACGTAACAATGCTGTGCCTATGGCTCTCTAATTATTTTGCACACTTCTTACAAATTTCTAGTAGTAATTATCAATGTTTTAAAAATCGGTTTTTTTATCGACCCGGTTTAGTCGCCGGTTCACCGGGTCACCGGTTCAACCGGTTGAACCGCCGGGTCGAACCGGTACTATACATATATATACTTTTTCCTATATTTAATAATTAGTATTGCATGATCTAATAATTTATCCGTTTTTATTCATTCATTCGATTAAACCGATGAAGAAAATTGAGACTATACCAAGAAGTTTTGCTTTTTAAGTCTACATCTATAAAAATATAGCTAAAATTTTTAGAGTGATTCTAAATTATAAAATAGTTTATAATAAAATTATATTAATCGGTGATTATAAGATCATATATAACTATAATTTATTATTTTACAAAATTTTAACAAACATTAGATATCAACATTTTAACTTTTCAATTAAACTTAAAAAAGTTAATGGAAAAAAAATCATTTTGTTAATTTTTTTGATAAAAAGTAATGACCGACTGTGTTTATCAAACCGGGTCAACAAAAAACCGGCGGCTTCAATCCGGTTCCAACCATGAAAACTCGCCTATCCGGTCTGCTCAAGGTCTCCGAAAGCCGGTTCCCTGTTCAACCGGTTGAACCGGCCGGGTCAACCCGGGTTTTAAAAAGTTGGTAATTATTTTGCATATACTTCTTAAAAATTTCTATTCCAACATAAGCAAATCCCAACCAATAACAACCTTATCTCCTCTCTTTCACTCCAAATTCAAAAACCAAACCAAAAATGTCATCACTCTCATCATCATCACTAATCTCCATTACAAAACCTTCAAACCCAAACCCATCTTCCAAAACCCTTCACTCACAAACCCCTTTAATCTCACTCCCTAAAACCCTTTCCAAAACCCTCATTTCCAAATCCAACCACTTCAAATTTTACCCAATTCCAAAATCATCTCCTGAATCATATAATGAAACTGAAGACAACCCAGAAGCAGAATTAGCTGAAATTGAGGAAGAAGAAGAAGAAACAGAGTTTGAAAGTGATTATGATGAGGAGGAGGATGAAATGGAAGCTGAGTCACCTGAAGCAGGGAAATTATACGTTGGGAACTTGCCGTATGCGATAACTTCTGCAGAGTTGTCGCAAGTGTTTGGAGAGTGTGGGGCTGTTAATTCTGTTGAGGTAAGTTAATTTGGATATTGGCATTGTGATAAAATGAGTTAGAATGACATTTGTAAGCTTTTCAATTTCAAATAAGCTCGTAACGCGACAAATTAAGCTAATGGAAACACGTCCCCTAGAGTAATTTAAGACTTTGCGCTTTTGCCGCGTCAAGATTTCACTAATCTATATTCATCAAAATGTTACTCGGATGCAAAAACGTTTCATATAGCTTTTTTAATCGATTACTCCGTAACTACTAGTATTGTGTGAAGGGTAAAAGTGAAAAGCATTTTACTAGATTGTAAAACGTCTTTAATAGTTTTGTTATGAGAACTAGTGTCTTATTATTTTTAATGGAAGAGTCGCTAGATATAGAGTTAGTTGTTAAATAGGTTATCAGTGATCAATGGTGATGAATGAATCTAGTCGCTGACACATACTAAGTGACTGTATACTTTATGGTTTTAAGTTTGTGACATGCTGCATCTAATTAGAGAGTATTCGAAGTGCAAAATATGAAAGTAGAATTAACGATTTTGAGGATGGTTGATGTAGTAACTGTACTTTTGTGTCTGTGTTGGATCAGATTGTTTATGATCGAGTTACCGATAGGAGCAGGGGATTTGCGTTTATTACAATGGCAAGTGTTCAAGAAGCTAAAGAAGCCATTAGAATGTTTAATGGATCTGTAAGTGCTTCCTTCCTTCTATGACTTTATCTTCATCATTTCAACATTTGATAAAAATCGTAAATATAACATGCAGTTGAAGTTGTGATAATCAGATAATCATTTGTTGAATGTTTGACAAGTTATGGTTATTTATATAAAAAATTACATTTAAATTGGCCCCTAAAATAGTCAGATAATTAGAATCAGTTTTGTTGCAGCCACTCCTAAATTGATTAGTATCACTAATACCCAAATACTAGAACTCATGATCTATGACTTGAAACCGCAATGCCAAACGACGCCTCATTATCTATGAGTTGAAATTGCAATGCCAAACACCCCTGATTGTGGTGATAATAATGTGCAGCAAATTGGTGGCAGAACCGTGAAGGTAAACTTCCCTGAGGTGCCAAGAGGGGGTGAAAGGGAAGTAATGGGCCCAAAGATTAGAAGAAGTAACAAAGAGTTTATTGAAAGCCCACACAAGATCTATGCAGGTAACCTTAGTTGGATCATAACTTCAGAAAAGCTAAAAGACGCTTTTGCAGCCCAGCCTGGTCTATTGAGCGCAAAGGTCATCTATGAGAAACACTCGGGCAGATCTCGAGGCTTTGGATTTGTCACTTTTAGCTCTTCGGAAGCTGCTGAGTCCACGCTTAATGCCATGAATGGGATGGTAAGGTTCAAGCCTGGATTATTATAAAATGGGTTGATTTTGTGTTGTTTTAGTTCAAATGGGTCAAATCAGATAGTTTATAACTTTATATATAAATGGAACATGTTAAATGGTGTCAAAAGTCAGGCGCTCTTTTTTAGTGTATACTAGGAGTAAACTACTTAACAAATCATCTTCTTTTTTTTTTCTTTTCTTAATACTTACTGTATATTATACGTTAACATAATAGTTCATAAGAATTTAATTATTAACCAAAGAAATTGGTTAAAAAAGATATCTATAAGATATGGATAAAATATGGTTTTTTTGGTCAGTTCGACCTGACCCATTTCAATTAGCACTAAGACCACCTGTTATTATCCAACTTTTTCGACGTGTCAACTTAATATAGTAATTGCTGCTATGTTTCCTTAATTTTTCTGTTCTCTTTGGTGAATAGGAGGTTGAGGGCCGAGCTTTGCGACTGAATTTGGCAGCAGGAAAAGAAGAAACATCTCGTTCACCAAGATCAGAAAGAAATTCTGAGATCAATGTTGACGAGAGTGAGATCCTTTCAAGCGTTAGCTCCTAAATACTCCGTAGTAATTAGAATATTTGATCTTCCTTCATAGGGACATTACTCATGAGAGCAAAAATTTTGTGCAAGACAGCGGCATTTGTATGCATTTGGTCATGTAATCTAAAGTATAGTATTCAAAGTAGTCAGTTAGATGATTATATATAATGTTCACTTATTGAGGTAATAGATGGGTGTTTTTAATAAACTGATAATAAACCTTCTCTGCCAATATTGTTTTTCTTTATACTTTCACATTATGAATTAGTGCTGGTTAATTTTATTAAAATCTAATAAAAATAACATCAACAAGATTCGGTAACAATATTAGTACGAAGTGGTGGAAACGAGCAGAATCGAGTCCGAGCTTGCCAAAGCTTGAGTTCTGCTTGTTTAAATATTAATGCTCGAGCTCATTTCAAGCCTTATATGCTTTTAGCTCAAGGTCGACTCATGGCAGCTAATACAACCATTAATCTGGCACAATACACGCACTGAACAGCGGCCTCTATGTTCATGGTAGACCTTTCGTTTCCTTCACAATACCTTTCATTCACACCAAAAAAAGCAAAACATGTATGATTGCGGACTTTTCGCTGATGTGATCAATGCATGCCACTAATTAATCCTATTACAGTTTGAGGCATAGCAGTTTGTCATACTCTTATCTGCATTCCCTTTTGCTCAAACCCCTAATCAAAATCACGTATTCAATAGTTTTAGATTAGATTTCATATCACTCATTTTGACATGCCAGGATTCTTACGGTGGCCGGACACATGGTGGCATTTACTGGTAGAAAGTATGCTGCAAGGTTTATTCCTGCTTTTGTTGCAAATGGTACATATATTGTAACCAGCTTCACACTGGTAATACTCCGTAATCTTTTACCAAAACTAATGTTCACCACAAAAGTTACCACCCTGTCTCGAGTAATCACTACAATATATTATCCTTTGTTCTAAATAAAGAGTATGTCGTATCTGTTGACTAATAGGGTGCTTCTTAAACTATGTATATAATTTAATGTAACAAAATATATTGCATTCATTAACATATTTTTGTTATTTTTGGTCATAGGTTCTAGAATTTCAGAAGGGCGGGCTACAAAACTTATACTGGAAGAGAGACGACAGGTGCTCTCCATGTTCGGGTAAAACGAATTTTGTATGTCTCGACAATCAGGATTGCGCAATCAGAACAAATTCCTGTAAGAACAGAAGTGGAGAAGTGGATTGTAGCATTGGAATACAACTTGCGTATTCTGGAACAGATAAATATGAATCTGTTTTCGGCTCATGGTATGAAGTCAAAAACCTTCTCCAACATTCACTATTCGGCTTGTACAGTAATCTCAACTAGCTAATACAACAGCTTCTTTTAATTCAACTCTTTGTTGTTGATACTATACATTGCTTGCTGTGTCTATATTATGCCGGATAAATGTATTGATTTGTGGTTGTTGATGCACATGAAGAGCTAATATTGTATATTTGTGTGTGATATGAAGATTTAAGTTGTTATCTGCATCCTTTTGATTGATTGTTTAGTCACTTTTATCTGTTTACCTCTCAAGTTCAAGTAATTCTGTCCTAGGAAGAGAGGCTCGAAAGCCTAAAGCTATGATTTGTTTTTGGCAATGAAGTTTGCAGAACTATATGTATCAAATTTTGTTTGTGGGACCTTATTGAATGTTCTTTTGTTTGTTGCTAATGTTAGACAAAGGAATAATAGATTAGGAGTGATTGCCAATTTGGAGAGACAATCTGACAAAACAAAGGATTTCGATGAGTTCAACAGGTTTTTGTATGATTTATGTTCCTTAATAAGGCAACATTAGAGTTATTAGTTTGATTGTTATTAATCATTGTCAATGTTAGTACACTAATAAAACGATCTCTAAAGAGTACGGAACTTCATAATTTAAGCAATCATTTTGAGCCAGCTCAGTTTCTCAAACAAGTACGCTATGCGATCTTCTCAGTAAAACCAGTCTACGTATAGGCTCTTACCTATAGACTAACCCTTTATCGTTTGCGACTATCTTATATAATGATGTGACAAAGCAATACAACAACAATGTGATATTTCATCGAACTTAAGTACCGTAAGAAAAAGATTTGCATATAGTTCGGTTTTTATAAACTTTTAGCCTTTGGAAGTGACTCACATTTAAATTCCTTTGTTTACCAAATGTGGTGTTTTCTCTGTATTAGTAACTTGCACTGTTTCTATTGGAAGCAATATAAAGAGAATTTCATTGATATTGAAAATCGTATACGTTTTCTATAAAGTTTAATACCAAGAAGTGTATTCGATTTGATACAATCAATGTTTGGATTGTTTGCACTTGCGACTTGAACTTTGGTTTCTTACTGGTATTGTATCTTTGAGAGGATAGTGATGCAGGTGAATTGAAAGGAATAACATTCACGAAAGGAGTTTGATATCAATTTGTTTATAAGCTAAGTGTAGAAGTGTAGAACTCACTACAAAAAGCTAGCTCAAAAGAACTTTGGTGATACGCCTGGGCCCGAGCCCATGGCGGTCTTAGGGTTTTACCCTACTTTGTCTTATAAATACTCTTGTAATCATTTATTATAATTCAATCAAGTTTAAGACCAATAATTCTATAGTTCTTCTCTTCTATTTCTTAAGGAGCTCGCATTGAAGTGGTGCTTTATTCCGATACAACCCCTAACAGGGTCGTATCAATTGGTGCTTTCATTGAGAGTCCTCGTTGAGAGGGCTACCAAATTAGGGTTCCAATTTTAAAAAAAAAAAAAATTTATCGTTCATCGACCACAATTTACGGTCGTTTCATCGATTACTATTCATGCGCATTGTTTATCGGAGTTACTGTTCACGGGGTATCTTGTTCATCGGAAAAAAATTGTGTTTTTGTTTTTCGAGTTAATGTTAATGGCTTCGGCGGATGTGATCGGACGCGGAATACGCAATCTCTAAGCTCTTGCAAATGGGTACGGTGGCCGAATATGAGAGTGAGTTTGTGGTTCTTGCAAATCAAGTAACGGAGATCTCAGAATCTTTACTTAAATCGATGTATATCTCGGGACTTAAACCGCTTCTACAATTGGCACTCTTAAGATTAGCGCCTACAACTTTAGGAGAAGCTTGTTCCATAGCCCGTATAATGGAGGCTCGTTTTGAGATAATTGCAGGGAAAAAGCTGAACATTGAAGAGAAAATAGATATCGTTCTATCATGGCCAAGTGAAGAAGTTCCATATGTGGTTAAAGAGTCCTTAGATGCTAATGAAGATATTGGTGTTGTTGAGGTTAGTAGCGTTATAAATGATGTTTTTGATATTGGTGAGAGTAATGTGGAAAGCATGGAAGTTAGTAGTGAGTTTAACGAATTTCGAAAATAAAGAAAGTGTGGAAGATGTTGTTGTGGGTGGAGATGTTTTCTGAGAGAGTTTGGTTGTTTTTTTGAAGTGGGTATATCGCGAGAAGAGTTGTGGGGCAGCAAAAGATGGAAGAAGGGTGTTGTGTTATGTCCAAGGCAAAGGAATACGAAAGAAGAAAAAGGCGAAGAAGAAGATTATGGGATCCCGGATTATGCCGATGTTGCAGGAGGACAGGCTACCCAAACGACTCAAGAAGTCCAAACGTATGGCATAAAGATTATGTCATATAATCTATCTTTATTTACGTGTCTTTGTTTAGGATTGTTTTCATGTTTATTTAGGAAAGTCAATTAAGAATGTTTAAGACAACACCTTGAGGGCAAGGTGGTTTTGGAAGGAGTGAGGAATGATACGCCTGGGCCCGAGCCCATGGCCTATTAAGGTCTTAGGGTTTTACCCTACTTTGTCTTATAAATACTCTTGTAATCATTTATTATAATTCAATCAAGTTTAAGATCAATAATTCTATAGTTCTTCTCTTCTATTTCTTAAGGAGCTCGCACACGCTTGAAGTGGTGCTTTATCCTGATACAACCCCTAACAGGGTCGTATCATTTGGTTTCTTACTGGTATTGTATCTTTATTCTTTTAGCAACGAGATTGATCAGATACTTGTTTACATATCTAAACAAACATCGCGTCCACTTTAATCTAGCGCAAACATATAAATGATTAATATGAACGTCTGAATACAAATCAAATCTATAAAACTAACAAGTTTAATTGTGCAAACCTCTCGGCACCATGTTTTAAATGGAAACACTGGGAACTGAAGATGTTACATATGAGACTATGAGAGTATAGTGATGTAGGTGAATTGAAAGGAATAACATTCACGAAAGGAGTTTGATATCAATTGTTTATAAGCTAAATGTAGAACTCACTCTAAAAAGCTAGCTCAAAAGAGGAGGGAACTTCTAGAGTTTATAAACCACCAACCAATCCCATACTTAGCCAATGTGGGATCATAACAGTAGTATATGCTAAAGCACTAGATAATTAATCTGGCAAAACTATCCTCTGGCGAAAAAAGGGAAAACGACACCCTTACAATCGAATCAAAAGTTTTTGTTTCTCATTCGTTCTCCATTAATTTCTTTAGATTAATTTATTATTTTAAAGATCTATCATGGGTCGGTGAGTTACATAACTTATTTTTGTGATTGTAGGGTTCTATCTTGATTCACTCTTTTGTCTTTTGTGCATGTTCTTGCTTTAATTCAAGATCTGCACTTGTGGTCTATATTACTTGATCGTTGTTCATTGTTTCTTGGGCTTTATTTGAATATCATAATTCTTTTGGTTGTGTGGTATCATGTGACGATTTGGATTTGTTCCGTTTATAAACCCTAATTTTTAGGGTTTAACTGCGTGACTGAAGTTAATACGCCAATTGTACTTCTTGTTATTGCGTGTATGTGATTGTGTGGAACATGAAATCTGGGTTTTTGGATTCGGGAGGAGAAGGAGGTATGAAGAAAAAGAATAAAGAGGATAGTTTGAGTGCTGTTACTGCTAAGGAATCCACTGTTACTGCCGGAGTAAATGTTGCTGGTAATGAACCCTTTCCATCTTTGTCTGATGCGTATGTTAGTCCTAATCATGCTACGTTGGCCGGAAAAATTCGTGACATTGAAAAGCAAATGCTAGAGGGCAAACTTGTATTACAGGGGAGGATGGGCTACCATTAAACCCTACAAATGCGAGTCTAGAGCCTAACCTTAGTGGTGTGGCTTCTGGTCGCGAGTATGTCAATAGTGAAACCAGTTTTGATGTTTCCTTGAAGTCAAAAAACTTTACTACAGACATGACTATGGTTGATACATCTTGTGCAACTGCTAATATTGATAAATCTGATCCAAATGGTTCTCCCACGTGGGATGCTACCGATGGTGATGGTAAGGTTACGTTTCATGAAACAGTTGTGGGTGATGAGAATAATGGCGAAGCTAATGGAGACACAACCTGTGGGGCTAAAAGTAAGACCATACCTTCGGCAACAACATCAATGAAGTCCAACGTGGATGGAAACCCGACTTATGCTTCCAAAATCAGTCCTCCATCTCCTACGAAAGCCAACTTCCGAAAAATCATTAAGAATACACCTAAAGTTGCTGAATATGATGTTGAGTTACCTATTGCTACGGTCTATGAGGTAAATGATAGGTTAATGAATTCGATTTATGGTTATTTTATCGAAAAAGGGCTTGCTTTTCCTGTTGTTGACTGGTTTGTGCGAAACAATTGGAAAAAGTATGGGATTGAGAGAGCTACAATGAATGCGAATGGTTTTTTCTTTTTTAAGTTCGCATCTTCACAAGCCGCTAAGTTTGTTCTTCGGGATGTACCTTTGATGATATGTGGAATCCCTATCTTTCTGAATAAATGGAATCCCTCGGTTAGTCTTTGTAAAGAATACCTGTCTTGTGTACCTGTTTGGGTTAAATTCTATGATGTTCCATTAGTGGTATACACATCGGATGGATTGAGTTTGATTGCCTCTGAGATTGGTACTCCTTTGATGCTTGATTCGTATACTAATACTATGTGTTTGGAGAGCACTAATTGAAATTAATGCTTCTGATGTGTTTAGAGAGACAATTTTGTTGGCTGTCCCAAAACTTGATGGGAGTGGGTTTACTATGGAAAATATTTGTATTGAATATGAGTGGGAACCTCCTCGGTGTAGCACTTGCTTGTTATATGGTCATTCTATTGATGATTGTCCAAAGCGGCCCCAAAACGTGTTGTTAGTGGAACAGGTAAGAAGAAGGATGTTAATGTGGGTGTATCTAAGAAGCTATATACTGATGGTTTCTCGGTTGTAATGCGTAAAGGCGGGAATACTTCGAAGTTTAATGCTATTCAAATGAACAAATTTGAATATAGACCGGTTGCTCCCAAGAATACCAAGACTTCTTTTTCTAAGGATCATACGAAGGAGGCTTCCACGTCTAATCAACCAAGTAAGGATGCAACAGTGGTGAGTGTTGGAATTATATAACATGACATTCAATAAATAATCACAAAAACATCAAAGTATTCAAGCGGAAGCGTATAGAAACGTATAATGAATAATTAATTAACATAAACATAAAGTATGCGTACCTTTCTTGATTCTAGCCAAACAAGAATCAAATCCATAAAACTAGCAATTGAGATGAACCCTAATTAGGGTTTGAGTGCTAGTCGACTTAATAAAGTCGAATAGTGTAAATCACCAAAATCCAAAATAGGATTTCTCTACGATCATGTACGCGCGTATTGTTAGCGATTTAATTAGAATGCTAGTTCAAATCACAATTAAATATATCGTCGAACCCTTTACATGCACTGTCAAACACATATATGCAAGTAAAAGAATACATGAATATATGCATGTGCTTGACATTATCATGCATATTAAATATTCATTAAACCAATACTGTCACACATGTATTATAAATTCATGCATATGACTATTCAATAAAATCATGCTTATGAATTGATAATCATTATTAAACCGAATTTAGCAATTGGATAATACACTGTCACACATGCAATTGACTTTTCGGATTAATATATCATGCAATGGAGTTGTTATTCATGTCTGTGTCGATCGTCTCTCACCCATCGAATGAGACAAAGGGTGTGTTTATATAGCATTTAAACTTGTCCAACAAGTCATTGCAAGCACCTCCTTAAGTTTTAAAACTCGACACTCAACCCCCTCGTTTTACTTAGTTCGACCATATAAATATTTTGTGACTTAATATAATTAAATCTCATAATGCAACGCTGCAATCCCATAGGTCTCGAGTTCGATCCTAACACACATTTATTAATATTTTTTCCATTAAACCAACAGCTCCCACTTGGACATATCTTAATAGTGTGATCACATTGGTTAGCGTCTAGCAACACTTCGATGCCTCTAGCACGACTCGGTAAGGTCTCTGGAAAAAACCTTTTAACGATTTCTCATTATTATTATCCTTTTGTTTCTAATACCATGTTAAATAAAGATATGGAATTAAGTCATTCTTTATTCAACCATTCTCGCTTATAGTGATTGAGCAAGATTACCAAATCTTCGAACATATTGGGGAGATCTTTGGGCGTGGCACGCAAACATCTTGTCAACCCTACGAGGGGCCGATATTAAACTCCAAATAAATATGAAGGAACAATATCTATCTTGACTACGAGAATAACCCACGAACTTTGCAACACTTCAGGAAACAACCCTTATGACTACCAAGTTCTATTATAGCGTAAGTTGTTCCACGAAGTGCACTACATTCATGACACTTATCCGGTATCTCAAGTCTGAGGATAACTATTCATAATTTACTTAACAACAATATCCATAAAGTAAATTATGTAGTTGGGATAAGTCCTATATTCAATTCATTGAATATCATCTAAAATTAGTATGCATTCTCATCAATATACTTTCAAGTATATTCTACCATATCTCAGATTTGTCTTAGTTTAATGATACTCCCATATCATTAATTGACAACGGACGATTTAGAATAAATAAATTTATTCACGGATTAAACATGCAAATATAGGATACAATATATTATAAAATCAAACATACCAAGTATTTGATTTATTATAACAATTGTTTAACATCCCTTATCCAAATACCAAATAGATCAATGCATGAAAATTCTAGTTGATGAATTATGCCTCAAGTAATGACAATCATACTTGTTGACAAGGCATAAATCAACCAACTTGATCTATCGTAATTTTGAGAATACTTATCTCAAGAATTCAATTAGTGAAGTCCTTGTATGTGTGCATTCACCAATCCACATAGTAATTCATAAAGTGTGTGACATCCTCTTTCACCAATTTATGACAATTTAAACTTTCAAACATTTTAAAGTTTAAAGTATTCTTATTCTTTTAATGTATAATGCAACTGCGCTCTTAGTAGCACAACTATTTCACATGGCAATTAACAAGGATGAAATCCTACCATGACTAGTATTGAGTGTCATCTCAATTAAACCAGCATCATTGTATACAAACAACAATATGCTCATTAAAACTCTGTAAACTTTAATATCTTATTGTGTAATGTTTGATGCTTTCCTAACTTTCAAGTTTAAAGCTGATGACAATTTGCACAACAATTGACATATTGTTCATCCATAGAATCTAGGAGCAATTCCAGGCTGAGGATGTAATTCTATTAGAATATTCATTACACAAGTTATCTAATAACTTTTAATTAGATATCAATGTTGTCAAATCATCTATCATTCAAGAATGATACAACAATTTGAATACACTACATGATGTACATGATGAATCTATAGGTCAAACTTAGATTTCATTCATGTTCTATCTTGTCAAAAGATATTTATCCATTTCCCAAATGATATATCATGTTTTATTAGAATCATTTATTTTACTGCACATATATTCCAAGGTTGTATGTTTAAATTCTTAAATCTTATAAGTGAAGTGTCATTCCAATCTAAGACTTAACATTTAGCTTACAAGGAATGCTACTTCCTATATGTTATACAACATATAAGATTTAAAACCTTAACATAATACTCCCACTAGCTTTCAAGAATACTTAAAATTTATCTTATTTCAATTATAAATCAAAATTAAGATTTAATAATTAAACATAAGAATAATTTCATAGATGCATGCATTTATCCATTCATGAATTATTGCACTTCATACACTTCCAAAGATTATATATATATGAACTCAAAACCTTTCGACACTTACCATCCTCGCTCAAGTAATTTTTCAAGAAAGAGTTTTGATATTCCATTGTCATATTTCATATTCATGAAAACAAGTAAGACCATTATTATCTTTATATATTTAATGTGTGTAGAAAAGAATATTCAATCATAATTAATTGCTTAAGTATGATTAATAATCTTGTCATAAACATGCATTAAATAAGTGTACAATATTGTCCATATGATTTCTACATAGAAATTCAAACTACTAGGGTTTTTCATCTCTTTGAAGAAACTCATTTCCATTCTCTAGTCTAACTATTAAGATAAACCAAATTTCCAAAATTGATTATCTTTATGGACGGCATCTTTAACATTCATAGTATGAGTAATTTACCCAATTCAATATTTGGTAATCCATCATAATGATTATCGTTTTACTATAATCTCAGTAACTCATATTTCTTAGCATATAAGTCAAATATCTGAGATATCCTTGCAGATCTATGAATGAAAATTCCATCATTATGACGTCTATCATTTACATGTCTAACCTCATCATCATATTTACTAGTGTGTTTTATAAGATTATGTATTTTGTAATTTTATCTTTCAAGATAAAAAAAACTCCCACTTGCCTTTTGTAATATATAGACTATCTATATATACTTAGCAATTTAGAGCAAAACTACATTGTTCTCTTTTTGGGACATTACAAATACACATTGATAATTCCTGACTTAAGTTTGTTAATAACCTATTCATAAGTAGTTTAACAAATTCAGAATCTTCAATTTTAAAACTTAATGTGATTCATCACATTCCATAATGAAATGGTGTTTTAACAATCTTCTATGTTGGAGTCATATTGAGTATATTCAATCCACACTCAATTTTCTAACCTTGTTACTTTTTAAGAAAGAAGTTATGGTTATCTTGAATCAAACAAATCAAATATACTTTGATTCTCCTAACTGAACATACAATCAACTTGTGGTATTCATTAGAATTAATATTGTAAGACAATTTAACAATATATAAGATAAACATATTTCTTTTGGCTTACCTATTTACCAACTAAGTCAACTTAATGGTATAATAGACTTTCCAAGCCAATTGCATGCTTTATAACACAAGTACTTTTTAACCAAGTCACTTCATATCCATGTCTCATCAAGAAAACATAAACAGTTATAATCCCATTATACGTTATAAATCATTGTTCAACTCAATGACTTCTTGTATATGTCTTAATTAAAACACATAACAAGTTAACGTCTTACTTTATTATAAGTCTTAAAAGACTTTATGTTGATGTCTTTACAATAAATCATAAACATGTTTAACTAAAGTAATTATGAACACAACTCTTGGTTTCAATAGTAATTTCAAGTTAATTTATTTTACTTCACAATAATGTAGGACTACATTATTTTTCATTTATGTCATACAAAATTACATAAATAAACAAATTGAAGTAGTATTAGATTACTTCATTTATTTATGTCATTCTAGTAATACATAAATATTTAATTTGAAGTAGTCTTATATATCATTTTGACACATGTTCTAAATACTTGTCTAATTTAGAAACGCAAATATGTCCATGCAAGGTCAGACTTCACATAGAGATCTACTTTGTTGTTGCAATCTCGCCAAGTTCTGACATGACGTAAATTGCAACACCAAGTGTTTCTTGAATTAGATATGTACAAGTTATATTAGAATGTTGGTCTCTTACCTTGCAAATCGAGAGAATCCATTAAATAATATACCTATATGTTGTACCTTGCACACAATATAGATTTCTCCCACTTGTGCATGGAACAACATCATGTATGAATAAACAACACGACATCTGTTTGTTTATGTGACTAATATGATTGTGTCATTGATATTAGCATAACTAGTAGATGTAGAACCACTTCATTGTCTAATAAGGAAACGTACATGACTATCCTTGAAAACATAAGTGTCTACATGTGGAAAGTAATTATCTTAAGACATTCTAGAGATAACTGAAGTTACTACCAATATGACAAAGCTTGTAACTCCCACTGAATTAGAGAACATTACATTAATTCCTTATTCAAGATAAGAACAAAATACTCCCAATCGGATTTGACAACATTGTAAGTATTGCATTAACCAAAAAAGAAAATACCGTTCTATTTACTTCCCTACACCTTTGAAAAAGTCCATACATAACAATTACTTATGTACTTAAAGAGTGTATTCTACTATGTAGATGATGAACTATCCATCAATGCTATTAACTTGAAAAATTGGGCATGTAATTTCTTTCTTAATAGTTCTACTATTCCAACAATTTGTAAGTAGTACTTTTAAATGGTCAAAACAAAACAACTAGATAAAATATGCTAGTTTGTCTTTTACCAATTATACAGTAATTAGTCTAACTTCTAATTTAATAACTCAGAAAATATGCAATTTTCTTAACTATTAAAATTTGCTTACGAGTTATGTATTTAGAATTTAGACAATTCTAATTGTCCTATCATACCTTTCTTCATTCATGAAAAGGAATAGGATTGAATCTCACTCTTTCTTATGAAAAGAGGACTAGGTTTATTCTTTTAGCAAGGTTGACTCTACCAAAAACCCTTATAGGTGTAGATCAATTTACCAATACAGAATAACCTTCGCTACGTTTAATGTTGCATTACTACATTTAAAGAATTAGCAAAATTCAATTTTAGTATTTTCGATAATTAAACTTTTCAAGAAAATAAAATACCCAAGGTAATATTCATATAACCATAGAATTTTCTCGAAAACTAGGATCCAAATTATCGTAGTTCCATTACATCAGTTGATCTCCTAGTAACGAAAGCACATAATAGGGTAATCTGTCGAACAATAATTGGCAAACAATTTCCAATTCCTAGATCATTATGGGATTTATATTTTCCAACGCTATTGAAAATATAAACATGTTTCATCCCATCTTATGCCATTGAGTCTAAGTCTCACTTCCTACTCAACTTAAGTGTCTAACTTAAAGAACTGCAAATATGTCCATGTAAGGTCTCACTTTACATAGAGATTTACCTCTCCATCACAATCTAGCCAAGTACTCTCATGACATAAATTGCAACTTCAAGTGTTCCTTTAATTAGATGGCATATAACTTAATTTAAAAGGGTACTAGTTTTGATTTTATGTGGTCAAATCAAATATGTACAAAGATGTCATGCATTCATCTTGTAGCATAATTTTAATAAAAAAATTTTTATTACCAATTCATAAAGATCAAATTATCAAAGTTTTGATTGAGGTATTGGGTTCACCAATCAAGGAATTTAGTGTTAATTATCATCCATTATACCGCACTTTTGCATAAGTGTAAACACTTAGTGTTTCGGGTAATTACCACCATCGAAGTATGCATGGAATTAAAACTAATTCGCCCTTAAGATGAGTTTGCACATTCTATGGCTTACTAAGTAGCTCCATTCGAACTTACATGGGTGAGGACTGTAAGCAAAGCATAACCTAAGACATCCTTAAGTGATATACTTCTTTATTAACCCCTTTATAGTTCGTTCTAGTGGGTGAGCCGTTCACACCATTTGTACCAAAGTCACCAATCAATTAAACTATTGAAAACTTAACTCTTCCAAAACAAATCAAATTTCGCCATTGTTTAGTCCGTATAATTTTTCTATTCAAAATTACCCTTTGCTTAAAACTGTCGCACATAATAAACAAACAAGTAATACCAATAAAAATAAACTACTAAAAATAATGCACATAATAAATAATTTTATACGTGTAAACAAGTAGCCACATGCAACTTATTCGATAAAACCTATTAATAATCAATGTCTAGGTTAAATTAACGTATATATTAATTAGGGCTTTCACTCTCTCAATTGAAAGTGAGCCACATACATCGACGAATCGATTACGTAAACCCATAATTAATGATATACCAAATTGCACATAATTGATTCATTAATGTATATAATTGGAGTTTTCCCCAATTCAAGATTTATCATAAATATACATGTGTATAAAACTTAACAATTAATTTTCGAATAACCAATCTTAACAATTAAATATTCAAGCAACCATCCATGACGAACATGCATGTATCATCATGGATATAACATAACAATTATTCAATAAGTCACAAGATCGCATACAATTCCATGTCACATAACACTTTATTCATGAATTTATCACGTAACAAATATATTAAATCTAGGTTTCGATATAGATAACATAACAATTAATATAAACCCTAAAAAAAAGTTTAAGGAAATCGATTAAAAAATTTTAGGGTTTCCACCCATAAAAAAAAATTCGATCCATAATAGATTTTTAAAACCAAATTAGGGCAAAAGCCCTAACCCTAAAATTAGGGTTTATATAATCATAACCAAAACCCTAGAATAAATCATATCAAACACAATACAATATCCGTTTTTTTACGTGTTTAGTAATTAATTACTCATTAAAACCTATGACTCGTGATGCCACTGTTGGAATTATATAACATGACATTCAATAAATAATCACAAAAACATCAAAGTATTCAAGCGGAAGCGTATAGGAACGTATAATGAATAATTAATTAACATAAACATAAAGTATGCGTACCTTTCTTGATTCTAGCCGAACAAGAATCAAATCCACAAAACTAGCAATTGAGATGAACCCTAATTAGGGTTTGAGTGCTAGTCGACTTAATAAAGTCGAATAGTGTAAATCACCAAAATCCAAAATAAGATTTCTCTACGATCATGTACGCGCGTATTGTTAGCGATTTAATTAGAATGCTAGTTCAAATCACAATTAAATATATCGTCGAACCCTTTTACATGCACCTGTCAAACACATATATGCAAGTAAAAGAATACATGAATATATGCATGTGCTTGACATTATCATGCATATTAAATAGGGGTAATTCTCAAAAGGGGACAAAAAGGTGGTTAGTGATCACTTTGAGGTACAAAAATAAAGTCTGTTCTCAATTTGGTCATGTGTGAATGTGCGAATGTGCGACTCCACTAAATGTGCGACACGTGTCTACTTTTTTAATAATAAAGTACAATGATAGGTAGGACTTTGACTTTGAATTTTTGTTTAAATGACAAATATACCCCTCTTTAAAATATAAATACATCACTACCTAACTCTTACTTTATCACAACCCTCTCTCTCTTCGTATCACAGATCTGTTGCTCCACCAGATCTTATTCTGGCCGGCCATATTTAATTCCTCTTCAGCTATTCCAGATTTTGAATTAGCTACATACGGAAATATATAATATGCAATCAAGTGCCATGTTATCATTGAAGTTAGATAGCAACATACGAAATATATATCCAATCGATTATATCGACCATCGGATGGCTTATCATTGAAATTAGATCCGTAGGAAATATTCCATATTCGACTTGTATATAAGAGGATTTTTGTAGTGTTTTATGTTGATGTAGGATTATTTGATCTTTAATCATTCCTTTATAATGGGTTGGTAAGCTTGATCTTGCTTCTCCATAAACTCCCTCAAATCATCACCAAACATATCCACAAATGTCTTTTGCAAATCCTCTAGACTTTCCACCTGAGGTCGGTGTTTTTCAAAACTATCATTTTCGATCTCGTTTTTTTCTTTTTTAGATCTTAGATCTGTGATGTGTTTGTGATGGTGAGTATATCCGGTTTTTGATTTTTTTGTTGTTGGACCGAAAGATTTAGTTTATGATTTTTTTAAAGTTGTGGCTTTTGTTCTTGATGTTCTTGGCCGGATCTGTGGTGGTGGTGGTGATCATGGCCGGATCTGTGGTGGTGGTGTTGATCATGGTCGGATCTGTGGTGGTGATGTTCTTGGCCGGAGTTGTGGGTTTTGAAGTTGTGGGTGTTTGATCCTCTGGTGATGGTGGTTGATGGAAAAAAGAGAGAGTGGTGATAAAAAAAGTGAGAGAGGAGAGATATTGAGGAGTTATTTTATATAAATTAAGGGGTATTATGGTCTTTTAACATCTTTAATAATAAGACAAAATGAGATTATATTGGAAAAACCCAACTACAACTGTACTTTAATAATAAATAAATGGACACGTGTCGCACATGTGATGGAGTCGCACATTCGCACATTCGCACATGACCATTTTGAGAAGAGAGATTATTTTTGTACCTCAAAGTGATCACTATGGACCTTTTTGTACTCTTTTGAGAATTACTCATTAAACCAATACTGTCACACATGTATTATAAATTCATGCATATGACTATTCAATAAAATCATGCTCATGAATTGATAATCATTATTAAACCGAATTTAGCAATTGGATAATACACTGCACACATTTTGCAATTGACTTTTCGGATTAATATATCATGCAATGGAGTTGTTATTCATGTCTGTGTCGATCGTCTCTCACCCATCGAATGAGACAAATGGTGTGTTTATATAGCATTTAAACTTGTCCAACAAGTCATTGCAAGCACCTCCTTAAGTTTTAAAACTCGACACTCAACCCCCTCGTTTTACTTAGTTCGACCATATAAATATTTTGTGACTTAATATAATTAAATCTCATACGCATGGCAATCCCATAGGTCTTGAGTTCGATCCTAACACACATCTATTAATATTTTGTCCATTAAACCAACAGTGAGTACATCTAATAATTTTGATGTGCTAAATGATTTAGAGAAAGATGATAATCTTCCGATTGAGCCTCTCTACTCCTTTTCCTAATGAGACTCCTGTTAATATGGTTGCTGCTAGTCCTGTGGATAGTTTTGTTAATTCCCCCGGTCAGTCCAAGCCCCTCCTTCCGTTGTGCTGAATCAGTCTCCTAATACGGTTGGTAAGGTTGGTAACCCATTTTCGAAGGTTGGGACTGTGGTTCTTTCGGATAGCGAGGGCAGTGATGATGATGAGGTTCTTGAGGATCACAATGAGACTACTAGCTTTATGTCTTATGATGGTTCTACGAGTGGTGGTGGAGTGAACATGAAGACTTTTTTGGAGAATTGGAAAGAAGATACCTATGATTATAATCCTTACGATGATGATGTCCTTGAAGACTTTGGCCTTTCTGCTGCTCAACTGAAGGCTGCTGGTGTTCATGATATTCAGCTATGATATGTTATTTTTCTTTCTTGGCTGCATAAAATGGCATGTCATTTTATGTAAGGTTAGGTGTCAAGCACTGTAGGAGCGTTTGTTTTACCTTTTTGGGCTGAGATGTGGGACCCACCCTCATCCTTTATACTTAACTGTTTTTTGGCGTAATAATATTTTACTGGGGGTAACCCTTTTACCAAAAAAAAGCACTAGATAACAGTTCGCACGATACTTATGGAGGAAAGCCAAAGTCAGAAAAGCTTTGTTGCACTCGCGTGCATGATATGTGAGAAGAACTTAGTAGTCGATGTGCATCAAACTATACAGGATGTGCTCCCAAGGTTGTTAGATACGCGTTTATGAGACTTGTCAAATGGCTTTAAGACTAGTTTTTCATTATCATCCTTCACGTCATCGCCACATAGTCATTTAGCACATCACCACTATCATCACCTTTTACCTTTTATGGTCATCACTATTAAAAATATTCACTTTATACAAACATACTGAACAAAATACCTCACACACACTAAAAAAGAAAAGATAAGTGTGATGGTGGTTACCTATGTGCAATTTTTAAAAGTGACGATGGGCTTTTTTATGAAGGTGGCGCGTGAAGGGGTGAAATGGTGATGTGTCACCCTTATAAAAACCATCTTAAAAGATGCCATGTTTTGTTAAATTCTCATATTATATACCATTTCATCTTCTCTCTTTTCGTGTCTTTTCAGGTTAATCATTGATTAAACTTATGTGACAGTATGTTATTGATAACAACAAAATGATTCATTTTTTCACAAACCAATAAACAATTGTCCTGTTAATTTAAACACAAAAATCATGTCTCAATTATTTCTCTTTTATATTAAGATATCAGGCAATTTACTTTATTTGATAGTAAGTGTGAAATGAATGAACAAGTAATAAATTAGTTTTGAATTACAAATTTTGTTTATGGGTTAATTTTGTTTTACAAGGAAAAGAAATAAGTGTAGAATAACAGAATAACATAAAGATGCTTGACTTTCAGCTAAGTTAGGTGGAGGCTGTAGAAAATTTAACCAAACCGACTAAACAACAACAACCGTTATAAATAAGACTCCTCTTCATATACGTCATCTCAGTTTACTATCCACTCTCAAAAACACAAATCAAATCAATGGCAGGAATTGAAAGCAAGCTCTTCATCGTCTTCGTTTGCTCTGTTCTTCTGATCGCTCCGTTAACTAACGCCATCGACGTCAAATACTGCAGTAAGTCGTTTCTCTTTACCTTAGGGTGTTTATCTCTTTATTTATCTGTTTATGATGACTGATCCGATCCTTTAAATTTAGTATTATAACGCTTATTGTTGTAGATTGTTTAAAGTTGACCATTAGTGTTTGACTTTAAATTAGATATTGTTGATTGAATTTATGTGATTATAGTATGCGTAGTCTAGAGTAGATAATGTTGAGTGATACAAGTTAATGTGTTTCCACAACTGTGAATCGGAGATGGTAATAATAAATCATAACTATGTCGTTATTACTTTCGTCAAGTTAGTTTTAGTTGATATGTTTAAGTTTCGTTATTGTTGTGGATTGTAACTTTTGCACTAAGTTGACCATTAATGTTGATCTATATTTAATTACACTAGTATTATTCAAACGATATTACTGTGTAGAATAATAGAATATATTGAGTTATTCTAATTTGTTAGGTTTAGGATTTGGGTAATTAATCGATATTATGCTGTATGTTAAAACCTAATATGTTAAAAAGGTGTTGCCACATCAGCATAACACTAGACACGCATTTTATCTGCAGTTGCAATTGTAACAACAACTTCGAGTAATAAAATTTATGAGCTACTTTGTTAACAAATATAATCTTTAAACTTTACAAACCATAGATATGCTTTTAAACTTTGTTATAACGCCTATTGCTTTTCGTGTTTGTTTATTAAAATCATGGTTGTGAAAGTGCTAGTTGGGCGGTCAACTACCTTGTAGCTTGTAATCGGCCTAGACGGGGAGTAACCGGATCGTGATTTTATATATAAATTTCGGAATTATATGTATGACATGTTGATGGAACCATAAATAGTTCATACACTACACCAAATTTGTCATTTCTACACACTTTTTTCTTCACACTTTGTGAACCATGAACTTTTTTTAAAGATATTCACACTTAAGAGTGTGAAGAATTCAATCTCATACTTAAAAGTGTGAAGAATTATTTCAAAATCAAAATCATCACACTTAAAAGTGTGAAAAATTATTTCAAAATCAAAATCATCACACTTAAAAGTGTGAAGAAGTGTTTTAAAACTCTCACACTTAAAAGTGTGAAAAATATTCATAAATCTTCACACATAAAAGTGTGAAAATATTTGCTACACCCAATTGGTTCACACGCATACTAGTGTGAACTTTTTGATTCTTCACATTTTAAAGTGTATAAACAAGCTCTAATAAGTGCGAGGATGTTACTATTTTGTAGTAGTGATAGGACCATAGAATTATTCATAGGACCATATAAATATGTTCAGAAATATTAACACAATTGCTCAAATACTTCAAACCGAGTTTTGGCCAAGTTTGTTCGAGTTAACCCCCATTTTTGACCGAATTTTGACCTTATAGCGATTAATTGGTCGTTGACCTTGTAGCAAAATTACTTTGTCTTGTAAACCTTGTTTTACAACACTGATAGAAATAATAAACCAACAATGTAACAAACATATTTGAAAAGACATTTCAGTTATACCTTCCTACTGTTTGGTTCCGTAATGCTTATTTGTGTTTGTTTGTTTAAGTTTAACTATTTTATCGTGACATTTAATTTTACACATAATTTTTAGAACATTAACAAACAAACGAATGTTGCGATTCGTTTGCCCTTGTCTTATCTGAAGCAAATTGCAATTGCAAATTGCAAATTGCAAATGGAAGTTCGGGTAACCATTTAGACCTTAATGATTGTTGACTGGGTTCTACAAACTCGTTTATGTGTTCTATAGAAGGGAATGAGTCGAGCTAGATTTTCACATGTTATTTTCAGTTTCGTTCATTACTATGTGCTTATGTAAACATGGCTAAAATTATCACGCGACCTTATGGTTTCTTATTAATACACTTGCAGATAAGAAGAACAACTATGATATCAAGGTCAGTGGAGTTGAGATTAATCCTTACCCTATCCAAAGAGACGTGGAGACGACCTTCACCATTTCTGCATCTACAGGTAGTTTTGATAACAATTTCGCTATCCTATTTCCTACTTTAGCGATAATGTAAAACCTTGTTTCAAGTGTTGGTTAGCGACATCGCAACTTTTCTTGCCTATCTTTTTTTTTGCTTTGTGGTTGTTATATCTGCTCTGTGACACTAGATGCAGTCGTAAGTGAAAAGACTTGTACTTGTTGTGATTCACTACGTGTGTATACTGAATTAGTATTTGTAGAGGAAATTAGTTCCAGTTGGTTTTAGCTTAGGATCAAAGAGGTGATGAAATGATCATGGTCAGGCGAGCTGGGTGAGGGATCAAAAAGGGTTAACCGAGTTGGGTGTTTCCTTTAAACATCTTCTGACAAGTTAATGTATTAAGGTGGTGTTTGGTTTGGAGGTATGGGAATGAAGGAATGGCTTTCACTCCTAAATCAAGCGTTTGGTTTATGGATTTGGTTTTAAAAAATGGGTATCAAATCCACAAACTTATTCATACTACAAAGCCACCAAGGTTGGTGGGGTTTCTCTTTCTTCTATGATACCCATATCCACCATTAAATTGCGATGATATTGTATCCTTAGTAAATCAATTTAGGAGGTTTTATGCATTTTCAATGCCCTTTGGGCGGCTTTTTATTCATTTGAACTGTTTTGATTTTAGCTATATATTTTACTTTTACCCCTTCATTATAAATATAGAGTCCAAATCATGACAGTTATTATAATCCCATAAAATGAGTTGAAATTGCGACCTCTATTCTTGTTAAATCTGTAAGGGCAGCACTGGCATCTTTGCTTTATTTATGGATGTGTCATTTCTGCCCACCTTCATCTCAGTGGCGGATCCAGGAATGTGTAATAGGTTATGCACTTATAATTATTATTTTGGGTTTTCAGTTTGGGTTTCTTCAGGTCGGGTTCTTCGTAATTAGTTTGGGTTATATAAGAACTTTATTATCAAGTAATTACATCAATAATTAAGTCAAACTAAAAACAAAAGAAATAATGTAAGAGATCGTATGCAAACTTTACAGCTCGGCATAAGACAATTCAGTTTGCGAGTTGAGAGGTTACTGATCAATATGATGGGCAGTCATGCAGGATTCTAGTTCACCAAAGGAGTGACATTGTTTGCTTTATGAATAATAGATATGTACATTGAATTTGCAAATTGCAGGTAATATTGGATGTATACTTAGAATCAGTTTAATATACTGATGGTGAATGTCTTTGGAATGCAGAAACGTCCATCTCTGGAGGGAGCCTTGTGATTGACGTTTCATACTACTTTTTTGGTGTCTATAGTGAGACCAGTGACCTCTGCAACAAGACATCGTGCCCTGTTACTACTGGTGACTTTGAGATTTCTCACTCCCAATCCTTGCCTGGAGTAACTCCACCTGTAAGTTGTTATTCTCATCTCTTTATTATTGTTTATATTTATTCACGAATTGGGTTACAGCACTTGTTCAAAAAGTTAATGGTAAACCATATTGATTCCATATATTAATCCTGCTTGATTGTGGCATTTTCTTCTGTACGAGAATATAATGTCATAAGAGATGGCTTGTTATTAGTCAGCTACTCAGCTAGTGAATACTTGTAGTATTTAGAATCAATGCAGTCGAAAAGTGTGTTAATGAATGATCAAACCACTGAAAGTGCCAAATTAACACTTAGGTTGGTCAAAATGGTGTTTATTTACGGAATCAGACTGGATTGTTTGTCAGCAGTTTCTATATGGGCCTGATTTTCTGCTATTGAATTCATGGGCTTGATCACCGAGTTGGCTGGATGAGAATGGCCTTTACTCCATTTAGTGTCCGCAATATGTGGCAAGCTGTCCATTAGTGTGAGTTAACCCCATTTAAGGAAACACTTTCGTTGATGAAAAATTATAATTTCGTTAACTCAAACTAAACATTGAGTGTTCGAAATTGTTACTCATATTCAGTTCTGGTATTGCTCCTGCCAAATATTTTATTTTATTGAATGGAAGTCCTACACCAAGGATGTTATCATTACTTTTCATAATTCATGGTTATGAGTAAGTCTGAGACTCTGAGCTACATTTATGGGTGTCGGTTACAACGACTTAATTAAATGTCGCGACTAGCGAGGTGCCAGATAGACGGATTAGATTAAGTTGGATAACGAGTCTTGATGGATTGGGTGAAAGGGCAAGATTGATAATGGGCCAAATGTGTTAGGTTGGATTGCCTTGACTTGCTACTTCTCTTCATTTTTTTTACATATATAATAAACGTAATTGTTGAAATTGTTACTTATTAATGAAATTGTTACATATATAGTAAACGTAATTGTTGAAATTGTTACTTATTAATAAACGTAATTGTTCAGAAAAGGAAATGATATAGGTCCCCAACTAAACTTCCTAATCCATCCTCTTAATGATAGAACGATGACCCATGGAATCCACTCTTTACCTCTCGTAGTTTTCGTTGATTTGGCCACATGTCATGATCATTTAATAAGAAAGTAACATGAATTTGTGTATTTAGATGGTAAAAAGTAGAAACAACCACCAGTTACCAATTCCTTCATCCAAATCATGCCTTGCCTTATATCCATCCCAGTTTGACCTGGTTGTTTTAGATTAATCAACCTATAGTTCTGCACATATTAAATGGTTTGGTGATTTATCATGGTCCGAAATTACCCAGACACTTACCAAACAGGTTAGGTTTATTGCTAACTTGTTTGTTTTGAAATGTGTTAAATAAGGATTAAGATTACAGTATTAAGTAGGATAAATTTTCAAAGTAAGGACTAGGAATGATAGATTTTTATGCTTATTAGCATTATCAAAAGTTGAATGAGCCAGCATCACTACGAAAGTTGATTTACCTCTGGAAATTAGACCATCGCGTGTATAGGATGTATCTTGTTCATTAATACAGTTTATAGCTATTTTATTCTTTTACTGTGCGACTGTTTCGTGTTATATGTGAGTCCTGCCGTATATCTAATTCGTTTTCATTTTTCCATGAAACTGACTAGTGCTGTTTAACCAATTCAGGGCTCATACACACTCAAAATGAAGATCAAAGATGGTAACAACAAGGAGTTGACATGCATCACATTCGATTTTAGCATTGGCTGGTATGCTGCTGAGCAGGCGGCAATTGCTAGCAGTTAAGTGCTTGAAACATGTTTTCGACCAACCTATCAATAAACAGTTATTGTAGATGATCCCATGTTCCTTCTGTCCTGTGGTACTGTACTATGTTTTAGATAGTTTGACTGTAATAACTGCTATTTATGGTTATTGTGTCCTACGTATGTACGTTTAAAAATGATGTTTCCCCGTGATATCCTGTCTCCTTATCATCATCTTTTCCTGAGTGAAAAGGCCAGTTTTTAGCCTTCATAAATGCATAATGATATATATGTTAATAGTATAAATTCCATATAATAAGCTCGTGTGTGGGGCGTGAACATGAAGTTAAGTGCTGGTAGACACATGTGCATTACCTGCATCTTCTGTTCATTTATTTATGTGCACACAATCGCATGTGCGCAACAATAATGTTTCGGCTAAGCTTGTGTACAGGTCCAGTCCACCGAGTCTGATAATCAAGAAATTGGCATCATGGTCCTGTGGGGTACTTATGAGAAGCTGGAAGGTTTCAAATTTCGGAGACAGGTATCATGTTTTGTACAAAAAAGTCTTCTAACCCCTCCACTATTGCTTTACTTTATATCCATAAAAGACTAATCGATGAATAGAGTCAAAAAAGGTGCTTTAAAAACCTTTTTGCAAGAGCCCCCCTTGTGACTCAATTATGACTTATAAGTAGTGCCATACCTTGTCCCCCACTGTTTTTAGCCTAATCTGGTTCACTATCTTCTTCACTGCCAAATTTTTGGTCTTGATTTGACTGAATCCTCGAGGTCTTTTAGGTCAATTCACCAAGCACAAACCCTTCTGGAAATTAGTCGAATTATCGTTATTCCCATGTCAAAATCGACGTGTGCCTTAGTCATTGGTTGATTGTAATCAGCTTACTTTAACTGGATGGGGGTTTCCAACCAAAGGTCGGAACATACAACCCCACCAAACACCACTACTAGAGCACTAGGTGAGATATCTACCCCTCACCTTCTCTTGTACTCACTCGGCCCCATCACGTAGAATTTCTTCTTTTGTGAATTATCTTATAAAAACTTATTTATCTTTACACTATCATCATTACAAATAGACTAGTCATGATGGTTTTTGTCTCTAAGATTATATCTTTTACGGGTATTTTAGATATTTAATAAAAATAGTTGGATTAGATGGTACGTAGAAGGACCCCTTCTTAGTTAAGCTATAAACACACCTCAAGTTAATGAGAAGTGTAGCGAAGAGATGAAAGGAATGCGAGGGAGATTCTTAGGGAAACTGAAATCCATTTCAGCTATTTCCACTCTAAAACAAGGTCTAGTTTTCCATGACAATACCTACAATCAATACCTCCAAACACCACCGCTCACAACCAACATCAAGGATGAAGATAATTTTCGATCCCCAGTGAGCTTGAAGGAGATGGAGAAGAACGTGTCAGTTATGGAAAACGTCGATAGCCATTTATTGGTTGAATTTGAAGAGAAGTGCCCACCAGGAGGAAATGATTCAGTTATCTTCTACACAACAAGCTTGAGAGGTATACGAAAAACTTTTGAAGATTGCAACACTATCAGGTTTCTTTTAGGAAGTTTCCAAGTTTTATATGATGAGCGAGACGTTTCCATGCACATGGAGTTCAGGGAGGAGCTGTGGCGGACGTTGGGCACTAAGGTGATCCCTCCAAGGCTATTTATCAAAGGAAGACTAATTGGAGGGGTTGAAGAGGTGGTTGGGCTCCATGAGGAAGGTAAGTTAGAAGAGCTCTTGAGTGGGATACCGAAAAGCCCGACTAGTGGGCCATGCAAAGGGTGTGGCGGGATGCGTTTTGTGCTTTGTAGTTCTTGCAACGGTAGCCGAAAGGTGGCAGTGGATGAGGTAGATGAGAGTGATATCCCATTGTCAATTAGTTGTGTAGAGTGTAACGAAAATGGGTTAGTGAAATGTCCCGTTTGCTTCTGATTTCTAGAAATTGAAAAACGCACTCTGTAGGTCAGTTTATTCTGTATGCCAATGCATTATTCTGTGTTGCCAGAGTTAAGAATCTAGTTGCCAAATAATGTGTGACGGGTGCATGTTAAATCTAAGGCTTATGTAAGTTACAAGAAAATAAACAAGTGCATTACATATGAGCTAGCGACTGTGGACTCATGTTTATTGATGCCAATGCTTTACTCGTGTTCATGATCCCGAGTATCCTTACATTATAGTTTATCCGATTGGAGCTATTTACAAACCTTTCAACTAGGATTATTTATCGATAGGTATATAGCATCGACCAAGCATCGTTCAAATGTTTTTCCGTTTTTCTTAGTATCTGGTCTTTCACTGATTAAGTTACATGGTTTGGATTGGTCATTAGATAATATCCCTTAGGTAAGAAAGCATTCCTGGTCGAAATACATGAGTCGCACACTCGCACCTGATTTCAGATTTCAGATTTCAGACTGGAGTAGCACTTTTGGTACATGAGGATTGATACTTATGTTCACCTTGGGCAAAAATGGAAAAGAAAGGTGGTTGTTATTCGAAATTATTACTTTGGAGTATGCTTTATGACTTTTGTAAAAGGTATGAGGAAAAGGTTAACGACTTATATCAAGTAACATGTAAATTAATTGTGGTGGTTACAGATTTATAACTTTTTAATGGAAGCAGAACTTACTAGTATTGGGTAATCATTTTGTGGGCCAAGCCCATGTTCCAATCATCCTAAGGTAATGATGGGCTCTCCATGTAGATCAAAATGGCAAAAAGGACTATTATAGTTGTTAAATATTTATATTTGTATTTATGTGGTTAATAAGGTAAGAGTAAATTTATGTTGCCAACAAATAAAGGTCGATGATTAAGTGAAATGCCTTAAATGCTTTTTTGTTCAAGTGGATTTCTTTAGCGGTTGAGTCTAAGCTAGGTTTAATAGATGTAAAGGTGTCATGGTTCTTTGTTTGGTAATTAATGTTCAAGTGGTTTTCACTGAATTTGTCTTAGATGTCATATGTTGGTTGTTGTGGAAAGGCAACGCATGAATCATGGTTAGAACCGAAAAATTAACCTAGTTTGTCGATGAAAACAAATGTGATGATACGGCATGAGGCGGAGCTTCTCGAGGACCAGAGAGGGTGGTGGTTCCTCACGACTTTGTCACTTACATAATTTTATAGATTTTTACATGTAAAAAAACAGATATTGGTGTTTGGCCCTCCTACAATACTTTGTTGGCCCTTCCGCAATAATTGATAACGAGATCACGCGGGTGTGGTGTGTGAAGTTACTAGGCATGAGGCTGTTGCAAGTCAAGCAAATTTCTATTTTGGTGTGGTGCTTATATAGATACACATTTTTTTTTATCTTAATGAAAGTCTTGCCAAGTATTTTTTTTGTTTAATCTTACTCCTATTGAGAAGACAACTAATGTCATATCTTTTTCTTATTTATTGTCTTTTAATACTTTTGGCTTGTCAATTTTTTCAGAACAGCTTTGTCAATTTTTTTTTTTTTTTTTTTTTTTTTTTTTTTTTTTTTTTTTTTTGTGTTTTTACACTTTTCTGTATTTTTTTTGTCTTCTTAGTCACATTTATCAAACAAGAGTAGAAGTTACAAGGGAAAAAAAAGTACGAATAACCAAAGGGTGTTTTTATAATAAAACAATTGTATGAGGCAACTAAAAAAACAAATAAATATATTCTAATCATGGGATAGCATAAGTATTTTGTGAAGTATGAATTACCTTCCATAGTTTGATGTCATTTATTGAAAAGAAAAATGAAAAAAAAGTTAAAAAGTATAATAACGGGAAAATGTTTTTTGTTTTGCTAGTAGTAGTAGGGCAACAAGCAATTTGGGTAGAGCAACTGAACCAAGGCAAAAGTGAAACGTAATTGTGTAACTTACGATAAAAAAGTATCCTACGGTAAAAATAAGGATGTGATCAGGCCAATGCTAAGGGCTCGGTTGGTTGATCCTCAACCGAATTGATGATTGTGTTTTTTTCATTAGCTCAATCGAATTGGTGACCGGTCACCCCAACTTTTTCAAAGTTATGGTTGGCCTGCCAACCGAAAGTTTCATTCTATTTAGTGTGTATAGTGTGTGTATTTTTTTTAAGACAAAAATGCACCGTAGTTCCTAAACTTGCAGAAAGCATCGCGGGCCTCAAACGTGAGAAAATCGTCGTCGTGAGTCAAAACTTAGGTTTTGAGGCCGATTCGCCCTCACCCCGTAATGCTCAAGTCAATGTCCCGTTATATATCCTAAAATCTCGTTATCTGTTTCGTTTGGAGGGTATACTCGTCTTTTAATCGTGACAATTTTTTCTCTCTCTCGATGTACTATCCAGCAGACGTCTAATCCATTTTCCCGCCATTATATCTAGTATAATTAGGTTGTGTACTCATTGGTCATCCCCAAACTTGTTTTGGAAGCCTACTAAAAAAACCCTAACGTAATTCACTCAGTAATCTAAGTAAGAAATTAACAAGCACCAACCTTGAATTTACTCTATGGCAAATTGGAGAAGAGCCTTTCTTTGATGACCATGAGACAAAGCAAATGTGTGCAATCAGGAGATATGGTAGGTGTTTTTTTTGGTGATAATCGTTTACACTGATATGTTTTTTAGATAGTTTAAGGTATTTCCCTTTAGGTAAGATAATCGTAACAGTGTTTTGTTATGTGTTTCAACAGTTGGTCGATCGGGTTCGTTTAGCATGAGGTTTCATCATAATGGTACATCCAAAAACTGGCCAAGGAGAATATACGAAGGAGGTAAGGAATGTCAAGTTAATTATGTTGAAATGAATGAGGCATCTGTTGATGAAATGGATGCTCTCGTGATCGAAATCGGTTATGCTGAAAGACAAACCAATTACTACTACTTTGTTAAGCTTGGTAGTACATTGGATGATGGCTTGTTTAGTTTTCGTGAACTTGTGAATCTTGAGTTGCTGAAAGACATTGTCAAATACAATAAATTGATGGATGTTTATGTTGAAATAGGTAAGACAAGATTATAGTTGTGTGAAATGTCCCCACAATCTATTAAGACTGTATTTTGGGAGATGGATGAACAAAGTATAAAAGTAGCTACTGCTGCTATCGAATCGTGTTGTAGACGATTGGTTTTAGATGACCTTGATAATGAGCATGTACTACAACCTTTTATGCAACTAACACAAGTATCAATGGACATCAATTGTATTGGGGAATCTAGCCAGTTGCCAAACATTGAGCCTATATTTTCAACCCTTGATGACATGTCCTTTGCCAGCCAACTTGTTGATAACAATGAGGGTGCATTAGTACTTATTGATAAGGACAATAGTTTTCAGGACACTGCTAATTTTGAGGTTAATATGTTCCGAGTGACTCAGGATAAGCAGTTAGAGAAAGTAGGAAGAGCACTTGTTGATGCCAATAACAGCTTTGAGGAGCCTGATGTGGATGTCACTATGTTCCAAGTGACTCAGAATAAGCAGTTAGAGAAAGTAGGAGGAGCACCTGTTGATGGCAATAACATGGAATGGTGTTGATATCACTATGTTCCAAGTGAGTCAGACTAGTCACTTAGGCAATGTAGGTGGTGACACAATTCTGGAAAATGAAGAGAATATTTGTGAGGAGAATGATGTACTACTTTTATTGGTCCAGGGAGTCGATTCTGAGTTAGGCATGACAGGAATATCTACTAATCTAAGTCATGACATGAATTTGGAAAATGAGTTACATGTGATGGATGATGATGCCTTTTACAATGCTTATGCTTGTGACTCAGACATAGGTAACTCTGGGGTGCCAAGGGTTAGGTCGAGTCTGCTCATAATGGTGTTTATACCATGGGTTCATGAATACCCAAACCCCTTATTTCTAGGATTTGAATAGAAAATACCCCAAGTGTTTATAACCTTAAACACTAACAAGTCACTGAGCGCATAGCCACTCAGTGAGTCATCTTTAGGACGCCGTACGAGACAAAGAAGAAAAGTCTCTCCGCCGGAGGCGGAACTCAAAGGTTGAAGATCGAGTTAAGAAGAAGATGATGGATTCAGGTGAGTGATGACAATAACTCATGAATCCCAAAACTCCTCACCAACTATGATCATGAAGACAACGACGTAAGAACAAGACTCAAGACTAGAAGACAAGAATGGGGACAAGGCGGGATAAGTTTGAACTTATAAAGAGGACCCCTTATATGTCATAAGTCAAACTTTCCCCTGAAAAGACTAACAACCGTGGTCGTGTCATCACTGACAACCGAAAGTTGCCATGTCATGTTACCCAAAATAGGTTCTGTAAATGAGACAAAATACATCAATATTTTGTCTCTATAGCCATTGTCAGTTTGTCTTTTAGGATATAGTTAAAATCATACTTGTATAAATAACCATAAGGTAGGAGTGAAAGTTAAGCTTGTGCATAAATTGTGAAAAACACACACAAGCAACTTTCACTCCTCCAAATACGACTATGTCCTTGAGATAGCTCAGTGGTTCCTGATTGTTGTGCTTAGACTTAGCCTAAGCTTAGTGAGGATTGCTCACCCATAATTGTCATTCAATCCCAAGTGCTGTTATTTTTTATTCGTTTTAATAAAGAATATAAACGTTGAAAAATCCTTTGTGCTTTTATCTTGTTAAAACTGATTTTTAATTGCTTTACTTCAGTCATGGATCACACTTAGTCTTAATTACTGTATTTGTTATTTGTGATACGGGAACAACAAGTGGTATCAGAGCAGGCTGATTTATAAAACCCTTTTAAGCTGCTCAAAACGTTTTTAACATCAGGATCCTAACATGGTTGAAAGTGAAGTTCCCCAACTCGTTGATAAAAAGGGTGGAGCCTATGTTGTTGTTGCCCCTCGACTTGAAGCTGGTAAATGTAACAAGTGGAAGAAGTGAATGCTTTGCTACTTGATTGGGATGGAACCTTATTACATTAAGTGTATTAATGAAGGTCCATTTGTCCCAAAGACTGCTGAAGGTTTACTTAAACCAGAAGCTCAGTGGACCCAATATGAGAGGAGGGTGGTCAATCAGGACCAAAGACTCAAAAGCATCATCATATCTTGTCTTCCTGATGATGTAATGGAGTCATCATTACTGTAGTACAACCAAACAAACTTGGAATGACTTGGTCCACAGCTATGAAGGTCCCTCAGATACCAAGAAAACAGATCATGGACCGAAACTTGAGTACAATACCTTCGTGAGCCAAAGACTCGAAACCCTCTCTCAAACTTACACACATGTTACAAAACCTTTTTGAATGAATTGTCAAATGATGGTGTCAAGTTGTCTAAACATGAAATAAATGTTGGTTTTGTTATCGCGACTCCTAAGAGATGGTTGAACTTCTCTTAGGGACTTAGAAATGCAAATCATATTCAGACTCTTGAACTTTCTCGAAATCTACGGAATTTCGTCTATGAAGATAATCTCATCAATAGACGATACCCTGATTTGAAAAAGTCTCAGGAAGTTAAAAAGTCTTTGACAACCACCTCAACACCCATTTCAGTGTGGTTCAAGATTTTCAAGAAAATTCGACGATGAGGTGATGAGAGAACGAGTGAGGAGTACCGAATGACTTAAACATTGAGTTTCGTGAAAGGGCACTCCTTACTAATTCAAAAATATTTATAAGAAGGAATAAAAACTTTTCAAATGCTAAAGCTAATGAGGACACTGAGTGTTTTAAATGTCACAAAAGGGTCACTTTGCTAAGGATTATTTTTCAAAACTATTTCGAACCCTCTTACAAGCCCTCGTGGTCAAACCAGTCCTTAGGTTTTAGCAAATTTCAACCAAAGCTCTTTCAGTCTCCTCAATCTTATCAAAATAAGTCCGACCAAAACAAAGTCATTGATTTTGAAGCAAAATATAGGAAAGCTAAGGCCAAACTAGCTATTTTGAGGCCACTTTAGAAACTACACAAAATGTTAAATTTGTGCAGAAAAGAACAAGGGCCTTGTAGTGAAGTCTTTGATGGGATGAAGAGCCTCCTCCTGATGATGAAATGGTGCAAGTCATCCTTGATGGCTCTCTCAGAAAAAGACAAGCTAGCAGTTGGAAAGAATCACGCTAGGAATGGTGAATGGGTTAACATCGCTATGAAGAAGGTAAACATCTTACTTTCCATGGATGATGATTCAAACTGGCAGTCTTTTATGAATTATAAAAATGTTGACCTTAAGTTCCTAGAGGAGCAGCGATTAAATATGTTTTCCAAATATAACAAGTTAAGTTTTGAGTTAAATAAGTGTAGGGATGAACTACTTATTTTAAAACAAGCCAAACTTGAGGCTGTTACACTGCAAATTAAAACCTCTGAATTAGTAAAACGAAATCAAGCTCTTCAAAAAGAACTTAAAAAGGGAAAACAAGTCATTGAAAGCTGGACCACTAAGAAACCTAGAGTCTATGAAACTGTTCAAACCCCCAGTGACAAAAAGAGAAAACTAGGTGAGGATCAACTCACTGATCCTCTCAGTGAAGGTCAAAGTCCCACAACTTTTGTGTCTGCTGGTCTGCTCTCTAATAAAGAGATGATGCCTAAACCCAGTGATTGGGTTGAAAGGGTAAACCCTGAAAGTAAGCTACCAAACTTCTATTCTGGAAGGATACTTGAACCTGAAAGTCAGGCACTCAAGAGCATGCTTGGACCCCCTGATGTACACAATAGTACGAACACATCACCGAAGTCTAAGTGAATCACAAGCACCGCTTCCACCTCTGAAATCTCTTCAGGGAGTGCTGCACCTAGCTCGAGCTTACTCTTTACAATTCAACCCACACTGAGAAGGTCGCCTTGGTAGAACAATATTGAAAAGACCAGAAAAACCAATCAAAGAAGATTCAGTTCCTACTGAGACTTCCACATCTTCAGTTCCTCATGAAGAAAACCAAATCAAGCAGTTTACTGAACTTGTGAGGAAATTAAGTGAAAAGATGAACTCAACTGAGAAGGTTCCTGATTCAATAATCAATGAACCAAAGTCAATCTCCTCAAGTTCCTCCAAGTCAAAAAGCAACTCCAAGCCCAAACAGAAGTGTGAACTGTGCCATTACACAAGTCATACCACTGATAATTGCTACAAAATTCTCTTTTGCATGATCTGCAAAAGAGAAGATCACGAACTTCGATCACTTGCAATATGCAAAATCACCGAGTGGAGAAAATTATACCAACCTTGGTTGTCAAGATGTTTCATCATCCAAGCAGGCTCAAAGGCCAAAAGCTAAGACATTTCCTCCTTATCCACATTGTAGCTTTAATGACCATCACTACAAGAAAAACGGGTATTTAGGAGGGTGGAAAACCGTGCCAAATAATAAAAAATCCGTGCCAAATGCTATTTGGCACGACTTTGCACGGTTGGCACCGGTTTCCGTCCTAAATATGAGGGTGCCAAATACATTTGGGTCAGGTTAAAACCGTGCTAAATAGTATTTGGCACGGTCCATGGGACGGTTTAACTTTAGGGTGCCATTAGTGAGGTATTTGGCACGGCTGACAATCTTTCATTCCAAAATGGGCATTTGTCACACTTCTATATCTCGTGCCAAAAGCGTATTTGGCATCAATTCGTCTCCCGTGCCGAACGCGTATTTGGTACAGTTTTTATTTATCGTGCCAAAATTATCTAGGATGGTTTTATCTACCATGACAAACGCATTTGGCACAGTTTCAGTTTTTTGTGCCAAACATATTTGGCACATTTTTATCTGCCTTGCCAAAAACACGTGGCACGCTTTTGCATTCGTTATAAAAATTATTTGGTCATTGCTATTGCTAACGTGTATTAACACCATTTTCTGTTACAAATAAGTTTTAATACACCATCGTATTAACCAATCATCTCAGATATTTGTAAATATAATTCATCGAAGCCAAAAATAAATTGCACTCAATTTTTATTAATCATCCATAAAATCAATTCAACATGGTTACTTGAATATTATAAACTAAAAACGAATACGTACAACATCCTTGTAAACCATGGTCTTTAGAATGACAAAGGCATGACTAGAACTCAATGTAAATCACTATGACAATTTATTACTAACGGAAACGAATAAAGCTCATTGGATCACGTTTTCTTCATAAATCCTGCATAATATAATATTCCTACATTAGAAATAAGTATAAGTATGAAAAAAGAAAAAATTCCGATATACAAAATAGCAATAGAAATGGTTTACAAATTTTAAAATGGGTCAAAAATTTCAAACGCAAAACCAAGCTTGGTTAAATGGGTTCAATATCTCTTCTAAAGCGCAATGCCTAAAATTGTTAGGAGAACTACAACTTTATCTTTTGAACTCCCCAATATCTCTTTTGAAGCGCAAATCTACACGTAAAAAATAGCACATTATATATGAAAATTAGACATTAAACTATAATGTCAAAAATTGATAAGATGTTAACACATAAACAATTTTTAACAAGAGTACCTAGTGATTAATGTTGATCCCCTTTTTCTTCTTTTATCCGTACCTTTCATAAATATTAATCGCGAGCATAGTGATGATCCAAGATTTCAACTTCGACTGAATAACTTGATTCAATCCCTTGCTGCAAGATTGATAACATTAATAAGAAAATGTTGCCAGAAAATCACTTTAAAGGCAAACAAACATATTAATAGACAAAAGGCATAACTTATGAGATCTCACTAATTCTACCGCATATATTAGGGATCCGGTTCATATTTGATCATTCCATCTACCATTTTCTTTATAACTTTTTATGTAATTGAATTCACTTTCGTAATACTTGGTATCATAATACAATATAAACACGAGGTATACCATTAGAGGAATCGCCATGATAGAAGACTTACCGCAGCTTGATAATAGGATTGGTAAAAAAACATTTGGGATGAGAAAATTATATAGACTATGCGTCTGTGATGACATTGGGGTAGGGTTTTTAAATTCCAAATCACGTATGAAAAGTTTGAAAGGATTAAAAAAGCCCGCTCATAACAAAGGCCCGCCAATATGGTGGAAATTTGAGAACTTATTTTGTAGATAATACTCCATGGCACAATTATAGGAAAAACCACATTAATCTAAGTTATATATCTTTGTTATACTTTAACGAAAATAATTTGATATATTGTTGAACAAAGAAAGTAGTGAGCTATTGCCTATTTGATCACCTACATACATAGACGCTTAAAAATCAAGTAAAACAAAAAAAAAACTTAGAAAATATATCTTTACATGTACTGTAGGCATGTTATGGTAATTTTGTGGTGAATTAGATTCCTCTTATAATATTGAAAAAGTATTTAGAGGTTTGGCTAAGCTTATGAATTAGGCTTATACTTATGAAGTTATGTTATACTAGATTAGTACCCGTGCATAGCAATAAGATTTTATAGCAACATATTGTTTTAGTAATAAAAAAAATTTATGGGTTATAAACGAAAAATAATAAAAGTTTGAAGATTTAGGGATTAAACATAATGTTTTGAAACATGGTTTGACCCGGGTGGTTTAACTGGTTGAACCGTTCCGGTCGAAAAACATGTCGATTTTAACTTGGTTTTAAGTAATATGATTGATATTAATTTGATATATAGATTGATTATAGATGTTAAAAGTTAATGACGAAGGGCTACTGAATATTAGACAAAATTAATAAAATCGATTATAAATTTAATTTGATGTCCAAGATAATAAAAGAAAAATATAGTCATGTGCAGAAAAAAGTGTAAATTGGGTTGAGTCTCTAAGGTGTTCCACATACATAAGAACTAAAAACAGTTTATAAAATCGCCCCAAATGCATTTTTATCTATACTACTTTTAATGCATGAAGGCACCTCATTCTTAATTTTAAGACGTACAAGAAATTATGCATGGTTTACAACACTTTAATGCATCTAATTTTCAGAATTACAACAAAGTAAGCATATTGTACAACAAAATAAAACGTGGTGTCATTTTGAGACCAAAATTCTATCAAACAATATTAATGCTATTAAAAACACCCATTTACCAAAAATTACAACCATTTAAGCATAATGTACAATAGATGCAACCAATTCTCAGATTTACAACAAAATAAGCATAGTGTACAGCAAAATAAGCATGATGTAATTTTCAGACTTACAACATTAATGTTATTAAAGTGGTCAATGTTATTAATGATTATAATGACTACTACTTACAAGAAAAGAAACATAGTGTACAACACTCTAATGCACATAATTTTCAGACGTACAAGACAAGAAGCATAGTGTACAACAAAACACTACATTAATGTTATTTAATGTAGTCAATTATTTAACTGGTCAATAAATACAATTAATACAGTTATTAAAACACCCCTTACATAAGAAATATAACTTATCAAACAAATTGTACAACGAAATAAAACACAATTACTGCATTAAATTTCACTACTACAAATAATAAAGCACATTAGCCTGAACGGACAACGGGCCAAATGGGCTTGAGACCGAACGGGCGCGGACCAAACGGGCTCGAGCCCGAGCAGACATCGGCCAACGGGTTCGAGCCCTAACGGTACGGGCTATAATAAATTCTTTTGATATCCAAATTTATTGTTAAAAAGAACATAATAAACTAAAATACATTATTCATCAAAAATTTATTTCGGGTACCCGCCACGAACTACGGGTACCTCGCTAGTTTTTCATAACGTATAAAAACCGTTTCAAATACATAAGTATTTGACCAGCATTTGATAATGTTCCAAATATATATATTGGCACTTGCACCAACCATTCCAGATACATGAATATTTGGCACCACAACATATAAAGCTCCAAATACATATTAAATTTGGCACCGGTTAACCGCCCCAAATACATAAATATTTGGCATCGTAATCAAAACCGCTCCAAATACACATGTATTTGGCACCATTATTAGCAAACGTTCCAAACGCATACGTATTTGGAACACTTTCTTAATAGCCGTCCCAAATACCTACTTTTTGTCAATGGTTACCGGTATGCGCCAAATATTGTACGGCACAATTTTTTTAATCGATAAAAATTTACCTAAAACTTCCTTTTCTTGTAGTATCATCCACATGATTGTCCATGAACTCCCCTCTGTGAAATATGTGGAAATCCAAATTTATGATACACTTCAAAATGATGACA
>OU343224.1:319076891-319155620 GCA_910596185.1 Chrysanthemum makinoi | reverse complement strand
ATCATATTTGGCGGGAAAATTGATTCAACATCTATGTGAGATTGAGTGTGGTAAGGTTAAAATTATTGTATCTTGGATTGTAGGAGATGTGGGGACAGAGGGTTGTGATAAGGTGAGGAGGGTTGAGTGGTGCGAGGAGTCAGCTACAAGTGGGGAAGGGAAGGTGTTTTGGCGCGTGTTGTGTGGTTTGACTAGCCATTTGACCGGCTAATATATTAAAAAGGGTCACAAGGTATTGTGACGGGAGTCCAAAATGGTACAGCCAAAAGGTGAATAGGCTTAATAATTATCAAGGGCCATATGTGTAATTCCTGAAAATGTAAGGACCAAACTGCCATTATCTCAAAGTTATTTCAAAGGACTGAAACTGACAAGCTTCAAAAGTACAGGGACCAAATCTGTCATTTTGCAATTTTCCAGTGCCATTCTGCCAAATTTGAAACTTGAAGGGCCATTTTGTAATTTTCTCAAACTTTTGACATTTTTCACCAAAGGACTAAATTTGACAAGTTATGATATTAAAAGGACCTTTGGTGGTTTTACTTTTGAAATTATGAGCTCAGGGACTGTTTTTGACAACTTTTGAAACTTGGGGGACTGAAACTGCAATTTTTGCACATTTGATATGTTTTTCATCGATTGAACATTTTGCATCACGAAACATATAAAATGCATTTTTAAGATATTTTCAGTATTTTGATGCATTTCTGAGCATTTTTAGACGTTTTGCAGTTTATTTTGTACAAAAATGATGAGTATTTAGACACTCATCAAGCCTCTCTACTCCTTTTCCTAATGAGACTCATGTTAATATGTTCTGCTAGTCCCTGGGATAGTTTTGTTAATTCCCCCGTCAGTCCGCCCCTCCTCCCGTTGCTGAATCATCCTCCTATACGGTTGGTAAGGTTTGTAACCCATTTCGAAGGTTGGGACGGTTTGTTTCGATAGCGAGGCGGTGATGATGATGAGGTTCTTGAGGATCACAATGAGACTACTAGCTTTATGTCTTATGATGGTTCTCAATGGTGGTGGTGGAGGAACATGAAGACTTTTTGGAGAATTGGAAGAAGATACCTATGATTATAATCCTTACGATGATGATGTCCTTGAAGACTTTGGCCTTTCTGCTGCTCAACTGAAGGCTGCTGGTGTTCATGATATTCGGCTATGATATGTTATTTTTCTTTCTTGGCTGCATAAAATGGCATGTCATTTTATGCAAGGTTAAGTGTCAAGAACTGTAGGAGCATTTGTTTTACCCTTTTGGGCTGAGATATGGGACCCACCCTCATCCTTTGTACTTAACTATTTTTTGGCATAATAATATTTTACTGGGGGTAACCCTTTTACCAAAAAAAGCACTAGATAACAGCTCGCACACGATACTTATGGAGGAAAGCCAAAGTCGTAAGCTTTGTTGCACTTCGCTGCATGATATGTGAGAAGAACTTAGTAGTCGATGTGCATCAAACTATACAGGATGTGCTCCCAAGGTTGTTAGATACGCGTTTATGAGACTTGTCAAATGGCTTTAAGACTAGTTTTTCATTATCATCCTTCACGTCATCGCCACATAGTCATTTAGCACATCACCACTATCATCAGCTTTTACCTTTTATGGTCATCACTATTAAAAATATTCACTTTATACAAACATACTGAACAAAATACCTCACACACACTAAAAAAGAAAAGATAAGTGTGATGGTGGTTACCTATGTGCAATTTTTAAAAGTGACGATGGGCTTTTTTATGAAGGTGGCGCGTGAAGGGGTGAAATGGTGATGGGTCACCCTTATAAAAACCATCTTAAGAGATGCCATGTTTTGTTAAATTCTCATATTATATACCGTTTCATCTTCTCTCCTTTCGTGTCTTTTCAGGTTAATCATTGATTAAACTTATGTGACAGTATGTTATTGATAACAACAAAATGATTCATTTTTTCACAAACCAATGAACAATTGTCCTGTTAATTTAAACACAAAAATCATGTCTCAATTATTTGTCTTTTATATTAAGATATCAGGCAATTTACTTTATTTGATAGTAAGTGTGAAATGAATCAACAAGTAATAAATTAGTTTTGAATTACAAATTTTGTTTATGGGTTAATTTTGTTTTACAAGGAAAAGAAATAAGTGTAGAATAACAGAATAACATAAAGATGCTTGACTTTCAGCTAAGTTAGGTGGAGGCTCTAGAAAAGTTAACCAAACCGACTAAACAACAACAACAACCGTTATAAATAAGACTCCTCTTCATATACGTCATCTCAGTTTACTATCCACTCTCAATCAATGGCAGGAATTGAAAGCAAGCTCTTCATCGTCTTCGTTTGCTCTGTTCTTCTGATCGCTCCGTTAACTAACGCCATCGACGTCAAATACTGCAGTAAGTCATTTCTCTTTACCTTAGGGTGTTTATCTTTATTTATCTGTTTATGATGACTGATCCGATCCTTTAAATTTAGTATTATAACGCTTATTGTTGTAGATTGTTTAAAGTTGACCATTAGTGTTTGACTTTAAATTAGATATTGTTGATTGAATTTATGTGATTATAGTATGCGTAGAGTAGATAATGTTGAGTGATACAAGTTAATGTGTTTCCACAACTGTGAATCGGAGATGGTAATAATAAATCATAACTATGTCGTTATTACTTTCGTCAAGTTAGTTTTTTTTAAATTAGTTTTAGTTGATATGTTTAAGTTGTGGATTGTAACTTTTGCACTAAGTTGACCATTAATGTTGATCTATATTTAATTACACTAGTATTATTCAAACGATATTACTGTGTAGAATAATAGAATATATTGAGTTATTCTAATTTGTTAGGTTTAGGATTTGGGTAATTAATCGATATTATGCTGTATGTTAAAACCTAATATGTTAAAAAGGTGTTGCCACATCAGCATAACACTAGACACGCATTTTATCTGCAGTTGCAATTGTAACAACAACTTCGAGTAATAAAATTTATGAGCTACTTTGTTAACAAATATAATCTTTAAACTTTACAAACCATAGATATGCTTTTAAACTTTGTTATAACGCCTATTGCTTTTCGTGTTTGTTTATTAAAATCATGGTTGTGAAAGTGCTAGTTGGGCGGTCAACTACCTTGTAGCTTGTAATCGGCCTAGACGGGGAGTAACCGGATCGTGATTTTATATATAAATTTCGGAATTATATGTATGACATGTTGATGGAACCATAAATAGTTCATACACTACACCAAATTTGTCATTTCTACACACTTTTTTCTTCACACTTTGTGAACCATGAACTTTTTTTAAAGATATTCACACTTAAGAGTGTGAAGAATTCAATCTCATACTTAAAAGTGTGAAGAATTATTTCAAAATCAAAATCATCACACTTAAAAGTGTGAAAAATTATTTCAAAATCAAAATCATCACACTTAAAAGTGTGAAGAAGTGTTTTAAAACTCTCACACTTAAAAGTGTGAAAAATATTCATAAATCTTCACACATAAAAGTGTGAAAATATTTGCTACACCCAATTGGTTCACACGCATACTAGTGTGAACTTTTTGATTCTTCACATTTTAAAGTGTATAAACAAGCTCTAATAAGTGCGAGGATGTTACTATTTTGTAGTAGTGATAGGACCATAGAATTATTCATAGGACCATATAAATATGTTCAGAAATATTAACACAATTGCTCAAATACTTCAAACCGAGTTTTGGCCAAGTTTGTTAGAGTTAACCCCCATTTTTGACCGAATTTTGACCTTATAGCGATTAATTGGTCGTTGACCTTGTAGCAAAATTACTTTGTCTTGTAAACCTTGTTTTACAACACTGATAGAAATAATAAACCAACAATGTAACAAACATATTTGAAAAGACATTTCAGTTATACCTTCCTACTGTTTGGTTCCGTAATGCTTATTTGTGTTTGTTTGTTTAAGTTTAACTATTTTATCGAGACATTTAATTTTACACATAATTTTTAGAACATTAACAAACAAACGAATGTTGCGATTCGTTTGCCCTTGTCTTATCTGAAGCAAATTGCAATTGCGAATTGCAAATTGCAAATGGAAGTTCGGGTAACCATTTAGACCTTAATGATTGTTGACTGCGTTCTACAAACTCGTTTATGTGTTCTATAGAAGGGAATGAGTCGAGCTAGATTTTCACATGTTATTTTCAGTTTCGTTCATTACTATGTGCTTATGTAAACATGGCTAAAATTATCACGCGACCTTATGGTTTCTTATTAATACACTTGCAGATAAGAAGAACAACTATGATATCAAGGTCAGTGGAGTTGAGATTAATCCTTACCCTATCCAAAGAGACGTGGAGACCACCTTCACCATTTCTGCATCTACAGGTAGTTTTGATAACAATTTCGCTATCCTATTTCCTACTTTAGCGATAATGTAAAACCTTGTTTCGAGTGTTGGTTAGCGACATCGCAACTTTTCTTGCCTATCTTTTTTTTTGCTTTGTGGTTGTTATATCTGCTCTGTGACACTAGATGCAGTCGTAAGTGAAAAGACTTGTACTTGTTGTGATTCACTACGTGTGTATACTGAATTAGTATTTGTAGAGGAAATTAGTTCCAGTTGGTTTTAGCTTAGGATCAAAGAGGTGATGAAATGATCATGGTCAGCAAGCTGGGTGAGGATCAAAAAGGGTAACCGAGTTGGGTGTTTCCTTTAAACATCTTCTGACAAGTTAATGTATTAAGGTGGTGTTTGGTTTGGAGGTATGGGAATGAAGGAATGGCTTTCACTCCTAAATCAAGCGTTTGGTTTATGGATTTGGTTTTAAAAAATGGGTATCAAATCCACAAACTTATTCATACTACAAAGCCACCAAGGTTGGTGGGGTTTCTCTTTCTTCTATGATACCCATATCCACCATTAAATTGCGATGATATTGTATCCTTAGTAAATCAATTTAGGAGGTTTTATGCATTTTCAATGCCCTTTGGGCGGCTTTTTATTCATTTGAACTGTTTTGATTTTAGCTATATATTTTACTTTTACCCCTTCATTATAAATATAGAGTCCAAATCATGACAGTTATTATAATCCCATAAAATGAGTTGAAATTGCGACCTCTATTCTTGTTAAATCTGTAAGGGCAGCACTGGCATCTTTGCTTTATTTATGGATGTGTCATTTCTGCCCACCTTCATCTCAGTGGCGGATCCAGGAATGTGTAATGGGTTATGCACTTACAATTATTATTTTGGGTTTTCAGTTTGGGTTTCTTCAGGTCGGGTTCTTCGTAATTAGTTTGGGTTATATAAGAACTTTATTATCAAGTAATTACATCAATAATTAAGTCAAACTAAAAACAAAAGAAATAATGTAAGAGATCGTATGCAAACTTTACAGCTCGGCATAAGACAATTCAGTTTGCGAGTTGAGAGGTTACTGATCAATATGATGGGCAGTCATGCAGGATTCTAGTTCACCAAAGGAGTGACATTGTTTGCTTTATGAATAATAGATATGTACATTGAATTTGCAAATTGCAGGTAATATTGGATGTATACTTAGAATCAGTTTAATATACTGATGGTGAATGTCTTTGGAATGCAGAAACGTCCATCTCTGGAGGGAGCCTTGTGATTGACGTTTCATACTACTTTTTTGGTGTCTATAGTGAGACCAGTGACCTCTGCAACAAGACATCGTGCCCTGTTACTACTGGTGACTTTGAGATTTCTCACTCCCAATCCTTGCCTGGAGTAACTCCACCTGTAAGTTGTTATTCTCATCTCTTTATTATTGTTTATATTTATTCACGAATTGGGTTACAGCACTTGTTCAAAAAGTTAATGGTAAACCATATTGATTCCATATATTAATCCTGCTTGATTGTGGCATTTTCTTCTGTACGAGAATATAATGTCATAAGAGATGGCTTGTTATTAGTCAGCTACTCAGCTAGTGAATACTTGTAGTATTTAGAATCAATGCAGTCGAAAAGTGTGTTAATGAATGATCAAACCACTGAAAGTGCCAAATTAACACTTAGGTTGGTCAAAATGGTGTTTATTTACGGAATCAGACTGGATTGTTTGTCAGCAGTTTCTATATGGGCCTGATTTTCTGCTATTGAATTCATGGGCTTGATCACCGAGTTGGCTGGATGAGAATGGCCTTTACTCCATTTAGTGTCCGCAATATGTGGCAAGCTGTCCATTAGTGTGAGTTAACCCCATTTAAGGAAACACTTTCGTTGATGAAAAATTATAATTTCGTTAACTCAAACTAAACAGTGAGTGTTCGAAATTGTTACTCATATTCAGTTCTGGTATTGCTCCTGCCAAATATTTTATTTTATTGAATGGAAGTCCTACACCAAGGATGTTATCATTACTTTTCATAATTCATGGTTATGAGTAAGTCTGAGACTCTGAGCTACATTTATGGGTGTCGGTTACAACGACTTAATAGCGAGGTGCCAGATAGACGGATTAGATTAAGTTGGATAACGAGTCTTGATGGATTGGGTGAAAGGGCAAGATTGATAATGGGCCAAATGTGTTAGGTTGGATTGCCTTGACTTGCTACTTCTCTTCATTTTTTTTACATATATAATAAACGTAATTGTTGAAATTGTTACTTATTAATGAAATTGTTACATATATAATAAACGTAATTGTTGAAATTGTTACTTATTAATAAACGTAATTGTTCAGAAAAGGAAATGATATAGGTCCCCAACTAAACTTCCTAATCCATCCTCTTAATGATAGAACGATGACCCATGGAATCCACTCTTTACCTCTCGTAGTTTTCGTTGATTTGGCCACATGTCATGATCATTTAATAAGAAAGTAACATGAATTTGTGTATTTAGATGGTAAAAAGTAGAAACAACCACCAGTTACCAATTCCTTCATCCAAATCATGCCTTGCCTTATATCCATCCCAGTTTGACCTGGTTGTTTTAGATTAATCAACCTATAGTTCTGCACATATTAAATGGTTTGGTGATTTATCATGGTCCGAAATTACCCAGACACTTACCAAACAGGTTAGGTTTATTGCTAACTTGTTTGTTTTGAAATGTGTTAAATAAGGATTAAGATTACAGTATTAAGTAGGATAAATTTTCAAAGTAAGGACTAGGAATGATAGATTTTTATGCTTATTAGCATTATCAAAAGTTGAATGAGCCAGCATCACTACGAAAGTTGATTTACCTCTGGAAATTAGACCATCGCGTGTATAGGATGTATCTTGTTCATTAATACAGTTTATAGCTATTTTATTCTTTTACTGTGCGACTGTTTCGTGTTATATGTGAGTCCTGCCGTATATCTAATTCGTTTTCATTTTTCCATGAAACTGACTAGTGCTGTTTAACCAATTCAGGGCTCATACACACTCAAAATGAAGATCAAAGATGGTAACAACAAGGAGTTGACATGCATCACATTCGATTTTAGCATTGGCTGGTATGCTGCTGAGCAGGCGGCAATTGCTAGCAGTTAAGTGCTTGAAACATGTTTTCGACCAGCCTATCAATAAACAGTTATTGTGGATGATCCCATGTTCCTTCTGTCCTGTGGTACTGTACTATGTTTTAGATAGTTTGACTGTAATAACTGCTATTTATGGTTATTGTGTCCTACGTATGTACGTTTAAAAATGATGTTTCCCCGTGATATCCTGTCTCCTTATCATCATCTTTTCCCGAGTGAAAAGGCCAGTTTTTAGCCTTCATAAATGCATAATGATATATATGTTAATAGTATAAATTCCATATAATAAGCTCGTGTGTGGGGCGTGAACATGAAGTTAAGTGCTGGTAGACACATGTGCATTACCTGCATCTTCTGTTCATTTATTTATGTGCACACAATCGCATGTGCGCAACAATAATGTTTCGGCTAAGCTTGTGTACAGGTCCAGTCCACCGAGTCTGATAATCAAGAAATTGGCATCATGGTCCTGTGGGGTACTTATGAGAAGCTGGAAGGTTTCAAATTTCGGAGACAGGTATCATGTTTTGTACAAAAAAGTCTTCTAACCCCTCCACTATTGCTTTACTTTATATCCATAAAAGACTAATCGATGAATAGAGTCAAAAAAGGTGCTTTAAAAACCTTTTTGCAAGAGCCCCCCTTGTGACTCAATTATGACTTATAAGTAGTGCCATACCTTGTCCCCCACTGTTTTTAGCCTAATCTGGTTCACTATCTTCTTCACTGCCAAAATTTTGGTCTTGATTTGACCGAATCCTCGAGGTCTTTTAGGTCAATTCACCAAGCACAAACCCTTCTGGAAATTAGTCGAATTATCGTTATTCCCATGTCAAAATCGACGTGTGCCTTAGTCATTGGTTGATTGTAATCAGCTTACTTTAACTGGATGGGGGTTTCCAACCAAAGGTCGGAACATACAACCCCACCAAACACCACTACTAGAGCACTAGGTGAGATATCTACCCCTCACCTTCTCTTGTACTCACTCGGCCCCATCACGTAGAATTTCTTCTTTTGTGAATTATCTTATAAAAACTTATTTATCTTTACACTATCATCATTACAAATAGACTAGTCATGATGGTTTTTGTCTCTAAGATTATATCTTTTACGGGTATTTTAGATATTTAATAAAAATAGTTGGATTAGATGTGCGTAGAAGGACCCTTCTTAGTTAAGCTATAAACACACCTCAAGTTAATGAGAAGTGTAGCGAAGAGATGAAAGGAATGCGAGGGAGATTCTTAGGGAAACTGAAATCCATTTCAGCTATTTCCACTCTAAAACAAGGTCTAGTTTTCCATGACAATACCTACAATCAATACCTCCAAACACCACCGCTCACAACCAACATCAAGGATGAAGATAATTTTCGATCCCCAGTGAGCTTGAAGGAGATGGAGAAGAACGTGTCAGTTATGGAAAACGTCGATAGCCATTTATTGGTTGAATTTGAAGAGAAGTGCCCACCAGGAGGAAATGATTCAGTTATCTTCTACACAACAAGCTTGAGAGGTATACGAAAAACTTTTGAAGATTGCAACACTATCAGGTTTCTTTTAGGAAGTTTCCAAGTTTTATATGATGAGCGAGACGTTTCCATGCACATGGAGTTCAGGGAGGAGCTGTGGCGGACGTTGGGCACTAAGGTGATCCCTCCAAGGCTATTTATCAAAGGAAGACTAATTGGAGGGGTTGAAGAGGTGGTTGGGCTCCATGAGGAAGGTAAGTTAGAAGAGCTCTTGAGTGGGATACCGAAAAGCCCGACTAGTGGGCCATGCAAAGGGTGTGGCGGGATGCGTTTTGTGCTTTGTAGTTCTTTGCAACGGTAGCGAAAAGTGGCAGTGGATGAGGTAGATGAGAGTGATATCCCATTGTCAATTAGTTGTGTAGAGTGTAACGAAAATGGGTTAGTGAAATGTCCCGTTTGCTTCTGATTTCTAGAAATTGAAAAACGCACTCTGTAGGTCAGTTTATTCTGTATGCCAATGCATTATTCTGTGTTGCCAGAGTTAAGAATCTAGTTGCCAAATAATGTGTGACGGGTGCATGTTAAATCTAAGGCTTATGTAAGTTACAAGAAAATAAACAAGTGCATTACATATGAGCTAGCGACTGTGGACTCATGTTTATCGATGCCAATGCTTTACTCGTGTTCATGATCCCGAGTATCCTTACATTATAGTTTATCCGATTGGAGCTATTTACAAACCGTTCAACTAGGATTATTTATCGATAGGTATATAGCATCGACCAAGCATCGTTCAAATGTTTTTCCGTTTTTCTTAGTATCTGGTCTTTCACTGATTAAGTTACATGGTTTGGATTGGTCATTAGATAATATCCCTTAGGTAAGAAAGCATTCCTGGTCGAAATACATGAGTCGCACACTCGCACCTGATTTCAGATTTCAGATTTCAGACTGGAGTAGCACTTTTGGTACATGAGGATTGATACTTATGTTCACCTTGGGCAAAAATGGAAAAGAAAGGTGGTTGTTATTCGAAATTATTACTTTGGAGTATGCTTTATGACTTTTGTAAAAGGTATGAGGAAAAGGTTAACGACTTATATCAAGTAACATGTAAATTAATTGTGGTGGTTACAGATTTATAACTTTTTAATGGAAGCAGAACTTACTAGTATTGGGTAATCATTTTGTGGGCCAAGCCCATGTTCCAATCATCCTAAGGTAATGATGGGCTCTCCATGTAGATCAAAATGGCAAAAAGGACTATTATAGTTGTTAAATATTTATATTTGTATTTATGTGGTTAATAAGGTAAGAGTAAATTTATGTTGCCAACAAATAAAGGTCGATGATTAAGTGAAATGCCTTAAATGCTTTTTTGTTCAAGTGGATTTCTTTAGCGGTTGAGTCTAAGCTAGGTTTAATAGATGTAAAGGTGTCATGGTTCTTTGTTTGGTAATTAATGTTCAAGTGGTTTTCACTGAATTTGTCTTAGATGTCATATGTTGGTTGTTGTGGAAAGGCAACGCATGAATCATGGTTAGAACCGAAAAATTAACCTAGTTTGTCGATGAAAACAAATGTGATGATACGGCATGAGGCGGAGCTTCTCGAGGACCAGAGAGGGTGGTGGTTCCTCACGACTTTGTCACTTACATAATTTTATAGATTTTTACATGTAAAAAAACAGATATTGGTGTTTGGCCCTCCTACAATACTTTGTTGGCCCTTCCGCAATAATTTGTCTAGCTTCTGGATACGGTTAAGGTAAGATGCATCAAAAAAGAGGGGGACTCCTATTTGATAACGAGATCACGCGGGTGTGGTGTGTGAAGTTACTAGGCATGAGGCTGTTGCAAGTCAAGCAAATTTCTATTTTGGTGTGGTGCTTATATAGATACACATTTTTTTTTATCTTAATGAAAGTCTTGCCAAGTATTTTTTTTGTTTAATCTTACTCCTATTGAGAAGACAACTAATGTCATATCCTTTTTCTTATTTATTGTCTTTTAATACTTTTGGCTTGTCAATTTTTTCAGAACAGCTTTGTCAAATTCTTATTTTATTTTTTTTTTTTTTTTGTGTTTTTACACTTTTCTGTATTTTTTTTGTCTTAGTCACATTTATCAAACAAGAGTAGAAGTTACAAGGGAAAAAAAAGTACGAATAACCAAAGGGTGTTTTTATAATAAAACAATTGTATGAGGCAACTAAAAAAACAAATAAATATATTCTAATCATGGGATAGCATAAGTATTTTGTGAAGTATGAATTACCTTCCATAGTTTGATGTCATTTATTGAAAAGAAAAATGAAAAAAAAGTTAAAAAGTATAATAACGGGAAAATGTTTTTTGTTTTGCTAGTAGTAGTAGGGCAACAAGCAATTTGGGTAGAGCAACTGAACCAAGGCAAAAGTGAAACGTAATTGTGTAACTTACGATAAAAAAGTATCCTACGGTAAAAATAAGGATGTGATCAGGCCAATGCTAATGGCTCGGTTGGTTGATCCTCAACCGAATTGATGATTGTGTTTTTTTCATTAGCTCAATCGAATTGGTGACCGGTCACCCCAACTTTTTCAAAGTTATGGTTGGCCTGCCAACCGAAAGTTTCATTCTATTTAGTGTGTATAGTGTGTGTATTTTTTTTAAGACAAAAATGCACCGTTAGTTCCTAAACTTGCCAGAAAGCATCGCCAGGGCCTCAAACTTGAGAAAATCGTCGTCGTGAGTCCAAAATTTAGGTTTTTGAGGCCGATTGCGTCCCTCACCCCGTAATGCTCAAGTCAATGTCCCGTTATATATCCTAAAATCTCGTTATCTGTTTCGTTTGGAGGGTATACTCGTCTTTTAATCGTGACAATTTTTTCTCTCTCTCGATGTACTATCCAGCAGACGTCTAATCCATTTTCCCGCCATTATATCTAGTATAATTAGGTTGTGTACTCATTGGTCATCCCCAAACTTGTTTTGGAAGCCTGCCCAAAAAGCCCTAATGCAATGTCACTCAATAATCTAAGTAAGAAATTAACAAGCACCAACCTTGAATTTACTCTATGGCAAATTGGAGAAGAGCCTTTCTTTGATGACCATGAGACAAAGCAAATGTGTGCAATCAGGAGATATGGTAGGTGTTTTTTTTGGTGATAATCGTTTACACTGATATGTTTTTTAGATAGTTTAAGGTATTTCCCTTTAGGTAAGATAATCGTAACAGTGTTTTGTTATGTGTTTCAACAGTTGGTCGATCGGGTTCGTTTAGCATGAGGTTTCATCATAATGGTACATCCAAAAACTGGCCAAGGAGAATATACGAAGGAGGTAAGGAATGTCAAGTTAATTATGTTGAAATGAATGAGGCATCTGTTGATGAAATGGATGCTCTCATGATCGAAATCGGTTATGCTGAAAGACAAACCAATTACTACTACTTTGTTAAGCTTGGTAGTACATTGGATGATGGCTTGTTTAGTTTTCGTGAACTTGTGAATCTTGAGTTGCTGAAAGACATTGTCAAAGACAATAAATTGATGGATGTTTATGTTGAAATAGGTAAGACAAGATTATAGTTGTGTGAAATGTCCCCACAATCTATTAAGACTGTATTTTGGGAGATGGATGAACAAAGTATAAAAGTAGCTATCTTCTGCTATCGAATCGTGTTGTAGACGATTGGTTTTAGATGACCTTGATAATGAGCATGTACTACAACCTTTTATGCAACTAACACAAGTATCAATGGACATCAATTGTATTGGGGAATCTAGCCAGTTGCCAAACATTGAGCCTATATTTTCAACCCTTGATGACATGTCCTTTGCCAGCCAACTTGTTGATAACAATGAGGGTGCATTAGTACTTATTGATAAGGACAATAGTTTTCAGGACACTGCTAATTTTGAGGTTAATATGTTCCGAGTGACTCAGGATAAGCAGTTAGAGAAAGTAGGAAGAGCACTTGTTGATGCCAATAACAGCTTTGAGGAGCCTGATGTGGATGTCACTATGTTCCAAGTGACTCAGAATAAGCAGTTAGAGAAAGTAGGAGGAGCACCTGTTGATGGCAATAACATGGAATGGTGTTGATATCACTATGTTCCAAGTGAGTCAGACTAGTCACTTAGGCAATGTAGGTGGTGACACAATTCTGGAAAATGAAGAGAATATTTGTGAGGAGAATGATGTACTACTTTTATTGGTCCAAGGGAGTCAGATTCCTGAGTTAGGCATGACAGGAATATCTACTAATCTAAGTCATGACATGAATTTGGAAAATGAGTTACATGTGATGGATGATGATGCCTTTTACAATGCTTATGCTTGTGACTCAGACATAGGTAACTCTGGGGTGCCAAGGGTTAGGTCAGAGTCTGTTCATAATGGTGTTTATACCTGTTGGGTTCAGTGAATACCCAAACCCCTTAATTCTAGGATTTCAATAGAAAATACCCCAAGTGTTTATAACCTTAAACACTAACAAGTCACTGAGCGAATAGCCACTCAGTGAGTCATCTTTAGGACGCTCAGTACGAGACAAAGAAGAAAAGTCTCTCCGCTCAGTGAGGCGGAACTCAAAGGGTGAAGACTGAGTTAAGAAGAAGATGATGGATTCAGTGAGTGATGACAATAACTCACTGAATCCCAAAACTCCTCACCAACTATGATCACTGAAGACAACGACAGAAGAACAAGACTGAAGACTAGAAGACTGAAGAATGGGCGGGACAAGGCGGGATAAGTTTGAACTTATAAAAAGGACCCCTTATATGTCATAAGTCAAAATTTCCCTGAAAGACTAACAACCAGGGTCAGTGTCATCACTGACAACCAGAAAGTTGCCTTGTCTGTTACCCAAAATAGGTTCTTGTAAACAGAGACAAAATACATCAATATTTTGTCTCTATAGCCATTGTCAGTTTGTCTTTTAGGATATAGTTAAAATCATACTTGTATAAATAACCATAAGGTAGGAGTGAAAGTTAAGCTTGTGCATAAATTGTGAAAAACACACACAAGCAACTTTCACTCCTCCAAATACGACTATGTCCCCTGATGATACGGCTGGTTCCTGATTGTTGTGCTTAGACTTAGCCTAAGCTTAGTGAGGAGTGCTCACCCATAATTGTCATTCAATCCGCAAGTCTGTTCCGCAAGAACTTGGTTAATATATTATTTTTGATTCAGTATTATATAAGAATATAAACGTTGAAAAATCCTTTGTGTTTTATCTTGTTTAAAACTGATTTTAATTGCTTTACTTCATCATGGATCATCACGTAGTCTTAATTATCTGTATTTGTTATTTGTGATACGGGAACAACAAGTGGTATCAGGCAGTGATTTATAAAACCCTTTAAGCTGCTTCAAAACGTTTTTAACATCAGGATCCTAACATGGTTGAAAGTGAAGTTCCCCAACTCGTTGATAAAAAGGGTGGAGCCTATGTTGTTGTTGCCCCTCGACTTGAAGCTGGTAAATGTAACAAGTGGAAGAAGTGAATGCTTTGCTACTTGATTGGGATGGAACCTTATTACATTAAGTGTATTAATGAAGGTCCATTTGTCCCAAAGACTGCTGAAGGTTAACTTAAACCAGAAGCTCAGTGGACCCAATATGAGAGGAGGGTGGCCAATCAGGACCAAAGACTCAAAAGCATCATCATATCTTGTCTTCTTGATGATGTAATGGAGTCAGTCATTAGCTGTAGTACAACCAAACAAACTTGGAATGACTTGGTCCACAGCTATGAAGGTCCCTCAGATACCAAGAAAAACAGGATCATGGACCTGAAACTTGAGTACAATACCTTCAGAGCCAAAGACTCAGAAACCCTCTCTCAAACTTACACCTGTTACAAAACCTTTTTGAATGAATTGTCAAATGATGGTGTCAAGTTGTCTAAACATGAAATAAATGTTGGTTTTGTTAACAGACTCCCTAAGAGATGGTTGAACTTCTCTTAGGGACTTAGAAATGCAAATCATATTCAGACTCTTGAACTTTCTGAAATCTACGGGAATTTCGTCTATGAAGATAATCTCATCAATAGACGATACCCTGATTTGAAAAAGTCTCAGGAAGTTAAAAAGTCTTTGACAACCACCTCAACACCCATTTCAGTGTGGTTCAAGATTTTCAAGAAAATTCTGACGATGAGGCTGATGAGAGAACGAGTGAGGAGTACCTGAATGACTTAAACATTGAGTTTCAGGAAAGGGCACTCCTTACTAATTCAAAAATATTTATAAGAAGGAATAAAAACTTTTCAAATGCTAAAGCTAATGAGGACACTGAGTGTTTTAAATGTCACAAAAAGGGTCACTTTGCTAAGGATTATTTTTCAAAAACTATTTCAGAACCCTCTTACAAGCCCTCAGGGTCAAACCAGTCCTTAGGTTTTAGCAAATTTCAACCAAAGCTCTTTCAGTCTCCTCAATCTTATCAAAATAAGTCTGACCAAAACAAAGCTGTTGATTTTGAAGCAAAATGTAGGAAAGCTAAGGCCAAACTAGCTATTTTTGAGGCCACTCCCTTAGAAACTACACAAAATGTTAAATTTGTGCAGGAAAAGAACAAGGGCCTTGTAGTCAAGTCTTTGGTGGGATGAAGCCAGCTCCTCGTGATGATGAAATGGTGCAAGTCGTCAGGCATGATGGCTCTCTCAGAAGAAGACAAGCTAGCAGTTGGAAAGAATCACGCTAGGAATGGTGAATGTGTTAACATCACTATGAAGAAGGTAAACATCTTACTTTCCATGGATGATGATTCAAACTGGCAGTCTTTTATGAATTATAAAAATGTTGACCTTAAGTTCCTAGAGGAGCAGCGATTAAATATGTTTTCCAAATATAACAAGTTAAGTTTTGAGTTAAATAAGTGTAGGGATGAACTACTTATTTTAAAACAAGCCAAACTTGAGGCTGTTACATTGCAAATTTAAACCTCTGAATTAGTAAAACGAAATCAAGCTCTTCAAAAAGAACTTAAAAAGAGAAAACAAGTCATTGAAAGCTGGACCACTAAGAAACCTAGAGTCTATGAAACTGTTCAAACCCCCAGTGACAAAAAGAGAAAACTAGGTGAGGATCAACTCACTGATCCTCTCAGTGAAGGTCAAAGTCCCACAACTTTTGTGTCTGCTGGTCTGCTCTCTAATAAAGAGATGATGCCTAAACCCAGTGATTGGGTTGAAAGGGTAAACCCTGAAAGTAAGCTACCAAACTTCTATTCTGGAAGGATACTTGAACCTGAAAGTCAGGCACTCAAGAGCATGCTTGGACCCCCTGATGTACACAATAGTACTGAACACATCACTGAGTCTGAATCTGAATAACAAGCACCGCTTCCACCTCTGAAATCTCTTCAGGGAGCTGCACCTAGCTTTGAGCTTACTCCTTTACAATTCAACCCACACTCTCCTAGAGAAAGGTCAGGCCTTGGTAGAACAATATTGAAAAGACTAGAAAACCAACCAAAGAAGATTCAGTTCTTACTGAGACTTCCACATCTTCAGTTCCTACTGAAGAAGACCAAATCAAGTAGTTGACTGAACTTGTGAGGAAATTGAGTGAAAAGATGAACTCAACTGAGAAGGTTCCTGATTCAATAATCAATGAACCAAAGTCAATCTCCTCAAGTTCCTCCAAGTCAAAAAGCAACTCCAAGCCCAAACAGAAGTGTGAACTGTGCCATTACACAAGTCATACCACTGATAATTGCTACATAATTCTCTTTTGCATGATCTGCAAAAGAGAAGATCACAGAACTTCTGATCACTTGCAATATGCAAAATCACTGAGTGGAGAAAATTATACCAACCTTGGTTGTCAGTATGTTTCATCATCCAAGCAGGCTCAAAGGCCAAAAGCTAAGACATTTCCTCCTTATCCACATTGTAGCTTTAATGACCATCACTACAAGAAAAACGGGTATTTAGGAGGGTGGAAAACCGTGCCAAGTAATCAAAAATCCATGCCAAAAGCTATTTTGCACGGCTTTGGCACGGTTTTGGCTCCGTCCTAAATATGAGGGTGCCAAATACATTTGGGTCAGGTTAAAACCGTGCTAAATAGTATTTGGCACTGTCCATGTGACTGTTTAACTGTAGGGTGCCATTAGTGAGGTATTTGGCACGGCTGACAATCTTTCATTCCAAAATGGGCATTTGTCACACTTCTATATCTCATGCCAAATGCGTATTTGGCATCAATTGCCTCGTGCCGAACGCGTATTTGGTACAGTTTTTATTTATCGTACAAAATTATCTAGACGGTTTTTATCTACCATGACAAACGTATTTGGCACAGTTTCAGTTTTTTGTGCCAAACATATTTGGCACATTTTTATCCGCCTTGCCAAAAACACATAGCACGCTTTTGCATTCGTTATAAAAATTATTTGGTCATTGCTATTGCTAACGTGTATTAACACCATTTTTTGTTACAAATAAGTTTTAATACACCATCGTATTAACCAATCATCTCAGATATTTGTAAATATAATTCATCGAAGCCAAAAATAAATTGAACTCAATTTTTATTAATCATCCATAAAATCAATTCAACATGGTTACTTGAATATTATAAACTAAAAACGAATACGTACAACATCCTTGTAAACCATGGTCTTTAGAATGACAAAGGCATAACTAGAACTCAATGTAAATCACTATGACAATTTATTACTAACGGAAACGAATAAAGCTCATTGGATCACGTTTTCTTCATAAATCCTGCATAATATAATATTCCTACATTAGAAATAAGTATAAGTATGAAAAAAGAAAAAATTCCGATATACAAAATAGCAATAGAAATGGTTTACAAATTTTAAAATAGGTAAAAAATTTCAAACGCAAAACCAAGCTTGGTTAAATGGGTTCAATATCTCTTCTAAAGCGCAATGCCTAAAATTGTTAGGAGAACTACAACTTTATCTTTTGAACTCCCCAATATCTCTTTTGAAGCGCAAATCTACACGTAAAAAATAGCACATTATATATGAAAGTTAGACATTAAACTATAATGTGAAAAATTGATAAGATGTTAACACATAAACAATTTTTAACAAGAGTACCTAGTGATTAATGTTGATCCCCTTTTTCTTCTTTTATCCGTACCTTTCATAAATATTAATCGCGAGCATAGTGATGATCCAAGATTTCAACTTCGACTGGATAACTTGATTCAGTCCCTTGCTGCAAGATTGATAACATTAATAAGAAAATGTTGCCAGAAAATCACTTTAAAGGCAAACAAACATATTAATAGACAAAAGGCATAACTTATGAGATCTCACTAATTCTACCGCACATATTGCGGGATCCGGTTCATATTTGATCATTCCATCTACCATTTTCTTTATAACTTTTTATGTAATTGAATTCACTTTCGTAATACTTGGTATCATAATACAATATAAACACGAGGTATACCATTAGAGGAATCGCGGGATAGAAGACTTACCAGGCTTGATAATAGGATTGGTAAAAAAACATTTGGGATGAGAAAATTATATAGACTATGCGTCTGTGATGACATTGGGGTAGGGTTTTTAAATTCCAAATCACGTATGAAAAGTTTGAAAGGATTAAAAAAGCCCGCTCATAACAAAGGCCCACCAATATAGTGGAAATTTGAGAACTTATTTTGTAGATAATACTCCATGGCACAATTGAAAAACCACATTAATCTAAGTTATATATCTTTGTTATACTTTAACGAAAATAATTTGATACATTGTTGAACAAAGAAAGTAATGAGCTATTGCCTATTTGATCACCTACATACATAGACGCTTAAAAATCAAGTTAAAAAAAAAAAAAAAAAAAAACTTAGAAAATATATCTTTACATGTACTGTAGGCATGTTATGGTAATTTTGTGGTGAATTAGATTCCTCTTATAATATTGAAAAAGTATTTAGAGGTTTGGCTAAGCTTATGAATTAGGCTTATACTTATGCAGTTATGTTATACTAGATTAGTACCCGTGCATAGCAATAAGATTTTATAGCGACATATTGTTTAGTAATAAAAAAAATTTATGGGTTATAAACGAAAAATAATAAAAGTTTGAAGATTTAGGGATTAAACATAATGTTTTGAAACATGGTTTGACCCGGGTGGTTTAACTGGTTGAACCATGTCGATTTTAACTTGGTTTTAAGTAATATGATTGATATTAATTTGATATATAGATTGATTATAGAGGTTAAAAGTTAATGACGAAGGGCTACTGAATATTAGACAAAATTAATAAAATCGATTATAAATTTAATTGGATGTCCAAGATAATAAAAGAAAAATATAGTCATGTGCAGAAAAAAAGTGTAAATTGGGTCAGTTTCTCTAAGGTGTTCCACATACATAAGAACCAAAAACAGTTTATAAAATCGCCCCAAATGCATTTTTATCTATACTACTTTTAATGCACGAAGGCACCTCACTCTTAATTTTAAGACGTACAAGAAATTATGCATGGTTTACAACACTTTAATGCATCTAATTTTCAGAATTACAACAAAGTAAGCATATTGTACAACAAAATAAAACGTGATGTCATTTTGAGACCAAAATTCTATCAAACAATATTAATGCTATTAAAAACACCCATTTACCAAAAATTACAACCATTTAAGCATAATGTACAATAGATGCAACCAATTCTCAGATTTACAACAAAATAAGCATAGTGTACAGCAAAATAAGCATGATGTAATTTTCAGACTTACAACATTAATGTTATTAACGTGGTCATTGTTCTTAATGATTATAATGACTACTACTTACAAGAAAAGAAACATAGTGTACAACACTCTAATGCACATAATTTTCAGACGTACAAGACAAGAAGCATAGTGTACAACAAAACACTACATTAATGTTATTTAATGTAGTCAATTATTTAACTGGTCAATAAATACAATTAATACAGTTATTAAAACACCCCTTACATAAGAAATATAACTTATCAAACAAATTGTACAACGAAATAAAACACAATTACTGCATTAAATTTCACTACTACAAATAATAAAGCACATTAGCTGAATGAGACGGGGACGCGCCAAATGGGCTTGAGACCGAACGGCGCGGACCAACGGGCTCGAGCCCGGCAGACACGGCCAACGGTTTCGAGCCCGAACGGGTACGGGCTATACGAAATTCTTGATATCCGTAAATTTATTGTTAAAAAGAACATAATAAACTAAAATACATTATTCATCAAAAAATTTATTTGGGTACCGCCACGGCAACGCGCGTACCTCTGCTAGTTTTCATAACGTATAAAACCGTTTCAAATACATATTTGTTTGAGATTTGATAATGTTCCAAATGCATATAATATAAGTATTTGGCACTTCGTACCAACCATTCCAGATACATGAATATTTGGCACCAACAACATATAGCGTTCCAAATACATATACAAATTTGGCACCGGTGGTACCAGCGTCCCAAATACATAGCCCCATAATACATAAATATTTGGCATGGTAGAAACCGTTCCAAATACACATGTATTTGGCACCATTATTAGCAAACGTTCCAAACGCATACGTATTTGGAACACTTTCTTAATAGCCGTCCCAAATACCTACTTTTTTGTTTGTAATAATGATGTAAGTTACAAACATCATAGTCATAATATGAACTCAAATGATTAATAAGTATGATAAGTATATTTAATTTTTGTAAAGACTTCATGTTATCTATAGAACATTTCCGTCGCATAAACTTGAATACAAATACTAAATACATGATATACCAACTCAGGTCGAGAGTCGGAGTAGTTTGTTCATATTATCTACTTTGTTTTCCATCCAGAATACAATAACACCGAGATGAGTTCATAGTCCCACTTTTACATATTTTTTTTCTAAACTCGTGGGGAGATACATGCTACAAAAACTGAACACAAGTATTTTTCTGTATGCTATCCTGATTGATATTGCCTAAGTTACCTACTGATGCCACTAAAAGTCCCTCATATCATGAACCATTAATCACTTGCGAGTGAACGCGAATATCGTGAATAGATCTATTGGCAGTTGACCCCCCATTTGTGTTAGCCGGATAGGTAACCAAATGAACTTTAGTTGAGAATACTAGGAGAATGGCAAACTCCTACCAGAGGGCATTGTTGCTCACATCATCACTATGATGTTTGTAACTTACGTCATTATTATGACGCGTTCATGTTAAGGTTTGCGTGTCATGAGACTTACGGCAATATATTGTACTGCGATATTACTGCTTTTTACTACTGCTTATCTTGTGTTCAACAGATTATTATGCAAACACTATGGATTCACTCAACCTTTGTGTTGACTTTTTAGCATGTTTTATCTCAGGAAATTAGAGCACGATCTGTGCGGAGTGGCAATGGACTTTCTTATATAAAGGCGTCCATTTTGTTATCATTCACAAGAATAAAACTATGTATTTCCGTATTTCCTTTGGGACCTTTATTTTGTAAAACTCTGATTTAAATAAATGAATGATAACTGGTTTATCTAAAACGTCTCTTTTGAGCCGTTTATCTATTATTATGACTGTGCTCCATGAAGTAATACCCCAACCTTAATTCCGCTGCGTATACCAAATTTGGGGGTGTTACATAGTATATCGATGAATTATCACGATCTTATCATACCAATATATTATCAATGTCATTTCTAATCATCTTATTTCTTTCAAGGTCACAGCTCTCTTGGGACGATACTTGGATTTACCTAAGGCTTTACTTCATCTGATCGGGTTCTCTGCCCATTAGTACGTGTTTATCCTAAGTTTTCTAAGTTTTATAAATATTAAAAGCAGGATGAAATAGCACATCAAAAGGCTTGTTGCATATGCTAAATGCAACCGTGATTCCTACGAAAGTGAGTTAGATTTCTTTTATTTTTGTTTTTGTTTTTCTTTTTAGAATTATGCTTGTTGGTTAGTTGTGATTTCAGGGATCGAAGTTTGCTCGTGGATGCTTAAACGAAGGCACGATTTTCTTCGTGGGCCTTCTTTCTTTTTAGGAGCGAATTTCAGGGAAGTTCTCGCTCTAATTCTACTTTCTCTTCACCTTTATTTAACGTTTAGTACAAAAGGGACTTTGTACATCTCAAGTTGGGGGACGGGAGAAGAATTATTACTTGAAAAACATGTGTCGAGTGTGTGTGTTGAAGTGTGATACGCTATAAGTGTTTAAAGATAAATGGGTAACGAGACTTCTACAACTAACATAAGTCATATATGGTGATTATGGTGGTTATAAAATGTATTTTCTTGGTTCGCTAACACCCTAATGACTTGATCTTACATTTTTAAAGCATTCATACGATGGATTACTTGCATGTCTTAGATTCTATAACTTATTTAATGTGCGATGCAAAAGGATAACGTGAGCAAGGATGATTTTTAAAAAGAATTGCAAGACACTTACTACACCCAATGGCGGTGATGAACTTCGAAAGGATTTGGACGTGACTAAGGACTTTCGTGCTTCTTCTAAACAGTGACCTAGCTACAACACCTTTAACGATTTGTTTCCCCCCTCTTAACTTCACAGTGAACGATTTCCCAAATTGTGTGGAGAAGGTTTGAGTGAGGTTTGTAAGTGATGAGATTTGGTGGTTCACGTCATGCGTTTTGAGTAGCTTTTTATAGTGAAAGAATGCATGGCTTGCCTCTTATTTTATTTATGCTTCTACCTAGTTCCAAAAAAGGTAGAAAAGTGTATGGAAGTCTTGAGCATGCTCGATCTCAACAAGTTTTAAGGGCATAAACTTGGTTTGGTCTTGTCAACACAAGCATGGGAAACATATTATTTGGTGGTTAATAAGGTCAAAGGTGGTCAAAACTAGCTTAGGTTATTATTATATTGTGTTAGGGTGGCCTAAATATGTGTTTGTCTCCTTTGGCTACATATACACGCAAGGAAGTATGGATCCAAAAGATGGTGTGTGTCGAATGATCTCAGATACATGAAATAACTGTATCACAAATTTTTACTTTGATTCTAATTTGATCATTCACATAATTATGGTGCGTTTGGGCTGAGAAATGAACGGGCTAAGGCCCAAGCAATCCATGAAGGTTATGGTGGATTAATGACTACACGAGCCCAAACAAATAAAAAGGGTTATGGGCCGGTTGGAATTGGCCATGGTGGAACTCAAAGTAGTCAAACTGGCGCTAAACAAAAATGTTCAAGTGCTAAGGGAAAAGGTAAATAAGTGCCTCAAAAGGTTGCATCAAAGAAGACATATCCTACATGTAACAAAGTTTCAGCAGATAAACAAGCTGAAGATACAGGTGTTATTGAAAGTCAAGATGATGCAATTGAAGGAACTTATGTTCAATCTGAAATTCAAGATCAAGCTACTCAAGATGTTGCAACAGACAAACAAGGTGAAGTTCCAGGTGTTCATTCTAAGAGTCAAGTTCAAGCTACTGATGATCCCAGCATACATAATGAATCCCAGTCTCAATCCCAGCAACATGATCAATCATAGTCTCACTCTCAGGTCCATTCAAGTAGTGTGCAAGCAGTTTCTGTTTCATCCTAGCTTACTGCACGAAGAATGATGGCCTCGCCATAGGTCAATTCTGTTATGCTAATGAACTAGACAATATTTCTTTTTGTTTGCTATGGATAAGTTATGTACTCTAAAAACATATGTGTGTGTCTAACTCTAATTATCATGATTTGAAAAGTATGAAATTTTATGCATTTGGAATTATATCCATTTGCATTATCTATGGAACCATGTTATGTTTGTGTATTTTCATTGTGTGCATAATGCGCATCTTGTGTGGACTGTATTTTATAGTTAAGTCTATGACTGCATCACCTTCTACTACAAATTGATAAAGGCAAAACTAACCAAAGTCAATACTTCATAAGAATGTTGACAATTAAAAGTCAAAACTGACCAAATTGATAACCATCTGCATAAAGATGAGGCAATCAATCCAAAACTAACCAAAGTCAATACTTCATAACAATGTTGATAATTAAAAGTCAAATCTAACCAAATTGATAACCATCTGCATAAAGATGAGGCAATCAATCCAAAACTAACCAAAGACAATACTTCATAACAATGTGGAAAATTAAAAGTCAAATCTAACCAAATTAATAAGCATCTGCATAAACATAAGGTAAACTCAGCAAAAGAACAAAATTCATATCCATGTGGGAGACAAAGTTACTACCATTCAAGATAATCTAAAGTTAGAACATACTACATAATAGTTTGGTCAAGGTTCTTACACTACCATGATGGCATAACAAGTAATTACATTTTCACATAACAGAAAACACGGCCATCATACATTAACGCTAAAAAGTTAACCAAGTGCATAAACAATCAAGAACAATATCCAACTGAGCACCAGGTAAATCTTTCACTTCCATACATCACCTTGAGCAGCTTCCAAACTTTCCTCCAGCTCATTTCTCCCCTTCAAAAGTCTTGGTCGTTCTAAAAAAAAATAAAAAAAAATAAAAAAATAATAAAAAAAAATCTTGAACGAGCACACATTTCAGGATCATACCATCCTATCCACCGAAAAGAAGACCCCTAATTATAAATATGGCAAGTCATTAAACAACCACCATTGTTACAATTTACTTTGCTACTTTCGAAAACAAACGAGTACAATAAATCTTAAAACGAACTTACTTGATCAGGACAACTATAGAATCGATGCCCTGGGTTGGCCGAGGTCCACGAAGTGCGAGTTATCGCTTGCTTACCACACCAGCTGCGTACCATGTTGAAAGGTTTAATGATTTGTAGAAGAAATGTGTTGGGGGAAAGTTTCGGGATGATAAGTGACGATACAATTGTGGCTCAAAGTAATATATGGAACTGAAACACTGTACAACGGCTTAAAATAGGAAGCTACAGTGAAAGACAATTTTGCCCTCACCAATAATTCATTGACCTGAGCATTATGGGGTGAGGGACGCAATCGGTCTTAAAACCCCAAGTTTTAGACTCACGGCGACGATTTTTTTCAAGTTTAAGGCCCTGGCGATGCTTTCTGGCAAGTTTAGGGACCAACTGTATATTTTTGTCTTTTTTTTTATTAGTTTTTGTAAGGTATGTTTTTGTTGTGGTTGACTTATTAGCAAATGTTGAGTGTAGTCTTGAAAAGGAAAAGTTGATATAACGTTGATGTGCCAAAGGATGACCAGAACATTATATGGTTGCCCCGTTGGCCTCAAGTTAAAAGGTTTGAGATAAAAATGTATCATGTGGTAGAAAACAAGATTTTCATCAGGATACGAAAAAGAATGCATATGACTTTCTTAACCAATTAAACAAATGGCGGGTCATACTATAAGAACCCCCATGATGTGACATAAGGGGGGTTTGGTCAAAACATTATTTTTGTCTCCCTTTGTTTCCAGTATAACACAGTTTTTTGTTAGTTTATGTTTCATATTTTTGACAGTTTTAAGCGTTTTACTTATTAAACTTTATATTTTATGTTTCATACTTTCAGGTTTATAGTTTTTTTATATATAAAAAAAAAAGAAATTAAATTGTGAGGGGGTGCCTTTTGTAAATTTAAAAGGGTTTGTATATCTCACCCCTAAACAAAGTAAAATCCAGAACATCCAAAAAAAAAAAAAAGACAGGTAGAAAGATGCTTTTTTAATCCACCATTTATAGGGGTCAAAATTGTGCACTTCCAAAGCATTCCACAACTGTAACCACTAACCACATAAAGTACAAGACATGAAAGTACCATTTCATTAAATTCACAAATATCATCTGTGGACAAAAATCAAGAAACCACCATACTTTTACAGCTATAAAAAACTGTGGGTCACATCACATGGTAAAAACATTAAAAGCCAATCATTCACTACATTGTAAAAGAATCCTCAGAAAGACCAGTTGGAAATTGGAATCACAGTCGCACTTAAAAAGCTTTACAGAATATATTGGAAAATGAAAAGAAACCAAAAAAAAAAAAGTAGATCTCAAAATTTATACTAAACCATTAAAAAGTTGCAAATTCCTAACTAGCAAACCATTGTTGTCTCATTGGCAAAATGCCGCTAAGGCCTAAGGGACGCTTTGCATGAACCTCGTAAGAGATGTTTTGTATGAACGTCGTAAATTAGCTTAGTCGATACAGCTCTACTAAAAAAAACAATCAAATGAATCATTAGGCATTTCATTTGCACCAATAAAGATCACAAAGTTAGACTATTACAAAACTATTCCCCTTTTCAAGAAGCAAGAAAAACAAACTTGTAGGGTGGGGGTCAACATAAAAAGTCAAGACTACTAAGAATCCTAAAAAAACTCTGGGCTTTTTTTTCTTTTTTTATAAAAAAAAGCAGATTAGAAAAGCAAAGTTAGACGCTAGCATACTCTTAAACTAGCGACCTTTTTCTATGTGGCAACCTCCGGTGATGACATGGAGCTGACTTGTAACCGAGTGTAATGAAACTCTATCTGTAGTCGCTGATGAATTGTGGTCGGTGAGATTAAACCTTTCTTGATATCTACTTCAAGTTCCCTGATAGGGATAGCAGCCAAGAAGTTCTTGATGTACTCCTTACAACACACTTTCCCATTGCAAAGAACCTCAAATTCGCTCGAATTCTTGGCTGACTCATCAGAAAGATCCTCCAAAATGCTGATCTGATCGGGAATAATATCCTCAGAAACGGGTATCTTGAAGATTGTAGTGTCTCGATCAAACTTTAAGATGTAAGCTTGATCGCACCCCTCAAAGAGCCTCTCACCTAAACTGTCGATTAGGTAAAAAGCTTCAGGTTCCACTTTTAATACAAAAAAGTGGTCGTTCCAGCTTACAATGTAGACAAGGGGTTCACTATCATTAGAAAGATCTGACTCACGGCTGATCTCATCCCACATACTATCAAACGACATTACTCCTTGTAAAAATTCAAATTTACCCTCTTCGACTTGTTCTGGATGAAAGAACCCGACAAAAGATTTCCCTTGGACTACAGAAATAGGTCGTATATTGGCTTGGATGATGGTTTCAAGATCGAAATGCTTGTCAGGAAATTGTGATCTGTAAACTTCGTTCTCACATAGGTTCCTCCATTCTAAAGAGCCTTCTCTGATTAAAGAGTCGAGTTGGGACTTAATCGGCATTAGACCATGGTTATTTGCAAACCAGTCAGCAATCACTGCCACTAGAGCGGTACATGCACTCTCTCCCGCTGCGCGTTCACTCCGTTGATCAATGGATGCAAAAAAGACTTGTGTTTGAAGTTTCATGGACCCATCACGGCTGATTATATCCTTCTGCTCCCAGTTTCCAACAGCAAAATTGTCGTCCCCAAAGTCAGATATCGAAGATTGGTAAAAAGAAGAATCTTCGGACGCCTTGTGCCACTGTCATTTGTTTAGTCAACGTCAGCAACTAGCAACTTGCCTAAAGTACGTTATGAGAAGTTGCTAACAATAAAATCTTGCAAACCCATTTCAATATAGACAGTTGTGTAAGTTACGATGAACATGGAGAAACATAAATGTAACTTAAAAAAATTTCCAAACGAAGCATGCAATTTTAAAAAATTCAAAGAGAGAATGATACAATTTCCAAAAGATACAAATTTTACTATCAGTTTTCAATGAAAACATGGAAAATTAAATGGAACTCAAAAACTTACCAACTAAAAAATAAAAAATAAAAAAAAATACAAAGATGCAATATTTAAAGATTTAAATTGGGATTATGATACATTTGTGCAAATAAGTAAATGCTTTGCGATAAATTGAAGCAAAAGAATCAGAAGATTTACCCCAAGAGACTCATCGGAACTGAGCTGGCGTCGGTCAAAGTCAATGTCGTCACCACCTTCTTCACCATTATCTTTCTTTAACAACGGCTCGCCTTTGACTTTTGGTGATTTAAAGTTCAGTTTCCTCTTCTTCCAAGGTAAAATACTGCGTTTGGAGTTATGAGCGAGATACCCTTCCAAAACAGAAGCATCTGCATCCTCTTTCTGAGAGCAACCCACATCAGACTTACGGTGACTATAATAAACACTGTTTTCATAAAGAGACCCTCCAGTATAATTTGCATTCGCCAGTGAGCCATAGCAAAACGACTTCCTAAAAGTCACATTCTCATTTTTATTATCGTGAGGTTCTCGTTCATCTGATTCAGAAAGTGAATCTGAGTCAAATGGGTAGGTATCATCACCCTCTTCGCTCCTGCTTTCGCTGATTTCATTATCTTCTTCACGCGAAGTTTTTTTGGCACGCCTGATTGACACGTAGTCCTTTAAAATCTTGACTTTTCTTAACCCAGCTTTAAATGCAGAAAACTCGTCTTTTTCTCCAGATGGATTATCTGTTGTTTGAGTTTGAGTTTGCGTTTGAGTTTGAGTTTGAGTTTGACTCTGTATCGACTCCGTTGATTCTTGAGCAGCTCTCAGTTCTACTAAACAAAGTGATATCTGCATCACATCCTTAAAAAATCAAGATCTCGAAGGCAAATATGGAAGTAAATATTTTTCGCATTTTGGCAAGGTTTCAATCACTGATCAATACAAATTATTGATAACATTGACTAATACACAAGAAATTGTTCTTGTGAAAATGCCAAAAGAGCATTATCATTTACCAGAATCTTAAAAAAAGGATCCATATTTGACACTTTTTGTCCAAACGACAAAATTGCTCATTCTTAAAAATCACATTGTTTTCCCCCATTTTGCACAAATCACATTGTTTTCCCCCATTTTTTCAAAATAATGGAATGTTTATAACGAACAGCCACGTAAAATGATGTTTGGGATTATAACAACATGTTTTAATCTCAGACTAACACAATAGAATTTCACTCAAACTATGTGCTTAATTAACCATTGTGTTAATTTAATACACAGAAAGTCCAAGATATTCAATAAGGAAGGTATTGTGTTAATCATGGAACTAGGAGAGTGATGATCGATAATGAGAGACTATAGTATCAAAATGCTATAACGGTACATACATGTAAAGAAGGTTGAGAATCAGTTGTTCCACAGGAGGCGGTAAGAGGAATATTGAGATCTAACTCTTTTTCTTCAGTCATAGAAGCATAATCAGCAAGGTTCAATGATGCAGTTCCAATTACAGAAACCTTATTTTTCGGCCCTGAGCTTACTCCCTGTTTAAAAAAAAAAACACGGTGATTATGAGTCTAGAATAAAAGTAAGGATGTATTAATGGACTGGCATCACTTATCATCAACATAGGAAATTCACTGCCATAGAAAAGCATAACGGCTGATTGGTGATGTCACAAAAATGCTTTTACAAGGGTTTTCCATGCCAATACACATTTTTTTTCATTCGATGACACAAAAAAATACAATGTGCACAATATGATCATGCACATAACACAGCAATAAGTAAAAACCTAAAAGGGTAATATAGATCATGTATGTAACACGATAATATAGATAAAATAAATAGCATAATATAGTATAGAGTTAACCCTCAACCCAATTCAGATACACTTATCATTTTCTAAACCTAAACTAACACCACGATTGTAGTACTTCTCACTTTTTTTAAAGCTTCCTTTATTCGAAAAGATATCTTAAAAAAGGCTTTGTCAAGTTAAAAGATCAGATGGACCTAAAAAGGTCATTCTAATAGTATTAGCATATACTCGAAATCACAATAACACAGATCAAGACTTTAAAAGGTATACAATCAACTATAACATCACATTTAACAACAACCATAACCCTAATTACACCCACATCAAGATCTTTGTGTTGCCAGATATTAAACTTTTGCTACCTAACAACATACGCATAAAAAAGGTACCACTAGTATAAAATTTCCCAAAAACAGTAAACAAAAAAATGAGCTACATATGTTGTTTTAATCTATCAAATATCACTCTAAATCAAAGATTCATATCCTCAAAAAAAAAAAAAAAACTAAACTAAACTTAAAATTAACTTAACTACTTAAATATAAAAAACTTACATTCAAGACAGTAAAACCAATCTCCCAAGGATAAAACACATTCTCCTTACACCCACTAAGACTACAAACACAACTAAACTCCTGATCCCACAAAACGACACCGTTTTGCATAGCCACTTCTTCTTTAGTAACATCTCTTTTAACTGATCTCCTAAATGTAGTCTTGGATCCTTTCCATCTAACTTCCACAGCCCTCATGATATTATCTTTCTGTGCACCACCCTCATGCACTGGATCACTGCCACTATTACATTCCATTTTCTTTATAACTAATTTTACTTCAAATTTCTTGGATAAAAGTGGAGGCCATGGTCTCCATTTTATAATATTGCTTACCATTTTTACTTATTAATTTGTGGGTTTCATGGAATAAAAATTGGTTTTTTGAAGTGGGTTTTTGTTTTTCTGAAATGGGTTTTTGTTATTTTTGGAAAAAAAGACTAAAAATTTGGGGGTTTTATATGATAAAGATTGGTTTTTTGATATGGGTTTTTTTATTTTTGGAAAAAGATTTATAATTTGGGGGTTTTATGGAACAAAAATTGGTTTTTGTTTTTCTGAAATGGGTTTTGGTTATTTTTGGAAAAAAGATTAAAATTTTGGGGGTTTTATAGGATTTAAATTGGTTTTTTGATATGGGTTTTTTGTTTTTTGAAATGGGTTTTGTTTATTTTGGGAAAAAGATTGGTTTTTTTATATGGGTTTTGCTTATTTTGGGGAAAAGATTTATTAAAGATTGGTTTTTTTATATGGGTTTTGCTTATTTTGGGAAAAAGATTTAAACTTTTGGGGGATTTATGGAATAAAGATTGGTTTTTTGAAGTGGGTTTTGGTTATTCTGGGAATAAAAGATTTTACATTTTGATAAAGATGGTTTCTGTTTTGGTGATTTGATTTGAGTTGTGATGGTGATTCTGGAGTGAAGTGGTTGGTTTGGATGTGATTTGTGGGAGAGCGAAAGAGAAGTTGAGACTTGAGAGAGTGAGCTTGTGACTTTGTGCAAGTGTGTTGTTGTTGGATATTGGATACTTGGATATTTCAAAGTGAGTAGGAGTGATAATTTCAAGAAAAGTTTGGGTGGTTTAGTCTATGTGTAATGGCAAGAAATTGGATGCTTCCTCAGCCCTATATGGCACCAACCCAGCATGTCTCACCCCCCATTACCAATCTTTCCAACGCGTCACATTTCAAGAAAAAACAAAAGTCGATGGCATATTCATATGCAATCTAGTTGTGTTTAGAGTTTGTATGTGGCGTGTTTTATTACATAATTTTTTTAGATATTTTTTAATAGTGTTTTTATTTCTTTGTACACTAAACTGGTCATTAAGTTGTATTGTAAAGAAAAAATTGATATGCACTGAAAATGAGGGTCACATAAGGGTCATTATTGTTGGTTTGTGGAAGTTGAAAACACGACAAAACGACTAAGAGTGTGTGAGCCGATGGGGCACACACGATAAACACGAGTATACGTGTAGAACGTAATATATAACTTGAATAAATATATACCCGATATGATGTAACTTGACCCGATCATTAATTCGAACTATGGGCTGTTCTTGGACATGACATGGGATGATTTGAATTTTTGCCTTGGGCCTTGATAACTCACTGATCGGGCACAAGGAGGGAAAAGATTGCATGGGCTTTGGCTTGGGTTTCAAGCTTGTCGACCAATCTACTGATTCCAAGTTGGAAGTCAGTTTGTTTGCTATATAAACAAACAATCTCTCCTCAAACAGGTACGCATAATCATACCTCCACAATACCTAAACCGATCACAACAGCTTCTGGAAACAATCCCAAAGTCGACTGACTTCTAGTCGACTAGTTTTTGTGTTTGGTTTTCGTTCTATCTCCACTTGCTACGAATCAAGGTGTTAGGGAATTGAAAGATTGGTATTGATCCTTGTTCGTGCTCCTCCGGACAAAACAAGGCAGAATATATCGGACACATCTGTCCGATATCGGGTTAAAGAGATAACAACTTCTTGGCTGTTTTGGTATTCACGGACAGTAGCAAGCATGGCTTGGGTTTTATTGTTTGTGTATTATTCATGTGTAGGTGTCTAAGTGTTGATTGATTTTATTAATACGTTCTCGACTAGCTTCAATATCGAACGTATACGTTATCGGGTTTGTGTGTGATACTCATTGAGGTATCTATTTTTGATACTCGGGTTTTCTATTGGTTTCTTGTTCGTTACTAAAGTCCAATTGCCAAGCAAGGTTAGGTTTTCTTTTATCCCTTTTATTAATTAATTGTTTATTAATTAATTGTTTATTAATTACGTGTTTAACCTAATTCCAAATACTAGATCCATATCCGCTGCATACTCGTAAAGGTTAATGGTTAACTTAGTTCTAAAATCCCAACAACTATTACAACCGGTCTAATAGATAGTGTTCTTTTGAAAATTTATAAGAAAGCAAAACAAAATCTTGAGCAACATAGATAATGTAGTGTAAAGTGAATATAATATTATGGGTTAAAATTCTAATCTCATACTCTCGTCTTAAAGTATAAGTTTGCTTTACTATTTGGTACTTGCGCGTTGCCCGGCGGATACTTTTATATAAAATTTTTCAGTAAATCATGTTTTTTTAATTTAATACGTTTTTTATGATAATAAATTTACGGATACCAATAATTTCATGGCGCATATTTCAACTCTTTAACCATTGATAATATTTTCCGTCATACAATTATGATAATAAATATTTTAGTAAGCAACAATTTTTCGTTGGTCACAATGACTATTTAATTTATATAAAATTTTAGTAAGTAACAACTTGAGAGAATCATTTTCCTTTTTAATTAGTATGTTCGGTCTCTTTGTTACAATAAGCTGGTAATAAAATTGTATTGTAAAGAAAAAATCCATATGACATTAGAGATGAAGGTCACATGAGGGTCACTGTTACACCTAGTCTAATAGATAGCGTCCTTTTGAACAAAATTTATATGAAAGCAAAACATAATCTTGAGCAACATAGATTATGTAGTGTAAATTGGATATTATGGGTTAAAATTCTAATGTGATACTCTCTTGTTTCAAAATATAAGTTCACTTTACTATTTGATATTCGCGCGTTGCGCGGTGGGTACTCTGAAATAAATTGTTTCGGCGAACAATATTTTTTTAATTTAATACGTTTTTTATAACAATAAATTTACGATGTCAATAATTTTATGGCGCATATTTCAAGTCTTTAAATAAAAATAATGTTTTTCGTCATACAATTGTGATAATAAATATTTATTATATTTTCGTTGTTCACAATGACTATTTAATTTATATAAAATTAAGCTTTATGAATAGGGGTGTAAAAGAAATATGTGAAACCAACAAACCGAGTCAACCCGCTCAATCAGAAATCGCAAAAAACGATAACAAATAGACAGAAACCCAAAAAACCCGAAATCGTAGAACCCTCTTATCACGTTTCGATTTCAGTTTTTATTTTCAAATATTTACGGTTACCCGAATCAAAGTGTGTTTAACATACATGTAGTTTTTTAACAACATATTCATATAAGTGTACGAGCATTCACTATATGTATTCAAGTTTAATGTTTTTTTATATGTCTTGACTTAGATGCTTTGTTTGTTGTGTTTAGTTAGATCGTACATTAAGCTTTATTAGTTGTAAGGCTTAATATTGTATTTATGAATAAATTTAGTGCATAAATGAATGAATGTCATTCCTCTATTATATGTAATATAGATATAAATACAGATTGTGTATTGACCATGGATCGGTCAATGAAAGGCGTTGACAAACTCGTTTTTTTCTTTTTTTTTCTTTTATTTTAAATAGTAAAAGAGGAAAAGGCATGAATAACAGAATTGTGTGAAATAAGTTAATTTTATTCGGTTGAGGTATCTTGATTGAGAATAAAATATTCTCCCCCAAATCGAAAGAGAGGCCTTCTTGTACGAGTAGTGAAGAACTAAATTGGAACTTTTGTTGATTGTTGACCAACGAAAAAAAAGGGAGAAAACCAACAAAGGTGGCTCTTCGGGGCGGTGAAGTGGACACACCTTTATTCCAGCCAAAAACGGGAAAAGTCTTTTCAGAAAATCGCCGGCTGTTGGTCTGGAAAAACATGTATCTTATAAGAGTTTACTTGGATTTTTACATTTTTACAACAATCATGTCTATAATACCATAGATCCATTGTCATCATATCCTATGAGATGATTTTTACTTACACATTATACTATATACTAAATGTGAAACAAACGGTGTTACCCATTGTTAACACCGTTAATGTTGTGTCCAAAGGTGATTGATTCTTATCAATGTGTTGCCTTAATGTTATTGGATGAAGTATATATGTGAGTGATTTTCTAGAGTTGTTTTCAACTGTAGCACACTGTTACAAAACGTTAAGTTTAACGGTTACTGTGCATTCTGCCCCTTTCAGGCTCTTCTTCTTCTCCATTTTACCTAATTCATACTCACAAAAAACACACACACCCACCTCTTTATCTCTTTCAATTTCTCTCTAGAAATTTCTCTTGCATCTGGCTTCTCCTACATCTCTTCATCTTAGATCAACATCATCTAAAACCTAATTAAAGGAACATGAATCGATAACATACTGTCTGCAAACTTGATGTTTTTTTTCTTGGTAATTTATGTTTTTAGGTTTACATAAAAAAAATAGGGGATTTTTTTTTTATGTTTTGATTAGTTAGAATTTAAGTTTATATGTGTGATTGATGACTTGGGTTGTTGATTTTCTAAGTGAAAAAGAGTTTATTTGAGCTTATACTTTCGCTGGCAAAAAAGAAAAGAAAAACATTGATATACGGATTTGTATTGATTGATACAGTTTTCAATTTAGTTGGGCTTTATTTATTTTGGTAGTTTAGATGATATTGGTTTGTATTGAATTAATAATATTATTTAGGATGTTAACAAAATATAATTCTTTTATGTCGGATTGAATGGTGCTTACAATGTGTTTGACGAAATGTTATATGCTTTGGCTGAAAGGTAATAAGTTGGATCGTGACAATGGTGCTGGAGCTGAGGCTGAGAATCTAAATCAACAAAGTTCTTCTTCTTCCTCTTTGGTTTTTCAAAGGAGTCAGAGTTATGCTTTGATGAAACAACAAATGGAACTGCCGGCCAAATCTGAGGTTACTTTATTAATTTTGTTATTCAAATGTAGTTTTGGTTAGGAACTGGTGATGTAATGTTAATATGCGGTGTAGGATTATTAAGAGGAGGAGATGGGGAAGCAAGAATCAAGTGTGGGAGGTGGTGGAGTAGGTCAAAGCTTGGAGCCTAAGAGAAGCATTTTGTGAAACATCTCCGGTGGAGTGGAGGTGGGGATAAAACCGAAGTTGGTGGGCATTTACAGTGGATGAGGGCCAACGCCAGTGGCAAAGGCGGAAGACTAATATCCGCAGTGGTGGTGAAGGGTGTAGCGGGGTAGGAGCATCATGTACTACAATATGCGTTGCTCGTGGTTGGCTTAGTTTTATCCATTTTATTTTATATTAACTGTAATGATTAAATCTATGAAATTCAAGTAAGTGGAATAAGATATACCGTAATATAAGAAAATGGTGTTTCAGGTCCTAAAGATGAGCCAACGAGTGAAAGTGAAGGATCGTGATCAAACAATGGTACATGCCATTCCCATGCATGACGGCTGCAGCTGAACCAGTAGTGGTGGCTGAAAATACACCTGCTCAGCTTGCTAAGTTGGCCACGATGTCCAAAGACATGGAAATAATAACCTGATTCGCAACAGGTATCAAATTCAAACTTTTTACTCAATAGAAGAAGTGTGCTTATTAAAAAGGTGTTTGGTTTTTTATGTTACTGTTATTCGTCGGCTTGTTTTCATGATTAAGCTGCAGTGGACTTACGTGACTATGCAGCGTATTTGAATTCTAGGTTATTTTCATATTCAGTTTTGGGTTCATATTAGTAATTTTAAGTCTAACCGGAGATTAGGTAACAAGGACGATAGCAAAGTTACATGAATAAGATTTGGGATCTTTGGGATGAGACATCGCAACACGAAACAACTAGAATAATGCGTGTTTTTTAAAAATATTTTATAAACATTGGCGTCTTAGCTATGATTATGAAAAGTTATACTTTTTTTAATGGCTTATAACTGAAGGTGTAGTGTAATATGACTTTGTAATTGTTGATCCATTTCGGACCAAACGATAACACTATATTAAAAAGGCCAATATTATTGTGAATTGTGTTAATCTTAAAATATAAAAACAAAAATAAACCGGTTCACTAATATGTACTTTTTTTCTTCATATATTAGGTGTTTGAGATTCGTCCTGATACCGAGTGGGATAAAGGTCGGGAATTGGAGTATTTACTCAAGACACTAGAATATGAAATTCAAATGTTGTTCTTCCTATCTATATTAGAGATCATCGAACAGATGAATATGCATTCAAGGTATGAAATAAATAACATCAGTCCATATCATACCAGTCATGTACAATGTGCTAAGGCGTGGTCTCATGTAGGTGAAGTGCTAGCAAATTCGAAAGCAAAGTAAAGCTCCTCAAGCTGCAGGAGCAATTCATACTGATTTTGAAAGAGGATTTATTTGTGCTGAGTTCCTTACTTGCTCCAAGAGTTTCATCAACTTTGTGGAAAACTAGTAGGGGGTTGAATAGTTTTACCGATTAAAACTTCATTTTAAACTATCTAGATCGACTTATATCAATCTATTTAATGTGTGTGTTGGATGTTGATAGATAAGCATATAAATGAGTAAAGCAAAGATAAATAGTAAGAAACACAAAACCACGACGCGAGTATTTATAGTGGTTCGGCTACAAGGACACCTTCCTTGCCCTACTTCACTCCCCGAGTCACCTACTTGTGAGTTCGTAAGCACTACACAACACAAGCTCCTTGTGGACGATAAGCCTTCAAACGTCGCCTCTTTATCCGGTACAAGGCTAGACACCGGTTCTTCCACGAGGTAGAACCAAACCTATCACAACGTCGCCTACACTTTATCCGGTACAAGGCTAGATACCGAGTTTCATTACAAAGGAGGAACTACTACACAAAACAACACAACTACCCCAAAAGAGGCACACTCCTTGTTACAACATCATAAGGATATCAAGATCCTTTAACCCAAACTAATCTATCTTGTACATCGATGAACCATATCGAATATACACCCTTGGCACCTTTCACTAATGCCTTTGACACCACCCTTCGGCACCTTTCACTAATGCCTTTGTCTTGACTCTTTGGCACCTTTCACTAATGCCTTCAACACGGACTTTTGACACCTTTCACTAATGCCTTCGACTCGAGCCTTCGGCACCTTTCACTAATGCCTTCAACACAATACTTCTAGGGAAGGAGGAAAGAACTATCAACAAGATAACTTCAGTAGTCTTGATGATGACGAAGCTTGGCAACTCATGGACTTAAGCTTTTTCGACTTCAAGAGGTGGTGATCTCGCCTTTAAGAGGAACCTAGAGAATCACACAAACAAAAAATTACATAGAAAGATCCTTTGGATCTGATGTTAGAGAGTTTACAATATTAAGAGAGAGTATGTTTAAAAGGGGTGAGTTACAATAAAGAAATGACTCACTATTTATAGGCAAAAAACTCTATTGTTCCCCGGATCCCACGGATCCCTTACTTGAGGGATTCGTCCAGTGTAATCCTAGGGATCCGTGGACGCTCCTCACTATTTGGGTTGTGGGTCATGGATCATGGGTTATGGGTCATGGACTTTGGTTCATGGATACCCAAATAGATACAATGTATCTAGACATTGGATCATGGGTCATGGATCATGGTCCATGGATTGTACCCAACATGACTTCATGCATGATGTCATGCAATGGGTCATGAGTTATGAATAAAGCTCCATGGGTATGTGTCATGGACTTTGGGTTTTACCCAACCACATTCAATGTATCTAGTCAATTGGTCAAGTATTTAGATTATTACCCATTACCTTGCCCATTGCAATATAAGTTATGCACATTTCCATATTATGTAAACACTAGTTGTTATACATATGTATTTCTATAAAATGTAAACACTATTGCTTTGTTTAGTATTTTATATGAAAATGTAAGTGTGTTAGTAAACTATTGGCTTAAACTATTTACGTATTATATATGTTTCGTTAAAATGATTTTACGTTTGTTATCGACAAAACAATAGAAGATCGTAAAATATAAATAAACATTTTTACGGCTTATTTGTATTAACAATCTCCCCATTTTTGTTGATGACAAAACATAAGAATATTTTAAGGAAAAACTAAATTGTGAAAATTTTGAATTGAGTTTTACTCTTTTCTCCCCTTTTGTCAAAAACAAAAAAAGAGCCGCCGAAGAAAACTAACACTGTTTTAAGAAAAATGTATAAATTAATTTAAATGAAAAATAGAGAGTAAGAGAAGAGAAGAAATCTGCCTAGCTCCCCCTTGACGGATGCTTCCCTTTTTGAGGGCCAAGTAATTAGGAGGACTAAGCGAGTGTTTTGCAATTATGTTTGCAAAAGGTTTCGTCTTTTGACGAACATGCTCCCCCTTGACAAGTGATTCCCTTTGTGAGGGCGTCAAGTAATAACGAAATCCTAAGTGAAAGTATTGCAAGCATTTTTGCAATATTTTTCTTTGACAAGAAGCTCCCCCTTGTTGAGGGTGTCAAAGTCTTCATGTGTATTTTTTGAAAATCTACAAAACAAATGTTAGAAAGCAAGTATATGGTGCATAATTTCCTGCAAATGAGATTCAAATTAGAGATAAAAATTGTTTCTGTTGCACGGATCCCACGGTCCCTTCATGAGAGGGATCCGTCTAGGCAAAAGTGAGGGATCTGTAACCTGCATTCTTTTAACAAAGAATGTAGATGTAAAATGTGGTGTCAACATCAACAATAGTTATGTATTAAGGTACCAAACATATTTTCAAGACCACATAGCATACAACATGTAATATCGTTCAATAAAAATGAGAGAAATGATGTACATAACTCTAAAACTAAGAAAATGATCCAAACATGAAGTATGATTCCTAATCAATCTAAGTTAAGCCTAAGACTAGAACACTACTTGAATTCCTAAGCTTAAGGAACTTTAGGTTGGTTGACCTCATCGAAACGTTTCGGAGGTGATAGAACATGAAACGTAGCTCGTCAGCGACTTCATGTACTAAACCTTCAACATGTTGACAATGATAACAATCTTTTTCATGGCTAGGGAATGGTGGTGGTAGGAAGGGAGTGGTTTGAGATGGAAGGTTGGGTTGAGGTTCCACAAAGGAATGAGGGATTTGTGGAGGCACATTTGGAGGTGGTTCAACCAAGGATGCTTGTGGTGGTAGAGATGTGTCTACTTCCATGTGATCCGGTTGTTGATTCCTCATAATCCAAAATAGACTATTTGAGGGTGATGGAGAAAAGGATACCGGTGCTAGTGTTGTTTCAACACCATGGTTTTATTGTTGCGCTATTCTATCAATTGAGGATAATGTTGGCAATGGTGGAGGATGAGATGGCCTAGAAGGCAAGTCTTCTAAATTGTAGAGGTGTGGAGATGAAAGTGGAGTGGTGAATGATATGGCTTTTGGCACTAAGGGTGATGGTTTATTGGAAATAAGGGTGTTTGGTTTAGGAGGTATAGTAGTGTTTTGCAAAGGTAGTTTTGTGGGAATAATCCTTTTAGGGATTGGTTTGATTGGTTGAGTTGGTTGAGAGGGAATCCTAGCATTTGTGGTTTTAACGGGTGATGATTTGGTTGAAGAGATTTCGCGGAACAACCCCATAGCAAGGTTCTTGGGTGGTCCTTTGGTGGATGAGTTAGCATTAGGAGCTTTCTCATGATGAAATGGTAAATGGATAGTGATCTAGAGGCTTTTAGTTGCTGAGAATGATGTTATGAATGGTGACTTAGAGGTACTAATAACGGAGTTTATAAAGAAAAGGAATTGGTAAGTGAATTTAAAGCTTAAACCACTAAGATCCTTCAAAATGCAATGATTTTCATGCACAAGAGTCAATTTTAGGTCAGACCACCAGAGAAGTTAATTAAGGCAAGATGGAGTGTTCAAGTTGGCAAAGAAAGCTTGAAATGATTGTTTTAGCTAGGATTAGCTAAGTCTGCAGGCCTTCCTCCAATGAGGGATCCGCCTGGCTAAGCCTAGGGATCCGCTCGCCAGCCAAAAGAAAGGAAACGATGTTTTGTAAGGTCTAGTACCTATACATCTTGAGTGTTTCCGTCTTCAGGTGTCTTACATGAAGATGGACTTAAATGATCAGAAAGAGTGATGGTAGCTAATGATTGTCTTTTATGGAAGAAAATGGGGTTTTAAAGTACCAATGGGTGATCAAAGATGACACTAAGAAATTTGAGAGTGTCATGTGGTGTTAAATGATCCTAGAGATCAGATGGTAACTTAAGAGAAATTTAGAAAATTCCTTAAAAATCATAAGAAATGAAAAACTAGTTTTGGGCCTATTTGAGGTAAGGATGACTAAAATAAATTTTAAAAATTGAGAGAAATATCAAACTAAGTGTTTTGAGATGCGAACAATGTGTGAGCATTGGAGCAGAAGTATGATGAGTTTTGGTGAAATGATAAATCAAAAACACCTTGAATGTGATCCTAAGTTAGCTATGAGTGAGTGTGAAACCAACTGAGCTTGGGGAGGACTTAAGTGATCTTAAAGTATTATGTTTAACTAGTATGATATGATCTAGAAGTTTGGATTGAATTGAAAGTGTAAAACATCCCATGTCTGTCTACCATCCCACGGATCCTTTCTCGATGAGGGATCCGACTAGTTATAGCCCAGGGATCCGGCTACTGCAGACTAGTAACTTTACAGAAAGTGTATACAGTAACTAATGATTTCCAAGGAATGCATATACAAGCAAGATATTAAATAAATGTTTTATTTCATAGGAATGATCATGTTTCTAGGTAAAAGATGAGTCCTAAGGATTGATTCTATTTGGAGAAAAGACTAAGTTTCTCTTGGCTTCATTTGTCGGATCATCAAATGGTTGATGAGTATTTGAGGAATCTGGAATGAAGAATGACGTGATGTGAGATGTGTTCAAAGGTTCCATCATTTAGTTCATAAGTATGTATAAAGTACTTTGAAATTGAGGATGAAAGTACATGATATGATGATAAAGGCGTGTTAAAACATTCTCGTATGGAATAAGTTTTTCTTGTTACCTGGACATTTACAATTCGTCTTGTGAAGAAGTAGGTTTAGATTGTATGGTTATTGAGTTTGAGACAATACATCATGTGAGCACAGCAAGCGAAGTATCTCACGGGTTTCTACAAGACTCAAAACGCTTAATTTAATGATCATGCGAGAGTTTGAGATCATCTCTCAATATCATGTGTAAGGATTATGTTGGATTTGTGAGATTGATTGGGGAGTGCATAATCCGCGAAATTCTCGAGGAGAAGGTATGTGATATGGACTGTTTTCTCCACGATAATTAAAGAGAGAATCAAGAGACCAATCGTCAGTGAAGGCACATTGTCCATGATTTGGAATTCGGAGAATGTGAGCAAATTGCTCAAGATTTAAGACAAACTTTGGTTTTGATCCAAAACCATAGTGATAGAGAGCATCCTCGCTATTTAACGATTTCAACTTGACGGAAGAATTTCAAAACAAAACCGCACAAATTTTCTCGTAATTCCGGAAGACCTTCTAGTCCAATGGTGCTGAATGAGGTATTGATACCTACTGTATATAGTAGAGGAAGTCAAAAAAACACGTCCTTCATGGAAGCAACGAGTTTTGAGATTATTGAACCCACAGACATGATTGCCAAGTGTGTTAGGCTCACGAGAAATATTAGGAATAAAGACACAAGTGAGTTGATGATCGAACTCATACTCATGAGTCATGATGAGAACTATAGAAATGAAATGATTAATTTACAAAAGTAAGTTAGGATGAAGTAATGAAGGTATTTTTGATTGATGATGTCTTAGTTTAATCCTATGATTGTTTTTATTCACTATTCTATTTTTATTAACAATGACGATTACCTTACTTTGTTCTAATAATTCTAGTGTGGTTTTTCCTTTTTATGGTAAGTTTCATGAAAGTTTTTTTTTTTTTTTTTTTTTAATTGTTGCATGAGTTATCGTCTCCAGGTCCACGGTTCTCCCGGTTCCCTTTTAAAAGGGATCTGGCTAGTTACACGTAAGGGATCCGTGGATCTGCAGTGTGGCAGAAAATGATCTAGAGGTAAAATTAATTTTTGCAACTTTTATGTTTATAAAAAGGAGTGTGTTTTAGCCATTATTTACTACTTAAACATGCATTGTAGATTTTGAAAACATGTCACGGTTTTAAAGGTGCGAACGAAAGAAATATGACAAACACGTTATGAGAAATAAATGAGATAAACTAAGATATTAATAATATTTTATTAGAGCAATACAAATGATTTGATATATGATACAAATGTAGATTAACAAAACAAAGTACATGTCTTCATGAGAGAACTTGATCATGGGGTATACGAGAGCGATGAGTGTTATGATGATGATCACGAAGGCGATGGAAATCTTCCTTGGTTTTGATTTTTCAAAATGGGGTGAGGAAGAAGATGAATTTTGAATGAGAGGTAATTTGAAAGTGGAAGATTTGAATAATGGGGTTTGGTGGTGTTGGAACGATCGGAAGAGGGTTTTATGGGGAAGGAGGAATTTTTGAGATTTGTATTTTGTTTTATTATTAGAAAGATTTGATTTTTAGATTAAGATAACACAAATTTATATACCTAGGTTTAGACGGAAGAGAAACACGTATGCACGAAGTTTTTCTAATGAAGCCACGTATATTACTAAAGCATATTTTATAAATAAGGAAATAAAATTTAATATAACCATTGCAACACCCCGAAATTTGGGTCCAGCGGAAGCATACGAACCTTTGGGTGCTACAATCTTGGTATCACAACATACGGTACAATGAATGGTTTTTATCCCATTTATTTATAATAAAATTTATTAATTGAAAACTATAAGTTTACATTAATGAAAGTAGTGTGGAAGTAGGCCCAAAGATAATTAAAGCGGCCCCGTTTATTCATCAGAGTCGCTTACCTATGTCCCTTGCCAAGCTCTTCCAATAGTGAGCTATCGCTTTAAAACCCGAGAACACATGCTAAAAGGTCGCTTCATTACGAAGTTCATAGGTTTAAGTTCAATTAAAACATAGTGGACTCAGAGGAGTTGATTTGCTATGCGAGGCTTAAGATAGATATACATCATTCACAAACCGTTTCATATCCGAAATCACAATCCATATCACGCATCAAATGATCACACGGGCCCAGCGACTCTAGTCTAGCACTGTCGTGGCAAAGTCTAGAACTGTAGGATCGATATATTTATTGTGTTGATGATTCGGGTGGTCTTGGATGATCAAAATACATGTTTGCCATTTTAGAGAGAGAAAGAAGAGAGGGTGTTCTTGCTAGAGGTTTACACAAAGGAAAGGTTAGATTAAAATGAGAAGCACCACCCCTTCCATGGATGGAAGGGGTATTTATACTTACAAACATAACGACCTCCTATCGGCCTGTGGATCAGGCATACAGTGGGTAAAGACCCGTCCTTCCTCCATGGTGTTACACTACGCTAAACTACGCTACAAACTAACTAATTAAACTACTAAATAACGTAACAAACGACAAGTCTACGAGCTAACTTATGCTAGATAATATTTAGGGTGACTGACTCTTCACTATGGAATTTTCTAATTCCTAACATCTCCCCTAAGGAGGTCACCCCATGTTTTACATTTCGAATCCTAGCATTCTATTCTTGACTTCATTCTTGAGCTCGTAGACTTCAATTCTTCATTTCAACAATCTTTGTGTTTAAGTAGTGATTTTCAAAGTCCTGCATGATTTGTATTCTAGGGAGGCCTTGAATGATCCACATCTTTGATGATCTTCAGCTTTCAGATCATCATCCACATTAAATCTCTGGATCACCCTTTATTGTGTTGCCATCATGTGATGTTGTGACTTTCGAACCGACATGCTCACACTTTCTGGATCATGACATCTTTCCATCAGAGTAGCGAAGCTTTACTGTTCATGATATTTGCAAAGAACAGAAAGGTAAGCATAGTATAAAAATATCGAGCCGTTATGTAGATATGCACCAGTCATGAATTCTTCAATTAAGTGGATGCCGTGCATGCGCTTTGATTGACTCCTCAATTCGATCACCGCAACCGCCCAAATGTACCGCAAAACAACAAGCAATATTGAAACACACCTAAAGTGTCTTTGATCACTTTCGCTGAATTGAGGTACACGCCCACGGTTCCCTCGCTGATCGCTATTGGTACGCCTTGATCATGTAGGATTCCTAAGAATCTCCTGACAGGTTTCGGTCGTTTCTAGCCATTCTCAAACCGAATCTCAAAGAATACAACACGGCGAGTGAACCAAATGATTGAGATTCACCGATTGATGAAAATGATTTGAAAACAATCGCGTATTGCTTGAAGAAAGAGTTTTGCAATACAACGAAGGTTTATGAGAAAGATCAATTTTTCAATCAAAATACTTTTTGTATTAAAGAATGAGTACACATTCGACGTGCTAGAGATAAGAAGATTTGCACATCAAACGGTTTTTCCAAAAGTACTTTTTCAATCAGAGATACTTTTTGTGTTTGAAAACATAAGTACACATTCGACGTGCTAGAGAAAAGAAGGTTTGCACATCGAATGGTTTTTTCCAAAAGTATTCGCAATCCATTCCCCGAAGGTTGATTCAAGATTGAATCGCCCCATTGTTTCTATCCAGCTTGTCACAAGCTTGATCTACTGAGAAGATCTCACATGTCACCTACCAAGAGCTTGTTTGATGTTGGCTCTAGAAGGCTTTCCATCTTCATTGTGAATATTTTACATATCACTGGATGTTCCGCAATACTAGGATAATGCGTAGGACTCTTAATATATACTTACTTTCCACATTGTGTGAAACAAAGAAATCTTCAAGAATTTAGTGTCCTAATGAGATGTTGTGGATGATCTCTTGGCTCTAGACTCGATTGTGCACATTTGGTTCCTATGCCGGAGACTAGGGAGAGGGTCTCCTTCTTCAATATCAACAATATCTAAGAGAAAGTCGATAGATAATGTCGATTCCCCGTGAGAATGAAACAAGCCCTTTTAAGAGGAACTTGAGTAGCTTGGGAAGGTTAGTGCGGTGCCACGGTCCATGACGTCTTGTCTTCAATACCAGCTGTTACCTTAGTAACCACCAAGAGCATATGTATTGAACCCTTATCGCCTCTAAGGTTGAATTATTGAGGGCTATTTTTTTCACCCTTTTTCATTCAATTTTTTTCATTCTTCAACCCCTTCAATGCTTACCGAGACTTCATTACTAGAACTTTGTTGGGTTTATTCCAAAGACTAGCTCGCCTCACCAAGACTCTTCCCATATCTCATTTTCTCCTTTTATCATCATACCCTATTTCTACACTATCTAGTGGATTGTCTCTGGTAGATCCCTCCTGCTCAAGGGATCGGGAACAAATACCTAACCTAACAATCCTTATAACTCCATGCATAAAGTAAAATGGTCGGTTTGGTGCGTTCATTCCTTCTCAAACCAATTGAAAATCATTTGGAAAACAATCAAGGTACTTGTGATACGAGATCAAACATTTTGTACCTTAATAGTTTTGATCATTTAGAAAACCTCCCCCTCAACATGTGCATATGATTTAGAAGTTGTTTAGCACATGGAGGCAAGAGGACTTTGAAATATTTTCTTTGATCACTATTTTCATAGTAAAAGCCATTTGATTTTCTTGGTAAAATTCTCCCCCTCAATATGTGCATAGGATAAGAATAAATCATTTTAACATATAGAGGCAAGAGTTCTTTTGAAGCACATCCACGAACACACAAGCCATTAAGAAACCATTTAAAACTCAATCAAGGTACTTTATGTTCAAACATAAAAGCATTTACGTCGATAGTTTATTTTTTTAAAAATGCTCCTCAATATATGCTTCGAGATTCGAAGCGCTAGCATATATGAGCGCATATTAAATCAAAACGATCACCTTTTATCAATTTTCATTATTAAATCACAACCTTCCCCGATCAAAAATATCAAACCCTTTGAGATTTTGGATCCCAAGTTATTTAATTAGGTTTAGAAAACATGAGAGAAAATGTGGCATTGTTTAAATACTCATCTGGTTTTTGGATAAATCCTCCTCAAAATGTGCATTGTGTATTTGAAATCGTTGGCAACGGGAGGCAGAGCCTTTGAAGGACTAAAACCAATTCCATAAAAACGATTGAGATTTAAATCACGATCTCTCCCTTGATCAAAAATATGAAACCATTTGAGATTTGTGATCCCATCTGATTTAAATCATTTATAAGATTTTGGGGAAAGACGTGGCAAGATTTGATTTTGAAAAATGACAGATAAAGACCATTTTAAGACATTAAAGATTGTTAGTATCAGGTATGATTGTTTTATGGGATCTTTAAGTAAAATAAAACAATTTCACAATCAAACAAGAACAGAAAAAAATTTCATTTTGAAAGACCTTGATTCAAAAGAAAATCATACCATGACATAACATTAAATCTTTGGATCACCACTTATTATCGCATAAAAACGGAACTTTTGTGAAGAAATATCGTTTGAAAATATTTTATTTTTAATCACTTCCCTCAATCCATGACGAAGTCAATAATTGAGTGACTTAGGTTTTGATAAAAGAAGTTCTGTGATTTTCAAAATTTAGTTCAATTTATTTTCAAAACAATATTTTTCCATTTTCAAAACAATTTAATCAAAGTTTTAGAATATGTTTTAAAAAAATGGTATCCTGCACAAAGATACATTAGTGGTTGAGAAGCTTCCGTTGTTGTTGCAGTAGGTTTGAAGAAAAACCATCTCACATGCAAGGAGACTTCTTCTTACGTTGCATTTTGAATGCTAATTGAGGTCAAATTAAGCTCCGTTTCTTCAATCACTTAAGAAAACCATCGCCGATGCAAGGAGACCTCTTACGCTGCATTTATGCCAACTATCCATAGAAGTCAAATTAAGCTCCGTTTCTTCATTTGTCAACCCAAGATATCGCACTTTCCTTTCTAAGCATCCAATCATCTTCAATTGTGGGATCCGGATCGGGAACATTCTTTATACCAATATACCGCATAATGCTAGTGAACACACATACAAATATATGGTGGTCGACATCACCCAAACAACAATCGACTAATTCAAGTCAATTCAACATATCAATCGGTTCATATAAGGTATGGGAATAATGTGTTCATCAAACTCTAATCATCTAATCCTAGCAATCATATCCTAGGCACCTAGTCCTTCAACATAGGTTAACATCATTTTTAATTAAGCTTATAGGATAATTAAGAAATATTCTGATGATATAGATTTGAAAACATTGTCCCCTCAATCAATGACTCTTTTTCTCGAAAAGTTTAAAAGCCGAAGTTATTAATTGAGTTTGCAAATTTTAAAAAACTCACACCGATTGTTTTAAAGCAACTCATTTACCACCATTATAGAAAACACCAAATGTTTTTCTCAAGAATTTTAGACGGAAAACATTTGTGTATGAACAGCAGCCCTCGACATACTTTCCTTGTTGTTTTAGGATAAGTGCACTAAATATTTTGAAAAATTGGTTTAGCGTAACACTTTCCTTTCATGAAGAACGGGTTGCTATCTGAAATAATAGCAAACCATTGTTTTAAGCACGGGTTACACCGAGGTAATCAAGCAGTTTCATATTTTTGAGACATGTTTAGAAAAATAATATTTACACCTCCTCGAACTTCATCTATGGTCCGGTGCCATTATTGAATGACATTTCTAAGACAGTAGATGTTATCGATACCAGAAGACATGTCTTGATAACACAATATTTTTGGTATTTTTCAAATTTTCTGATTTTTATGGGTTTTTGTAGGTTTTATATTTTTGTATTTGGTTTTTCTGATAAATATATTTACAAGGATAGAATAGATGATATAGTTAAAGAAGATGATGATACGAGTACCGAGATAAGGATATCAAACAGCCCCATTGTAGAAGATAGAAGTCATCATCCCTAAAACTTTCACCACCAAAGCTTCCAAGACTCTTGAATCGAAGAGAGAAATTGAGCCACTTGAAAGTGAGACTTGGCAGCCTTTCCCCAAACCAAAATCCATGTGATGAGCAGATTCAAGCTCTATTTCAAGCTTTTCTTAGCCGTGCACAGAGAAGCACACCATTATCATAAATCCGCCGCTCCTTTTAAGACCGATAATCGAATTCTCCATTCGGGTTATATCATCCAATAGAACATCGCAACGCTTTCATCCCACACTTTAAATAATCTTCTCAAATTTCTTTTCCACTGGTCTCAAGCAATCCATTCCAAAAGTGTGTCAAGAGAACAATTCCCCAAGTAGTTGAATTGAAGCACGCTTTTGTATAATGCTCAAGAACTCTCCCGAACACACATCATGAGGGGAATGAAAACACCTTCCCATGTTCACATTTTTCTTCCCTGATGATCGAGTATGAAGCTCAAGAACCGGTACATCAATACCCAAGAGCTCTCTAATACACATCATGAGGGAATGAAAAACACTTCCCCATGTTCACATTTTTCCTCCCTGATGATAGTGTATGAAGCTCAAGTATCCGAAGTATACCAATACCCAAGGAAGGAATAAATGATAACATTGAAGAAGCGTGCCAAGTCACCGATATCTCGCGATGATACCTTCATGGATGTCAACTGGAATAAGTGATTATATCTTCAATCATCGATTAAGCACTCAAGTGAAATGACCGAGCATCCCCAATGTACACTCTATCTTCCCCGATCATTGCGATACCATCGAAATCACCACACACTAGTGTAATTCTTTATCTTCGTAAACTTTTTTCTAACATCACTTCCCCCACGTAGTTGAAATACTAATACTAAACGCCTTGATGCGTAAAACCTTGAGTTTCTCTGCGGTCATGACATTTGTTTTCCCATGATATCTTCAATCACTTAGAAGAATTAAGTTCATCAAGTTTACTCGTCATGATTCAAACCTGAGTTTCTCTCAAGAATAACATTTGTCTTCCCGGGATATCTTCAATTACTTAGAAGTATTAAGATCATCAAGTTTACTCAAGTTAAGCTTGTTCCTTACTTCGTCTTGGTTTTTGACACTCGTAATCGCCAACTCTTGTAAGTCCCAGATACTAGAAATATTTTGTTGAGAAGAACACTTGAACTTGTGAGAATCAACTTGTCAAGACTCTCGACTATTTTATCAACCCTTATAGACAATTGAAGTGACCACTCAAGAAGAAAACGATATACCATACTTGAAACTGAAGTCAACTTCCCACATTTGTATCTTAAGCTTGCACCTAATGATGGAAGAACGGTGTATAGAATTTATGCTTCAAGCAAATCTCTAAGTACTCACTACTCAAGCAAAGTATGAGACATTAACACCTCTTGCGATTATCCACACCGCCATATGCGCAGTATGACAGTAAAAAAAACAAAGTAACTCCTAATAGTGATAGTTAACCAGGTCTTCAACCATCCACCTCGACCGCTGGTAACTAGATAAACCAAGTCTTCAACTCAAATTCTTAAGCCCGATCAAGTTATCAAATAAGAACACGCCAGTGAAAGTCAACTACAATCTCAAATAAGTAATAAATGATTAACTCCGGTAATCAACTTGTGTCAAATGTCCAATACGTGAAATAGTCAATAACAACGCCTCGAGGAGTCATCTAAAGAATATGAGCAAGTCTAATTGGGGATTGAATCTCGACTTATAACACTCATTAGTGCTCTCCCTAAACCGACAATTGCTTGATAAATGCCTGTAAGAAGAAGTCTTTAGATCGTTAAATGCAACTCGCTTTAGTCTTCAACATGTAGCAAAAAATGTAGAATGTGATCGTAAACTGAACCTTCTTCAAGATTGTCTAGTTAGGAATAGAGTGTTAACATCTTCAACTCACACCAAAAAGCATCCCACCAAAAAACATCCCAATTAACTTACATCTTGCAAATCCCTAACTAAAAAATCTCCCAATCAAACAAGAACATAAAGATGTTCATCAAGGAAATCGCCAATCGTGCCGCAACGAACACACAAGATGAACAAACACCAAACTACCAATCACATCAAACAAGAACAGAGAGATTGTTCGGAATCATCATGTTGATGTATACGCGAAGCATTAACCGAAAGCACTTTGTCGATAAACTCATCAACTGAAAGTGAAGATGTCAACCAATGGTTTAGAAGAGAAAAACTCCATGTGAAGATGACCGATAAAAGAAGCTCGGTTCTTACATGAGTTTAGAGCCGTATGACCATTTATATTCTCAAATATCAATCAACAATGCAAGAAATTCACACTTCTTCTCCCCCTCAAGAATTGCATACGGAGTTGCCATTCTTTATTAAATAAGTGAAAATCATCCGAATGTTCTATTCACACTTTTCTCCCGCAAAAAAGACATGATGTCGCCATCTTCATTATAATCGAGCAAGTGGAATGAGAAAACAATCGTGGTAGCCCGTTCACTTGATGACCAAGCGCATGGAAAAAGTATGAAGCATGTTGATGAGAATGGTCATAATAAGAAGATCTTAAGATAAAGCGCACCGCCGCATTTTCTTTCTTTTTAGAGTACGAGGCATGAATCGATGTGTTCATATCGCCATAGTGTTGAAGTACGAGGCCCGACTGATGTGTAACATATCGCCAATCTCTTTCATCTCTTAGCAAAACATGTAATCAACCCCATTATCATTTCAGAGGCTCTTTGTCAGACAAATGATGGAGAAAAACCCAATATGATGAATTTGACCTCAAGTAAACTAACCCGAACTCGCGGACTTAACTTGCACATATGTAACAAAGAGCGTTGCCAAGAATTCATGCCCATTTGAATCTCTAAGTACTCTATACTCTTCAACTAACCAACCATCAAGTAATGACGACATCACCTCTTGAAACTCCACAATTCAATGTGACACCGAAAGCACTACAACATAACTCTTTAAGTGATAGTTTTGAAGTGATAAGAGCCCAATTCCCCAAGTGGTAAAAGAAAAGGTAAAAGTCACCCAACAATAACTAGATTTCCAAGTCTTCGTCTTTGATAATAAGCTCGAACAAGGATCATGAAGAATCTTCATCCATCCATCCCCGATACCTTCAGATACTAAGTACACTCGCCTGTGATATTTCACTTCAACCTCAAATGAATAATAGTGAATTAACCTCCGTGTCACATCTTGTCAAAAGCTCAAATCTAGCCTCCTTTGATCTTAAAAGTGAACTTTGATAATGGTTTCATCTCGACCATGGTTAAAAGCAATCACCTGTGAAACCATGTAATAACCAAACTGCCATGACTATAATCCAAACACACATCCAATTCATGAAATACACCATTTTATCCCTTCTTCAAGCGTAAACCGTAGCACCAAGATCGATAAGATCCGTAAATACACTTTCCTTTCTCCGTGATGGTTCCATCATCACGGATTTTACAATTCTATGGTCTAAACCGAGAAATAGTTTTTTCGGGATTTTACAAAACAAAGAATAAACCGTAAGATAAATCCGAAATGCACTTTACATTACCAGATGTTCCCATTGTCACGGATTTACAAGTCTATGATTTAAAACCGAGAAATAGATTCTTTCGCTGATTTTACAAAATCAAGACAAACCGAACAATATCATCTTGAATGTGTTATGACAACTCGTTTCGAATATTCGCTTTAGGGGATCATGCAATGTTCATCAACGGTCCATTATCCAACATCAACAATAACATCAACCATCCAATAAACACTTCGGTAAACACATCATTCACGGATTCTCGCTTCTACTGCTAGCTGTGACCACTTGGTGATGTAAACCCGATATGTCAAACTTGATCATGAAGTGAACTTCTCCAGATTTGTTACTTAAACTTGTACTAATCCTTGTGAAGAAGAAAACCCAATGTACAAAACCTCTTGACATATTCTCAATCAAGCGAAGACACCTGCTGATAGTTACGTGGGTTGTGAGAAACAATCACAACCAAACTAAATAGCCAAGTCTTTATCACACTCTATAAAAGCCCAAACAAGTCATCTTCGTGGAATGGTAGAAAGAAAGAAGACAAAATAAGTGAACACGCCTCGAAAACCTCACTTCAAATCCGTGATAAGAGATACCGCCCTAACACCCTCGTAGAGTCAACATTTTCTCATAAACACTTCAAGCCGTGACACAATACTCTTCGTGAAAATGTATACATCAAAGTATCAATCAATATACCACAACAACTCTCATTATCATACCCAATCACATCATCATCAAAACTCTTCAACATATCTCATTTTGTCCAATTCTCAGAAAATCCAATGTTACCAAATAAAAAAATCAAAGCTCATATTTGGTTTTAATCATTGTCATATCACTCATTCTTGAGAAAATAAACACATATGTATCCACATTATATGAGATAGTAAAATTCGGATTGCACCAATAGTATTACCATTGTCTCAAATAATTGTCACAGATGACCAAATATTTCAACACCCACGATGTATAACTTATCAACGTAGGATCTCAAGTCCATTAGTCCAAGTGATACTGAAATTTAACATTAACCAAATAATCCCACGGACAAATTTAATCCTATGGATACCAAAATCTGCACATCACACGATCCATTAAAGTTTCGTCCAATTGCTAGGCCCAAACTTAATTCCAATAAACCCCTTAGGCCCATAAGTAAGGCACCCTAATCCAAAGTCAATTAATAACTTTTTGGGCCCTAGTCTGAGCAGTATTCGGTCAGCCCATGTTCACAAAACAACAACAATCCGTCCAAGGTATAACCCTAATAATTCGGGACTATATAACAATCACACACTAACCCAACTTAACACAAACCCTAAAATACTCTCTCAAAATAAATCCGCCTCTCTTCAGCATCTGCTTTAAGACCATGAGACAAAAGGAATCGCTTAATCACAAAAACATTCCTAAAATTTCTCACATCCAACCCTAATCCTTCTCACATAACAATATATACCTCAATCTCATTATCACATCATAATATCAGTACGTCCTCGCCACAGGGTTGGCTCGAGGATCTTCAATGCCACAGGGATGGCTCGAAGGTTTAGACTCATTCGTTACAGAAGAGGTAGGTTCTTCGTATTCCCTTTTTGTTTGTGTTACCGATTGTGATTTATTTAGAACGAACCAATGAAAAAGATGTAGCATAATTGTTATGATCTTTTCATTTTCTCAGACGATAGTGTAATATGAGACTTTGATGTCTTAGATCAATGACGAGATCGTGTTGGTTCTAAAGGATGTTGGCTTAAAGTCATTAACACGAGACTGAGATCAACTAGATGATAATTTTGTGTCGAGTCTGTTTGAAAGCTTTAGCGATGATATGGATCTAGTTTTCATTTGAGTCCGAGTCTTGATGAGATGGGTTATAGGTGAGAAAAAAAATTTGAAGTTTGTTATGGTTTTGAAGTTTATTTTTTGTCGAGATTAATGTCATCAGGATTCTTGATACATAGAAAAGTTTGGACTGATGATGGTTTGTAGAGGCCTGAAGTCGTTTGTGTTTGGTAATGGTACAAGTCGAGTAATGGTCTTTTGGTCAAAAACCTCTTTATTCATTTCACAAATTGCTTCTTCCGAAGTAAGTCGCTATAACCTTTTCATACACAAGTCGCTACAAAAATTTTCGCTTCAACTCGCTAACTTGTTCAATAACAAGTTGCTAGGTCACATCTTTAACAAGTCGCTAACAATATTTCCTCAAGTCGCTAGGTCTATGACTTTGAGTCAATTCGCTAGCTCAAAGGGAATCAAGTCGCTACCCATTTCAAAACAAGTCGCTACCCACTTTTACAAAGCAAGTCGCTACGACTTGTTAAATAACAAGTCGCCAGCCGTTTTTTAACCAAGTCGCCATTTCTTAGCATTTGACTAACTCGCTACCAAGAATTTTGACATTTTACGATGAGTTTTCCCGACTGCTTTCCGACCATATTCATATACTAAACCCGTAAATCAGACATAATCTTTGACCCATGTTTGACCACGTATAGACTTCACAGATTTGGACAAATAATCAAAACCATCACAAAAGCATGATAACTTAAGTATGTTTGGACCATAAACTGACACAATAGAAGAGACAGATATGAATACATGGATAAAGCCGGAGACTTTTTGGACCAAAATAGATGCAAACCATGTGAACACTCTTAACCACAAGTATATTACGATTTAACATTTACAAACATATGACGAACCAAGAAAAAAAAAAACTAAATGCAGAAGTTATTTATTTCGACCAAAAAAGATTTGAAACAAAGGAACAACATGAATCAAAACAACCACAAACAACAACCATAGGTAACGGACCACACAAATCAAAGATAACACAATAACCTTGGCTCTTGATACCAATTGTAGGATCGATATATTTATTGTGTTGATGATTCGGGTGGTCTTGGATGATCAAAATACATGTTTGCCATTTTAGAGAGAGAAAGAAAAGAGGGTGTTCTTGCTAAAGGTTTACACAAAGGAAAGGTTAGATTAAAAGGAGAAGCACCACCCCTTCCATGGATGGAAGGGGTATTTATACTTACAAACATAATGACCTCCTATCGGCCTGTGGATCAGGCATACAGTGGGTAAAGACCCGTCCTTCCTCCACGGTGTTACACTACGCTAAACTACGCTACAAACTAACTAATTAAACTAGTAAATAACGTAACAAACGACAAGTCTACGTGCTAACTTATGCTAGATAATATTTGGGGTGACTGACTCTTCACTATGGAATTTTCTAATTCTTAACAAGAACAATTGCCAACCCCGGACTAGGTCGAGGTAGAAGTCTACTCTTAGCTAGGCAACAGCTATAGCAATTAGGATTGCTACCCTAGTCTAAAGCAACGCACCACTACCGCATCTATCTAAACAAATAAGCACATAAGAAAATCCAAATAGTTTTAAAGGTCCAAAACAAGAGCATGATTCTCACCCCAATTTAGTTAAAAACGTAGTATAAAATGGGGCTATGAAACTCACCTTAGCCACAAAGAATGCACTATTCACTATTGACACGATCGCATCAAAGCTAATCTCCATGGCATCCGAAGAATATACGATGAGTACAATAGAATAGAAGTGACGAACCCACGCGATATGATAATCTTAAAATATAGCTCATATGATAAAGAAATCAATAGAGTAACGTATCGTGAAGTTTTCGTGGATTATTCATGTCGCTACTTTCAAAAAAAGTCCGCTATCGCTCCCAAAAGTTTATAATTAATATCGCAAAAGTTTAGTTTAGCGCTGCGGTGGTGGTAAGGAACATAGACGCGACGCATAACTCACGCGAAGAAGAGACGACATCGACAGAGTCGAGACATACTGACCATAACTCACGCCAAAAAGGAAAAGACATCGTCCAAATCAAGAAATACTGACAATACTCAAGCTAGTCAAAGATTAGGAAAAGACGACATCTACTTATTAAATAAAAATATATTAGTTAGTAAGTTTCGGTAATTCACCCAATAATCCCAAACGTACAGGTTTATCCTAAAAGATAAGTTTCCATTTATCACTTGATTACTAAAAGTCCCACATTCGGTACTCGTAATTTATACGAGTTTATAATAAAATGCTTCATATAAGTTATACCACAAGTATTTTAAAAATGTCATGTTTGATTATTCAACGTTCTCAAATCCTTAAGATTCTAATAGATTATCTTATCAAAATAATCTTTCCGACGAGTTTAGAAAAGTTATCTTTTATCTAATTAATACAAGTTAACGCCGTAATAAGGGCTTTTAATCAAACAAAACCATATATCGCTAATGATATGTAGTTTATTATCTTGTTGATAGTTAATAATTGTTGATTGAACATTTAAGTCCGTTACAAATCAAACATATTAAATTCGGTTCGAGCCTAATATGCTATTCGTCTCTAGTCTTAAATATCCGATTCGTCCAATATTAACGATCTAATAATTCTAATGTGTCCAAATCCGGTTATATATATCCATTTTATCCAACCCAAGTCCAAATTAATATGTACTTCTAATGTCAAAACATAAATCGAGCATATAACTTGTTAAGTATCCGTACACTATCCAATTCGCAATCCCAATATTATCTGAAATGTACAAATTGTCACAAGTAAACAAATAGAACCGTTAGTCTGATATTCAATAAACAGATATATATATATATATATACATATATATACCTAAATTTCCCACACTTAATAATTTTTAAAAGTTTGCTTATGTTTATTGGGCTTCGGCCCGATATTACTAAACCAAATGTACCCATTTGTATATTTTCTTTCCATTTCCAGAAATTCTTGACCAAGTAAATCCAAAAATAAGTTAGACAACCATAATACTTGACCCAACCCACTGGGTCAACTCCATCACCGAGTCATGGTTGACTCACTGATTTGACACAGTAGTGCAACACATCACTTCGCCACACAGATTTATCAAGCCAAACAGACATCACAACTAGTACCCTTTTACCGATTGTTACCATGACAATCTGAAAATAAAAGTGTAAAATGAAATGTAAATCCAACTGGTGCTCCACTGCTTTCAAAAATATTACCACACGGACATATTTAGAGCGTTTTATTTAGTTTGTAAAAACTTGTTTTATCACTTGTTAACCCCACGAAACTTTTTAGCAAAAATGTTTTTAATCCCTTTAGATGGTACTGCCACACGAACGAGTTTTAAAACGTTTTTAACCTTGTTTTTAACACTCTTATCCACGAATACTCGTTACTTAACATATATTCTCGTTAAAACAGAAAAATAGGAATGAGTAGATTTTACCGAGAGGAAACGAGGAGGAGATGAAGCTTGTGATGGCATCCTTATACGAGTACAACTGGTATCAACCAAACACGAAGCTAAACCAATCGTTATTTTTGAATACCCTAAACATCCGAAATCTAAAAATTAGATTTGGAGCGCGTAGATGAGTTTGGACGTGATTACTATGCACCAACGTGGTCACAAGACACCGATCTATCATTTGGGATAGGTGGTGTATGTTGTAGGTGTCGCCGGAAGTTGGCCGGACTCCAGAAGCCGCGCCGGAACCCTAAGGGTTGGCCGGAAAAGTGTAGAGAGAGGGAGGAGAGTATATTTTAGAGAGAAAGAGAGTAGGTGTGTGTATTATGAGATGTGTGAGAGTTGTGGGGGTATTTATACCCTAGGGAGGACTACTCTTGCCAAAATCAAAAGTTTAGGGTAAGAAGAATAAAAATGTCATAGGGACCATTTATAAAACTTTCTCAAACTTTTGATGAATTAGGTTCGGGATTCATTTAACTTAGAAAATGAAAGATTCATGAGTCGAGAGTTACGCCAATGCTTTTAGAATAATATTTCCAATAAAAACGATATATAATACGACTCGTATCTCAAATTAGTTAAAACGATCGCTCTAATTGATGTTTCTCCAATAACGAAGCATCGAGGAATTTACGAGTTGTCACAGTCTCACCTCCTTAAAAGGAATCGCGTCCTCGCGATTTAATTCAAGTTAGTCATTGAGGTGTAAAAGAGGTGAGTGCATAGGCACGAGGATTTATCTTCACGTTTTCTACGTGAATTCAGGTCCTTACTATGAGCTTCTATGAACTTCGAAGATAGGGATGCGACTTTACTAAAGTCGCTCGATTTCATGGTCTACGATTTCGATAGGTCAACGAAGTTTAAAAGTTCCAAAGATTAGGATTCCCCAGAGGGATAACGATTGCCTCACTGGCGAGTCATCTCTTCCTATTACGCACGAAATGTCAAGAGCACTGCTGAGTCTTGACGATAGGTCAAGGCTCTGAGCTACAGGTCTAACTTCAACAAGGATTTCGATAAGATTGATATAACGAGGACTAAGCTTCGGCATTTACCAAACGCTTCACAAATTCTCATGGTGAATCTCTAAGCTTAACCTAGGTCATATCCTGGAAGTCACAAGGTTTACGTTGTTTGTGTCTCCTAATGGTTTGTGAGTAGTTTGCATATCCATCTCAAGTTAGAACGGTCTCCTTAACAGCTTCTCAATTAAGTTCGGGGTTGGTAGGTTGGGTATTTCCATTTCTACCCAACAATCGGGATCGGCACCGATTACCAGAGAGGGTATCTTACGGTGCCTTCAAAATACTAAAGTGATAGGTATTGCTATAGGAAAATTTGGCCAACGGAAGGTGTCTATCCCAGCCATTGCCAAACTCGGTATGCATGCGATGTGTTCTACTAATGTTCGAATGGTTTCTTCACTTCGGCCATTAGTCTGGATATGATACACTTTAAGCATCTCTAGATCTGTTCTCTCGGCTCTAGGAAGTGATAAACGAAGTATGGGTGTGTGGCAGTTGCCACGATCCTAAAGGATAGAAATCAGCACTTCCTAATGCACACGGTTTCCTTTACGTGTGGGGAAGTCTATTTAGGTAACTTAGGTTTTCCGATCGCACTTCCTCCTTAAAGAGTATCAGATGGATTTGAAAGTTAAGAAATAAGGTTCAACTGTGTTCTAACAGATCAATCTAAAACAGAGAAAGCGGATCAAGGGGAGATTTCCCTTGTCGATTGATGTTCTACTGTGAGACAGAAAGTGAGGAGCTAAAGTTCAGAAGTGTGGACCAGCTCATAGGAGCAGAGCCACTCTACCAGAGGGAGAGGAATGAGTACTCTCTCACCTCCTTAAAAGAAGATAGAGGGATTCTCTAGTGCTGCTATAACTATAAGAGGAGGGACGAGCAAGGTCGTCCATACATTCCATCTTGCTGAATAGTGGGAGGTGAATAGGTTGGGTAGGACTACCAACAACCACTCAGGTAACAGTGCAGGATCTACCTTTAAGGCTTCATCTACGGTGTAGCTTATCAATTTGTTAAGAGAACCAAAAGGATAGCAGGTGTTTCTCGAAGGGCGAGGGAACGATTAGGTGATTTTCCCAAGTAACGCGGTTTTGGTTACTCCTTAGGATTTCAATATTTCCATTAGACACGAAATCTCTACTGGATGAGAGGTCTAGAAGGTTCAGAGTACGACTCTGTTTGAAAGTGTTGATTGCTACTAGCAATCAGTCGGTTTAACTTAGCATCATATCTAAGTTAGGGGCGGAAAGTACTACTCTGATGGAGAGTATTGATTGCTAACGTCAATCTGCCAATTGACTCGTTAGTGCACTTGATACCTAATGTAGAAAGGTGTCATATTCGGATCCAAAGGCCTAATTCCCAAAAGAAGTTCGGCTACTAATCGATATCAGATCAATTTCCTTAACACGAGTAAACGTCTACGGCTATAGGTTCGCATCGATAGAGTATAAGGTACGACACTGATAGGAAAACACAGGTAGTACCACAATCGGTGGTATCACGTCAGCAGACTATTGTTGATCAAACAAAGTTTAGGGTTCAACGTTGTTAGAGCAATGCTGACGGAACAATATCTACAAGATAACCTCGGTGAACAACTTCACTAAAACAGGTTGCTAGAACGTTATCGATAAGGTACAACACCAACAGTACGTAAGGTACAACCTTAATTGTGATTTGTTGACTAAGCAATGTCGAGAAGACATTATCAGTCTAGAGAGGTGAACAATGTCAACTGGGTGACGTCATTTGAATCAATATCGAGTGAATGGTAAGGTTTCAAAAGTCTAACCAAGAGCCGATTCGAGACGAGGCTCGAGGTAGAAGTGTCGGTAACAGGATTACCAATGACACGAGGCGGAATGGCAATTCCGACGAGGTTACCAACGAAACGACGAGGAATGATAATTCCAACAAGATTACTAACGAAACGAGGCCGAATGTCGATTCAAGGCCAAATAATGACTCGAAGTCAAATGATGAGTTAACAACTCGGAAAGAGGTCTAAAACCACAAAATCCAACAATCCCTAAAGTCCAAAACCAAAACCGAATCCAAAATAGTCTAGAACAAATCTAAAAGTAGCTCAAAACGATTCCAAACGCTCTAGTGAGATCGACGAGGCTTATAACGATAAGCAACTCAGATGTGAACAGTGCCAATCGGGTCTAACCCGAGTTAAGGCGAACTACGCATGACAACGTCAAACAGGAATTCCGCGTAAGCAGAGACGTATAGCCATGTCAGAAGTGTTACAGTTTGAGAGGTGTTGCGATGCCAGTGTGTCGTGTGAGTGCTGGCTTTCGTGATGTTCGGTGAGTGTGTGTGTGTTCACCTAAAGCTCATCATTCCCAAAACCTAACTCTATCCCGGACATAATTCTGTTATAACTACCCGAGTATCGTAAAATTCACCTCTGAGTCGGACATAGGTGATCAGTCCATGTCCCACTGTCCCTGGCTGCATATAGGTGATCAGTCTATATTCACCCGAGGTTCAATGAATTTTGATATACCTGACTTATTTATACCAGCACCATGTCCTCTACATCCCAATTCATTCCCAAGGCTACTACTAGTGTGCGAGCTCTAAATAGCATAAGGAGATTACGCAAGGAAATTGCGTAACTATATGAAAGGCATAGTGCGTGCGTAAGTATGAGGACATACTTACTGGGCGTGCTTAAGCATGAGGACATGCTTTCTGTGCGTGCATAAGCATGGGGACATGCTTATGGTGAATTACTAAGATAGGCAGACTTAAATCGTCTACTAACAAGGCACATATTCGTCAAGTGTTCCATTAAACCGCTCATCAAATAAGCCACAAATATCTCATCAATTATCACGTCAATCAGTTCATCCAATGTGTTCTCAACTATCTATACTCTTAAACTAGTCGTACGCGAGGCTTCAGCTTGGCAGGCAAGCACGTGGCGGTCATAGGGCTAAGTTTTTAAAAAAGTAGTTATAGTATAGGTTTTGAAAATACCCAGTTCTCTATAACCTGAGCTCTGATACCAATATGTAACACCCCAAAATTTAGGTCCAGCGGAAGCATACGAACCTTTGGGTGCTACAATCTTGGTATTCCAATATAAGGTACAAAGAATGGTTTTTATCCCATTTATTTATAATAAAAATTATTAATTGAAAGCTATAAGTTTATATTAATGAAAGTAGTGCGGAAGTAGGCCCAAAAGATAATTAAAGCGGTCCCATTTATTCATCAGAGTCGCCTATGACCATGCCCCTTGCCAAGCGTCTTCCAATAGTGAGCTATCGCCTTAAAACCTGAGAACACATGCTAAAAGGTCAGCTTACGCTGGTGAGTTCATAAGTTTAAGTTCAATTAAAACATAGTGGACCTGTAGGAGTTGATTTGCTATGCGAGACTTAAGATAGATATACATCATTCACAAACCGTTTCATATCCGAAATCACAATCCATATCACGCATCCAGTGATCACACGGGCCAGCGACTCTAGTCTAGCACTGTCGTGGCAAAGTCTAGAACAATTGCCAACCCCGGACTAGGTCGAGGTAGAAGTCTACTCTTAGCTAGGCAACAGTTATAGCAATTAGGATTGCTACCCTAGTCTAAGGCAACGACTACCGCACATATATCTAAACAGTCAAGCACATAAGCACATCCAAATAGTTTTAAAGATCCAGAAACAGTAGCATGATTCTCACACCAATTTAGTTAAAAACGTAGATAAAAATGGGGCTATGAAACTCACCTTAGCCACAGCAATGCACTATTCACTATTGATACGACTGACATCTAAAGCTAATCTCCACGGCATCCAGAAGAATGTACGATGAGTACAACAGAATAGAAGTGACGCAACCTAATGCGTATACGATAATCTTAAAATATATCTCATATGATAAAGAAATCAATAGAAAGTAACGTGTCGTAGTTTTCGTGGATTATTCATGTCGTTACTTTCAAAAGTCCGTTATCGTTCCCAAAAGTTTATAATTAATATCGCAAAAGTTTAGTTTTAGCGTTTCGAGTGGTGGTAAGGAACATAGACGCGACGTACAACTCACGCGAAAGAAGAGACGACATCGACAGAGTCGAGACATACTGACCATAACTCATGCCAAAAAGGAAAAGACATCGACCAAATCAAGAAATACTGAGAATACTCAAGCTAGTCAAAGATTAGGAATAGACGACATCTACTTATTAAATAAAAATAGATTAGTTAGTAAGTTTTGGTAATTCACCCAATAATCCCAAACGTACAGGTTTATCCTAAAAGATAAGTTTCCATTTATCACTTGATTATTTAAAGTCTCACATTCGGTACTCGTAATTTATACGAGTTTATAATAAAATACTTCATATAAGTTATACCACAAGTATTTTAAAAATGACATGTTTGATTATTCAACGTTCTCAAATCCTTAAGATTCTAATAGATTATCTTATCAAAATAATCTTTCCGACGAGTTTAGAAAAGTTATCTTTTATCTAATTAATACAAGTTATTAACGTCGTTAATAAGGGTTTTTAATCAAACAAAACCATCTACGTTAATGATATGTAGTTTATTATCTTGTTGATAGTTAATAATTGTCGATTGAACATTTAAGTCCGTTACAAATCAAACATATTAAATTCGGTTCGAGTCTAATATGTTGTATTCGTCTCTAGTCTTAAATATATGATTCGTCCAATATTAACGATCTAATAATTCTAATTTGTCCAAATCCGGTTATATATATATCCATTTTATCCAACCCAATTCCAAATTAATATGTACTTCCATTGTCAAAACATAAATCGAGCATATAACTTGTTAAGTGTCCGTATACTATCCAATTCGCAATCCCAATATTATCCGAAATGTACAAATTGTCACAAGTAAACAAATAGAACCGTTAGTCTGATATTCGATAAACAAATATATATACCTAAATTTCCCACACTTAATAAGTTTTAAAAGTTTGCTTATGTTTATTGGGCTTCGGCCCGATATTACTAAACCAAATGTACCCATTTGTATATTTTCTTTCCATTTCCAGAAATTCTTGACCAAGTAAATCCAAAAATAAGTTAGACAACCATAATACTTAACCCAACCCATTGGGTCGACTCCACTCACCGAGTCATGGCTGACTCACTTAGTCGACACAGTAGCGCAACACATCACCTCGCCACACAGATTCATCAATCCAAACAGACATCATAACTAGTACCCTTTTACCGATTGTTACCATGACAATCTGAAAATAAAAGTGTAAAACGAAAAGTAAATCCAATCCGAGGCTCTTGTACCCACGACAACCCTTTTATTCCCTTTTTCACCCCACGAATACATATCCACTCATTCCAAAAATATTACCACACGGACATATTTAGAGCATTTTATTTAGTTTGTAAAAACTCGTTTTATCACTTGTTAACCACACGAAACTTTTTAGCAAAAATGTTTTCAATCCCTTTAGATGGTACTGCCACACGAACGAGTTTTAAAACGTTTTTAACTGTTAGGAATTAGAAATTCCCAGTATTAAAGAGTCGGTCACCTCAAGTATATGTAATCGTTAGAAAGCTCGTAGTCATAGTAATATTTAGTTAAGTAACACCGTGGAGGACGGACGGATCTTTACCCACTGTATGCCTGATCCACAGCCCGATGTGTGGCGATTTATGTAAGACTATAAATACTCTCTACCTCCCAAGGTAGAGAGTCGGAGCTCATAATAATATCTTTCACTTTCTCTCACTAAGTTCCCTAAACCTCTAACTTTCTCTCTCTAGAATTCCATCTATATGTTACTTTGTGTTATGGTTTGATGTGTATGTGAAAAGTTATATCTTACAATTGGTATCAAGAGCCAAGGTTAGATCATATCTTGCACATCTTTGGATTTCTAGTGGTTTTTAGGTGGTTTTTGAGTTTGAAAAAGTTTAGTGGTTTTTTGCATCATTTAGTTGATTTCTTGTGTTAAAGTTTGGATTTTGTTTGTACTTTTGTGTTTAGAATCATCACAAGTGTTTAGGTTTTGATCTAGAAGGTTTGAATCATAGTGGTTAGGTTGTTTTTGGATTGAAAAGTGGTGTTTATGTGTTTTTTCATGCTAGCGACTTGAGCCACGGAAAAGTTTCTTCGTAGCGACTTGCTTCACATTTTTGTAGCGAGTTACAGGTTTGTAGCTAGCGACTTACCTAGCGATTTACAGTACAAGTAGTGGACTCTCCACTACGGGTAGCGACTTGGTGGTAGCGACTTGGTCTGTAGCGAGTTGCTCTTTAGCGACTTGTATTCCTAGCGACTTGAGTAGCGAATTGCTACCAAAATTTCGCTAGAGGACTTGAGGTTAGCGAGTATACTTAGCGACTTGCATTTGTCTAGCGACTTGGGAATCTAGCGACTTAGTGGTGTAGCGAATTAAGCGTTAGCGACTTAGTGCATTATCTTCTAGCGACTTAGTGCATTATCTTCTAGCGACTTAGGGCATTATCTTCTAGCGACTTGAGTGATTGTTTACGGTTTTCTCTTGATTTTAGTAAAATCCCGCGAAAGATTCTATTTTTCGGTTTAAATCATAGACTTGTAAAATCCCGTGCATTCTACCAATCATGTCTTACTTACTGACCAAGTGATTTCAGAAGTGCTTAAATTGTATGATGCTGTGGACAACAATGATAAAGTATGCTACTCTGAACGGTTAAAGATGTTTGAATTGAACAATGAGAGTGTGAGATCTTCAAAGCGGGCGGATGGATTATGTTGGTGTGAATTTATTTGCAAGACTCTAGGGTTTGATAAAGGATTTGTGACTTGATTTTTTTTTGTTAGAGGCGGACTAATTTGATGAGTGATTTTAGGGTAAGAGGTGAGAGAGATTAGGAGGAGGCGTAATATTGTGGAGGAACCCGTATTCTTAGGGCTTCATATGACCGGATTTTAACCTTGTGAACTTGGGCCGAGCTATATAAACTACTGTGGGCTTTTAGTTGGTTCCATATATGGGCGATGGTATAACTGATATAAGTGGCTATTTGGTTTATACGCTTAAGTGTTCTTTAATGGTATTAGAATTCACGTGGGTATATATATATTGGACTTATTATCGTGAACAAACGTTGAATAAAATGAAGTGAATTATTTGATACTTCTAAGTATTGGATAATGGATTTCGGACAAGGATGTTGTTCATTTGGGATGTTTAATTGGATTAAGTGTAGCAGCGGACTTAGTGTACTTTGTGTTGGACCGAGTGGTGTAATAATGGTTAAAACCATACATGGGCCGTGAGATTATGATCGGATGGAGTATTGGATCGGGTATTATTTGAGAATCGGAAACAAAGTATCATTAAGAATTTTATACCAAAGTCTCACACTTGATGGTTAAGAATTAATTGGATCGGCCTCGGAATCAAATGTGGAAAACTTAGATTTGGATTATCATGGGTTGTGATGTGGATTCATTAGGATTGATTAGGTTTGAACTTCATGGACCATGCCCCGATTATTCATATAACCTAGTTTGAGCCTTACACTTGATTGAGTCGGATGGGCTTCTCAAGAGATTTGATTGATTATGAGATTTGTTAATAAAACTTTATGATGAAAAGATTTGTTGTGCTAAGAGATTTGACGATAAGATTTATGATAATGATATTTGATGATGAGTTTTGGTATGATGATGAGAGTTGTTGTGGTATGCAGTTTGAAACTTTGGTATATACATTTTCACGAAGACTATTATGTCACGGCTTGAAGTGTTTATTGGAAAATGTTGACTACGGGATTGTTTGGACGGTATTCCTTATTTAGACTTGTGAAGTTTTCCCGGCGTTTACTTATTTTCGTCTTCGTTCTTTCTACCCTTCCGAAGATGACTTGCCCGGCATTTATTGGATGTGATAAAGACTTGGCCAGTTAGTTACTTTTGTGATTCTTTCCCACTTAACCCACAACGTAGCTATCACTTCAGTGTCTCATGCAGTTGAGGATGCGTCAAGAGGTTTTGTACATTGGGTACACCATTTCTTTTTAACAAGGATTAGTACAAGCTTAAGTAGAAAATCTGGGGAACTCCACTTCATGTTCAAGTTTGGCATATCGGGTTTACTTCACCATGTTGTCACTGCAATAGCCGACAGAATACGTGAATGATGTGTTTACCAAAGTGGGTAAAAAATTGTTGATGCTATTGTTGATGTTGGATAATGAACCGCTGATGAACGTGCATATTCCCCTAAAACGGATATTCACGAACCAAAGTTGTCATAACACATTCAAACTGAAATTGTTTACGGTTTAGTCTTGATTTTGTAAAATCCCGCGAAAGAAACTATTTCTCGGTTTAAATCATAGACTTGTAAAATCCAGTGACAATGGAAACATCCTGGTAATAGTAAAGTGCATTTCTGGATCTATCTTATGGTTTATTCTTGGTTTTGTAAAATCCACAAAAAGAAACTATTTCTCGGTTTAAACCATAGAATTGTAAAAATCCCGTAATGATGGAACCATCCTGGAGAAAGGAAAGTGTATTTCGGAATCTTATCTGATGCGGGTGCTATGGTTTCTACTTCGAAGAAGGGATAAAAGGGTGTACTTCATGAATTGGACGTGTGTTTGGATATTCGTTATGGCAGTTTGGTTATTACATGGTTTTACGGGGTTATGTGCTTCTAACCATGGTCGGGATGAAACCATTATCTTAAAACGTAAAAGGAGGCTAGATTTGAGCTTTTAACCAGAAGATGTGACAACGGCGTTAATTCAGTATTATCTATTTGAGGTTGAAGTGAAACGTCCGCGGCAAGTGTACTTAGTATCTGAAGGTATCGGGGATGGTTGGATGAAGATTCTTCAAGATCCTTGCTCGAGCTTATTATCAAAAACAAAGACTTGGAAATCTAGTTATTGTTGGGTGACTTTTTCCTCTTCTTTTACCACTTGGGGGAATTGGGCTCTTATCACCACAAAATAACTATCACTTTATAGATTTACGTTGTAGTGCTCAGTGTCACATTCAATTGTGGATTTTCAAGAAGGTGATGTACGTCTTATACTTGATGGTTGGTTGGATGAAGAGTATAGAGTACTTAGAGATTCAATAGAGGATGAAGTCTTGGCACCGCTCTTTGTTACATATGTGCAAGTTTAAGTCACGAGTTCGGGTTAGCTTACTTCAGGGTCAAACTCATCATATTGGGTTTTCTCCATCAGCTGTCACGAGACAAAGAGCCTCTGAATGATAATGAAGTGATTACACGTTTTGCCAAGAGATGATGAAAAGAGATAGATTATGACGGTTGAACACAACAGTTCAAGCCTCGTACTCTAAAGAAAAAAGAAAGTGTACGCTTTAGTGGCTTTATCTTGAAGAAAATCTTCTTATTAATGACCATTCTCATCAACATGCTTCATACTTTTTCCATGCGTTTTCAATTATCGAGTGAACCGGGCTACCATTGATTGTTTTCTTATTCCACTTGCTCAACTATAATGATGATGGCGACATCATATGCTACCTTTGAGGGGAAGTGTGTGAATAAAATGCATTTGGATGATTTTCACTTATTAAATCAAGAATGGAAACTCCGTATGCAATTCTTGAGGGGAGAAGAAGTGAATTCTTGCATGGTTGGTCGTTATAGAATAAATGGTCAAACGGCTCCAAACTCATGTAAGAACCGAGCTTCTTCTTATCGGGTCATCTTCACATGTAGTTTTCTTCTAGAGCCGTTGGTTGACATCTTCTTATGGACTGATGAGTTTAACGACAAATTGCTTCCAGTTGCGGGGTTGATTTCCTAGATGAACATCTTTCTATTCTTGTTTGATTGGGAGGGATTTGATTTAAGGAGATTTTCTATATACATGTTAACGGGAATGCATGTGGTGAAAAGAAGATGTTAACTTTCTATTCCCCATTCGGACAATCTTGAAGAAGGTCGAGTCTACAGTCTGTTCTACATTTTCTACTGCATGTTAGAAGACTAAATACGAGTTGCATTTAAAGATCTAAAGACTTCTTCTTAATGCAGAGTTATCAAATAGATTGTCGGTTTTGGGGAGAGCACTAATTGGGGAAGAGTGAAAAGTCATATTTAATCCCCAATTAGACTTGCTCACATTCTTGACAAGTTGATTCTCACAAATATTAATAGTGTTCTTATTCCAACTATGTAGGGGAAGAGATGAAAGAGTTAGTTTCTGGTGATTAAAGAGGTACACAAGTATGACATATTCAGGCGAGATAAATGTATAACATGAGGGAGGTGTTAGCGATTATTTTTCGGTGGGAATGTGTGTACTTCGGGTTCTTGAGCTTCATACACGATCATCAGGGAAGAAAATTGTTTAGCACAAACATTTCTTTCCGAGCATGATGTGTATTCGGGAGAGTTCTTGAGCATTATTCTTAGAGCTGACGTATCAATTCATCTACTTGGGGAATGTGGTCTCTTGACAACTTTTGGTATCGATCGCTTGAACTTCAATTGAAAAGAAATATGTGAAGATTCATTCATGTGTGGGATGATACGTTGCTAATCTATTTTGATGATATAACCCTAAACGGAGAATCTCGATTATCGTTCTTAAAAGGAGCAGCGGGATTTATGATAATGGTGTGCTTCTTTGTACACCTGGCTAAGGAAGCTTGAAAGAAAGCTTTGAATCTGCTCAGCTAAAGGATTTTTGGTTTGGGGGAAGCTGCCAAAGTCTCACTTTCAGATGGTTCAATTTCTTTCTTCAATACAAGAGCCTCAGATGCTTTGGTGGTGGATGTTTAAGAGATGACGAATTTTATCTTCTACGTCTGCTCCGATATCCTTATCTCGGTACTCGTATCATCATCTTCTTAAACTATATCATCTTCTCTATCTCTGTAAATATTTATCAAAAACAAAATACAAAAATATAAAACCAAGAAAAAAAAATAGAAAAATATAAAACCAACAAAAACCCATAAAATCAGAAAATTTGAAAAATACCAAAAATATTGTTTTTCAAAGACATGTCTTCTAGTATCGATAACATCTGTGGTCTTAGAAATGTCATTCAATAATGGCACGGGACCATAGATGAAGTTCGAGCAGGAGGTGTAAATATTCTTTTTCAAAACATGTCTAAAACTATGGTTTGTAGTTACTTCATCGTGACCGGCTAAACCATGGCTTGCAGTTCCTTTAGACTGTAACCGTGCTTAAACCATGGTTTGCTATTATTTCGATAGCAGCTCTTCAAGAAAGGAAAGTGCTGCTTAAAACCAATTTTCAAAATATTTCGTGCACTTATCCTAAAACAAAATGAGGAAAGTATGTGAAGGACTGCTTGTTCCTACTCAAATATTTTTCCTTCTAAAAATTCTTTAGAAAAATATTTGTTTTAACTAAATGGTGGTAAATGAGTTGCTTTAAAACAATCAGTCAGTGTTTTTATAAAATTTGCAAACTCAATCAATGACTTCAGCGCTTTTAAACTTTTCAAAATGAGTCATTGATTGAGGGGGAGAATGTTTTCAAATTTATATCATCTATCGGGCTTATGTAATTATCCTAAATGCTTAACTGAAAAATGATGTTAACCTACGTTGAAGGACTAGGTGCCTAGGATAAGATTGTTAGGATTAGATGATTATAGTTTGATGAACACATATATCCCATGCCTTATATGAACTGATTGATATGTTGGATTGACCTTTATTAGTCGATTGCTGTTTGGGTGATGTCGACCACCATATATCCGTTTGTGTCCACTAACATATGCAGATATCGGTTCATAAGAATGTTCGATCCGGATCCTACATGAAGATGATTGGATGCGAAAGGAAAGGGTAACTATATCTTGGGTTGACAAATGAAGAAACGGAGCTTAACTTGACTTCTATGGAGAGTTGGCATGATAAAATGCGACGAAAGAAGCCTCACTGCATCAGCAGATGGTTTTCTTCCAAACCTCCAGCAACAACAACAAAAGCAGCTCAACCACCTAATGTATCTTTGTGCAGGATACCATTTTTAAACAATTTTAAAAAAAATTGATTAAATTGTTTTGAAAATGGAAGATATTGTTTTGAAAATAAATTGGACTTAACTTTGAAAATCACCGGACTTCATTTTATCAAAACTTAAATCACTCAATCAACGACTAGCGTCATCGATTGAAGGGAGAGTGATTTAAAATAAAAATATTTTCAATCGATATTTCTTCACAAAAAGTCCGGTTTGTACAAAGTAAGTGGTGATCTAAAGATTTAATGTTATGTCATGGTATGATTCCCTTTAAAACTCAAAGATCTTTCAAAATGAAATTTTTTCTGTTCTTGTTTGATAGTGAAATTATTTTATTTTATTTAAAGATCTCTTAAAAACTATCATACCTGACACTAACAATCTTTAATGTCTACATTTGGTCCTCGTCTTTCAATTTTAAAAAAATTAAATCTTGCCACGTCTTTCTCCTAAAATTTTCTAAATGATTTAAATCAATTGGGATCACAAATCTCAAAAGGTTTGAAATTTTTGATCGGGGGAGAGATCGTGATTTAAATCTCAAATCGGTTTTAAAGGGTGATTATTTCAAAGCACTTCTTCCTTCATGTGCCAAACGATTTTGAAATACATAATGCACATGATTGTGGAGGAGCATTTAACCAAAAACCAAAAGAGTATTTAAACAAGGACACATTTTCTCCCAAGTTTTCTAAACCTCATTAAATCACTTGGGATCCAAAATCTAAAAGGGTTTGATATTTTTGATCGGGGGAGAATTTGTGATTTAATTAAGAAATCTGATAAATGATGATCTATTTGATTCAAAAGTGCAGTGCTCTCCCATGTGCTAAACGCGCTTGAATCTCGAAGTAGATATTGAGGGGAGCATTTCAAAAGAAAATAAACTTTCAAGGTACAAAGATTTATATGTTTCAACATAAAGTACCTTGATTGATTTTCTAAAGGTTTCTTAATGGCTTTTGTGAACGTGGATGTGCTACAAAAGAACTCTTTCCTCTATGTGATAAAATGATTTCAAATATCCTATGCACATATTGAGGGGGAGAATTTACCAAAGAAAATCAAATGACTTTTTCCATAGAAATTGTGATCAAGAATTTATTTCAAAAGAACTGTTGCCTCCATGTGCTAAACAATTTATAAAATCATATGCACATGTTGAGGGGGAGCATTTCTAAAAGATCAAAACAATTAAAGTACAAAATGCTTTGATATTATATCACAAGTACCTTGATTGATTTTCCAAATGATTTTTCAATTGGTTTCGAGAAGGAAAGAACAATACCAAAAGACTGACCAATTTACTTTATGCATGGTGATATAAGGATGGTTAGGTTAGGTATTCGTTCCCACGATCCCGCCAGAGCCGGAGGGATCTACCCAGGGACAATCCACTAGATAGTGTAGAGTCCTTAGGTATGATGAAAAAAGGAGAAAAGTGAGATATGGGAAGAGTGTGGACTGAGATAGATCTAGAACTGGAATAAACCCAACAAGGTTCTAGTTATGAAGTCTCGGTAAGCACTGAAGGGGTTGAAGAATGAAAAGAAATGAATGTGAAAAGGGGTGAAAAGAAATAGCCCTCCAATAATTCAACCTTAGGGCAGAAACGGGTTCAATACATATGCTACTGGGTGGTTACTAAGGTAACACGGTATTGAAGACAAGACGTCATGGACCCAGGTGGCCATACTGCACTTAACTTCCCAAGCTACTCAAGTTCCTCTTAGAGATTGTTGATATTGAAGAAGGAGACCCTCTCCCCAGTCTCCGGCATAGGAAACCAAATGTGCACTATTGAGTCTAGAGCCACGAGATCATCTAATAAATCTCATTAGGACACTGTCAATGAAGACTCTCTGTTTCACACAATGTGGAAAGAGAGAATATATGATAAGAGTCCTACGCGTTATCCTTGTGGTATTGCCAGAACATCTGAGTGATATGCAAACATATTCACAATGAAGATGGAAAGCCTTCTAGAGCCAACATCAAACAAGCTCTTGGTAGGTGGCATGTGAGATCTATCTAATAGATCAACCATGTGACAACTGAACAAAAACAATGGGGCGATTCAAACTTATGAATCAATCCTGGTCAGGTTATGGATTGATGGATACCTTTGAAAACCGGTCGTTGTGCTTAAAATTATTCTCTCTAGCACATCGACTGTGTATTAATATTTCAAAAATAAAAGGTGTTTATGATTGATAATTGATTTTCCTTAAAACCTTCGTTGTATTGCAAAAACTCTTTATTGAGCATTACTCGATTGTTTTCAAATCTCTTTCATCAATCATGAATCTCAATTCGCTGGTTCACTCACTCTGTGTTGTCTTCTTTGAGACATTTCGGTTTGAGAACATACTAGAACATATGCGAAAACCTGTCGAGGAGATTCTTCGAATTATACATGATCGCATGCAGTACTTGTCTTGATCAAGGGGAACCGTGGGCGTGTACCTCAATTCAACGAAAGTGATCAAAGACACTTTCGTGTGTTTTATTGCTAACTGTTGTTTGCAGGTAAGGGTGTGCACGGTCCAAAAACGGACCCGGGCCGGCAGCGGACCGGACCGAGAACCAATTTCGGCATAAACCTTAGACCGAGACCGGACAGAATGTGGTCGGTCGGACGGTCCGGTCGGTCGCCGGTCGGTCCGGTCCAAATTAGCCTAAATTCTTCGGTTTTGGTCCGGACCGGGGCCGACAGGGCCGGACCGAAGGCAATTAGCCAATGCCAAGACCGCGGACCGGACCCGGTCGTGGTGGTGCGGTCGGTCGATTCGATCTTGGCCGGTCGGCGGTCGAAGTCCGGGTCCGGGTTGTATACTTCGCCCACCTTATTGATTAAATTTGGGCGGATTTACTTGATGTCGATATTGAAAGTGATTCGCGCGGTAGCATGCTCCACATCTTAATTTGAAAAAATCATGACAAGTGCCTATCTACATAACACTGGCTCATATCCAGAATACTATGCTTATAGCTGCTTCTGCAAATATCTTGAACGATGAAAGCTTTCACTACTCGATGAAAGATGTCATGATCCAGAAAGTGTGAGCATAATCGGTCCAAATTAACAACATCACATGAAGGCAACACTATGGGTGATCTAGAGATTTCCTTTGTAGGTGATGATCTCTATGAAAGCTCAAAGATCATCAAAGATGTGGATCAGTTAAAGGCCTCCAATGAAAGTATAAAATAATCGGACTATGAACAGTCACTACAAAAGCACAAAGAATGCCATCATTGAAGAATTGAAGTCTACGAGCTCAGAACAGAAGTCAAAATAGAATGCTAGGATTCGAAATGTAAAACATGGGGTGACCTCCCTTAGGGGGAGATTGTTAGGAACTAGAAATTCCATAGTGAAGTGTCGGTCACCCAAAATATTATCTAGCATAAGTTAGCTCGTATACATATCGTTAGTTACATTATTTGTTAGTTTATTAGTTAGTCATTAGCGTAGTTTAGTTTTGTGCAACACCGTGGAGGAAGTACGGGTCTTTACCCACTGTATGCCTGATCCACAACCCGTCAGGAGGGCGTTTAGTTTGTAAGTATAAATACCCCTTCCATCCTTAGAAGGGGTGGTGCTTCTCAATCTAACCTTTCATTTTTGTTAAGCAACTCTCTAACAAGAACACCCATCTCTTATCTTTCTCTCTAAATGGCTAACATGTATTTCCATCATCCAATACCACCCGAATCATCAAACAACATAATATTTACGATCCTACAACGTGCCAATCTCCGGACATGTGGTAGGTGGTGAGCCTCCTACTCCATCCCCTGCTGGTGTCTTGGAATCGGCTCGTCATCATCGTCATCATCACCAACCTGAATGTCGGGATGAACGGAACCACGCTAACCTCTACTATAATCCATGATGACATCCATTGCCTTTAGGGACTTAGCTCGGACGACCCTTGCTGCCACCACATTAAGGTATGCGGGTGCCTCCCCTACCAAGATGCCAAAGGACTGGGCTAACCGGGTGACAAGCATGCCTCCATACACCCTATCCTCAAACCTCATCCCACTAGCAGTCCTCAAGTAATCGGCCAACCAGAATGGGATGTTACAGTGCACACCCTCGGCCAACATGCAGTAGAGATAGAATAGATCTGGTAAAGTGACACGATGACTTGTGCCCTGGTGCCCTATGATAGAGAAAGTGGGGCAACGGTGCACGAGCCTAATTCGTGGATCCCGGATGCATGGGTGAGGGTACTCCCATTAACGTACTCCCGTTAGCTATTGTGTTCCAAAACTAAATACCCACATGTCGTCCCCTGGGTAATCCAGTGCCAATCTAGCCCTAAAAACATCGCTTTCAGATCCCGGCATACAGTCCCAATCTCCATCCAAACTCAAGTACCGACATAGCCCTCCATTCTCCACCTAACCTAAATTGGACCCCCTGAAACTCAATGTTATCCCGACATGAATTAATATCCATCATATAAGATGCGTGAAATTCGCACCAACTCGCCATACACGGCTCACGCATCCTAAAACCTTTCCCAATGGGGGTCAGTGAACTTGTCCCTCCTAAAACTTCTCAAGAACTCCCTAGCCAGATCATGCTCCTCAAGAAATCCCTAGTCCACAACAGCCCCTGAGTCAATAGTTTGATGAAGCAAATCATTGTAACGGGTTTGGCACCCTTCCTCAACAAATACTCCCCACCCAGCAATCGTTTCAACTATGTTTTCCTGGGTACTAGAAGACTTTCCCCTAGTTCTCTCGTTCTTCGCTAATCGAAATAGAAATCAAATAGGTGGGGAAAAATGAGTAACATTCGTGATGCTAAGGATGACATCAGAAGGTTCTCGACGTCGAACATAAACTGACGCCGTCACCCAGACAAAATGTTTTTGAATCGCATTTGCGTGGGAAAAATCCGTGGTTTTAACCATAACCTTGACCCAAACACCCTTGTTTCAGCAACAATGGTGTATTGGCGAGATGGTTTTAGTTCCTAAGCCGTCAGGGCTTCTCGCATAATCAAACACACATGACAACATTACAATTTAATCTTAAGTCCGATTAACAAGATTCATGGGCGACATTTAGCATAGATCAAATCAATTGGGGATTTTCGGATTGAAAAGGGGAAATCAAAATTGAGCATGAAATCGAGCAATTGACTAGACAAAGATCAATGTATATTACTTACCGGTGGAGAGATTGCGTAAAATAGTGAATTTGGTGTGGAGAAAATGTAGTGGTGTGTGCGTGGCGGATACAATGTATAGGGTAGAGAATGAAAGGGATGGTTGGTGTTTTTCCATCCATCCGTCGGCTAGTAACGCGTCACACTTTACATGAGACGGCGTCACGCCCAAAATTTTGAAAAGAGAATGGTTTTGTTATCGCGGATCAAAATCGATTACTATCTTTGACAAAGATTTTGGTTTTTATTTTAAGATTTATTTTGTCAATCCACCCACAATTTCCGGTAAGCAACGTGTGTCAAACTGTCTTTCAATTGAGATTCTAGACGCGCGAAATGAGGATTCTTCGATCCCGATTTAAAACCGAAGATCATTTCCCAACATTTGGAAAGTTGGAAAGTAACACGTGAACCCTTCCAATAATATGTTCCTAAAAAGCAAACAAGGAGTGTTTGGGCAGGAATTCAAAGGTTGTGATTCCTTGGGAGAATTGCCCTAACGTGGGAATTGGAGAGGGTCGAGATTTATTACATGCTCCGGTATCGCATATACCTTTTCTATCCTTTTTGGTATATTGTTTCTTGTGATTTCTTCACGAAGTTTCAACATGAAGTTGTCAGTTAATCCTAAGAAGGTGACGTGACTTTTTCGCATTTGCATCTTGAGGTGTTTTATTTCCTTTTCTTGATTGTGGACAAATGTCAACATTATGTCCTCGAATTCATCTTTCCGGGATTTTCTTGGGAGCAAAAATTCCTTGACAACGTTCACATGCTTATAAGCATGGGTGGTCACTTCCATTAACTCATTCACTTGTGCCTCCATGCTCATGACTATTTGTGCTTGGGAATCTAACCCGGACTAGGAATTTCCCATCCTTCCTCTTCATATTGAGCTAGGTCATCAATGACTCCCCAACATGCTTCGGCATTGACGTTACTTAGCTTTCCACCGCGGTGTAATCAATGGTTCGTCGGAGGGAGGGTGGACGTGATCATAGAAGATTTGGACTTGAAGCCAAAGATCAATGTCGTGATGAGGGACTTTATGGAGTAAGTCCTTGAATCGAGTCCATGCTTCAGAGAGATTCACCTTGACGTTGTTGGAACATCAAGATTTCATTCCTAAGCTTAGTAGTTCTTCCCGGTGGGAAAAATTGAGCAAGGAAACGAGAGGTGAGATCATCCCAACTTGAGATGGAGCCGGGAAGTCGCTCACCAATTTCTAGCTTGGTCCCGTAGAGAGAATTGGAAGAGACGCAAGAGCGTGGTCTCCCGAGTAGTAGCATCAAGGTCGATAGAATCGACGATTTTAAGGAAATCCTTAAAATGCTGATTAGGATCTTCGGAATGAAGTCCATGGAATGCACATCCGTTTTGCACCAACCGGATGGTGTCGGATCGAAGGGTCGTAGTTTGGGCTTGGTCGGGAAGCTCAATGGTGTTTCTATAGCCTAGGTGGCTTGGTCTTGAGTATTCACCAAGAGTACGGCCTCTTGGCGGGTCATTTGGTGGTGGGTTGATGAGTGGTGGTTGATTATCACCTTCCATGATGAAAAGTGATGGGGTTTACGAAGAAGCGGGATAGACTACGAGGAAGCTAAAAATGGGGAAAAATCTTACTTGATAGGAATCAAGCAAGGAAACCTAAACGAGGTGAACTCCTAATTAGCTATTCTATTCCCGGCGGCATGCAAAAACTTGATACGCTTACGCGGCGTTGGGGTCAAAGGAACTTCCTTTTATCGAGCAAGTTTTATAACACCCTAGGCATTGAACCTAATCGTTGTAGTGTAGTATTAGGGTAAGCCACGGGTATTGATATCGTTCTCTAGGGGAATTGGAATGCTAGTGAGAAATTACTACGCTAAGGTTGGGGTTGAGGAAGATTATTTTTTATCTTTTTATGTTTTTTAGAAAATGGAAATTACGAATCTCGGGGTATTGGATTTGGGGGTTGGTATTTCTACCAATTACTTCTACTTATCTAATTATCTAATCTAAGGTGAGTGTAGTCTATGTCTAATTGATGTGTACTCTTATGATAGTTAAAAATGTATTTGCTTAGATGTTATTACTCCCTAGTTATCTCCTATTTATGGTTGAATTGTCACGTCCTTATTCTTAACGCGTTGTGTTTCTACGGTCGTAGGATATGCGTTTATCCCTAACTCTTTCAAGTTACCTAAGGTTAATGACTACGAAGTCTCTAGGATTCATAAACTTAACATTAAGGTGATCTTTGGATGTTTAGCCTACAATTCCACTAGTAACTATAAGCTAAGGTTCAACAAAGATTAATCAAGCATTAATAACACAACAGATGACCTATCGCAATACTAAGTCAATCACAATTAAGATAAGGGACAACCAATCAATATTCAATAACTAGGTTTCATATATCTAAGCAAATACACAGGTGAATTAGCCGACATGGGAACATACAAGCATACACACAAACAATTGAAGACATGATTGAATCAATGAAGTAAAACACTTATCTTGTTGTAAAATAGGGTATGGAACCATAAAAATGCCCAAGACACCTTGGTTCGGTTTAGGTTTTTACTCCACAAACTACCTCTCAAAAACTGAAAATTTGGATTCTATATATAGTGTTACAAGTGCGACGACGTCACTCTTTAATTGTGACCGTCGGATCGCGTCATTAGGGTTTCGTCTTGGCCACGTTATCGTTGTGACGGTTTCACCTTATGCTGTGTGACGCCGCCTTCAGTCTCTGACGCCGCTTGGATCAAATCTAGGCCATCTCGAGTTGTGACGCCCTACTCTTTTAAAACGTCGTGGCGCCAAATAAGCAATTTGGCTACTGAGTCGTCACAAAACATGTTGCGCACGCGCATCGCAGTTAAAGACGCCGTCCCCTTCCAGCCCAGCTTGAGTGTCTCGATTCTTGACTTTGGCCATTTTCTTCCTATATTAGTGCCTTTTCGTCCAGATAAGTGTCATTCCAGCAATTTGCCTTCAAGAGACCTAAAAAGTGAAAAGGAACGAAATTAAGTAGTAACGGATATAAAAGTGATCAATTAAGGGCTTAAATGACCCCTCAAAAGTGTACCTTTTAAATCCTTATCAATCGCACTCATACACTTGGGACACCAAGTGGTTTAAGAGCTTGTTGCATATGCTAAACGCAACCGTGATTCCTACAAAAGTGAGTTAGATTTCTTTTTATTCTTCTTTTTCTTTTTTAGAATTATCTTTGTTGGTTAGTGTGATTTCGTGGAATGAAGTTTGCTTTCGTGGATGCTTAAGCGAAGGCTGATTCTCTTCGTGGGCCTTCTTTCTTTTAGGGTAATTCGAGGAAGTTCTCACTCTAATTCTACTTTCTCTTCACCTTTATTTAACATTTAGTACAAAAGAGACTTTGTACATTTCATGTGGGGACAGGAGTAGAATTATTACTTGAACTTTATTGCCCTCGTTTTTCTAGTTTTTTTTTTAAAATTATGCTATTTTTCAAATTTTGACATGTTTTTCTTAACCTAACTAGATTTT